>CM053595.1:233650830-233711974 GCA_028646575.1 Pseudocheirus occidentalis
CCACCTAGCCGCCCTCTCCTATACATTTTTACTTGTTCATCTCATCATCTAGTTATTTTTAGTTATCATCTCTATGCCAATGATTCCCAAGCATTCTGCTGATCTCCAGCATCGCATTTACAACTGCCTATCAGATATCTCAAATTGCCTGTCCCATAGAAAAAATGAACCCATTACCTTTTCCCACAAACTCTCTCATCTTCCTAATTGTCTTATTACTGTTGATGATACAACCATCCTCCTAGTCACCCAGGTTTGTGACCAAGGTCACTATCATCTTCCAAATCCATCGAGGTATCAATTGTTTTCTCATATTCCTTTGTAACATCTCTTACCTACTTTCCTTTCTCTCCACCACCCTCCAGCATGTCCTTGTCACTTTATGCTTATATTATGACAGTAGCCTGCTGATTGGTCTGTCTCCCACACATCTCTCCCTACTGTAATCCATCCTCCACTTAGCTGTCAAAGTGATCTTCCTAAAACAAATCTCCCCTACTTAATAAACTCTGGTGGTTCTTTTTGACCTCCAGGATCACATATAAAATGCTCATTTGACATTCAAACCCTTCATAACCTGATCTCCTATCTCCCTAGTCTTATTACACCTTCCTCCCCCCATACACCACAAATCAGGGGCACTGACCTTGCAGTTCCTTGAACAAGACTCTATCTCCCAACTCCATGCATGTTCACTGGCTCTTCCCCATGCCAGGAATGCTTCCCCCCCCCATTTCTGTCTACTGCCTTTCTTGGCTTCCTTCAAGTCCCAGTTAAAATTCTCCCTTCAACCAAAGTATTTCTCAATATCCCTAAAAATCCCTCCGTTTATTATTATTTCCAATTTATCCTGCATATATTTTGTTTGTTCATAGTTTGTATGTGATCTTCCGTCTTAGACTGTGAGCTCCATGAGGGAAGGGACTGTCTTTTATCATTCTTTGTATCTCTAGGGCTCATAGCAATGCCTGACATATAGGAGGTGTTTAATTCATGTTTATTGACTGAATGACTATATGTAGGGTAGAAACTGCATCAGCAGCAGACAGGCTAGGGGGCAAGTTCCAAGATCCCTTCCAGTTCTAAATTTGTGATGAGTAAGGCCTTAATAAGCAAAAATGGCAGAGGTTGCATGGTGTAGGGCATTGGTTCTCTAATTTTTTTGTTCATGTCCTGGTAGTCTTTGTCATGAGGAATTTCAGCATACTTAACTTTAAGTTGGCAACAAAGAAGGGATAGTGTGCAGGGGGGCCTCCATAGCCATTTCTGCCCTGCCTGACCTCACCAACTCCTTGTGCCTTGGAAAATACAGCTGTTATTGTGACCTCCACATCCCCCAGCTGGGAAGAGTAGGCAGCAAACTGCACCTGGGATTGGGAGTTGGGGACTGCGGAAGTCTCAAGGTGTGGGACTGAGGAAACCTGGGAGAGCCAGAGGATGCATGAGGGAAGAAGAGACAACACCTCGAAACAGATAAAGGTTCTCAACTTCTTGCAGCTCAGGGAGACTTTTTGCCTCATTTGGGCTCGGGGAGTTTACTAACCTTAATTGCAAGATCAAAATAAGCAGAATTTAGGGTAGTGGCCAAAACGGGTATTTTATTGTTTTAGGGAACAGAAAGAACAATATAAGTCTGTGCAGCCAAAAAAGCTAATGCAATCTTGGACTGCGTTGGGAGGGGCCTCACTTCCAGGAGAGGATTGTCTTACTGTACTGTGCCCTCATCAGCTTCCACCTGGAGGGTTGTGCTCAGTTCTGGGCAACATGGCCTAAGAAGAACATGGATATAAGCTGGAGAGCAGAGAAGAGGGGATCCAGGATGGTGAAGAGCCTTGGCCCTGGAGAACTGAAGGAATTGGAGGTGTTTACCCTCGAGGAAAGACAACTCAGGAGGGACTTGATAGCAGTCTTCCAGTATTTAAGAGGCTGTTGTGTGGAAAGGGGATTAGGCTTGTTCTGTTTAGCCCCAGAGGACAGAACCAGGAGCAGTTGGCAGAAATCACAAAGGAACAGATTGAGGCTTGATGTCAGGAGAAACTTCCTAATAATTAGAGCTATCTAAAAGTGGAATGGGTTGCC
The DNA here is from genome assembly GCA_028646575.1 of Pseudocheirus occidentalis. Taxonomy (NCBI): domain Eukaryota; kingdom Metazoa; phylum Chordata; class Mammalia; order Diprotodontia; family Pseudocheiridae; genus Pseudocheirus; species Pseudocheirus occidentalis. The sequence continues at coordinate 233,652,910 of CM053595.1, forward strand.
TTGAGAGGTGGTGGATTTCCCCCTCCTTGGATGTCTTTCAGCAAAGGCTGTAGGATGACTTTTCAGGTCTGTGATATTAGATTTCTTTGGAGTATGAGTCGGGCTAGGTCACTCCAATCCCTCTGACTTGTCAAATTTGTTCATTCTTTGATAACTTATGAAGTTTTAAGTAGATATTTCTATGTTGTTGTTTAGTCATGTTTTAGTCTTTCCTGACTCTTCATGACCCCATTTGGGGTTTTCTTGGCAAAGATACTGGAATGATTTGCCATTTCATTCTCCTGCTCTTTTTTTACAGATGAGGAAACTGAGGCAAACAGGGTTAAATGACTTGCCTAGGGTCACACAGTAAGTCTCTAAGACCAGATTTTAATTCAGGAAGATGAACCTTACTCTGTGCCTGGAATTCTGTCCTTTCTGCTACCCAGCTGCCCCTATTTGTATACGTAAGTGTAAATCAATGTAAAAAAGCAAAATTTCACAGCCCAACTAGTAAGAGACCACACTGGTGCCCCACTCTCTATTCTTTAAGTAGAAATAGTATAAAGAACTTCGGATTTGTAGGCAGGAGAGACTAGATTCCACATCTCAACTTTGAGACTAACTGTGTGACCATGAGCAAATCGCTTACCCTTTCTGACCCCCCAGTTTCCAAATTTATGAAAGGGAATAATAAAACCTGTGATATCTAGCCCACAGGGCTGTTATGAAGATCAAATGATGTAAATGATATATAAAACACTTTGTAGGTCTTCAGGTACTCTTAGGACACGTGGGGATAGGAGAATTCATTCTAGTCAGATAAAATAGAATGAAAATAGGCCAACATAATTTGGAATTTTCAGGGAATGGTAAACAGTACTGTTTGTCTATTGCATAGTATATGTGTGGTACAGTAGGGACAGGTAGGTTAGTCCCAAGTTGAAAGCCTTTTAATTAGTCTTCACACTTTCAGTTCTCTCTCCAAACCATTTTCTTTATAGCTATTAAATTGATGTTCCTCTCTTTTAAAATGTAATTTTTTCGTATTTTACTTTTTAAAATTAATAAGCATTCATTTTCTCTCCTGCCTATATTCCTCACTCCCTCTGGAGGAAAAAGAAAAAAGAAAAAAAAAAGCATTTGTAACAAATACAGATAATCAGGCAAAACAAATTCCTATATTGTCTGTGCCCACAAATGTATGTTTCATTATACATCTTACATCCATTACCTATCAGGAGTTGGGTAGCCTATTTCTTTATGAGTGCTCTGAAATCAAGGCTGGTCATTGTGTTGACCTGAACTTGTAAGTCTTTCAAAGCTGTTTAACTTTACAGTCTTGTTTTTATTTAACAAATTGTTCTTCTGGTTCTGCTTACTTTGCTGTACATTAGATAATCTTCCCACGTTTCTCTGAAGCCACTGAGTACCCCCTTAGTTTCCAGTTTTTCACCCCTACGAAAATAGCTGACATAAATACTTTTGTACATATGGATCCTTTTCTTCTTTTTTTGATCTGAGTATAGGCTTAGCATTGGTATTAATCAATCAAAGGATGTATATACACTTTGGTGACTTTTTGAATATAGTATTAAATTGCTTTCCAGAAGGGCTGGACAAATTCACAGCTCCTCCAACAGTGCTTTAATGTAACCTCTCCAATTATTTGTCATTTTCACTTTTTGTCAACTTTTCCAATACGATAGGTATGAGGTGGAACCTCATCATTACTTTAATTTGTACATCTCTACTAATGATTTCAAACACTTTTTCATATTATTGCTCATTGCTTGGGTTTATTTTTTTTGAAAACTGCCTTTTCATTTCCTTTAACCCTTTACCAGTTGAGAAATGGACCTTATTCTTCTAAGTTTCAATCCATCCTTTTTAATCTTGGAAACAAGACCTACATCAGAGAAACTTAGATTTCTAAAAACATTTTAAAAATGTTAAAAACATTCTAAAAATTTCTAAAAAAAAAGATTTTTTCCCAGTTAACTATTTCCTTCTCAATTTAATTACATTATTTTTAAACATACAAAAATATTTTGATTTTAAGTAATAAAAATTATCCATTTTTTTATAGTTAGTGATTCACAGTATCACTTATTTGGTTATAAACTCTTCAATCCATAGATTCAACAAGAAACTTCTTCTTTTCGCCTCCATTTGCTTATGTGACTATTTTATATCTTAAGTCATGTATTAATTTGAAGTTTATCTTGATATATTATGTAAGGTGTTCTTCTGAATAATTTCTACCAGTCTGCTTTCCATTTTCCATCTCAGATTGTTTTAAATAGTGAGTAAAATAGTCTGATTCATCAGGAGGGAGCCAGGTCTTAACAAGAGCCAGAAGATGGAAGTAGTGGTGAAAAATATTTAAGATAATGGCATATTTGTTGCATATGGTGTGTTCATTGCAGAGAGCACCATGGAAGCAATGGGTAGGTTTAGGGTGGGATTCTGGAGGGTTGAGCATAAACATTCAGGCAATGTAAGATGGAGAAAAGGATTTAAATGATTATGACTGGGTATTCAGAATTATTGGGATGGAAAGGATTTGACCAAGGGGAAGTTTGTAAATCATTGAGACATAAGTTTGGGTAGATTTCTTTTTTATTCATAGGGTTTTACCTCAGGATAAATAGACTGGATGAAATTGTCTCAGGGTCTTAACCAGTTTGGGTAAGAGGACCAGTGCATGAAACTGAAGGAGTAGTAGGGGCTGGAAACTTAAAGGAAAGAGGCCTTTCTCCTTTTCCCTAAATATAGGAATTGTGGTGCTCTATAGAACAGCATTTCTTCCCTTCCAGCAGGAGGCAGGAGACCTGGTTTAATGGAATGATGTTTTCTCTATTTACCCCCAAAGTGAGAGACTAGTATATGATTTCTTGAGAATTTTTGTTGCTAGATTCATCAGGGTCTGAAAGGGCATATTCAGTCCCCCAAATATTATGGTTTTTCTCTCTATTTTTCCATATAACACATTTAGCTTCTTCAAAAAAGTATTTACATGCTATGACATTTGATGCATATATAATATAATATGATAATATTAACTAGTGATATTAGTTCATTGCCTGTGGTGCTTTTCAGTTTTAGTTCCCTGTTTATATCTTTTAATCAAGTCTATTTTTGATCTTGCCTTGTTTTAGATCATAATTGCCCACTCTGATATTTTGAGTACTGCTAGTGCATAATAGATTTTACTCAAGTCCACTATTTTAACTTTATATGATTTTTATGTTACAAAAGTGTTTCTTATTAACACTATATTGTTGAATTTTGCTTTCTAATCCATTCTGCTCTCCTCTTCAGTTTTATGGGTGAGGTTGTGCCCTTTACATTCATACTTATGTTCCCTAGTTGTGTGTTTCTACCCAGTCTATACTCTTATTCTTTTTCCTCCCTTTGTACTACCTTTTTATAAAGAAGAGAGTAATGAAAGAGGAGCATGCATAGCACCAGTGATCCATGCTTGATACAGTCTGCTTATGCTCCCTTTCCTCTCTTCTTTTCCCCTTGCACAGAATGAAAAACAAACTCTTACCTTCCTCTGTTTCCTTTTAAACCCTTTTTCACATTCCACCGTCTGAAGCTTCACTTTGTTTTGTTTATGATTAATCCTTCCCTGAATCCACCTCAAGAGAGGCATTAGAGAATTTTAGAAGTTCATTGTCCAGGAAGTCAAAAGAAGAAGGTTTTGGAAGTTAATGGGGTTAACAATATCGGATGGTATAGAAAGAACAAGAAAAACAATGAGTGGGAAAGTCCACTGGCATCATTAAGGGTATGCCTGTTTCTGCTTTATCTCAGTTCCCTGTCAAATTCAAGGACCTGAAACACCTAATCAGGGATGGGGAACCTGGCTCCTTGAGGCCACAGGTTCTCCACTCCTGACTAGGCTTTAGGAGAGTTATGTAGCACAAAGACAAGCTATGACCCAAGGCATTTTATGCCTTAAATACTTTCACATTCACAACATAGAGCACTGTGCACATAGGTCACACTTACAACTTCTGATCATCCCCTCTGAATTTTCTCCAAATCCTTCTTTGGTTGTGGAGGCTAAAAAAGGCCCCAGCATGCCAGTAATACAGCTGGTGAAGGTCCTAACCGAGCCACAACATAATGGAAGAGTAACTCTTGGTCTCCTTTTCAATATACTTCTAATCATGCCTTCAATATTGCATTTGCTTTTTTAACTTGAGTTCTATGATGCTGACTTATGATCAGCTCATCCACTGTGATCCCTAAATCTTTTCCTACCATAGATGAGAGTTGTACATTAGTTTGTTTTCTTTTCAGATGTGGGATCTCCTGAAGTTATTCTCAATGGACTTTTTCCAGGTTCAACTCACATCTCAAATTTGTTGAGATCACATTGAATTCTATTCTAGTCTTTCTCTTTCTGCAATTTGTTCTTCTACTAAAAAGAATCGGACTGAAGCCTGTAAGAGCTATCTGTATTTCATGGTTAGAGCAGCTGGGTGACGCAGTGGATAGAGCCCAGGATCTGGAGTCAGGAAGACCTCAGTTCTAACATGACCTCAGACACACTCTGGCTGCAAGACCCTGCACAAGTCACTTGACCTCTGTCTGCCTGTTAGCTCAACTGCAAAATGGGGATAATAATAGCACCCATCTCGTGCAGTTGTTGTGAAAATACAATGAGACAATATTTGTGAAGTATTTAGTGTGGCACCTCCCACACAGTAGGCACTTAACAAATGCGTATTCTCTCCCTTAGAGGGAAAGCATTTAACTATTTTAAAAATGGTTTCATTCCCTCCATTTTCCCTGTTGAAATATCACACCCAGACAATTACAGTTTATCAGTCAGAAAGAAGCTTATTCTTTACCATAGCTGCAAGTCACCAGGTTTCCTGTCTTTGAGCTGACTTGGGTGTGTATACACACTGATATATTTGCTCAATAAAATGTGTCTTTGCTGTTAAGTTTAAATGATCACTAGTGTGAGAAGACTACACCTGGAATGGAAGAAAAGCTAGAGAGAATGATTGAAATAAAGGCAGGGATTTAGCAGATCAGGGTTGAGCAAAATAAGGGTGAAACAACAGGTGTTTTGGGTTCTTATCAGCATTTTTAATTAACATCTGTTTTGAGCCTGAAGTACTTTAGAAGAGAATGCTGGAGTGTGCCTGTGTTTAAAGATAAAGGCAGACTATTGAGAAGCAGCTAAGTAGTTAATAGGTTAGGAAAACGGAAAGGTTTTTTTTTTTCTGGGGAGCAAAGAAGAGCTGTTGGTTGCAGTGTACAGATACCCAAGGGAAAACCACTATGATAAAATTGTAAGGTTAATAGACAGTGTTATGGCAATTAAATATTTTCTCATGTTGGAGAAGACGATTAAAAAAGGGAATTTGGCAAAGGGGAAAATTGAAAAAATTAAAACAATTAAAATTAAAAGCATTTAACTGAGTAGAACAAAATGTATCTTTAAAGGCCTTCCTAAAACAAGATGTCTCCCATACACATATTAAAATCATACAAGATTCTATGATAGATGCTTTGTTGAAAAATTCATTTTAGCCACAACATCAGCAGAGACACAGAGGCATATACTCCCCGAGTCACATAGTTGTCTCAAAGTTATTGTAAAGGCTCCATTCATCCATATACAATTCACAAATAAGCAAAAATGCATCCCTTGCCCCTATCAATATATTTTTTCTCCCATTTACAATGAACTTCCTAGAGTTTTCTATACTCATTGCCTCTGTTTCTTCCAGTCCCACATCACCAACTATCTACTGGCTATCTCTACCTGCATGTCCCGTGCATACTTGGAGCTCATTATCTCACATAGAACTCATTATCTACCCCTCTAAGTCTGAACCTCTTCCCCACTTGCCTATTATGTTGAATGCATCCTGGTCACCCAAGTTTTCAGCCTCAAAAATCACCCTTGACTCTTCCCTTTCCTAACCTATGCTAATTAGTCTTTCTCAATCATCCCCCTATTCACACATTTATAGTCACTCTTAATTCAGGGCCTGGTCGCTTTCCTACGCTGCTGTAATAACCTGGTAATTAGTCTCTCTGTTTTGCATAGCTCTTCTCTCCAGTCCACCATCCAATAAAATATAGGCCTGACCACAACACTCACTTGGCTCCAGGTCTCTTTTCTATAGTCCCCTTTGTTCCAATCCAAATGGGTCTACTAGATATCCCCTAAACTCATTCATTACTATTCCTTTCTCTCTGCCTCTTAGAATTCCTAGATCCCTTTAAGTCTCAGATGAAATGCCACTTCCAAAGTGAACCTTTTCCTGATTTCCTGGTTGTTCATGCCCTTGCCTCCTTCAAGATACCTTGTAATGGCTTAGCTAAGTATATGTTGTATCTCCCTGTAGAATGTAAGCTCTTTGAGGGTGGGAACTGTTTTACTTTTTTTTTTATCTCTACCTCCTAGCACAGTGCCTTATGCATTGTAACTTACAACTAAATTTTTTGTTGCATGAATGAAAGAGGTTTTCATCAGTGGAAGAAGGCCTGTACAGAATTCAAATAGAAGAATTCTCTATGGTTTATGAGTTTGTCTAACTACTCCTATTCAGATCTCACATATATGAATTATATCAAGTCCCCCCAAACTATAAAGCCTCCTTAATGAATGAAATCCGTAGTCCTTGAAAGGGTACATCATATTGGAAAAAATAATAAATTGAAGTAAAACACATAATTGGGTGGATATTTAGTCCATTGGGGGTACTTGTGTATGTGTGTGTATCTTGCACAGATGCTAATGATGAAGAATGAGCTATATCCTTGTATTAAAGAGGAAGAAAAAGAAATTGGGCTCTATTTACATTTGCAAAACTATGAAGCTTTTTAAAATGACTTCCAAATCCTTACTGTTGTAAAAGATCATATTTTAATACCAGTCTTTTCCTGGTGATGTTATATCACTCTAACTCATGGGTAACCATTAATTTTGTCAACGTGGCATGGATGGTGGCATGCATAACCAAGAAAAAAGAAGCAAGGCTGATTTTGCTTTTGCTTCTGTGCCCCTAGCACATGGCACAAAGCCTCTCACATACTAGATGCTTAATACATGCTTTTTGATTGATTATACAGACACTGTGGGTCGGCAATGAGGTGGGCCCCGAATTAACATGAGGAATAGGTTTGAATTATCTTTGAAAATTGTGCCATGTTTTTAATGACCCCAAACTTCTCCACACTAAGACAACAGCCCATCTTCTTAGCATTAGGGTCCTTCTGGTGATGCTTTGTGGTTGAAAGTCATGGAATATTATCGTTTCCAAAGAATTGAAGTTTTAGGTGCCCAGAGGCAATGGAGAGGCTCATGGGGAGCATGAATAGACTGTGGCATATTGCCAGCAAGCATTTGGTATTAAGATCGTCAGAGAGATGATCTACTCTTGTAGCAAGCTTGAGAGGTAACCACTGTATAGTCCACAGTGCCAGAGCCAGCAAAAGTTTAAATTCTATAGTGACTTCCATAATGTCTGGTCTTTGCAATTCTCTGCCCTTTCCTTATTATATGTACATAAATTATGCGGTTTTACTTCCTGAAACTTCATAAGTGCAAGTCAGTAAGCATTTAGTCAGTAAGTAAGCCTTTATTTAACTACCTACTCTGTCCCAGGCACTGTACTAAGTACTAGAATGCCATTCTTCCTCTCTGCGGAGTATATATGAGTTAATATTGCTTGATATAGTGTATATACATGCATATATACACACTTGTACATAGCTAAATTAATAAGAAAGGCCTTTGTGTATGTTATGTTTATTCCTCCTACCCATGGAATCTGAGTAAGCATTCCCCACCCTAAGGGGGGGGCAGGGAGAATATTACCTCTATGAATCCTTTGATTCCTCATATGAGAGAATAACCCAAGGTCATTCTCCTGGCATTTGTTTGATAATTAGTATATAAACCATAAATTTTAATTGTCTGTTGCTTTTTGCTTTAACCCCTAAAACCAGCTGAGATTTTTCCCTCTTTGCTGAAAAATAACCTCATAGATCAAGTAACTTTACTGGCCCAAGTAGCCCCAAAGCACCTGGCATCATTAGAGACCATCCTTCATATATTCTCTTTATTTTCTAACCTCTGGTTAATCAGAGGGCATTCTACTCTTGTGCTCTCAGCCATTCCTGTAGCACAAAACTCTAAAATAAAGTACAATTTTAAAGACTACACTATACTCAAAGATAGGTCTGGAAGCAGAAGGAGCAGATAATACCAAAATTGCCCCATCACTTGCAATCCTGGAACCTCAGAGAAAGGGAGCCCCAGAGATGGGGCTGGAGAAGACGGCTAACTTAGCCAGCATTTATACAGCACTTACCCCACGCAAAGTACTGCGCTCAGTGCTCTCGGGTTATTAACTCATCTAACCTTCACAATAGCTAGATGCTCTCATTATCCCCATTCTGTGTATGAGGAAACTTAATCATTAACAACATGAATAGTAATAATAATAATAATAATATAGCTAGCATTTATATAGCACTTACTGTGTTCCAGGTACTGCGCTAATTACCTTACAACTGTTTTCTTATTTGATCCTCACGACAAAGCTAGGCAGTAGGTGGTACTGTTATCTCTGTTTTGTAGAGAAGGAGGGAATGTCCTTTTTTATCCATGAGAAAGCTGAGAGGAACAGATTAAATGACTTGCCCAGGGTCACACAGCTGGTAAGTGCCTGAGGTCACATTTGAACTCAGATCTTCTTGACTCTAGACCCGAAAGGAATATCTCTTAATAAATCTCCTTTGGACATAAATGTTTATGGATCTCCTTTTCTCTTCCCTAGTGTGAATTATCACATAATCACTCATTTGGAGAAGCATTTGCCAACACTTGAAATAATTGAAAAAGGAAAGAATGAATGATCGTCTCAATTAATATCCATATACAAGAGATCTAGAGGAAGCCGTCCAAGGACATTTAATGTACCCTCTGTAGGAAATTTATCCAAAAACATGCACAGAGAATAACACAGAATAAGTAGGCATGAATGGTGACCTGTAGCACTGGAGAGAGTATCCACAGGAGGGAAATGATACCTCCAACTACTAAACGCATCTAAGTGTGCTCAAGACTCAGGAAGGACAGGGAGGAATAGAGATGCCTACACCAACGGGTTCAGGGATCCAATAAAGTCACGAAAATAAGGGAATGTGGGAAATACAGTGATAACTTGTCTTTAAAAGAAAATACTGACTGGGAAGAAACCCACTAATGTCATTTTAGGCAACATTTTAATTAATTATTGTTAATTAAATTAAAATTAAACTCTGTATATCCATCTTATTAAGTTTCCTCTAGTAAATCTTTACGTGCATTACATTGAATGAATATTCCATCATATGATCCTTCAGTCCTGAGCACAGAGGCATGTTAAAGAAAAGCTAAAGAAACTGTTTTGGTTTTATGCTGCCTTGTCAGTGAAAGTCTGATTTTCAAAAAGAAAAATGTAAATATCTTTAGAAAGCTAGCAGTCTAAGATTCAATCTAAAAAAATTGATATAAAATGTAAAGTATGGTTTTTTTAAAAAACTATGGAAAAATAGAATTGACTTTAGGTCATATTACTGTAAAGGCACCTACAAAAATAGATTACAGTTTTATTCTTTAAAAATTACTCATTAAAATGGAAACCTTTAATAGACACAGACATACATAAAAAAGATGCAATTAGTAATAGGAGCTTCTTATTGTTGGAAATATATTCTATAAGGAAAATAAACTAGAGCAATCAAACCCAGTAGCTTTTTTTTTTTTTTTTTTTTTTTTTTTGGTATCACCAACCACCTTGTTGGAGGCCAGTGAGGGAGGTCTGTTGTTCAGGGGTCATATGTTCAGCAATCGTCTTTTCACTGTGGGAGATACTGGCTCTGGGCTCTTCTCTTTGCTTTTGAACCCAGATTAAATCAAGGACATTGAACCATACTCAGACCTCCAGCTGCTGTCTTTTCATGTGCAACTTTCTATGATTCTCCAAATTTATTCATCTCAAAATATAATTAAACATCTGCTCAGTTCTTATGTGGCTGAGCTGTTGAGTTACAGTACTTACAAAGGTAACATCAGTAAACAATGAAAATACTTTCACCTTGTGTTTTTGAAGCACATTTTGTCCAAAGAGCCTAATGCTTTACCTTTGTTTCCATAGTGTTTATTTATTTATTTTTTACTAATCCCATGAGTTTAGTAGGGGAAGGTATTATTAATCTCATTTTGTAGATAAGAAAGGGGGGCAAAGAGAAGTCGTTTTCCCAGGATCACATAGAAAATCAGTGGTAGAATTCATGTCTCCTGACGTCTAGTTCTTTTCACTAAGGCATAACTGCATATTGAGGGAAAAGGTGGTAAGCACTCTTAAATCTTAATATCACATAAAAGCTATTAGGGTCTTTCTAGATGACGTTAGAAAAATCTGCAAAATTTATGTAGAATCATTCTCACCTTGTCCTAAATTTTTGTTGCCTTCTCCATATAAACTGTGAATGATTACATAATTAAATATTCAGACATGATAATATCTGATACCACATAGCCTAATAATTTTTTAAAATTTAATGAAGGTAGGCTTCTGCAGGGATAGTTACTTAAATTCATAGTTCAAAATATTATTTTATTATGTAACACAGTTACATAATAAAACACCAAGTTCTCTTTAGTGCCTTTCCTTTTTCAAGTGTTTTTGCCATGCTATCACCTACCCTGTCCCTCCCCCCCAAACCCTCTGCCAACTTCTAGGAGAATATTGGAGTACCATTCAAGTCTTTACACGCCACAGGAATCAAATGTAAAGCCAAAAAAGGGAAGGCTCAGACAGTGTAGCCTCCTTTACAGTTAAAATACGGCCCTCTGCCCAAGTGAATCTTCTACCATGTTATAAATAGTAGTGGGATTTACAGAAAATGGGTAGTGGGAGCACTTGAATGCTCAAAATAAAAAAAAAGGCTTGCTTGGGATGGTCATGACCAGTGGGAGAAAAAAGTTGTTTGTGCCACTTCAAATTACAGAGGAAGTGTTGAAAATCTCAAAGTGTCTTACTTGTATTACGTGTATGTTTGCAATGTAGTAATCATGTGAGAAAACAAAGCATAGCAGAAGGTTGCCTTTCTTTCAAAAAATAGAATATTTTCTGAATGTGACCTTACCTATGTGTGGCAGAACATGACCTTGCTGTTCTCATGTTAGCATGTTACCCTAGGACACCAGGGCAAGAGCACCAGGTTAAGAAGCATGCAAATTATACATTATTTTTTTTAACCAAATGCCCCCAAACCCAACCCTTTTCCACCTCAAATATGCCTCTTTTTACCCACAAAAGGCCAATCACCATTCATTTAAAGGCACTCCAAATAACTTGAAAACATCAGAAACCATGATTTTTTATATAGGATTTAAGTTCAAGTGCTTAAAAAATAAAAGAGAAGCTTCTTGAGATTTCTCTCTTCAATGAAGATGTCAGTGTAAATTTTATCATAGCAAATTTATTCATGTATTCATAGTAATAGGTGGCACTCTCTAGTACTTGCAAGTTTACTAACTTCTTTACATATGTTGTTGCATTTATCCTTCATAGCAACTTTGTGGGGTCATTACCATAGGTCTTATATAACATTAACACGTTGACAATAGGGATTATTTCATTCTCGGCATTTGTAATCCCAGTGCCTGGCACATTTTAGATACTTAATAAATGTCTATTGCCTATTTCTATTTTGTTGATAAAGAAATTGAATTTCTGAGAAAAAATGAATGAATTAAATAATTTCGCTTCTAACCCAGGTCTCTGGACTCCATGTACAATGATTCTTTTTGTTATGCCACATTTCCTTTAATTTCATAGATTGGCAGAACTGGGGGACTTGAGAAGTCATCTTTACCAACCCCTTTATCTTACAGATGAGGGGAACTGAGGCAACCTCGTCCTTTGTAATCCTCTCTAGTGTTGACTGCTCTTCTTATTCTCCCCTACTTCAGTGGGCCAGTAGAAGTCAATATATTTATTCTTTGCTCTCCACTGCCATTTCCAGACCTTTCTTCTACTCATCATTTAGCACCTTCTTTTCCTTTAAAATTTTCTTCATCTGTATTTTATCACTATATCCAGATCCTTGTTGTTTAATACTTACTATACCCATAGTTTTCCCTTCCATTCTATACCCAATCTTTTTCCTTAGTAATTTCAAAATTCACACTGCTTTCTCTTTAATACTGTGGTCTCAGCTTCCATGACCTGCATCTCCACTTCACCTCACCTATCCACGGAGATGATCATAACTTAGATACCAGTCTTTGACTGAGTCTCTTTCATGCTCCTGATGGTGCTTGTTCCAAACTTTCTTCTTTTTCTTGGTGCCCCCATAGATGGGCTCAACTCTTCTCACCAGTGCACTTTGCTTCCTGTTTTATTGAATAGAATCAAGACCATCTGTCATCTCTGATCTCTCCAGCTTCACAGTACAGACCCTTCCTCCATTTTCACCCACTCTCTTCTTCTTCCCTCCAGTTTCAGAGGATGAAGTGGCTCTCTCCCTGCTAATGCTAACCTTTCTACTGGGGTCCTTGATCGTGTTTCACACTGTTTTCTTCAGCAACTTGTCTTGCCAATTAGTTCTCTATATTGTGGTATATTTTAGAATGTAAACTCTTAAAAGACAGGGACCAGGTCTGTTCAACTCGGTCTGTTCAGAATTCAACATAGCACCACATACATGTGAGATTAAAGGAGGAGTTTGTTGTTTCTTAACCAAAGCCATTAGAAGGAGTATGGATGCACAGAACCAAACTATCGGAGTGTCTAAGTATGGGCAAAAATCAGACAGGACAAAGAAAAATAGGGAGAACTGGCATGGGTCCCATCAAAGTAACCAAAATAAGTGAATCTGCCCAATAACTATGACTTCATTGTTGTGGTATCATTTAGTCATTCAGTCATGTCCAACTCATGACCCCACGGACCCTAATGTCCCTAGGGTTTTCTCGGCAAGGACACTGGAGTGTTTTGCCTTTTCCTCTCCACCAGATTAAGGCTTAAGTGACTTGCCCAGGGTCACACAGGTAATAAGTACATGAGTCCAGATCTGAACTCAGGTCTTCTTGACTCCAGACCTAGTGCTCTATCCACTGAACCAGCTAACTGCCTTCAGCCCTTTTTGAGTAGTCACTTTGGGGTGGTGAATGGAAACCCTACTAATGCTACTTTACACATGACATTTTAATTGTAATGATACCTTAACATAAAACTCAGGATATGCAGCTTCTTAAACTGCCTCTAATAAATCATCGTGTGCATTGCATCAAAACAATGATGGATGCAGCTCACGATCTCTCAGTCTTGATTATGATATAGTGACATGCAAAGCAACTGTTTGGCTTTGATGCTACACTGTCCTTAAAGGCTTGCTTCTTTTTTTTTTTTTTTGCTTTTTTTTTTTTGGGAGGGCAGTTGGGGTTAAGTAACTTGCCCAGGGTCACACAGCTAGTTTTTGTATTAAGTGTTTGGGGTCGGATTTGAACTCAGGTACTCCTGACTCCAGGGCCAGTACTCTATTCACTGCGCCACCTAACCGCCCCAAAGGCTTGCTTCTTGGAAATGTCTGACGTAACTTATCAAAAAATGAAAAACATGTGTATGGGGTTGTTTGTAGTTGTCGTTGGCAATAGAAGCATGTTTTGTGCCTTGTTATCCAACCGTGCATAAATTCATGCTTAAGAGTTTGAAGCTTTGGGCAGCGTATTTTTTTTTATCCACTGAAGTACCACTTAGTGCATGTGTTACACATTTCTTAATATTCTCACCGGGTATATTGCTGTAAATGCATCTACTAAAAATATATGCAATTAACTGGCCTGCCAACCCTTCACTTTGAATACATTCAAAACTAAGATTCCTATTTTCCTTTCCCACACTAGCCCTTCTTCCTAGATTCCTGTTTTTCTCTATGTTATCCCCATTCTTCCAGTCATGAAATCGAGGAGTCCTCTTTGAATGCCTTTCTCCCCCCATCCCCGACCCCTACCCTTTTCCATGTATATACAATTAAGTCTGCCTTTCCCATTGTTCCCATAGCCATCACCCTGACGCAGGCCCATATTACTTCTTGTTTGGAATATTGTAATTGTTTCCTAATTTATTTCTCTGCCTTTAGTTTCGCCCATGTTTCCAAATCCTTTTTTCAATCCAAATGAATCCTTTTAAAGCACAGCTTCAATCTGGTTGTGTCATTCTCCTGCTTAAAAGTCTTTCATTGATCCACACAGTCAGTCAAATAAAGGATATTCTTAGTAGGTCTTCAATATATATTGACTGAGTACAGGATTCAACTTGTTCTGCAAGGCTCTGGGGAGGAGAGCTGAAGCAGCAAGTGGAAGCTTCTGAGAGGCAGGTTTCTGCTGCAGATGAGGAAAGCTTCCCTAAGAATGATTCTGTTTTAGTTATTTTCATTGTGTCTGGCTTTCGATGACCCCTTTTGGGGTTTTATTGGCAAAGTACTGCAGTGGTTTGCTATTTACTTCTCCAGCTCATTTGACATATGAGGGAACTGAGGCAAACAGGGTTAAGTGACATGCCAGGGTCATGCAGCTAGTAAGTGTCTGAGACCAGATTTGAACTTGAGTCTTCTAGACTCAAGTTGGCTAGAAATGGTAAAGAGGCAAATATAAACTTGGTATTAGGACAAAGTTCCTAACAATTAGATCTATTCAAAATGGGAATAGATTGCCATAAGGGATATTGGGTTTTCCCCTTCTTGGAGGTCTTCAAACAAAGCTGGATGACCACTTGGCAGCTATATTATAAAAGGATTTTATGGACTACAGGCATACCTTGGAGATATTGTGTGTTCAGTTCCAGACCACTGCAATAAAGCAAATATTTCAATAAAGCAAGTCAAATGCATTTTTTAGTTTCCCAGTGCCTATAAAAGTTAAATTTACACTATACTGTAGTCTGTTAAGTATGCAATAGTATTATGTAAAAAATAATGTACATACCCTAATTTAAAATGCTTTCTGGATTTAAAAAATATACTAACCATCGTCTGAGCCTTCAGCAAATGATAATCTTTTGTGCTGGTTGAAGGTCTTGCCTCAGTTTGATGGCTCCTGACTAATCAGGATGGTAGTTGCTGAAGTTTGGGGTGGCAATTTCTTAAAATAACAAAAGTTTGATCTGTTGACTGATTCTTCCTTTCACTTGAACATTTAGAGGCTATTAATTATTTTTAGAGGTTTATTTTATTTATTATTATATTATATAATATTATTATATTATAATTATTTAGAGGTTATTAATTAGCATAATTTCAATTTTTTGTGTCTCAGGGAATAGGAAGGCCTGAGGAGAGGGAGAGAGATGTGGAACATCAGAACACACACAATATTTATCAATTAAGCTCACCCTCTTACATAGGCATAGTTTGTGGTGCCCCAAAACAATTGTAATCGTAGCATCAAAGATCACTGATAACAAATCACCACAACAGATATAATAATAATGAAAAAGTTTGAAATATTATGAGAATTGCCACAATGTGACACAAAGACAGAATGTGAACACGTTGGGATAATGGTGCCAGTAGACTTGCTCAGTGCAGTATTGTCACCAAGCCTTTGATTTGCAGAAACCCACAGTATCTTCAATAAAAGGAAGCACAATAAAACAAGGTATGCCTGTACAGCAAGGGAAGAAAAATAGTGGGGAAGACCATTGTAGGGTTACTGTTTAGCCTAGTTTTGTTATTATTGTGTCTCAGGGACTAGGGAGGCTGGAGGAGAGGGAGAGATACAGGAGAAAGGTTGGTCGGTGGAGCAGTCAGAACACACACAACATTTATCAGTTAAGTTTGCCATCTTATATGAGCATGGTTCGTGGTGCCCCAAAACAATTATACTAGTAACATCAAAGCTCACTGATTACAAATCATCACAATGTGTGGAATGAGTAAAAACTTCTCAGTCTGGGATTATTAACCTTCCCTCTCCTTCCCCTCCCCTGGCTGCTGTCAATCACTTTTACCTTCCTTTGTTTTCCCTGCCTTGGTGAGACCCTCTCCATCTTTCTTCTCTTGCTGTCCCAGTGGGAAAGAATTTGGTGCCGTGAGCCTCTCCACCAATGAGAGAGGAAACAGTCAGGAAAGAGGGGCTGACCAAGTTGGGATATATATTCTGGTTCTAACCTTTGAAACACGCCCTCTGCCTCATGTTCCAACATGGGATAGATAGCCCTCTTCTCCCGGGGAAGAGAATAAACTCCTGTTCTTACCCTAAGGCATCTCTGTGTTTACTTTTCTGACTAAATTAAGGATAAAGGGTATTTTTCAACCCAAACAACAAGTATAATAATAGTGAAGTCTGAAATGTTGCAAGAATTACAAAATTGTGACACAGAGACACAATGTGAGCTTGTGCTATTGGAAAAATGGTACCAATTGATTTGCTCTATGCAGGTTTGCCCCAAACCTTCAATTTGTATTAAAAAAAACACAGTATCTGTGAAGTATAGTAAAGTGAAGCATCATAAAATGAGGTAAGCTTGTATAGATTGGACCAATCAGTGATTTTTGAACTTTTTTGTGTCATGGACGCCTTTAGTAGTCTAGTGATATCTATGAACCCCTTCTCAGAATAATATGTTAAAATAATTGAAGGAAATGCTAAATTTCAGTTAGAGATTAGTGAAAATATAGATGTTGTTTTTTTCCCATCAAAGTTTCTTATCATTGTTCCCTTGAAATCTACCCATGCATCCCTCAGCTGTTTTGTGAACCCAAGGTCAAGAACTCCTGGAGTAAATCATTATTGATGCCCCTTCCAATCCTGAGTTCCTGTTTAAGTAGGTATTAAGTATGTTCAGATCTGAGATTTCCTGATTTATGAATGAATGTTTTGCCTGCAAAAAAATACAAAAAAATATCCTTTGGGTCTGCCCCCAGAGAAAGCAAGTTGCTGAACATTAGGCAGATTTATTGATTTGAAAAAGTTTAATGTTCAAATGGATCTGTGATATCATGGGCTGGACATACCTCCAGTGATGCAAATTATGACTCAAGTCTACCTACCCATCCCAACATTTGTGGAGTCCTGAGATGATGTATAAAAAAGAAATTTTAACACACCTCATTGAGGACCATACAAATTACTTTTTTCAAATCCCTGTTTTAGCAAACTATTGATGCATAAATATCACCCATAACTGAACTGAAATATATTCTCCCACAACTTCCCTCTGCCTAGCTCTGACACTCGTAGTAGCGTCTCTTCTAGCTTGGTAAAGATGAGGTGTGTTAGAATGTACCATAGAAGCTTAGAGCACAAGATATTGAATACAGAAGTATAGAATAGGTTAGGTCTTTGGAAAGTAGGAAGTCTTGTGGTTGCTCCCTATTTTAAGTTTCTTTATTTGCAGAAAGCAAAAAAAAAAAAAAATCACTCCTGCTCCCTTCTTACTTCATTGAAATAGCATGAGGAAGAATTAGACTTGCGTTAAAGAACTTTGCAAACAATGAAATGTGTAAAAACAATCATTTTTTGTTTTTTCACATCAAGTTTATTCAAATGCTTTTGAGAAGAATCTAGATTAAAGAAAAACTCTTTAACCTGCAAAGATAGAAAGGTTAAAAAAAAACTGGAGGAAGGAAGGAGAAACATTTATAAGGGATATTCAAGATCTTAGGAATCCTTATCTTCCTTCAAAGCTTATCTCAGGTGTCACCACCTCCTGCTAAGCCTTTTCTGACCCATTTCTCTAATTGTTAGTGCTCTGGCTCCTCAGATTACCTTGTATTTACTTGTTGGTTTATTTTTGGTATCCACCAGTCCAACTCAGGATCCTTGAGGCCAGAAACTATTCTGCTTTGGGTTTTGTATCCCAGTGCTGGGGAGGTGCCTTGTGCATAGTAGGTAGGTATTTCTAAACATTGAATTGAATTAACTGACTATTGCCTAGTGTATTATTTAGAATCTATTGTATGAACTCAATAGATATTTATTGAAGTTAAAGTTGAAGAATTAGAAGACTTCATATCTTAATAATAGAACATGATTAGAAAAACAAGGCAGGGGTTAGAGGTGGGGGTGGGGAATAGGGATAGAGAGCTGAATAAACATCGGTAAATGAATGGCCACCTATTTCCTACAGGATTACAAGAAGTGGGGAGGCAGGTTGTGAAATCTACATGTGAATGTGAGGAGGATGTGAATAAACACACACACACACACACACACACACACAGAGAGAGAGAGAGAGAGAGAGAGAGAGAGAGAGAGAGAGAACACTTTAAAACACACACACACAGAAAACATTACTATATTCTTGGTATCATATTCTCAATGATTGGGGGCAGAGAGAATGGAAAATGAAATTCCTTGCTAAAAAATCTCAAGAGTTAATAGGACAGTTACATGTGAATACAAGAATGGGTCATCGATGGGCTAGTGGCAGAAAGTAATTCTATGGTCCTGATATCTAGAGAGAGAGAGAGAGAGAGAGAGAGAGAGAGAGAGAGAGAGAGAGAGAGAGAGAGAGAGAGAGAGAGAGAGATAGAGTATTAGAGCATTTGAAATCTTTGATTTAAATTAATCTGTATACAGGAAACTCACTGTGCGATACAGAATTAATCAGTACAACGTACAGGAGTTAGTTTTTTCTCCTTCCCTCAAAAGTCAGTCATTTCCCCCTACTTTTCATTTCCTGTGCCACCACACATATTTTGTCTTGTCTGGACTTGCAAAAACTTCTTAATTCATCTCCCTGCCTTAAGTTTTTCCTTCCCTCTGATCCATTATTCAGTTCAAATTAATTTCCAAAGAACACCCAACCACCAGTGCAGCATCAAGAGTGGCAATCAGTCTTTTGGAAAAGAAACCATGCCTTGCTACTGAAAACCAATACATCTCTTTTGCCTCATGGACTTTCCTACAGGGCAGGTAGCCAAAGATAAGCAGAAATGAGTGACCACCAACTAAAGCCACTTTAAAGACAAATTCTTTTGTTAGAGAGAATCTTAGTCTTCCCCCACCTCTTTTTCTTAAAGTCCTGGTCAGGGGAGCTGATAGATATGTAGCATTAAGTACTATATTGGTCAATAAATCTTGCTTGTTTTCTCAAAATGGTTTCAACTATTTCAGGAACAAAATATTTGCAAGTACAGTTAATTTACAGAAAGAATACATTAAATACAAATAGATTTTTCCCCACTTTTTTTTCTTTTGTTATTTGGAATCAGCATTATTTTTGTTTGCCTCCAAATTCCCCTATATGGTACCCAAGAAAATCTAGAGTCTCTTAGTTATTAACTCGCTTGTTTCTATAATCAGAATCACTGCCAATTATATCTATGTAAATCCCAGTACTCAGGCAATATGAAAGGGGTCTTTTGTTCAGGAAGCTTGTGCAGGAAGGACTTTCACTACAAGCTTTTCTTTTGAGAGCTGTCCAACTCTCTGTAAGGATTACCAGGTTATCTTCATGTTCTCAGTCACATTAACCCAAAGTAAAGTAAAACCTTTTAAAAATTATTTTAAAATAGTTTTCATTATTTAGTTATGTAAGGGGGCAAGCAGGAAGAAACCATACTTTATTTCAAGTATTTTGGAAAACTTTACTCTTTAGGTACAACAACTTTCTAGGGTTTCCGTTTAAAAGTTAAACAGCCAGTATAGGTAGTAATAGAACATTTAACTCCTCATCCTTAATTGGATAAATATTATATGCATGTAATAACAATAAGCCACATTTATAAAAAAAACCATTTTGTGGTTTGTAAAACATCCCTCTTGGATGATTATAATGATTTTGCTCACAGAATATTAACACTTAATTTATGAAAGTTAATTAACTTAAATCCCTTATATCTTTCCTTTCAAAACAGAAACTGAAAATCTCTTTCCAAATCATATTAAAAAGATTTTGTAATTTTACTATAATTCTGCTATTAAGAGTCTTGTTGGAAAATACAGGGTATCCTAAATGTCTTAATGTGGTTTTAAGCCTCAATAGCTTAGGATAATAGCTTTTAATAGTCTTTTTAAAGCTTTTCGTAGCTTAAAACTGCACTTAAAACTTCACTAAGACTTTAGATATCCTATACGTACCGTTTGAAAGTTTTTCTTCAGAACTTCCTCGGGTTAGGTCTCTAAAATTTCAGACATAGGAGGATTTGCACAGAACCTAGAGAAAAGACTTTTTATATTTGAAAAAGAACTTTTCAAATAGTTGAAGAACCACCGCCCCCAAAAATCCCATAGAATATTAACTCAGAAAACAAATCTGAGCAGCTTCATTTCTTGTGTGATGCTGTCTTCGCTACTAAGCTAACAGGTTCTTTTTTCTTATAGGTATCAGAGGTTTGAAAAGGCCTTTCTCCTAGCTGTTGATATTGGTGCTCGGGACCTGTTTATGGTGAGTCATTGCTAGAGACGATTGTGTGTCTTCAACTCTCAGGCTGAGTTAGTTGTCAGCTTTTGTGGCCATTAAAAGGGATTAGTGTCATTTGCAGCCTTAGACACATGGTGGGAAAAGCATTATTCTTCTTGGCTTGTACCTTTGCCATCATGAAACTGGTCAATAGCTATCTAGTTATCTTTTGACTTGTTGACATTTTTCTTACCATGGCCAGAGAGGGCTGTTTAATGTTTTTTAGAAATTAATTTATAGTCCTTGAACTTTTATCCTCACGTGCCTCTGTGTGGGTAGGTGACACCTTTCTATCTAATAAGCTTAAATGTTTCTAAATCCATTCCCTTAAGACATACAACTGCAGAGGCCAAGACACAAGGGCAGACCATGTCCTGGGCATCTTGAATGCTCTTAGTTTATTTCTTAGGTTTCAGTGAAAAGTGACAAATTATGAAAGCTTCCAGAAGTATGTCTAGTCACAAAGCTGCAAGGTAGACCCAAGGGACTTTTGATTTCCTGCACTCGAAGGTCCTCCCATTTAATTAGCTACAGAAGTAAAATTAACCAGCTCTTTAAAGGTTCTGTGTTCAGGCCCCACATGGGGCTCTTGTTTTATAAGGCCTTGCACCACAATGTCACAGTGAGGTCAGAGGGACAAAGACAACTGCTTGCCTAATTTCACAGCATGTTACTGCTCTGCAGTCCATTTCATTGTTTTCAAAGAAACAGTAAGAAAAAGCTCATTTAAAAAAAAAAAGAAAAAACATATGGTAAACCCTTTTATTTGGTTCTTTTGGATAATGAAGACATTCTATGGTTTATATTAAGCTTTGACATTAAATGTTACTCTCAGATGATCTCATTGTCACTTGCCTCCAGTGCAGTCTTAGTATTTAAATTATTTTTTCCAGTTCTTTTTTTTTTAGTTATGAAAATTTCCTCTATGGTTAAATAATTTTTTTCCCTTTTGGTGTTTGTTTTATAGTTTTAAACATCTGCTTCTGTTACATAAGTCCAATTAAATCCATATAAACTTTTCAAATACTGTACCTAACAACTATTACTAAAAATATCCAAATTTTAGGAAATTTAATGTATACAATCTTGAGCTTCTTTATTTTTTCCCTTATTTCAAAGAATAAAATATTTTCATCTTTTCCATTTTTAAATATAAACTTATCACTAGTCACCTTTGTAACAGGAAAACAAAACTAAAGGTACTTATTTAGATATTTTATGTCTAGTGGTTAAAAATTATTCAACCTCACAATTAGTACATTTTTCCCCCTAGATGTTGAATTTTTTTAATTAATGATGTTTGCTCTGGCTACTGGATATTATAATATATCAAAGTTCTCTCAAACTTCTCTCAGACTGTATCTATTTTATCTCAAAGTTTTGTCTGAGCCTACTTTTCGCCATTGGTGTGTTCAATCATTATTATTAGGATCTGGTAGTGATGATATCATTAATGAGAAGTCATTAAAGATCATAATGTTCTTTTTTAGAGAAATTTGAAATTTTATTTCAAGTCTCCTTTTTCTGCAACTTCCAAGTATAATAACAACTAAAATGCTTCAAAATTAATTGCAAGACTTTAATAAGATTGTGACCACTTTAAAATAGGTTTTGTTCTTTAGTCTATTGTATAGGCTGAAAGTATAAGGAAATAAAAGCAACTCAGACAGTCCAAGGCATGAGGAGAGACTCTCTCTTGTCTCTTTGTCCCCTTTATAGACAAAACAGTCTTCTCAAAGGCTGATTGGACTCTTCTCTGCAGGGGACTCCTCCCATTAAAGCATGTGGGTCACCTTGAATAGGTAATTAAATAGCTTCAGTTTCTCTTTTTCTTTTTTAAAAAGTAAACAAGATTTTTACCCTCACATGGCAGAAAGTCCCCCCATAGTTTATTGTGTAAAAATTTTGCCTAATCGTTTCAGAGGCTGCCTTTTAGAAGGTGTCGCAAAGCACACTCTGTCTTTAAACAAAAGTTCTAAGCCCATGAGCAGTTTACATAGACCACTTTGTAAATTGTTTTCCCTGTTAAAATCTTCTACATTAATATTTTGTCTTTTCTTATTGAGGTTAAATTATTGTGATTATTTCACTTACATATAACAACGTAAGACTTCGGTAGACTACTCATTGAGAATTGGTGCCTCTTCTAAATCTAAACATGTAAAGAGGGTTCGCGATCCCAGTAGCCTGTCAATTGGGTATGATTTGAATGACCAAAAGGCTCCCTGACCTAAAAATATCTCCCTTAATAGTTTGAATATGCCACCTTTAAGATTGCAAAGAGCTAAATTAAAATATTATCGCAAAGTCACAGTTGAAATGTACTTTATTACCTAGAAGCAGCCCTCTATGCATTAGTACCTATTGATGCTAATAAGGTACAGGATAGGTAAAGTTTTTGAAGGATTGGGGCTGAGGGAAAGAATTGAGACACAGCAACAATTAGCCCTGGATAGTTGTTTTAGGTCACTGGATTGCTGGACGGAGGATGATTATCAATTTGGTGGGGGGTGGAGGGTGGGGCGGGAGTGGGCATTGGTGGGAAGTAGAGGTGGATGTGCAGATAAAAGAGCAAATAAGAAGGAAGGTAATATTTGCCTGTTTCACAATTTTGTGTAATGTTGGCTCTGAATATAAACTCATTATTAATAATAATAGTATTATCTAGATTTTTCAAATGTCTCAATATGTCTCCCTTTGTTAGTAGTAGGGAGCAGAACTTGAAAGACATAAAATAATGTAATAGGTATCTCCAAGTCTTGTGTAGAAAATGGGCATGGCTTATCAATAACACTTCTTCATCAGAATGTACTAATGCCATAACCCAGAACAGTAAAGATATACATAAAATAACATATACATAACATGTTATAGGTAAATAATTTGGGGAGTAATATAGTAAGACCATGGAGGGAGAGCTTGAGAGAAGAATAAAGATGGGAAGGATGAGAATGAGAGAGGTCAAGTGAAACAGTCAGCTCTTCTGATTGATATTAATCCCAGAAAATTGGAATTTTCCCTGACCATAGGATAGTGCTGGGGAAAAAAAAAACAGATTAAATCAAGTTATTACTGTTTGTTCCCAGTGGAAATCTATACTTCCCATTTCTATAAGCACCATCTTTTAGCAATGAAGTGGTGAGGCCTTTCTCTTTATTTTTTGTTTGTCTTAAATTTAATAACCATCAGCCAACAAATCATCAAATAAATATGCAAAATAAGGAATTAAAACTGAACATCTAACAGTTTGTTCAGAACAAACTAAGAGATAGTAAACAAGTACTTTTACAATGTTTCTCTTCAAGTCTGTCTGAAATTTTATCACCTTTATTTTTAATTTTATATTTATATAGTATTTTTATTTTTATTATTAAATTTAATTGATTTAGATATAGCTTTATATGTGGCTCGATGCATATCCAGTTCTGCTTCTGCTTATCATGCTTATCCATGCTTATCATGCTTTGTATCTCTTTATATGAGTAGTTCTGTGTATCTTTTTATTCATATTTACTGTTTAAATGATTGTACCTTGATATATTTGGCCATTCTTCAATTGCTTTACGTAGTAGTTGATTTTATTTTCTTTTTTTTGCTATGACTTAAGTAAAAGCTAGTAAATGAATGTTTTTGCACAGCTATGACTATTTTTATTAGGTAGGTCCTTTTCCCCCCTCTCCTCTTCCTTCCCATGGTATTTTTTAACATACAGCAATAGCAATGGAATCTCACGATCAAAATGTATAACTAGTTTTATGACTTGCTCTGTTTAGCCGTGTTGTTCTCCAGAATGTTTATTCCAATCTACAATCTCTATAAAAATGTTATAGAGCATTTTTATAGAACTGAAAGAGACCTAAAAGATACAAACTCACAGGTTTTGTGCTGGAAGGGATCTTGAAGGCCCTTTAATCCAATTGCTTCATTTTATTTTGTTTTTTGGTTACTTTTTATTTTCAGTTCCAAATTTTCTTCCTCCATCACCCTTCCCTCCCCCACCCCCAGTTACCTTCCCCCGCTTTCAGAAGGCAAGTGTTTCCAGAAAGAGCTGCTATAAATATTTTGGTACATATGGGTCATTTTCCTTTTTCTTTGATTTCTTTGGGATACAGAATTAGTAGAGGTATTACTGGGTCAAAGGGCATGACATTATTATAGCCCTTTGAGCATAGTTCCAAAATGTTTTCTAGAATGGTTGGATCAGTTCACAACTCCACTAACAGTGCATTGGTGTCCCTCTTTTTTCCACATCCCCTCCCACATCTGTCATTTTCCTTTTCTGTCATCTTAGTCAATCTGATAGGTATGAGGTGGTACTTCATATTTCCCTAATTATTAGTGATTTAGAACATTTTATATGATAAATTGATAGCTCTTGATAGCTCTTGTTTTTATAAATTCGACTCAGTTCTCTATATATTTGAGAAATGAGGACTTCAGCAGAGAAACTTGCTAGAAAAATCTTTTCCAAGTATCCTGTTTTCCTTCAAATTTTAGCTGCATTTGGTTTTGTTTTGTGCAACATTTTTAATTTGATGCAATCAAAATTATCCATTTTACTTCCTGTGAACCTCTCTATCTTTTGCTTGGTCATGAAATCTTCTCTTGTCTATGGATGTGGCAGATACATTTTCCCATACTCCCCTAACTTGGTTATGATTTCACCCTTTATGTCTAAATCATATATCCATTTTTACTTTATCTTATTGTATGTGTGAGATATTGTTCTCTGTCTAGTTTCTGCCAGGCTGTTTGCCAGTTTTCCCAGAAGTTTTGGTCAAATACTGAATTCTTCCCCTAAAATCTTCTCCTAATTATCTTTGGATTTATCAAACACTAGGTCACTGTGGTCATTTACATCTGCATATTGCATACCAACTCTATTCCATTGGTCAGTCACTCTATTTCTCTTCCAGGCCCAGATTGTTTTGATGATTGCCACTTTGTGATATAATTTGAATCTGGTTCTTCTAGTCACTCTTCCTTCACATTATTTTCATTGATTCCCTTGATATTCTTGACCTTTCATTCCTCCAGATGAACTTTGTTATTTCTTGTAGCCATATAAAATAATTCTTTGGTAGTTGTTTGGAGTGGCACTAAATAAGCAAATTAATTTGGATTATATTGTCATTTTTATTATGGTGGTTTGCTCTACCCATGGGCAATTAATATTTGTCCAGTTGTTTAGCTCTGTCTTTATTTGTGTGAAAAGTGTTTTGTAATTGTGTTCATATAGTTCTCTTGTATGTTTTGGGCAGATAGACTCTCCACTGTTTTATATTGTCTGTAGTTATTTTAAGTGGAATTTCTCTTTCTGTCCCTTCTTGCTAAGTTTTTTTGGTAATATGCAGAAATGGTAGCGATCAACTACCTCCTTTTATGGATGTAGAAACTGAGGCCCAGTGAAATTAAAAGACTTGTCCTAGGTCATGCAAGTAAGGATCTGCACTCGAGTCCTCAGATTTAGTCCAGCATTCTGACCTCTCCATACAACATGGCCAGTCTGGGCTCAAATCTTGGTAGCCCTACCTACCTTCACAGCATCTTTCATATATGTTCCCTTTCATCCACTTTGACACCTACAACTAGAGTTCAGGCCTTCATAGCCGATCACCAGGACTATTGCCACAGCCTTCTATTAGGTGTCCCTACCTTGTCTCTTCCCCCCTCTGATCTCTCTTCCACTCATCTGCCAGTGTGATCTTCCTAAAGCATAGGTCTAGCCATGTCACCCCTTTGCTCAGTGATATCCAATGGCTTCCTATCATCTCTAGGATCAAATATAAATGCCTTTTATATTTAATCATCAAAACAATCTGGGCCTGGAAGAGAAATAGAGTGATTGACCAATGGAATAGAGTTGGTATGCAATATGCAGATGTAAATGACCACAGTAACCTAGTGTTTGATAAATCCAAAGATAATTAGGAGAAGATATTAGGGGAAGAATTCAGTATTTGACCAAAACTTTAATATAAATTAAATCAAATATAAATGTTTGACATTAGAAGCTTTTTACAACCTGGCCTCTTCCTGCTTTCTCATTCTTGATTCTCTTTAGTTTTCTATGAGCCCTCCATACTGACTTGCTTGCATATCTTTAAATATAAAGATACTATATATTATATGCAGCTGTGCTATGATTATGCTGGCTCCTCTGCTTGCCTGAAATGCTTGGCCACTTCAGCTCCACCTCTTGGTCTCCACAGCTTCCTTCAAGACTAAGCTCCAAAGTCCCCCTTTATGCAAGACAATTTTTCTGGTCCCCCTAGCTTCTAGTACCTTCCCCCTTCAAACTACCTTCACCTACTCTCTCTGTGTTTTGTATATACGTATTTATCTACATGTGATCTCCCCCACTGGAATGTAAGCTCCTTGTGGCAGGGACCATTTTCCTCTACCCCTCCCCTCCCATTATTTAGCACCATGGCCAGGGCATAGTACACACCATATAAATACTTGTTCACTGACTGGCTAGCAAGTGAAGAATTATGTATGAGAAGTGGCATAAAATATGTAATTTTAAATTATGATCAGGACGAGCCAGTCACACAGGGATTGGAAGGGTCAATCAATGAACAGCCTACATGCTTCACAATAGACATCCAATACAAGAAAGGGATCCAGGGTATTAAATGGATACCTCTGTGGAAAACATATGGAAAGCCACGGATGGATTGTCAGACAGGATGGGTGGTCATAATGTGGCAGGTTTGGGGAGGGGTCTGGGGGCAGGGGAGGTGGGGGCAGGGAGGGGTAGAGAGCTGCATCACTGGAAGGCTTGTGATAGTATCACAAATCCATTGGAATGATTTCATTCATTCGTTTGATTAATAAAAATGTTCTTCCTTTCCATAGTAAGAATACCTTTGTGTCATTTTCTAGCATTTTTATTAAAGAATTTTATATATTTACAATTAGTTTTACAGCTACAAGGTTTGTTTTTTTACAAAGTCATTCTATTGGAAAGGAATATACAGTCTTATTATTTCAGCTTTTTACTGTAACTTGAAATCATCCTACAGAAATTTACCTTCTTTCATATTAATAACTGTGTAGTTTTCTTAATTTGGATTTATCATTCAAAATAAGACTTTCCCTTTGATATTACCTTGACCCAATCCTGTTCTTACCACCCTGGTTTCTCAACATCTTTTATCTTCCTTCTGTGTTTCTCAGAAATGTGCTAATCAAATTTTGTGTTATCACCAATATGATATTTTGAGGGTTCTTATCCTCTGCTAGCAACTGCTTTATCTTTATGTGAAAAGTATGAATTGTGTAGAGTCATTTTTTTTAAGTTGGAGGCTTGACTGTTTTACCAAGATTCCACTGAAGTTCATCCATCTCTTTACAAAGTTTACAAAGACTAAATGCTTCTCAAATTTCCATGCCTTGCATCCAAGCAGCATAGGTTTGAGTCCTCTTTTAAAATACGAGACATTGTTTTGACAAAACAGAAACTTGCCAACAAACATACAAACCAAATCCAATACAAAGTACATAAAAACAGTTTATTGCTAGTAGAATGGAATGCACTTTTTAACTGACAATTTGGTACTAACCTTGGCTGCTGACATTTAGGTAAAGGAGGTGTTTGAGAGTTTTCCTAACTCCCCACCACAAAGTTTGAAGGAGGTAAACAGTTTTAGAAGACCTTGTACATTGGTGTTGAGCAATGGACACAGAGAACATAAAATGATTGGCTAAGAGAATCAGTCTTTCCTCTTTTTCCTGTATTTTCAAAAAGCAACCAATTTAGGGGCAGCTGGGTGGCTCAGTAAATAGAGCACTGACCCTGGAGTCAGGAGGACTTGAGTTCCAATTCGACCTCAGACACTTAACCCTTACTAGCCATGTGACCTTAAGTCACTTAACTCTAATTGCCCTGCCTTACTCCTTCCAAAAAAAAAGGCAAAAAAGAAAAAAATTTACCCCCCCCAAAAAGTGAGCAGTTTAGCAGTTTGAATTTCATGGGCAATCAGGACTCACAGCATTTGTGGAATAAGACCCTTATAGGGAGGAGGAAGGGAATTTCTCTGCCCTGGCTGCTTGGATGAGGCAGTTTCTTACCCAGAAAGTTACACCCTATCAAGGAAGAGGATCCAAGACTTTAAGATTCACCTGAGTGGAATTTCTCCCTGCCTTATCAGCCATGATACTTTGAAGTGAAGTCCCTTCACTAGTAGAAAACATTGAATTAAGTGACTAAGAGAGGATTTAAATTACATTAAATAGAGATATAGCCATTCCAGAGAAAGCAGCTTCCAGGATCAGGACTTCCAACAGCAGAGACCAGAGCCTACTGTGGCCCCCTTAAGGAAGCTAACCCTGGTAACTTGGCACTGAGCCACAGAAAGAATTGAACAGGAAGATGCATAGGTCCTGCAGTTCTGGAGACATGAGTCACCTTGATACTTGTTCCTAACACAGCTACCTCACTACCATGGTGCTCAACCTTTGTGTTTACCCTTCCTATCATTCTCCCCATTGATGCATGTGTATTTGTTGTGCACCCCAGGTTTAACTAGAAGGCTTATAGCTGATGTTCCTCCTGTGGCATCTTGAGTAAATACTTTTGCTAAGAATTGTTAATGCAAAACTTATATACTATCATGTTAGGAATATGGACCTAGAGAAAGCAGCCACCCTCTGGAGACTAAACCCAAAAGTGTGAGTGATAGTTGGCAATATAGCTTAATGGGGATACGCATTATTGCATTGTATATGTTGTCCTTTTAGCTCTGCATTCTTTATTCTGAATCACTTCATGCAAGTACATCTTCCTGTGTTTCTCTGAATTCTTCATATTTATCTCTTTCTGTATAGTACATTAATAAACCATCCCCAAAATACTGGGCACATTTTATTTCCAGATTTTCATTAACCCAAATAACTTTGCTTTGAATGTTTTAGGGGATTTTCTTGCTGCTGACAATATAGAATAAACAGTTTAGTAATTTTTCTTGCATGGGAAGCTAGGTAGTATAGTGGATACAGCACATGGCCTGGAGTCAGGAAGGCTCATCTTCCTGAGTTCAAATCTGGCCTCAGATACTTACTAGCTGTGTGACCCTGGGCAAGTTACTTAACCCTGTTTGCCTCAGTTTCCTCATTTTTACTTTGAGCTGGAGAAGAAAATGGCAAACCACTCTAGTATCTTTGCCAAGAAAATTCCAAAAGGGGGTCACAAAGAGTTGCATACAACTTCTAAAGACTAAACAACAACAGCAACAAAACTTATATAATGGCTTAAGAATAGCTTACTCAATTCTTAGAACCATCCATAATGAATTGGGACAACTGCATTCCCATAGTAACTTCAGCAACTTTTCTCCTCCTTGACTAACCTTCCTAGTTTATTTAGTTTCTAATAATACCTTAAATTTTTCCATTGTGCATTTTCCTGATTATTAATGATTTTAACATTATTTTAGGTAGTTATTGATAATTTGCATTCTTTCTTTTGACCAATGGTCTATTAGGAAATGGCTGAAACATATATTTGTGGAAGTTATCCATATATTTTAGAGTTCAGACATCAAAATGTTTAATGTAAAGATTTTTCTAATCTGTGTGGTTTCCTTTGAGTATAGCTGCATTGATTTTATTTGTGCAAAAGGTTTTCAATTTTATATAGTGAAGTTTATCTATTTTGCTTTTTATGATCTCTTCTATCTCTAGTTATGAATTCTTCATCTGTATATCTCAGAAAGATATTACCTTTCTTTGCTTTTAATTTTTAATATATATATTTTATTGTTGTCTTGTATCTTTCCATCAATAAAATTTTCATCCACCTTTCATAGATTAAGCCATCCAATTGAATAAGGAAAATAATGAAAAATATCCTATATACTGAGCACATCTGACAATGCATACAATATTCAGGTCTAGTAGCCCTCCTCCCCATGAGAGAGGAAATACGTTTCATTTATCTACTATTCAGGTTTTATTATATAAAATGACATATTATATATATTATATAAATATACATATTATATAAAATTTATATATTATCTGCTCTTTGTGTTTTATTATATAGGTTTTGCCACTCATGTGCCACATTTTGTTATGTAGTTAATTCCAAGTCAATAGGCACTCATCTTCTTTTTAGTTCTTTGCTACCTCAGAGTATTCCTGTGACTATTATAGTTTATGCTGAACATTTGTTTTTGTCATTGATTTCTTTGGGAGTATATCTAAAATAATATGATTACTAGGTCAAAGAACAGCTTCAGCATTTTTTCTGCATAATTCAAAACTGAAATCCAGAATAGTTGGATCATCAACTTTGCCTGAGTTCTACCAACAATGCATACACCATAGGCTCTCAGTTGGTCAACTAGTATTTATTTAGCACCTGCTATATTCCAGAATTATATTATGGATACAAAGAAAGGCAAAGACAGACCTTGATCTTAGGTAATTCACAGTCTAACGGGGAACGAACATTCAAACAAGTATGTATAAACAAGATATAACCAGGGTAAACTGAAAATTATCAACAAAAGGAAGATACTAGAACTAAGGGTGATTGGGAAAGGGATCCTATAGAAGGTGGGACTTAAGCCAAGGAATCCATGCAGTGGAGCAGAAGAGGGAGGGCATTCCAGGGAGGGAAAGAGCCAGAGAAAATGCCTGGAGTTCAGAGATGGAGTATTTTTGAGTATTTGAGGAAGAGCAAGAAGACCATTGTCCACAGAATGTGTGGGAAGTTTCAAGGGGTATTGGAATATATAATACATATCTATTTCATTTATATATACATACATATATATTCTGGAAATACATATATATTCTGGAAATGTAAGAGGGGGCCAAATTATGAATTGTTTTGAGCTCCAGAGAATTGTATATATGATCTTGCAGGTAATAGGGAACCACTGGGTTTTACTGAGTAGGGGAGTGACATAGTCAGGTGTGCTTTAGGAAGATGAATTGTAAAGGAAGTGAATTGTAAAGAGAGAGACTTGTATAAAGAAGACCCATCAGGAGGTTACTGCCATAATCCAAGCATGTCTTATGTCTTTACATCAATATCATTTTGATCTACCTTTCCTAGATTAAGCCATCTAATCTAATCAGGGAAATCATGAACAATATCCTATGACGAGGGCTTGCCAGAGTAGTTGAGAGAAGGAAGTATATGTGAGAGATATTATGAAGATATAGAAGAAAGGACTTGACAATTGATTGGATATGGGAGGTGTGAAAGAGTGAGGAGCTGAGGATGTTGCCTATGTTGCAAGCCTGGGTGACTAGGAGGGATGATGGTGCCCTCAACAGAAATAGTAAAGTTAGGAAGAAGGGAGAGTTTGAGGGGGGAAATAATGAGCTCAGTTTTGGATATGTTAAGTCTGAGATATCTGTGGAAGTTCTAGTTCCAGATGTCTGATAGTCAGTTAGAGATGTGAGACTGGAGGTAAGCAGAGAGGTTTGGACTAGATAAACAGATTTGAGAATCATCAGCCTAAATATGATCATTGAAGCCATAGGAGCTGATGAGATCACCAAGTGAAATAGTATGGCAGAAGAGAATAAGCCCCAAGACAGAGTCCTGTGGGACTCCCATGGTCAGTGGGTGTACCCTTGATAAAGATCGAGCAAAGGATATTGAGGAGGAGAGGTCAAATGCATAAAAGAAGAACCAGGAGAAAATAGTGTCCTCAAAATCACCTGAGATAGTTTTCTTCTCTTAGAGAGAAGATAGTATCAAGGAGAAGTTTGACACTATTGAAAATCTTTTGTCATCTTTGCCAATTTGCCTGTATGAGGTAAAATTTCAGAGTTTACTCTTCTGACTTATTATTTTCTTATTATTATAACTCAAAACATTTTCTCTAATTTCTAATGAAGTAACATTTAGATTT
The DNA here is from genome assembly GCA_028646575.1 of Pseudocheirus occidentalis. NCBI lineage: Eukaryota > Metazoa > Chordata > Mammalia > Diprotodontia > Pseudocheiridae > Pseudocheirus > Pseudocheirus occidentalis. The sequence continues at coordinate 233,685,209 of CM053595.1, forward strand.
AGGTAGCTTACCCATTTGGAATTTATTGCGATATGAGAAACCCCCTTTCTATTCTAGGAACAAAATCCTTTGTTCATTTTATTAATTTTTGACTAGAATAATAATTTTAAACCTTCCCTTTCCTGATCCAGATAAAAGTGTGATTGATGAGACCCCTTTTTTCCCTTCCCTACTCCTACCTCCAAACTTGAATAACCATTACCTATGGTGACCTAATTTCAAAAAATACTAAGTTCCTGCCTTTTTACTTCTGGGAACTTTTTTTTAAGCCCAAAGCTTATTGATCTTTGTCTTCTATTAAAAATGATATGACTCCCAAGAGATGATAATATTGTTTGCCTTTTTAATATGTAAGCACTAGATCACCACCTTGCCCAAGCTCTTTTACTTTTCTTAAATTTCTTTTATGTGCCTTGTTTTCAGTTCAAAGAGTCTAACCATCCACTATCACCCCTGTTATTCAATTTGGTACTGGAAATGTTAGCAGTAACAATAAGAGTAGAAAAAGAAATTGAAGGAATTAGAATAGGCAAAGAAGAGACGAAGCTATCAGATACAATAATAGAGAATTCTAGAGAATCAAGTAAAAAAACTACTTGAAATAATAAATAACTTTGGCAAAGTTGTGGCATTCCTGTATATATCTAACAAAACCCAACAAGAAATAGAAAGAGAAATTCCATTTAAATGGAAACTATAGACATTATAAAATATTTGGGAGCCTACCTGCCAAAACAAACCCAGGAATTTACAAACAATTTTTACACAAATAAAGTCAGATTTAAATAATTGGAAAAATATCAGTTGCTCATGGTTAGGCTGAGATAATAAAATAAAAATGACAATTTTACCTAAATTAATTTACATATTTAGTGTCATAACAATCAAACTACCAAAAAATGTTTTTATAGAGCTAGGAAAAAAATAGTAACAGCATTCATCTGGAAGAACAAAAGGTCCAGATTATCAAGGGAATTAATAAAAAGAAACACTAGAGAAGGTGGCCTAGCCATACCAGATTGTAAACTGTATTATAAAGAAGCAGTCATTAAAACTGTTTGGTACTGATGTGAAAGAATTTGCAGATCCTATACTTGATTGCATGCCCCCATAGGGTGGGGGGGGAGGGAAGGTGGGGGGAGAAAATTGAAACTCAAGGGATTGTGGAACTGAATCTTGTAAACTAAAAAAAAGTAAGTAAGTCAATGAAAAAAAACTACTTGGTACTGATTGAGGAATAGAATGGTAAATCAGTGGAAAAGAATAGGTACTCAAGACACAGTAGTCAATGACTATAGTAATCTACTGTTTAATAAACCCAAAGACTCCAACTTCTGGGATAAGAACTCACTATTTGACAAAATCTGCCTGGAAAACTGGAAAGTAGTATGGCAGAAACTTGGCATAGACCAATATTTTGCACTATATACCAAAATAAAGTCTAAAGGGGTTCATGATTTAGATATAAAGGCTGATACTGTAAACAGTCTGGGAGTGCAAGGAACGGTTTACCTATCAGATTTATGGAGAAGGGAAGAATTTATGACCAAACAAGTGATAGAGAGCATTATAAAATGAAAAATGGATAATTTTGATTACATTAAGTTGAAAGTTTTTATACAAACAAAGCCAATGTAACCAAGATTAGGAGGGAAGCAGATAATTGGGAAAGAACTTTTAAAACCAGTGTCTGTGATAAAGGCCTCATTTCTAAAACATACAGAGAACTGAGTCAAATTCATAAGAATAAAAATCATTCCCCAACTGATAAATGGTCAAAAGATATGAACAGGCAGTTTACAGAGTGGGAAATTAGAGATACCTATAAGTATATGAAAAAAAAATGCTCTAAATGACTATTGATCAAAAAAAATGCAAATCCAAACTACTCTTAGGTGCCATATCACACCTATCAGATTGACTAACATGACAAAACAGGAAAATGATAAATACTAGAGAAGATGTCGGAAAATTGGAACACTAGTGCATTGTTGGTAGAGTTGTGAACTGAGCCAATCATTCTAGAGAGCAATTTGGAACTATGCCCAAAGGGCTATAAAAATGTGCGTACCCTTTGATCCAGTAATACCACTTCTAGGGCTGTATCTCAAAAAGATCATACAAGTGGGAAAAGGACCCATACATACAAAAATATTTATGGCAGCAATTTTTTGTGGTGGCAAAGAATTAGAAATCAAGGGGATGCCCATCAATTTGGGGAATGGCTAAACAAGTCATGGTATATGAATGTAATGGAATACTATTGTGCCATAAGAAATGGGGAGCAGATAGATGAACTTCATAATAACCTGTAGAGACTTATATAAACTGATGCTGAGTGACGGGAACAGAACCAGAGAACTTTGTACATAGTTACAGACACATTGTATCTATGATGTCTGGCTTTGATAGACTGGGCTCCTCTCAGCAATGCAAGGTTATAAAACAACTCCAAAAGACTCATGACGGAAAAGACTATCCACATCCAGAGAAAGAATTATGGAGTTTGAATGCAGATTGAAGTGAACTCTTTTTGTTTTGTTCTTTTTCCTTATTGTTCACTCCATTGGTTATAATTCTTCTTTACAACTTGACTAATGTTTAATGTGAAGGTATATGTAGAATCTACATCAAATTGCATGCCACCTTGGTTGGGTTGTGGGGGGAGATTAGAGGGGAAGAAAATTTAGAATCCAAAAACTTGTGGAACTGAATGTTGTAAACTAATAGTAATTTAAAAAAAGATTCTAAACAACTCTGCTTTTTAAAAAAATGTATTTTTAAAAGAAATAAATGATTCCTCCTTATAACCTATATCAAACTGCTTGCCTTCTTTATATTGGGTTGGGAGGGATGTGTGGAGAGAACAAGGGAGAGAATCTAAGACTCAGAGTTTATAAACAAATGTGAAAAATTGTTTTTACATATAACTGGGGTAAAATAAATTTAAAAAGAAATTATTCTATTAATGAGTTCATTTTTCCCTTTTTAAGATTATGCCCTACTTTACAGAATAAGTTATCCTTGGGCCCAAGCTATTTTCCTTGCCTTTTCTTTTTTTTAAAAAGTGATTTGTTTGTTTACTTTTAGTTTACAAGATTCAGTTCCACAACCCCTTGAGTTTTAAATTTTCTCCCCTACTTCTCCCCTTCCCCCACCTTCCCCCCCCCCACCATGGCAGCATGCAGTCAAGTATAGGATCTGTAAATACTTTAACATTGGACATTAGTCTGGTTGTATAGAAGGGTTGTAACCAATGGAGTGAACAATGTGAAAAAAGAAAGAGAACCAAACATGAAAAAGAGCGATAGCATGCTTTGCTTCAGTCTCCATTTAAACTCTGTTCTTTCTAGAATTTTCTCTGAATGTAGATTATCTCCTTCCATCCTGAGACTTGTAGAGTTGTCCTATAACTGCATTGCTGAGAATTCTTTTACTTTTCAATATAATGTATTCCAGTTTTTCCTGTGCTTTCTCACTGGTGGTAAATTATTCTGACTGATGTTTCTTTTTTAAATTATTTATTTATTTATTTTTAGTTTGCAACATTCATTTCCACAAGATTTTGAGTTACAATTTTTTCCCCATCTTTCCCCTACCCCCACCCCAAATAGCAAGCCTACTGAATACCCCTTTCCCCAATGTGTTCTCTCTTATATCCTCCCCCATAACGCCCTAACTTTCTAGTATGATGTTTCTTCTAATCTAGTTTTTCTCTTCCTAGCCACTTGCCAGTGTTTTATTTTTGACTTGGTAGCTCTGGAGCTTGACAGTATTGTTTCTGGATGCATTAAACCCTATAATTCCTCTCTAGTGGCATATGAAGAATTCTATCAGTCTACACTTTACCCTCTAGTTCTAAACACTATGTCATTTTTCCTCTGTGTATGCTTGAAATTTCACGTTCATATTTTTATCATATTTTCCTAAAAGAACACTGATTATTAGATTATCCCATAGAACCACAGATTTCAAGTAATATTTTCTAAATTTTAGAGACATCATTTTGTTGTTGTTCAGTCATTTCAATCATGTCTGACTTTTCACAACCCCATTTAGGTTGTTGTTTTTTTGTTGTTGTAGCTTTGGCAAAGATACTGGAGTGGTTTGCCGTTTCCTTCTCCAGCTCATTTTACAGATGAGGAAGCTGAGACAAACAGGGTTAAGTGACTTGATCAGGGTCACACTGCTAGTAAGTGTCTGAGGCCAGCCTTGAACTCAGGAAAATGAGTCTTCTTGACTTCAGGTCCAGCACTCTCTCCACTGTGCCACCCAGCTGCCCCAGATACCTCATATATTATCCCAAATTTGCTGTATTTTTTACTTTGCTTTAATAATTCTTGCTGTGTTTTGAGTATTAGCATCTACAATTTTCCGTGGTGTCCATTGCTTTGTTAAAGTTTTTTGGTTTCTGTTCTAAATCAATGATTCTCCTATCATACGCACATGTAAGATCTGTAATGTTATTCCATGTGTCTTACATTAATCCCTTTATTAAGTCTGTCAATCACAATTATGATTATTATAGTCATCTAGTCTCATTTCTGGGATTATAGTTACTATTGGTGCAGAATGATTTTCTTTTCTTGGATATTTCTCATGGCATTTTTTTTGTTCTATTGTAATTAGTATAGTATATTATGAGCCTTATATTTGATTGCTCAGTTGTTTAGTCTATCTGCTGATTTTTCAACAGGGATTTCCTTGTTAGGATTTTCTCGCTCTCTCCTCTTGATTATTTTTTTCTTTCTTTCTTTAGCACATTTCTAGCTTTTCTGAAGTGATGAAAGGAGAGCTAGACTTAGATACAACTTTTCACTCTGCCATCTTGCCACAATATGCCAGAATATTTAGTTTAGATAATTCTGGGTTTAAGGCCAATGCTTCCTAATTTTGCATATTTTATATCCAATTCCCTTAGCTAGTTATCCATCCCTTGTCTTCCTCAAGAAGTCTACTGTGTTCTTGATTAATGTTCTTTAGTAAACAGCTTATTTTTTTGGTTTTTTTCCAGTACATTTGGAATATTTTATACCCTTAATATTATAACATTGGAATTTGTAATGTATCTAGGAATGTTGAATCTTGTATTCTTCCTAGTCAAGGTTTTGTGGAGTCTTTCTGGTTGTAGTTTTCTCTCTTTTTACTAATGCTTATACATTTTATTTGATGATTTCCTAGAATACCAAATCATTCATTTTTTCTAATTTTTCTTATATATTTGTTCACTTGGTTTTGTATATTTTCTATTTCTTTGAAAATTTCAATAAATTTCTGAGATTATTTCTCCACTAGTTGATGTTTAGTTGTATTTATCTTTTCCATTTTATGTCTATTGTTTATTAGTTTTGGTGATTATATTCAAGTAAGTATTGATCATTTACTTCACTATTTACTTTTGATCTTTTTAAAATATCTTTTAATTCCAACTTATATTTCTCCCAGGATTTTTATTTCCTTTAAATTCTTCTTTTGTCGGACCTGTGATTTTCTTCCCCATATAAATCACTGCTTAATTGCAATATATGTATATGTTACCCATTTGAGGATGTCTCTTAGGATACTTTGCATTATGTAGTTTTCTTTCTGCATGACTTTTGGTGCTCTAGTCTTTATGGGCAATCTGTTATGCTTTTTAAAATTGTAATAGTCTTTTGCTTTAAATTGCTCGTTTTCTATTTTAGTTGTTTTTATTGTGTTTTTTGAGAGGTATGTGAATTTTGGTTCCCTTGGAACCTTTTCCGCTATCACCTTGACTCAAAGATTCTCATTTCTTAAAAGAATACTCTCTGATGTGGGCTAACTTTAAACTAACACACAACCAAGTCTGTATAATTGTGGCTGGTAGCCTTCAGCATTTAGTAGCCCTTTCCACCAAGATATTAAACTGGAAAGAGGAAAAGGTCTTTTTTCTTATTAACCCCAATATTTTTCAGAGATGCATAAAAAATAATTTTCTATTTTCCAGACTGAAAAAATTTTTAATCCTAGGTATATTTTAATACAAATAATGAAAGAGAGATTACAATGATTCCTGCATAATTCCTCAGATAATTAGTACATATCATAAAAAAAACCTTCAAAACCTGTCATGGTCATTATATAAACAAGGAAATATGGGGCCTCCCCAAAGTTTGGCAATATATAGCTTGCTCTACTAAAAGGAGCTTAGAGGAATATTCTATTTTTAATGCTATTCAGATTCAGAAAATCTCTTAGCCAAATTCTGCATATGACTATGCTAGTATATAATATTATATCCAACTTTGCACAAAAGTGGCATAATAAATCTACATTCACATACTTTTAGACTTAACTGTGAAAGTAAGTATCCTCTGTATCCATTAATGCCTCCTTTGAATGATACAGGTCCAAGTCCCCTGGGCTTCCGATATTTCCTTTGAGGTTTGGAAACTCCTTAGATATTTTTTTTTCTATTTCCAATCTGACTTTGAGATCCTTCTACCCTGATGGAGACTAAAGAGGTAATGATGATAAACAACTCAAGACAATCTGTCTGTGAACCTTAGGAAGTTTTTTGCCCTACAGTTAAAGAAAACTATCCTTTCCAAGTTATAGAATTTTTGACTATTTCATATCTCATGATTTTTCACCTTTGCATTTCTTCTATGATTTATGATACTCCTGTCTCATAAAACCTCAAGAATCAACACAGCGGAAGTCAATTCTTCCTTATTCACATTCATATAAACTTCATAACTACAAACAGTAAATATTTGTAGGTCTTCATTTGTATTCAAAATCCATCTGAAACTACTCATTTTTAGCTTCCTCTTATCCACATTTGCAGGTCTTATCTCAATTAACTATGTGACTGAAGGACATCAGTAGATTTGGAATAAAATCCACACAACCTCTAAATGAGATTAGCATCAAGTCATAATGCATGTGGCTCAGTGTAAGGATGTAAAAGCTCATTCAGTGTCTCAAGGTGCTATATTCTCCAGGGAGAGAAGCAGTTGTGCAGTGATAGGTGAAACCTCAAGGCAGTGTGCCATTTTGTCTAAGGCTAGCAGTGATTTGAGACTTTTTTAAAAATTAATTCTATCAATTTGCTAATTTTAACTGTTTCCAGGCAGGGTTCTATGCTTTTGATAATACAGGTAATACCCCTACTCACCCCATCTGAATAAAATGTGAAATGGGGCACCAAACACTAGGCCCTGAGAATGCCATATCCTTGGTACACTGAATGGATCACCCCCTCTGGACTTGTGTTGGATGGCAGGAGGGTGGGTCTGCCTCTTGGACAACTCTCCTTCTGGCAGCCTCAGGTTACTTAACCGCTGGCATAATGCCTATTGGAAGGCCATCTGTGCTTTCTGATAGTGCTGTAGAAAGGCCCACTGCTGCTGTTGTTCAGCCATCTGTGCCTTCCCCTGGCATGATTTGAGTAGGGTGCCTTACATCTGCCGCTCCTAGGTACTTGATTGCTGAGCAAGAAAGTGCAGAATGGTTTCCCTATCTCTTTTCTTTTTTTTATTAAAAAGAGTTTTATATCATTCATCTTAAGAAAATACACCAACCACTCACCCCAGGTCTTTGTAATGTGATTTCAAACATCAGTGGAATATTCTTTATGTTTTAATTCTAAACATATAGAAAAATGTATGTCCTTATATAACTTTCCAATTCTCAAATCCACCCAAATATGGGTTATCAGATATAGTTAGTGGTTTATCTTCTACACTTGGCCTTTGCTAAGCAGAATGAAGTGCACCTGTCTTGACTACTACAACAGATCTGACCATATAATTTAAATCTTTCTAATTTCCAACCAATTCCAGTTGCATTTACTCTGAGTACAATTGATACAATCAATGTTTCCTACATATCATATGTGTCTTATGATAAGACCATTCAGTTCTGTGTGACAGTGTGAGTCCATGCAATTAGTATGCACTGAAATCTAAGTGAACAAAAATCTAAACATGACCAACTTAATTTAAATTTCTAATAATTACATTGTATTATGTTCTTTGCAGTAAGCATCATTATATTCTTTTCAGGGAGGAGAATAGGAATAAAGAATGCTTATGTGCCAAAGTAAATACTATTTGACATTTAATTGAAGGCACATAAGTGTACAGAAAATGTCTAAAACCCCAGGTAAAGTAAATACTGGTGATGTAAAATTTTAATTCAACTCACATACATTTTATACTTTAAAAAAAAATCTGACTTCCATTTTACTGACCCAGCATAGTGAATTCTAAGATGTTTTATACTAAATATAATATGCAGTCCAAATGAATGTAACCTTTTGATAAGGGTATATACATTAAGGGTTATTTGTTCATCAATTCTGAAGTAAGTAAATATTTTAAATGAACCTTTGTTGACATTTATCACATTTGTCACATTTATCAAATAGCTGTGAAAAGACCCAAGTTTTTAACCTATGAAAGTATAATTTTGAAAGTTATTTTGAAAGAAACAGTTAATTATATATATATCTTTATATCTATATCTATCTATATATATTTATCTATCTCTCTCTCTCTCTATATATATATATATTTGCCTTGACCCAGTGATCCTAGTATTGGACATATTACCACAAGGCTGCCAATGATGGAAACAGAGTCCAACATACACCAAAAATTCATAACAGCACATTTTAGAGTGGCAAAATTTTTGAAAAGGGAAATGACTAAAAAATTATGGTTTATGAATGAAAAATATTATTATACAGTAAGAATAACAAATATAAGAAACTGGAGAAATGTGGCAAGATTTTTATGAACTGATGAAGACTGAAATAAATAGAATGAAAAGAACAACAGGCAGAAGGACTACAAGAGTGTGAATGAAAAGATTTCTAACAGGAAGTCAAACTATGGGTAACTGAAAAACTAATGGAGATCCTACAAGACAAATAGGTAGGAATCTTGTTTAATTGTTTTTCAGTCATATTTGACTCTTCATTACCCCATTTGGGGTTTTCTTGGCAGAGATCCTGCAGTGGTTTCCCATTTCCTTCTCTAGTTCCTTTTTTTTTTTGATGAGGGACTGAGGCAAACTGTGTTAAGTGAGTTGCCTAGGGTCACACAGGTAGTAAGTGTCTGAGGCTAGATTTGAACTCAGGAAAATGAGTCTGTGCTTGATCCCCTGCACTACCTTGCTGTTCAAATAGATAGAATTAAAATTCTGTAATAGAAGTCAACTAAGGAGAAATAGAGAAACTCCCCAAAACTAAAACTCTGAAGCAAGAAAGAGAAATATTATTGGTAAAAAGAATTAGGCAGAAAAGAGTTTCTCAAACAACAACAACAATAGTATAATTCTGCAAGGAACTTGGCTAACTCTCTTACAATTTAAAGTGATATGCACAGAAGATAGAAGGCAGCATAACTAACAGAACAGAAATACAAAAATATGACTTGGTACTATAAGAATGGTAATGAACAAAAATGGATTGGGTTTGTTGTTTTGTCTTGTTTTGAGGAAAATCAAGTAAAGGAAAAGATAGCTTCTTTTGGTAATAGATAGGATGATGATAACTGACAAGACAGAGAAGTCTGGGCTGCCCAGTTCTTCCTTTCATTCTTATATCTCTGCTGAGGAGAATGCCCTTTGGACTGAAAAAGACAGAATGAAAAAGGCTGATAGTTGTTACCCAAAGTAAATAAAGTGAGCATGAGAGAACTTAATGAAAGTCACCTGGTCCAGAAGAACTATGTCCTGAAAGAACTCTCAGATGTGGTTGCAGGAATCATATGGCAAGCAAGATGGTCAAATAGTTGTTGCCTGAAAACTTCCCTACTCACAAAACTTCAAAAGAAAGACATTTTGCATCAGATACCAGTAAATTACAGCTAAATTCACAAAATAAAAATATAGACTATATGTACACGGTAAAAACCTCATTAACAGAGAATGTTTATAATGTTCATTCCTAATCTTATTCACTAGTCCCACCCCAAAAGCTCTCTGTACCCTCCTCAACAAATATAATCTGATTTATAAGCTTGTGACAATATCCTGCTGTAGGGAACCCACATAAGCAGTTCTGTGAAAAAGCAAAATGAAACAAACAACTTCTAGTACCCTCAAGAGGAGGCAGACAATGATTCTGCCCAGGTGCAAGTAGAAAAAGGGGAGTTACAGGAGAGGGATAGGACTGAAGACCCAGCCAGGGAGGGAAATTTAAGAATGAGCTCCATGTCCTAAGGAAAGAGAATTAGAAACTTGTGGGTTCAGTCCTCTCCATCAATCTCCAGAAGTTTTCTCACCCAGGAAGATGTCTCCATCCCTGTGGCCTCCTTTGAGCTCCTTCTTCCATTGCTGAGTTCCTCCCAGCACCTCCATTTTTAAGGAAGTGCCCATGCCTACTCATTCACTTCTCTCCCAACTCCACTCTTAAGTCTCCAGATTTCTCTACCATATCCCAGTGGGTACATTCTTCCCTTCCTTCTGCTTTTGAGCTCTGTCTTATTTGTTGTATTCCCCCTATTAGAATATAAGCTCCTTACGGGCACCACCTAACCCTATTTTTCAATAGAGTTCAATTCAGTAAACATTTATTAAGCACCTACTATGTGCCAGGAACCTAAGTACCAGGAATACAAATTAAAAAAAGAAAGATGGTCTCTTCCCTCAAGGAGCTTACAGTCTGATGGTGAGTGGAGAAAACTACATACAAAAGGAAGCTGGAAAAGGAGGACACTAGAGTATACTTGATATGGTGGCATCTTACTCCATGGAATTGAGGCCAAGAAAAGATGCAGATGGAAAGTGGAATGAGCTAAAATTTTAATTTCTGCCCTTTATAAAGGAAAGTCATATAGGGGAGTAGAGGCTGAGGGAGGTAGGAAGATATTGAGTATCCAAAGCTTGAGTTAACAACTTAGTGATGGGATTAGAAATGATTCACTTATCCTAGGAGAGATATCTTGTTCTGTGCAGTTGAAACCTAACATAGCTGCAGATGGGAAGTGAATGCATTTGCTTATATTTGCATTCCTAACACACAGCACAATGTCTGGTACCTAGTAAGTGCTTAATACATACTTGTTGGCTTAATAACTGCTTACTGAATCTATTTAGAGGAGCAGTTCTCAAGTTGTAGGTCACAACCCCTTTGGGGGTTGAATGACCCTTTCACAGGGGTCACAGGGGTCTCCTAAGACCATCAGAAAACACATATTCCCAATGGTCTTAGGAACCAAGACACCACTCCTGTATTTGTCTCCAGGCGGGTCTGCCCACATGCATTATGCTCACATACAAATATTAAAGGGTCGCGGAATTAGGAAGTTTGAGAACCACTGATTTAGAGGTTATTCAGTAGAATGACCCAAGCCTAACAGACAATCATATCCTGATATGTGAGGAAGCTGAGACTTGCCAAAAGCGCAGTTTTAGAGATCTGTGCAGCTCTAGAAAGGGGAAGCACCATAGTGAGGTGGATTCCTAAAGGGATACAAGAGAAGAGCTGAAAGACTTAAAAATCAAGAGACAAAGCTTAAATAAAAACTTAGCTCACAAACAGATAAACCAATAGGGAATATTATAAAAATAGAAGGAAGAATGAGTAAAACCTCAAAGAGAAACCAGTGAACTTAGAACAAATATTGTAATATATAGGGAACTGGACCAATATAATCTGATGAAAGTGAGAATCCTGTTGATTTTCTAGAGACCATAGACCAACATCAAGAAATTCCAAAGTGGCTCAAAAAAGAAATAAAACTCTTAACAAAAATAAATTAGGAATAAATTTAGGTGCAAAACTAAAGCTCTTGATGCAGAATGTAAAAAACACAAGTAGCAGAGTAGGAAAATCTGAATATATAAAGGAGAAGCTTCTCAAAAAAGTAGCTCTGAAGGAGAGAATAAGACTTAGAACACAGAAATACAGAAATGGAGGAAAATTTGGCAGAATAAAGTAAAAGGCAATGACATTAAAAGAACACACAAATTCAAAGCCAGACCTTGAAGATTAGATGTACAGATATCTTTTAAAAATTGTGGTATCCCAGAATCAAATAAAAAAAAAACCTGACTACCATAATACAGAAAATAATACAAGAAAACTTCAGAACTTCTGAATACAGAAACCAAAGCATTAATCAGTCAAATCCATAGAGCAAAAAAAAAAAGTTCAGAATACATGGCATTTAGTGGACAAATTTCACTATTTCGATTAGATTAAACAAATTTTGCAAGCATCCAGAATAAGGACTCTTCCTTTTTGCTCCTTTTGGGAGTTCCAATTGTAAAACACTTTTTCTAAGAGTTTAGTCATGAAAGGGAGGAGAGAGATAAGGCAATTTCAAGTAGAGATAGATGGATCAAGTGAAGGTTTTAAAGGGATGGAGGAGATGTAATAATGTTTGTAAGCAGCTTGAAAACATCCACAAGATAGAAATTGAAGATTAATGAGAGAGTGGAGATGACAGAGAAGGCTTTCTGCTGGAAAACAATCAAACAATAATTATTCAACATTTATTAGGCACCTAAAATGTGCCAGGCACTGTGCTAAGAGCTAGGATGAAATAAGATCACGAGTGGATATAGAGAGATTTACCTTGGCAAGAAGAACCACCTCTTCATGTGAGACAATGGTGCAGGATGAGATCATGAAAGAAGGCACTTAAGTGATTTAAGATAAATAGGAGAGGAAAAGAGGGAGCTCTCAAAGAATGACCTCATTTTTTCCCCATGAAATATGAAGCAAAATTTTTAGTAGAAAGAGAGAGAAGGGGAAACCATTGAGGGTTTGAACAAGAATGAATAAGTTTGGAAAAGCTAATGTAATGAGTGAGATAGAGAATACTTTAGTGTAAAAGAATTGTCTTGCTTCAGTGAGGACTAAGCTGAGCTTATATAACATATTTGTAGTAGGCCCACCCAGGAAGGAATCAAAGATTTTGAACAATTTGCTTAACTGAGCAGGCAATGATAAGAGAAAAAAATAACTAGGTAGATAGAGTGACGTTTAAGTAAATTAAAAGAAATTTTTGAAGAGGCAGATTAATGAGAATCAGATAAAAAAGAGAAGTTTGATTAAAAATAAAAAGGAATAAAATCAAACTAGAAAAGTAAAAAAGTTAACAAAGTGAAATCACAAAAGAATAGATGAAATAAAAAATAATTTTCAAATAGTTTATAGGATAATAGGATAACACCTAGAGCTGGAAGAAGCCATCTAGTAGAGTTCCTCTCCCCTCTACCCCCGACTTCTACCAATGATGAAAGAGAGGTTAAGTGACTTGGATAAAGTCATATAGGTTCTAAGATAGCTTTAGAATTCAGGGAAAATTGGTATGAAACTTAGAAAGCACATATGACAAAGTGATAACTCAAATCACCTAAAAGTCCTTTTGCTAGAATCCTAAAGATGTTTGACTTAGTTTTGGTCCAGTTTTTCTTCTGGGCTCTTTATAGAGCCTCAAATCTTTTTTTCTTCCTTTTATATTATTTATTTATTGTTAGTTTTCAACATTCATTTCCACAAGATTTTGAGTTACAAATTTTCTCCCCATCTTTCCCCTACTCCCACCCCAATATAGCGAGCCTACTGAATACTCCTTCCCCCAATCTGTTTTCTCTTATATCCTCCCTGATCCCCCTCCTCAACTTTCTACTAGAGCAAGATGGATTTCTATACCCCAGTGCCTGTATATCTTATTTCCCAGTTGCATGGAAGAAAAAAAAGCAACATTTTTAACATGTGTTTAAAAAAACTTTGATTTATAGAATCTGGAAATGTCATTGAATGACCATATTTTCCCCTGAAGCATTATACTCAGTTTTGTGGTGTAGGTGATTCTTGGTTTTAATCCTAGCTCCTTTGACCTCTGGAGTATCATATTCCAAGCCCTACAGTCCCTTAATGTAGAAGCTACTAGATCTTGTGTTATCCTGATTCTGTTTCCACAATGCTCAAATTGTTTCTTCCTGATTGCTTGTAATATTTTCTCCTTGACTTGGGAACTCTGGAATTTGGCTATAATAATCCTTGGAGTTTTCTTTTTGGGATCTTTTTCAAGAGGCAATCTGTGAATTCTTTCTATTTCTATTTTTCTCTCTGGTTCTAGAATATCAGGGCAATTTCCTTGAGAATTTCTTGAAAGATTATTTCAAAGCTCTTTTTTTGATCATGGCTTTCAGGTAGTCCAGTAATTTTTAAATTATCTCTCCTGGATCTATTTTCCAGGTCAGTGGTTTTTCCAATGAGATATTTCACATTGCCTTCTATTTTTTCATTTGTTTGGATCTGTTTTATAGTATCTTGATTTCTCATAAAATCATTAGCTTCCATTTGATCCAATCTAATTTGGAAGGAATTATTCTCTCCAATGAGTTTTTGAAATTTCTTTTCCATCTGGCTGATTTGATTTTTAAAGGCATTCTTCTCTTCATTGCCTTTTTGGGCCTCTTTTGCCATTTGAGTTACTCTATTTTTTAAGGTGTTATTTTCTTCTGTATTTTTTGTGTCTCCTTTATCAGGCTGTTGACTCTCTTTTTCATGATTTTCTTGAATCATTCTCATTTCTCTTCCCAATTTTTCCTCCATTTCTCTTACTTGATTTTCAAAATCTTTCTTGAGTTCCTATATGGCCTATAATCAATTCATATTTCTCTTGGAAGCTTTTGATGCAGGAGTTTTTATTTCATTGACTTCTGGTTCCATGTTTTAATCCTTTTTGTCTCCAAAAAAGGATTCTGTGGTCTGATTGCACTTCCTCTGTTTGCTCATCTTGCCAGCCAATTAGTTGACTTTTGAGTTTTTTGCCACAGTAGAACTCTGCTTCCAGAGTGGAGAGAGCTGTATTCCAGATCACTGGAGTTTTCACAGTTGCCAGAGCTATGACAAGGGCATCCTCTCTATAGCTCCCACAAGCTCTGGCAGACTGACCACACACCCCAGAACCATCACTCAAGACTGTGATCCAGATCCAAGCAAGTCAAAGCAAGAGCCATTACTCCCTGAATAGTCATTTGGCCCCCCTACAATCTGTAGGCCAGGAGCTCTGGAGGCAGTCATGTGGCAGCAGCTGCAGCTGCTGGGCCTCTTGCATCTCTCACCCAGGGGTAGGAGCCAGACTGTGCTCTCCTGTCTCTCAGTTCCAATAGAGTTCTCCAGTGACCTTTTACTTTCTCTCTCAGGTCTGGGCCTGGACGGTTCACATGGGACTGCTCTCAGTTCCCAACTTGGTGTGATAGACCCTTCCTGTCAGGCTGTCAGGCTTCCTTCAGAAATTTGTTTCTCTCTGTTACTTTGTGGATTCCATAGCTCTAAAATTTGTTTAGAGTCATTTTTTTTACTGGTATTGGAGGTGGTTGGAGAAGGAGCTGAAGCACGTTCCTGCTTTTACTCTGCCATCTTGGCTCCACCCCAAGCCTTTAATCTTTATCCAGTCTCTCTGTCACTTCTGCTGACACTGCTGCCAGCTGACCTGGAAACACTGCTAGAATGCCAATGAGAAGATGGCAAGTCCTTCACATCTCTGGAGTTCACTAGGTCCATTTCTGATCAAGATGTGGAGAGAGAAATGGGAGAGGAGAAGGAAAAGGAAGAGATTGAGACCAAGATGAGGGCCTTGGCTCTGTACCTCTCCCCACCTCCCACAGTCAACTAGTAGAATGCTTCCAGTAACTAGAATGCTCCCTCCTTTCTCTGTAACTTGAATCTCTAATATTCCTAAGAATCTCTAATATTCCTCTAATATTCCTAACTTTGATACAAGTTTTCTCATTCAGTGTGGAACACTTCTAGTTCATCCACTGACTTTCCCCACCTAAAGTCTCTGATTTATTCACACCTCTAATTTGATTGATTTGATTCATACTGTTCTCACCTGAAAATACCTCAGAGCTCAGTGGGATGGGATGATTTTGTCCTCACCCTTATATCATACATTAATTTCCTTTAGAACTCTAATTTCTGTTCTTATTTAATCAATATTTTAATTTAATTCTTTGATTTCTGTTCTGGACTATTCTGGAGGTTCTTGGAGTTGTGTCATTGTCATTTCAATGGGTTTTACATACTGCCTTGTATTGGCATTACTTTTACCTTCTTCAGGGGATATTGACTCACTTCTCTTTGCTCTGAGGTCCTTGTTCTTCAAGATGGCACTTTCCTTCAATTGGCTCTTAATTTCTCCTCTTCTGTATGCTTTAATCTGTTTTCATCAGTCACTGCTGATTATTCTACTGTATTCTTGCCTTGAATGTCTTTCTTACTATCAGTCTTTTCCTCTGATAGCCCCAGTACTGATTTATGCCCTTTCTATGGCCATTGCTACCTATTATTCTCTCTTCTCTCAGATCACCAGGGTTGGATAAAGTCTGTGATCCTCAAGGGATTAAGGTGACACATTGAAATACAGCTGCAAGGAGACTGGGAGACTGCTGTAGCTGGGCCTGTCTTCTACCTAGTTTTAGACCGACTCCTCTGGGAGTGTCTCAATACTATGTGTTGTATCTCTCAACAACTATTTTCTTCACCCCATGACAGGGAGGAGTGCTCATAAAAGGGGAAGTATTGATGAAGAACAGTATTAGGAATCATTTAGCAGAGGGAAAGATGAAGTGATAAAAAAATTATGATCCAAAAAATGGTAGAATCAAGAGTAAGACCTTTTTTGTATGTAGCTGAGGGGGGTAGAGGCATAGAACATGGAAATTGGATAGATGAAGAACTGAAAAGTCAAGGTATTTGAAGGATCATCAGTATGAATGCTTAAAGTCTCCTTGTATAAGGGCAGGAGTTGGGGCAGAGAGAAAGATTGTCATCTAGATACTAAACCCATTGAGGAAAAAAGGAAAATGTCCCAGGTGGTTGATAGATAATAGCCACCAGGATAAATCTGAGTAGCTTGAACCTCAAAGGGAGAGAGTTGGTAGATGGTAAAGGTGATTGTAAAGCTAGAGTCTGGGAGTGAAAATGGGGAGCAAAACATACTGCAGCTCTCCTACCATAACCCATGAATTAGGGGATATGAGTGAAAGGGCAACCAATACTGGAAATGGCAGCCATGGATGCATCCTGAAAGAGTCAGTTCTTAGGGAATGTCAGAAGATAGAAGGAGTGAGAAAGGGAGGGATTTATTATGATGAAAGGCAGTGTGCTAATTATGAGACAGGCATTCCAGGAAGCACAGTGGAAGAGGTGGGTACATCTGTAGTGGGACATGGTTGGGAGAGGGTTCAGTTGAGGAGGGGATAGAAGGGTAAAGGAGTGGGCAAGCGGGTTAGGGAATAGGGTTTGTACTTTGGCAGTTGAAGTTTCTAAATCACTTGGATGAGAAGAGAGCATCAGAGTGTGAGACTATGCTAAACTTTCAGAAATAAATTCAGGTAGAGTATTGGTGGTGGGGAGAGTCTATTGAAGGAGACCAGTGATTAGCAAGCTTTACTTTCTAATTTGTATATTTACATAATATACTTTATTCTGTCCCCAAACCATTTTCACTTCTTTTTAAGTTCTCCTCCTGATTGAAGTCAGAAATGATCTAATTTGATCCAACAACTAGAGCTTTCCAACAAGGGAACAGAATTTCTTCTTAGAGAATGGGCTCCCTGATACTGGAAGGGTTCAAGTTAGAGGCTGGTCAAGCACATGCCAGAGATGTTGCAAATTGGATGTGAGGTTGAAACACATAACCACAAAGATTCCTTCCAACTTTTCAATTTTGTTATTCAATATGGTGTACCATTCCACCACTAAAAAACTCATTTTCAGATGATGATAAGAACTCCCCAAAGAAACTAGTACACTTGAGCATTTGATTTCTTGATAATAGATTCTGTGAAAATATTTAATTAAACTTTATTCTCCTCCAGAATTCAGAAATAAATTATTAAAATAACTGCTCTTTCTTTAATTAATATGTCTGACGGCTATAGTTGAAAGAACCAAAACATTGCACTAAAAAAGAAGACTGAGAAAATTAAAATATAACAATACAATCATCTGTCCTTTCTATAACCTAAACAAGTTTTTTCCCTTTTAAAATCTCTTTTGTTATCTACTCAAGATTCATTTTAAATTAATCTTTTATTTTACTTTCTTCCCAAAGGACATCCATTACTTTGCACTAGATAAGGGTGAATTGGCGCTAGCTGAAGTGGCAAAGAAACGAGCTAATGACATTGATGCAGAATCAATAATTACTGGAATTGGTAAGAATTAATACTGTTTTTTAAAAGCCTTATTTTGTTTTAATCAATACTTTCTTTGTATTGTTATTATGCCTGGTTTCTAGGACACTTGTTTAATTTGAATTGGTTTCTTGGGGGAAAAAAAGAAAGCATCTTTATTTAGGTAAAGAATTAAGCTTTTATCATTAGTACAACCTCAATACAAAGGTTGGAATGGTGCTAATCAACAAACAATGATTGCTGTAATAACAATAGAGAAAACAAAAAATTGGTTTTATTAATAGGGTTTGGTAGATATTGCATATTAACATCAATGGTGTTAATATTAATACATTTGGGAGTTTAGATAGATATATTTCAAGTATGAGTGAATCTTCATTTCAAAGTTGATGGAAGTAAGGTCCTTTTATTGTACATGACAGTGTTCACATCCAGAAAACTCCAAGCTTCTGTCTGGATTGGGTCCATAATTCTCTTATCAAAGAACTTTTTTTTAAAATGACACAAATGGGGGCGGCTAGGTGGTGCAGTGAATAGAGCACCGGCCCTGGAGTCAGGAGGACCTGAGTTCAAATGTCACCTCAGACACTTAACACAAAAACTAGCCGTGTCACATTTGGCACGTCACTTAACCCCCAACTGCCCTCCAAAAAAAATGACGCAAATGAAATTGAAAAATTATTTCTGCAGTTACTCTGTTTGGGCTTCCTGCTGCTTTGTCCAATTTACCTTCATTTTGGACCATGCACATTAGTCATTCCATGAAAATCCTCCTCCAAGTCTCATCATGGCATAGAGGTGAAGGTGACTCTAATTTCTCAGCAAGGGGAAGAAAGTTAGTCCCTGACCAACTAATTATCCTCATCTCAAGATATAATCCAAATGTTAAACTAAATTTAAATATGGATATATAATAAGAACAGAAAATAAAGGGGGCAGGTAATGATGAAGTGTTAATGTATAACAAGGTATTAATACTTTGCTACCCCTTTGCTAAATGTCAAGTTTTTCCTAAAAAGAATTAGAAGCACAGCTTGTCATTGGCCAACAGAAGACTGGCTATGCTTTTAAAAAGCTATCTTGCTAAACTCTGGAGTCAGTCATACTTGGAGCATCTTTGTAGAAGGTGACTCTTGAGCCATATCAGAGAGCAGTAAGGCTTCAGACCCAATCAAGCATGTAAGCAAAACTACTCATTCAATAGGAGACTGGTACTACATACGGCAGGAAGGAGATCCACATCCCCACTGATAAAAAAGAGAGTCAGCAGAACAAGTTGAGGCAGGAAGCAGTTCTAAGAAACAGAACCTCTAGCAATAGAGAAGAGAGTCAACTCTAGAGAGCTATCAAGAATTGAGCTTTGGAGATAAGTGGCCCTTGAGAGCCCCAAGTCAACATTAGCAAGCCTCCTAGAAAGAGTGATAAGCTCAGAGGGGAGCAGAATGACAATATCACAAGGAGAATGAAGGTGGGTTTCCTGTATTGGAGCTTCACTGTCATTGTAGTTTGTCCCAGTTCTTCCCAAAGCATCTATATCTGCGGAAAGTGCATCCCAGGTTTATGGGGGAGTGATTTGTAGCTACTATACTTAACTGTGACATCTTAGTAAATGCCACTGCTTTGAACTAATTGTATCTGTTAAATGACTGGTAAGAGGAAGATCACTGGAAGGTGATCATGAGGTGTGCTTTTAGGAGTACAGATCTACAGGGTATCTTAGGACATTGGAGTAGCAGCTACCTTTAGGGTACCCAAGCTGTGATACAAATGCTAAATGGAGTGTTGCAGTTGAAGGTTATGCCAGTAGTATGCATGTTGTGGCAGATTTTAGTAAGCTGGAAGAGTTGGGATATAGGCCCAGCAGAACACTATATCTTCTATATGAGTACCCGCCTACTCAAGTGTGGAGAGGCTTATTAAAAGATTGGCCTCTAGAGGCTGACTTTTTGGCTATGGTAAATCATTTTTTAAAAGTGACTAAATGACCCTTAATTTTGTACCCACTCCTACTTCCATAATTACAGAGGTGGAATGACAAAAAATAAAAGAATATAAAGAATCAGTCTTTTAAATCACTCAAAAATAATAATTTACTTGATTAGTAGTAACCTTTGCTCAACTTCTATTGCATTAACTTTTATTAAGCAACTACTGTGTGAAAGGCATTATGATAGGAGATGGAGATAAAAAGACAAAAATGAAACATCCCTGCCCTCAAGGAGTTGTCCAGTGAACAACTTGCCACTCCAATGAGAGAACTGAAATATTTACAAATTAACATTCTCATTACAAAATAAAACCAGGAAACTGTGGGGACCCAAGTTCAGAGGACTCTGCCATGCTGTGGCAGAGCTGCTGAGAACGTGTTAGAGGAGCCCTGCCGACCCGCAGCAGGACTGAGAAGGAAATCTTAGGTGAAAAACAGATACTTGAAAGAGTTACTCACCCAGAGGTTGACGATCATGAGTAAGACAGGACTCTGAGGATGGTAAACAGGGCCAATTTTTTTCAGCTAAGAATCCAGTATATACAGTACAAAACTGCATAGTCATCACAAGCCACTATCTTTGGGATTACACTGTTGCCCTAGCTCCTATTCGCCTCATATATGATGGCTGTGTACTCTATCCTTGTTGTCAGGGTGCGAGTACCAGGCAGGATGTTCCAAACTTCCCTAAACTCCCTAGAACAGGATGGTGTGAGCCCAAGGCTTCTAGTTATCAAATATGATATTTTTCCCTGAGAATACTGCAAGCATCCTTGTTCCCAGGCCAGGAATGCATGCCATGCTTCTCAAGATGCTCATGCCTGTGAGCCTTTCTGGGGTTGGGGAACCGATCCCGGCCTGGTAGTAGGGTCTTTAGCTGAGAGGGCTTATTCAGCCATCAGGGTCAGAGCCCCACTGGCCTGTGGTCCTCTACAGAAAACAAAAGAGTTTCAGCTAAGTGGCTCATAGATTCTTTTCCAAGACACAAATAACGGAGTTGTTTTCATCATACACCCAAAGGTAAAAACATCATTTCAGGAAATACATCATCTTACTTTGCGTGCTCATTTTGAAATACAAACATATCAACTTGAAATGATTATAGTTTGTGTACCACCATCTTTTATAGAAGATAAAATAGACAAACTCTTTGATGAACCTTAGTAGACCATCCAATCTAAATGGGTGTTTATTTTGGCAAATCTATGTCGAAAACTGCAGTTCAAGATAGGTCAAATAAAACAGACCATATTCTTATGAAATACTCAAAAACCTTATACCTGTTTGTACATCAAGAATATTTTTCAAAAAGAAAGTGAATGTGACAAGCACTTATTAACATGACCCCAAAAATGAAATTGACTCACCTTTAACTTTTTTTTACTTTTTATTATTATCACACATAAACATTTCTATTTGCAAAAAATCCTGAAAAATTTGTATGAAGCCATTAATCTTGTTTATACACTTATATGATTTTTTGTTAAAGTATTATGGGGTTTTTTAAACATCTATTTTTTTTATTTTGAGTTCCAGATTCTCCCCATCCTTTCAACCCTTCCCCCTCCCATTGAGAAGGCAAGCAGTATAATAACCATTATGCATGTGAAATCATACCAAACTTATCTCCATATTAGCTATGTTTCAAAAAAACAGCAAGAAAAATAAAGTAAAAAACATGCTTCAATCTATATCAAGAATGCTTTAGAACTGTCATGGATCATTGTATTGATCAGAGTAGCTAAGTCTCTCAGAGTTGATCATTGTTACAGTATTATTGTTATTACGTGCAATGTTCTCTTGCTTGGAAGTATGCCCAAAGGATTATAAAAATGTGCATACCCTTTGACACAGCAATACCACTTCTAAGGTTGTATCCCAAAGAGATCATAAAAATGGGAAAAGGACCCACATGTACAGAAATATTTATAGCAGCCCTTTTTGTGGTGGCCAAGAATTGGAAACTGAGGGTATGCCCATCAAATGGGGAATGACTGAACAAGTTGTGGTATATGAATGTAATGGAATACTATTGTTTCGTAAGAACTGACGAGCACGCAGATTTCAGAAAAACTTGGAAAGGCTTACATGAACTGATGCTGAGTGAGGTGAGCAGAACTAGAAGAACATTGTACACAGTAACAGCAACATTGTGTGATGACCAACTTTGATAGACTTGGTCCTTTTTAGCAATGTAAGGATCTAAATTCCAAAAGACTCATAATGGGAAAATGCTATTCACATCCAGAAAAAGAATTATGGAGTCTGAATGCGGATGAAAACCTACTATTCTCTCTGTCTGTCTGTCTGTCTCTTTCTCTCTGTCTCTCTGTCTCTCTCTTTCTCTCCCTCTCTTCTCTCCCTCTCTTCTCTCTCTCTCTCTCTCTCTCTCTCTCTCTCTCTCTCTCTCTCTCTTTCTCTCTCTCTCTCTCTCTCTTCCTCTTTCTCTTCTTTTTTGTGGTTTTTTCCTTTTGGTTCTGGTTCTTCTTTACAACATGACTAACGAAGAAATATGTTTAATATGATTGTACACGTATAGCCTATATTAGATTGCATGTCATCTTGGGGAGGGAACAGGAAGGGGAAAAATTTAGGACTTAAAATCTTATAAAAATAAATATTGAAAACTAAAAATTAATTAATTAATTTTAAAAAATATCATTCCCTTGTTTTCTGCTCATTTCTTTTTACATCAATTTACAAACCTTACCAGGTTTTTCTGAAACCATCCCTTTTGTCATTTCTTATAGCACAATAGTATTCCATCACAATCATACCACAGCTTGTTCAGCTGTTCTTCAATTGATGGACATCCCTCTAATTTCCAATTTTTGCCACCACAAAAAGAGGTGCTATAAATGTTTTTATAAGTACATATGAAATTTAACATGGTAGTTCCAATACTACTTTATTTGTCTGTGTTGAACTTTTAGAACTTCCTTCCATACATTTTAACTGTTTCATTGACAGTTTTTCCCTTTTTTTAACATCACTAATGCCACTTCCCAATAACCCTTCCATATATAATATAGGTACATACATGTACCTACACACACACACACATATACAACCTTCCATTGAAACAAATAAGTATAGTTAAGCAAAACAAACCCAGAGATTGACCACATGTGAAAAAGTATGTTTCATTTAGAACCTCTGTACCATCACCCCTCTACCAAAATAGGGGATGCCTGATCATTAGTCTTCTAGAATGTTGACAGGTCATTGCATTGACTACTATTCTCAAAACTTTCAAGGTTATTTTCCTTTATCATGTGGTAGTAGACTATATTTTAATGGACAGAAATCAACTAATTATTGACATAGTGGTCATTTAAGAATCAGCCCTCTGGGTGCAATGAAATCAGTTGATGAGAACTAAAGTCAACATCACTTGGCCTTCTCTTAGCAAACTCAGAGAAAGCATAAAGAGGAAAATACACCATGACCAGACCCTGTTAAAGAAACTGTCAATGAAAAAAAGGGAAATGGACAAAAGTAAAGATATCATCTCTGACTCACCATTTCTTAGGAAGGTTGAACCTATGTGAAAATAAATGCCACAACTAGAACGAAAATGCTTTAAAAGTTACTTTGCCAGCAGACACTTTATGTCATTTCCAAGAGGAGAGAAATTATAGCCAAGTGAAACATGCTCATTTACAAAACTGTTGAAGAGTGGAAGATTATGACCAATTTTGCCTCACAAAACCGTACAAAGTTGTTGCAATGAAAGTAAGCCTGTTATAAAGGCTAACTAAGCAAGATCTCCTAGAGAGCATTTGCTCATTGAAACGTAAAAGAGAACAGCCTCAAACACAAATGAAATTGAATGGATCAGCTGGCATTTTATCATTATCAATTAGCAATGATATTAGAACCAACACACTTAGAATCTACTACCCCACTAACCAGCAATGATGATGGCCATGGCAGTTGGCATTTCATACAGTGCTTTAAGGTTCACAAAGCACTTGATATACATATTCTCATTTGATTTTCATAATGACCCTGAGGCAGGTAACTGCATGGATTATTATCCCTAACTTATAGATGAGAACACTGAATTTCCAAGAAATTATTCAATTGCCCATGATCTCACCAGATAGTATGTATGTGCGGTTGGCTTCTGATCCTGGCCTCTTCTGACTCCAAGGTCAGTGATCTCTCCCTTAAAACTACACTTGCCTATGTGGGCTAGTAAAACTTGAGATCAAATTAAGAAGGGCAGTCCAAACTGACCAAATACATGCAGAATAATCTGTACCAA
Organism: Pseudocheirus occidentalis; assembly: GCA_028646575.1. Taxonomy (NCBI): domain Eukaryota; kingdom Metazoa; phylum Chordata; class Mammalia; order Diprotodontia; family Pseudocheiridae; genus Pseudocheirus; species Pseudocheirus occidentalis. The sequence continues at coordinate 233,709,604 of CM053595.1, forward strand.
AGATGATGCTTTTTAAAGGCATTAAGGACATATTACAATATGTTTCCAAGAAGATAAGATTCTAAAAGAATAGAAAAAGATCATAAACACTACTTTTACCAACAAAAAAGTCAGCTAAGAGATATCAACAGTTATATTGACTCATGACTTTGTTTTCCCAGCTCTATAAAATCTTTATGGTCCATATATCTATAAAGAAAATTTGAGAAGAAAAAGACTTTTGTAGGTGATTTTTTTTTACGACAGATTACATCTTTATACTAAAGCAGCTAAGAAGAACAGAATGTGTATGCTCTCACCATCTCTATTTGTAGTTTTTAAAGCCTTTAACATTTGAACTGAAAGAACAAAATTCAACAGTAGTATCTCTCTTTAATTTTTAAAGGTTCTCCTTAAATAAGTTGTCTCTCCCATATACAATGAAATCATGTAAGATTCTATGACTGCTGTGACTACAGAGAATATTTTGTTCAGTGATCTGTTGAATTTTAACATCAATTAAGTCACAAAACTGGGAGACATATATTCACTTAAGGTTTTCAGTCATGGAATTCTATTCATAGTGAGCTTCTTGGGACTCACAGTTAACACTGTGCTAATTACATTGAGCTTCCAAATACTACAAAGCCTCTTCCTAAGTGAAATTCATCGTCACTCAAAAGGTATTAGCCAAGGTATCCACCTTGGAAAAACAAAATAGATGAAAAATACTACATTATGATTTGCAATGTATGGTCTGGCTTGAGTCAATTATTTGTGAGTATTTTTATGCATGCATTTGGAGAGGCAGCATGGTAAAACGGGATAGAAGGCTGGCCTTAGAATCAAGACTTAGTTTGGAATCCTGCCTCTAATGCACGCAAACTATGATGATGGTTAAGTCACTTAATGTTTCAGTACTTCAAAGTTGCAAGATGCATTACTGATCAGCATTGGTAGAAGATGCTTCCTTTCCAAGAGTTTGTCATAGCAATGACATAATTGATCAGATATATACATCCATACACACATAAATACATATATGCACACATATGTATGATACATGTAAGCATGTGTGATACATAAATACATATGTGTATTAAGATGGAGATACATAGATACATCTGAGGTACTCTAGGTGAAAAAGTGAACAAACTTAGAGCTAAATAAGAAGAGAATATTTGGGAACCTTGTGCAACTCTTTCCAAGGATTCCCATTTCCTAATGGGAATGAGCTCAAATGCCCTACTTATTAACTACTATTTCCCCAGTAATTCCGTATGATGTTGAATCATTGAACATCATAATGTAAGAAGGTGATCCAAAAGACAGTGGAGTGATGCATGGTGAGCTTAACTGGGATATAACATATTACCAGCATGAAAGGTCTAAACATGACATGGATGACCCCAAAATGAGGAGGGTCAGTCATGTAGCCAGAGTGAGAAACATCACAGATGGACACAAGAGTTCAATTATTCAAACTCCCACCACCAACGATTTATGAAATGCAGAATCTACAATAACATTTGTATTCTTTATAAAGCTTCTGGCAGATAGCCAAAAAGTACAAACTACTTTGTTCTTTCTTTTTTCTTGAACACTCTGGTTGCAACCAAAGGTGAAGATTCTCAGGCACTTTGTAATTATTCACGGTCTCTAAGCAACCAAAGCTTTCAGAAGCTGTAGGTGAAAGTGAACCAGACCCCAGGAGTTCTAATACAAATCTCGTCTGGGTATGAGTATGAGAAATCTCAAAGTATGTAAGGTGTGTCGAGGTCCTGCCAAGTTTACAAAGTTAATTAGGAGAGCTGGGTACACTATTGAAAGTTTCGTGTTTTGAGGGGGTACTGAACCTCCAAGAGCAAGGCAGACCCCTGTGTGCTCGGCAGTATTAGCAAAACTCCCTGTGTCTGTCTCTCAGGTTCTCCGAGCAGTTGGCCGTCACCTACCCCTTGGCTCCACCCGGTTTCAGATGCTGTTTACATTTTTGTATTCTTCTAGGGATGGTGTCTGGGTCATCCAATCCTGTCACATGATTGTCTTCAGATAATCCTCCCCTTTGCAAGAATAACCTTGGGCTTTACTTCTAACTTTTCTTCTTTGATGGAAGTGTCTAATAACCGAGGAGGGGCGAATTCAATATCTAAAGCCACAAAGGCTGGTAAATGCCTTTTGACCCCCAAATCCAGCTCCCTCAGAACTGAGGACCTCCCAAGGACTCATTCTTAAAGGGCTCATTGCTACCAGAGATGTATTCGATGTACCCTAGCCTCGCTCCAGGAAAGGTCCCCAATTCAAAGGATAACTTAGTTGAAGGGAAGTCTAGAAAAGGCCTTTATGAGGGTAGGACAAGAAATAAAGTAGACAGAGGCTTAAAAAGAAAAAAAAA
>CM053595.1:233712474-233750608 GCA_028646575.1 Pseudocheirus occidentalis
CCCCCTTTATAGACAGTATCAACATTCTTTAGGCTAGTCTAGGGGTTGTATTAATCACATCTTACAGCTCAGGCCCCCATCACACTTCCTTCTCCCAGTCATTCCCTGGTCATTGTTTTTCCTCTAAGATGACTTACAAAGACATAGTTAAAAGGTTTTTGATCAGAAAGATGGAAAGAAATCAAAAGCAGATTGATTAGGAAGACCTGAGTTCAAATCCAGCCTTAGATACTTACTAGCTGCATAACCCTGTGAAGCCTAGGAACCCCTGTTTTCCTCAGTTTCCTCATCTGTAAAATGGGCGTAAAAATAGCACCTGCCTCTCAGGGTTGTTGTAAGGATTGAAGGAGATATTTATAAAGTCCTTAGCACAGTGTCTGACACACAGTAGGAACTTAATAAATGTTTGTTCCCTTTCTCCCTTCCCCAGGGAACCCAGAAAATGCATTCCTATCCCCCAAACCTTTCAGTCCCCTGCATCAACTCCAAAAGCTGCAGATAGAGCAAAGCCTGGACGTCTAGCTCTCCACTGCACTGAGCAATGGACCAGCAGAGCCTTCCCCGAGGGTTTTTTCCTCCTGTGGATGCAATGCAGGGCCTCTTGGTTTCTCTTGAAGGTGGCATGGGTTGAACAAGCAGCATGGCAGTAGGCATTGGTTGTCCTCTGAGTTATTATGCTCCACTCCCTGACCTCCAGTCCATTTTTCTCTTGCTTTCAAAAGAGTTATGAATATGACTTTATGTCTTCCCTTTTGATATTGCCTAGAATAGAGGGCTTTTCCTATGAGATGTAACCTACCTGCCTGTTACTATGCCACCAGGAGAGACAAGTGGCATGAGTTGCTGTGAGTAGGGTACCATTTCTGTATCTTCTCCTGGTACATTCATATGCAGTCCCTTATTAAATATCCCTCCCCAGCTTCTTCTTTAGATTCCTCAGCAGATGAATGTCTCCTTGGCCACATTCACCCCCAGGGCTATGAAGGTAGGAACACAAGTGCCACAATTTGAATATTCCCACTAATGGAGAACAAAAATTCTAGATAATGTCAGAGTAAATAATTCAAATCCACTTGAACTTGACTGTTAAAAATGTTTTAGAGCTTATTCTTGAGTATGGGTGTGTCTAATATTCTGGGAATTCACTTAAAATTAAATAATGAAGCCAATCAAATAATAACTACCTGTCATGATAGGAATTTGTGATTAAATAGTTTATCCATGTCATCAGAACTCCTTTGTCTAATATAGACACAGGTCCCTCTCCTAATTCTCCTAGAATATGCAATAACTAGAGTGGTTTTCCTGTTTGGGGACAATCTGAGAAGGTTCTTTAGCTGCCTCATACCCTGCTTTCCTGACCACACTCTTGAGTTCTTCCTGATGTTTTAGAGTTGCTTTTACTATGATGAAAAGGCAACTGGCCTTAGGACAAGCAGCAAGGAGTTCACTAACATTCTAGGGGAGAGATGGGAAGAGGGGCTAACTCTTCTCTCCCCAGGAATCTCTTCATCCTCTAGCTTAAGATCTAACTGGAGATGAAAACTGTTTGGAAATTATTTCTCAAAAAAAACTCTGTTGTTCACAGCTGGAAAGGTAGATTCCATTTCACCGAGGAGAGTATAATCAAGAAGGACTGACTACAGGCAGCCTGCAAGAGGAGGATCAGTACTTAGAGTTAAAATGGTGGAGTTCAGGAACTACCTAATCATTTCCAAGAGACTTAGAGAATCAGGGCAAGCAATACTCAATTTTGAACTTACATAAATGAGTCTAAAAGCTTAAATTTAAGACTTTTTCTCCTTCTTCTACTTTTCTTTGTATTCCAGAAACACCTAGATAGAGCCATTTATTTGGAACATCTTTGTTAGGCTCAAACTAGCACTAGGGCTAAGCTGATGGGATCGTAGCTCTAAAAAGGTTCCAAAGTCTTTTGGAATTTAATGGAATCAATTATGTCTGATCTACAGACAGCTGGGTGACCTCACCATTTACAGGGAATTCCTCTTTAACCTGAATTCTGTGCTGCTTCTCTTTCATTGTAGTAATACTTAGGGGGAGTATATATTTCCCTGATTCATGCCCCTCCTAATGTTTATTAGTAGAGGGTCATTGAACAGGGTTATTTCTATTGTTACATCTTTCAAGGGATGTTGAATGACCTTGATATATGAATGGAAGACACCTTCTTGCAAAGGAGCCTTTAAAGTTTAAAGGAATATTTCATTCTATCAGGTCAAATAATTTTTTGTAACCAACAAACAATAATATAATTTTTTGTAACCAACAAACAATAATATAATGTGGTCTTCTATGTTTTACATTTTTCAGTAAATTGTGAGATAATAAAGATGTCCATGGTGGAATATTATCTTTGAAAGCCTGCTTATTCCATAATAATATACTAATACTAGATCCCAATTGGTACACACAGTGAATCCCATAAAGTGGTCCCACTATTTGAAGTTATAATTAAATGTAAAATATAGTCATTGATTCCATCCCGATAGAAATATCACAATGAAAAAAATTTAAATGAGTTTTTATATGTTTACTAAGATAATAGCAAAGGACAAGAAAATATATTTCTAAGTCAGAAATATTAAAAATGCTTACAAATTATCATAATTATTACAAAATAATAGTTATAAAAAGAAAAAATTAATTTAAAAATACTGAACATTGTACCTAAAGATAAACCTACACAGATGTTATGACAATAAGTTGCGATTGCCATTTGAAATACTTTTATTGGGGTAGATGAAACTATCTTCTCTCTCTTTAAATATTCTTACATAAACTGATAGGCATAGAGAGCTTTATTGGTGAATTTGCATGTACACATTCTCACACAATGAGCCAAGTGTAGTTAGATGACCTAGGTTATTATCTAAAATCAGTAAAGCTTTCAACAGGATACCAACAACTGGGCTAAAATAACCTGAAAACCAGTCCTCAAAAATAGCTTTAGTCACCCATGTTTTCTTATTTGACCACCAAGAATTGGAAGTGATCCATGATTGTAGCCCCTCAGAGATCAAGGACGTCAAAACCAATGAACAAGCATTAGGTGTAGGGCTTTTTTTCTCTTAAAAATTTTTTTAATTGGTTTATTTACTTTTAGTTTACAAGATTCAGTTCCGGAGTCCCTTGAGTTTCTAATTTTCTCCCCTTCCTCTCCCCCCTCCCATGGCAGCATGCAATCAAATATGGAATCTACAAATGCTTTCACATTGGACATTAGTCTGGTTGTATAAAAGGGTTGTAACCAATGGAGTCAACAATGGGAAAGAAGGGAAAAAACCAAACATGGAAAAGATCACTAGCATGTAGATTGCTTCAGTCTCCATTTAAACTCTGTTCTTTCTAGATCTTTCTCTGAATGTAGATATCTCCTTCCATCCTGAGACTTGTAGAATTGTCTTATAACTGTGCGTTGCTGAGAAGAGTCCAGTTTATCAAAGTTGGTCTTCACACATATGATGTGTCTATGATTGTGTACAAATTTTTCCTGATTCTGCTCTTCTCACTTAGCATTAGTTTGTATAAGCCTCTCCAGGTAAATATGAAGTCCATCTGTTCCTCATTTCTTATAGCACAATAGTATTTCATTACATTCATATTCCACAACTTGTTTAGCCATTTCCCCATTGATGGGCATCCTCTTAATTTCCAGTTTTTTGCCACCACAAAGAGAGCTGTAATAAATGTTTTATACCTATGGGTCTTCCTCCCACTTCTATGATCTCTTTGAGATACAACCCCAGAAGTGGAATTACTGGGACAAAGGGTATGCAGTTATTTATAGCCCTTTGGTCATAGTTCTAGTTTGCTCTCCAGAATGGTTGAATCAGTTCACAGCTTCACCAACAATGCATTAGTGTTCCAATTTTTCCACATCCTCTCTTGCATTTGTCATTTTCCTGTTTTGTCATCTTAGCCAATCTGACTGGTAAGATGTAGTACATTGGGTATAATTTTAAATTCCTTTCTCCATTATATCCCAATAAAAGTGTTAGGTAAACCCTTAGACACTTGAAATTTGGGTTGAGTTTTTTTTTCTTTCCTAGAAATTTAAATAATATAAGGTACCATTTTCCAGAATAAATCTGTTTTAGTCACATTAAAAATTTATCAGTCAGTATTTCTATCTTCTATTATTTTCTTCCAAACATTCAGCTCATTTAGCTGTTGATTTCTCATCTGCACCACATGCCTCTCAGGTAATTTTTAACATTATATAGTTGAATTTTATTTTGAAAGCAATTGAACAAATCAAGGCTAACTGGAAAAATCTTCTTCTTTATCCGTTTCATTTCCAGTTTCTTTTACTGCCTTAAATAAATGTGAAGTTTTTTTCTGAATGGTTGCTCTGCTAGACAGAATGCATTTTTTATTGCAATCTTCAATCCATAAGAAGACATTCTATTTCTGTCACTGTAAAACTTGTGTGCCTCATAGTAGTTTGCAAACCACAAAAAGCAGATGCAATTTTTCCTTTTTTTTCTTATTTCATCTGCATATTTTATGATATTACCTAGTATACATTCAGGCATTCTGACATGTCATCTTATTTTCACGTTACCATGACTATGTTCATGCCATTGTTTCATGAAATTTTTGCTTTAATATAATAACAAGATTCTTTTTTTCACACTGGCAGTGTTTCCATTGAAATTATTCTTCCTTTTGTCCATTTTGTTGAAGGTTCTTTTAAAAAAAATTTAACACAACTGTTGGCAATATGGTATATGGCAGCACATTGCACTTTGCAAATTTTCCATTTTTCCCATTCAGAGTCCTCTTTCTTCTAAAGCTGTTGGATGATTTTAATTAGTTGAATATCTTAATGAGCTTTCTTTCAATTTGTTTTGTCCTCAACTGCTTCTTTCTAATTTGTGAGGTAATGTTGCTAGTAATCTTCCATCTTCATTCTTCATGAAATTTTACAAATGAGTTTATATTCAAATATTGTTTTCTTATTTGACAAATAAGTCTAACTAAGGTGCTTCCTAGGTTCTTCAGATATCCTTGTTGTAGTCATTAATTTTCATGGTTTTAACTTTTGGATTTAATTATTATGATTGGTCTCAATGTAATTTCTGTTGTCCCATTTCTCATATTTGATTTTTCAGAAGCTTGTTTAACAATTCAGGGTTAAATCCTCCTATTTGTATGTCATCTCTTTTTCTCGTTACTATTCTTTCTTCTTAAATTATAAATTCTAATTTTGGCTCTGACAAGTTGTTGGTCAATCTGTGTACAGACATCCCTTTCAAAGATAACTCCCATTACGATAACATCATTTTAAATATTGTCAGATTCAGTCTTTGTGATGCCGTTTAGTGCTCACCATGTTTAATGTCTACCAATTTTTTAAAAGAAAGTATTCATAATAAAGAAGCTTGAAGCTTCTGTTTTAACCTAAAGTCTTTGATCTCTCTTCTTTATTTCTCCTAAGCCTTATTTCCTTGACCAATTTTCCTACATTTTTCTAGTGTTTGCATGGCAGTCACTAAATATCAGAGTATATATTTATTTGATTTGGAGGGTTATTAATTTTTTTTGGAATTTTTCTACCATTCCATTCTTAGCAACTGATTTAAATACATAAAATGTGATTATTTTTATAGTGGTGTTTTGCAAATACCATTAGAACTCCAATGTATGATGTCCAAATGCCCCACGAAATGACATTTCAGATAATTTCTTGGCATACAGTAAAACCCACTTTGCCAACTCCTATCTTTTTAAGACCTTTTTCAAGTAGTACTTGTGAATCATTTTTCCACTTAATTGCAACTTCCTTCTGGTTTCATTTATAGCAAATATGTCAAGATTTATATGATTCTGCTCCTTCAATAATGTGACCACCTTTTGGTCATTGGACAAGGATTTTACATTTAAAGTATCAATAGTTAAACTAAAGTTTGTTGACAGCTAAAAACTATTATTTTAGTATGCTTTGCCCACAAAAAGACAGGGTGAAACAATTTTTTAGCCCAAGAAACCTGGAGGATTGGCAAGAAAAGCCTGTCTCACTCAGATGAAAGGAGAGCAGAGTCCAGGGCAGCAGGCATCCCAGCAAGCCAACATCAGGGCCGTACCTCAACAAACCAGCAGGAGATCCTGAGCCCCAGTGTGGCAGAGCAGTAAAACAGCAACACCAGGACACTCCACATACCTTAGCATAGCCAAGGGAACCAGCAGACTCCAGCTCTGGGAACCACCACAAGATTTATTGTAGCAGCTAGCAAATAAGCATTCTCCAGCCCAGGCAGGTAGGCATCCTTCAGGGACCAGACCTCCACTCACTTTAGCACAATCCCAGGCAAACAGGTACATGCCAGCACTATGGGTGCCTAAGAAAACAGGCAGCTGCTAGCCAAAACCAACTCAGCCAAGCTTCAGCACAGCCCTGGGCAAACAGGCAGCCTCCAGAAGACAGACCACCACTTCCATCAGTGTAGCCACAGGGAAGCACAGAAACACACCACCAACCTCAGCACATGCCAGACACTTCCGCTAGGACCTCAGCTCCACACCAGGTAAGCTGCCAGACCCTCACAGTCTTCAGCAGTGCCAGCCAACCCCCACCCCACCCCTCTCAATGTAGTCCTAGCTATGAGGGTCCCCCATGGGCCTCAGGGCAAAATCAGTACAGCTCCATGTAAACAGCCAGGAATTGCAGCCACTAGCACAAAAAACCTGAGAGAGTGCCCCTTCCACCATGGGAGCAGAACTCAAATTTAAAAGAAAGGAAAGAGACAAAAAAAAGATGAGCAAAAAAATGACAAGAAAAGGGTCTGACCATAGAAAGTTATCATGGTGACACTAGGGAAGACCAAGACACACACTCAGAAGAGGACAACAATATCAAAACACCTATGGGCAAAACCCCAAAGAAAAATGGGAAGTGGTCACAAGCCCATAAAGAACTCATGGAAGAACTGAAAAAGGAGTTTTCAAAAATCATATAAGAGAGTTAAAAGAAAAATTGGGAAAATAAATGAGAATGATGCAAGAGAATTATGAAAAAAGATTCAACAGCTTAGAAAATTGCTTAAAGAGTACGATTGGCCAAATGGAAAAGAAAATACAAAAGCTAATCAAGGAAAACAATACCTTAAAAGTTAAAATTGGGAGGCAGTTAAGTGGCAAAGTGAATAGAGCACCGGCCCTGGAGTCGGCAGGACCTGAGTTCAAATCCAGCCTCAGACACTTAATGCTTACTAACTGCTTGGCCTTGGGCAAGTCACTTAACCCTAATTGCCCTGCCTTCCCCCCCTCCAAAAAAGCAAATATATATCTATATATGTATATCTATATCTATATCTACATATATAGTTAAAATTGGGCAAGTAGAAGTTAATGACTCTGTGAGACATCATGAATCAATCAAATTAAAAAGAATGAAAAATGGAAGAAAATGTAAAATACCTCATGGGAAAAACAACTGACCTGGAAAATAGATCCAAGAGAACCAGTATCAGTATCATTGGACTACCTGAAAGCCATAATCAAAAGGAGGACGTGGACAGCATCTTTCAAGAAAATTAGCAAGGAAATCTGCCCTGATATCCTGGAACCAGGGGGTAAAAGAAGTATTGAAAGAATCTATGAATTACCTCAGGAAAGAAATTCCCCAAGGAACGTTATAACCAAGTTTTGGAACCATCAGGTCAAGGAAAACATACTTTAAGTGTCCAGAAAGAAACAATTCAAATATCAAAGAGTCATAATTTGGATCACGCAGGACTTGGCATCTGTAACATTAAAGGACTGGGGGTCATGGAACATGATATTCCAGAGAGCAAAGGAGCTAGGACCACAACCAACAATCACTTACCCAGAAAAATTAAGCATAATACATCAAGGGGGAAATGGTCATTCAACAAAATAAAAGAATTTCAAGCCTTCAAAAGGAGAAGACCAGAACTAAACCAAAAGTTTTATCTTAATATCAAGACCCAAAAGAAGCATAAACAGGTAAAAAAGGAAAAGAAAGCATGAGAGATTCAATAGAGCTAAACTATTAACATTCCTGCACAGAAAGATGATACTTGTAACTCTTAAAAGTTATATCACTAACAGTACAGATAGAAGGCATATACATAGACTGATGGCGCAGGTATGTGGTGAATTTGAGGGAACAACATAAAAGATTAAGGAATGAGGAAGAGGACTATAATGGGTACAGAAGGAAGGGAGAGGTAGAATGGGATAAATTATCTTACATGAAGAGATAAGAAATGCCTATTACAGTGGAAGGAGAGCCATGGGAATCAATTGAACCTTACTCTCATCAGTATTGGCTCAAAGAGGGAATCATATACACAATCAGTTGAATACAGAAACCTGTTAGAAGCCTGTTGGGTAACAACAGGGAAGTAGAAGGGGAGGAGATTAAATAAATGAGGGAGTGAGGGCAGATAAGAGGAGGTGGTTGACAGGAGCAAAAACACTGGTAAGGAGGGAAAGAGTGAAAGAGAGAGAGAGAGAGAGAGAGAGAGAGAGAGAGAGAGAGAGAGAACAAACAGGAGGAAGAATAGGATGGAGGGAAATATGCAGGTAGTAATCATACCTGTGAATGTGAGAATGTGAGTGGGATGAACTCTCCCATAAAACAGAAATTGATATTAAAGTAGATTCTACAATATGCTGCTTATAAGAAACACACTTAAAGCAGAGAGACACACAGAGTAAAGGTAAGAGGCTGGAGCAAAATCTATTATGCTTCAACTGAAGTAAAAAAAAAAAAGCAAGGGTAGCAATCCTGATCTTAGACAAAGTACAAGCAAAAATAGACCCCACTAAGAGGTAAGGAAAGAAACTACATCTTGCTAAAAGGTACCATAGACAATGAAGCAATTAAATTAGAAGTGCAAGGAATAGTCTATCTGTCAGATCTATGGGGAGGTGAAAAACTCATGACTGAACAAGAGACCAAGCGCATTACAAAATGTAGAATAGATCGTTTTTGTCACATTAAATAAAAAAAGCTTTTATGCAGTCAAAATCAATGCAGTCAAGATTAGAAGGAAAGCAGAAAGCTGGGGAACAATCTTGATAGTAAGTATCTCTGGTTAAGGCTTCATTTCTCAAATATAAAGAGAACCAAATCAAACTTATGAGACTACAAGCTATTCCCTAATGGTCAAAGGATATGAACAGGTAGTTTTAAGATGAAGAAATCCAAGATATCTATAGGCATATGAAGAAGTGTTCTAAATCACTTTTGATTAGAGAAATGCAAATTAAAACAACTGAAATATTACCTTACGCCAGTCATATTGGCTAATATTACAATAAAGGACAATGATAAATGTTGGAGAGGATATGGGAAAAACCAGGACACTAATGCATTGTTGGTGAAGTTGGGAATTGATCAAGGCTGTTCTGGAGAGTAATTTGGAACTATGCCCAAAGGGCAACCAAACTGCATATCCTTCGATCCAGCAATACTACTATATATGTATTCCAAAGAGATTGTAAAAAGGGAGAAAGGACCTACATGTACAAAAAATATTTATAGCAGTCCTATTTGTGATGGCAAAATATTGGGGAATGACTGAACAAGCTGTGGTATGTAATGGAATACTCGTGCTACAAGAAATGATGAACAGGCAGATTTCAGAAAAACCTGGAAAGACTTATACAAACTGATACAGAGTGAAATAAGCAGAACCAGGAAAACATTGTATGTAGTATCAGTAACACTGTGTGATGATCAACTATGAATGACTCAGCTCTTCTCAACAACACTGTGATCCAAGACAAGGACAAAAGATTCATGAAGGAAAATACTATCCACATCCAAATAAAGAACTGATGGACTCTGAATGCAGAATGAATCATATTTTTATTTACTTTATTCTTTCTTATGATTTTTTTCATTTTCATCTGTTTCTTCTTCCACAGTTGTGATGAATATGGAAATGTGTTTTACATAACAGCATATGTATAAACTGTACCAAACTCCCCATCATTTTCAGAAGAGGAGAGGGTAGGGAAGGAAGGAGAAGAATTTAGAACTCAAAATCTTATTAAAAGGAATGCTAAAAAATTTCTTGATGTATAATTGGGGGAAAAATAAAATACTATTTATAAACAAAAAAGGAAATAGTATTGCACTTAACACCACTGAAAGGAGTACCTACATCAATGTGCTTACAAGTCTAAGTGTCAATATACTTATATCTTCTTTTCTGTGGATGAATTTTAGTTGATTGTTTCTTATTGACTTATTTTGGATATGAGTAAATTTTACTCACATGAGTTTGATTTAACTTTATAATACTCAGGTCAATATATTTTTAGTTGGCATGCCCACAAATGTGCCAAGAAGCCCTGTAAGATCCCTTTACCTTCACCTGGGCAAGGTATGAATTCTCAAGAAATTGTATGGATACTCATGTCTGAGGACCACCAATATGGTCTTTATTCTGGTATTGACTCAGAGTTCCAGCTTTGCTATTGAAATTGAAATTAGGATCACCAGAGTGATACCATAAAGCCGACAAACTTCACATATATTACCTGACGCTGCAGCTTTACTTTTAAAAGGAGACTAGAAGAAGCCTTCATACCACCTGAGAAAGAAACACACTGAGTAGCACATTGGTCTGGAGAGAGGACTGTGTAGTTGTAGGAATCCCCTTGCACCTAGAGGCTAGCACTGAGGGGAGACACCAAAAAAGGTAGAAACACCGAATGAGAGAGCTCTCACTAGGACTAATCAGAAATCAAATATCACATAAGTTTTATTTAACCTGACAGAAAACACAGAAAAAGCTGGTGCCCAAACCCTTTGAGTATCAGGAAAATTCTCTTCCTGTTTCCAGAACTTCATCAAACTCTTGCTTCAAAAAAAAATATTTTGATAACTACATTTGAATATAATTAGTTTCCTTTATAATATTATGTAATTTATTGCCTATATTTAAAAACATTATTCTGAGGAGTTCATCAACTTCATCACACTGCTGTAAGGGTCCATACCCCTAAAAATGTCAAGAACCCCTGCTTTCAGAAAAACTGAAAGACTTGAACTAAATTCTGCCATTCCCAGGAGAAACCCTGAGCAGAACACAAGCTAAGGAGATTTTATGAGAGACTTCCTTTCTAACACTGTATCTGGGTCTGTGGTATCTGTGTCCAGGACCCCAAATGACACATGGTTGCACATCATTGATTAAAAGACCTTTACATGGAAACACAACTTGTTGGTCTCCAGTGCACATTGTCTAAGTGACTCTTGGGCTTTGGACAGTAACCAGATATCCAAGCAAAAACAATAAAAACATGTGGTAATCCATTTGAGCACAGAATAATAGCTTTAAAGCTAGTTCCTTGTTGGCTTAAAAAAATAATGTTAGATTTATTTGCTTTATATTGTGGTTATAAGTACCAGTTATAACTTGGACATTTAATGATGTAGTTCCTTCTTCTAAGACCATGAGCTTGTTGCCATTAGAAAATTGACAAATACCAGGCATTTAAAGATGGTTCCACAGTATTAAAATCCTATCCAAAGTAACTAGTTAATAGGTAACAGAATTATCTTCTAAGCAAATATGGCTATTCCTTGCAATTCAAGAACTTGGAAAGAAAAAAATTTGGCATCTATGGAATGGTGAGAAGTTTATTTTTAATGTGTTTTTAAGACGGTATTAAGAAAAACTCCCTATATATCTTAGAAATAGTAACTTTATTAGAGTAGCTTGTTGCAAAAATTTTCCCCCATTTACTTACTTTTAGTTGCATTGGTTCTGTTCGTGTAAAACTTTAAAAAAAAATTTATATGGTCAAAATTATTCATTTTACTTTATCTTAACTTCTCTATCTCTTGTTTGGTCCTGAAATTTTCCCTAACCCATAGATCTAACAGGTAATTTCTAAAGGCAGTTGACAGTGCAGTGAATAAGAGCACTGGGCCTAGAACCTGGTAGACCCAAGTTCAAATCCAGCCTCGGATAATTACTAGCTGCATGACCCTGGACAAGTCATTTACCTTCTGTTTGCTTCAGTTTCTTCAACTGGAATAGGGAGATAATAATAAAAACTATCTCACAGGGTTGTTGAGAGGTTCAGATGAGATATTTGTAAAAGTACTTAGTACATGGTCTGGCACATAGTAGGTACTACATAAATGCTTATTCTGTTTTCATTCCCTTCCTTGCCCTTTTAATTTATGATTTCATCCTTTATGTCTAAGTCACGCGCCCATTTGGAGTTTGTCTTGGCATACGGTGTGAGATGTTGGTCCATGTTTGGTTTCTGTCAAATTGCTTTACAGTTTTCTCAACATTTTTGTGCAATACGAGGTCTTAGCTGATTAGCTTGGATTTGGGGGTTAATGAATATGTTTTTTCATGTAGTTCATTTGCTCATAAGTAATTGGGAATTGGCAGTATTTATAGCATAATATAGACCAGTCATCATGTTTAATAATTTAGAAGAGGATGTTTAAACATAAATGAGCACCATGTGGTTCAGTTATCTATACAGCTTTACTATACATGCCCTTAGGTTGAATTTTAACATTTCTTCCAGACGAAAGTAATGCTAAACACTAAAAACATGGGTCAGTATGTAGTTCTTTAGAAAAGTCTTAGAGAAGGTGTACTATTGATGACTTAGCTAGCAAGTATATCTACACACAAAATCCCATGCAACTGAATGGGATCAGTACAGTACAAGTGACCAAGCACTTCCATGACGAATTACTGCTGTCGGTGTCAGTCTAAAGACTACTCAGATGAAAAATGATGTATTCCAGAAGTCAGAAACAACTTCAGTTCCATATGTTACACAGAACTTGTAGATCTCAGCCTCTCTACTCCCAACCACAAAAAAAAAAAGGATGAGAGAGAAGGTAAAAGAGGAGATGTATATGGCGGGGGGGGGAGGGGAATGGTGTAAGACCATCAACATCTACCTAAGATGATTGATAAACTTTCTACTCTTGTGTTAGGGGTGAACCGACCCCAGTACCTAGTTAGTTCAGGTTCTTTGTCTGGGACAAAATGAAACACTCAGGCCATCGAAGGGTTAACAAAGGTTGGTTTACTTAGCCCTAACATAACAAGGATATGCAACAAGGATATGGTGACACTGAGCTTCACTAGATATTTTCCCCTCCCCCTCCTTGTCTCCCTATGGGAACATGTCTGTTCAGTAGGGCAGAGTGTGATGACTCATGTGGTATTTGGGCATCCACCAAGTATGAAGGGCACAGATCCCATGTGGGTAGGACCTTTTGTGTCCCTAGGTGACCAGGAAACCACATCAACACAGCCATAGGCTACCAGGAAGTTGTCAGGGAGGTACAACCTGACCCCTACTGCACCCCCAGGTCAGTCAAGCCCTAATTTTGTTGACTTTTAGGGAAAATCTCATCTAAACCATGTTGCCTGGGAGGGTTGGTGGGGAGGGATCCCACCCTGGTAGACAGTAATTTTATCATATCCTGGAACAGTCTTGATCCTCAAAGTCAATCTCTCTATTAAAGTGTATATTATCTAAAAATATGGAAAAGCCAACGCAATAACTAACCTGGAAACAGAGATGTGACTTTCTAGTGCTGTCAGCAGTGTTTTCCCCAAATTCTTTGAGCATGATCCATGCAGACTGTGTGCACACGATTACATATGCATTGCATATACAAAGGCATTGCAACAGATGTTACATGTGAGTAAGTTATTGTGCATGTACAAGTAAAACAAGTGATAAATTAACTTCAACCTCAGGAAACATTACCACCCCTGTACCTGGGCCGGACTGAGCCCAGGTGGCCCCACCCCTGTCCCATGATCCCAATTCATTGCTCACTGTCCTGAATCAAGGGTCTGTTGGAAGGACATTCACCATGATTCCTCAATTTCTCAATAATTTTCCTTTTTTTTCTCATGAGAAGAAAACTAAGGCTCATGTGGTCAACTATACATCAAGAAGATGATGGCACAGTAGCTCTAAGATACTTGTGAGGCAGGCACAGCCTTATAAATGCTCTTATAAATGCAAAGAAATGCCTGATACACCAAAGTAGAGGATAGTAAATTAAACTCTTCACAAAGCTGAATGAACTATTTCCAAGCATGAAGGTCAGTGCAAATGTATTACATAGCAGGTCAGAAAAAAATTATGGCATTCAATACAGTCATAATTCCTTGTACAACTGTCATGTCGAGGTTATTTTGTAAACCTGAATCCCATTTTTATAAACTAATTTGTCCCCATTGAGATCAAACCATGCATAGAAGGAAGGAAGTGGTAGGAAGAGGGTCTGGGACGATTCTTACTATTTTATTTAGCATTGGGAAGTGGGAGTAGAAAGAGCAAAGACCCCTCATACACCTAGTGTTACATAAACATTAAAGGAAAAAGCTAAAGGAAAAGTAGGGTGAAAATGGGGGGGGGCAGAGAATGGTGTGGGAAATGCCATGGAAACGTAAGAGGAAATAATGATGGAAATTAAAACAAACCAGGAAATTTGAGCACACTGGCATTGCCTTTTGATAAACCCTCCCTTCTGTCTTAATTCACTGTTTATTGAAACTTATCTCCTCTCTTCTAATTTACATACAGTCTCATCCGTGTTAATGAAGGATCTCCTTAGGTTTACAATATCCCTTAAAACCTGGTCAGTTCTTTGAAAGATTGTTAAACTGGAGATATATGAGTGTTGTCTTTCACTGTATGACTTATATTAAGCAGTCATCTTTCTAAGTCTTGGTGGCAGAGTAGATAGAGTGGTAGATGGAGGGATCAGGAAGATCTGAGTTCAAATCTAGCTTCAGATATTGGCTAACTATGGAACCCTGAACACTTCACTTAACCTCTGCCTACCTCAGTTTCCTCATCTGAAAAATGGAACTAACGCTAGCACCTACCTCACAGGGAGTTTGTGAGGCTCAAATGAGCTAATACTTGTAGTGTTGCACAGTCTCTAAGATGCTGTGTAAATCCTAGCTATTATTGTTAATATTAAACCTTTTTAATGTAATTTTATCTAATACTATTATAGTTTTTCATTTGAAGATGATTAAAAAAATGAAAGTGCTAAAGACTGCATAACCACGATTGAGTATGCTAACTAAAAGAACGTTGTAGTTTATGAGAAAAACAGAAGCTTACTTGCCCCAATCCTAGAATGGCGAATTCTCCAGAAGCCAACTACTCGACAAGAATGATTTCAGGTTAGAAGCTTACATGCTTGTAGCTGGCTTGTGTTCTGAAATTATGCTACATAATGTTAGAAATGTTATACCAAGTTGTAGCTTCCCATACCAGATCATCCCCTAGATGAGAGATTCTAAAACTTGATCCCATTATCCCCTGCCATGGGCTTTTATATTCTTCCAACAAATGTAATAGTGTCTTGTCATCTGAAAACGCATTCTATATTCTACTTCAGAAATTGCCTATGAATGCATTTCTTCCAAATCAAGAAATTATACCCCGAGTTTGCAAAAGGAGAATTTTCAAGTGCCTAGAATACTAAATTCTCTAGCTTCCTATGAAAGATGGAATAAAAAGATCCATTTCACAAACTAATGATTTTGATGTTACCTTATCCTAAATGGTTTATAGCCGTGGCCTAAATGTACATCACAAACAGTTTCTACATTTTCCAAATACCAGAAATTATAGAAAAACCCTCCTAGGCTTTATGGTAGCTCTATTCATGTGCATAGTTATCAGAAAATAAATTCTGGGGAGACAATATAGCTGACGGCTCTCAGGCACTGATTTTTAAAGTTCACTTCAGGGACCACTGGCAAGACACAAATCTGGCTTCTTACAGTATTAATATTTGCTATGGTAACGATCTTCTGAAGTACAATTTACTTTTTACTTTATTGGTTTTCTTCCAAAAGAAACAGTGGAATTCTACTTATTAAGTTTGGCGGTGTGTGTCCTTTTTTCACTGTGGCATCTAGAACAGATAGATGGGTCATGTTGAAGTAATAACTAATAATTATGATTTCTAGCATTGATATATACCTACTACGGGCCAGGCCCTGGGCTAAGTGTTTAATAAATACGATATCATTTCACCCTTACAACAACCCTGGGAAATACCTGTTATTATTACTATCATTTTGCTATTGAAGAAGTTGAGACAAATGGAGATGAAGTGACTTGCCCAAGGTCATGCAGCTAGTAAGTGTATGAGACCAAATTTGAACCCAGATCTTTCTGACTCCAGTTGCAGTATTTTTTTTATCTCTTGGCAACTATGTAGCATAATAGATGTCTGTGAAAATTTCTCCTCCATAATGAGTACATTTCACTAGATTGCCTGCCTATATACAAATTAGTCACAGAAGCAATGTGAAGTAGTAGAGTAGCACTGAATGTGATGTCAGAGGATCTGGGTTCCAATCCAGCCTTCCTTTTTATTGTATGGTCTTGAGGGAGCAGCTTCATTTCTCTAGACTCAGTTTCCTCATCTGTAACTGGTTAAACTAGATCATCTCAAATTCCCCTACTAGCTCTAAATCTCTGATATCTATTTGGTGAAAAGGAAATGGTATGACATTTTCTGTAAAGAAATGCCACAATTAATAATAATCATAGAAGTCAAGAACGCACTCATTTATACCTTAACATACACTGAATA
The DNA here is from genome assembly GCA_028646575.1 of Pseudocheirus occidentalis. Classification (NCBI taxonomy): domain Eukaryota; kingdom Metazoa; phylum Chordata; class Mammalia; order Diprotodontia; family Pseudocheiridae; genus Pseudocheirus; species Pseudocheirus occidentalis. The sequence goes on from CM053595.1 coordinate 233,729,102, forward strand.
CCTAATGTAGAGCATAGGCAATAAATGCCAAAAAGTTTCCCAAGGCCAGCTCCCAACAAATTACATCAGGGCCAGCGAGGCGAATTTATTTTAACCTTCAAATCAATAGTTTTCCCCCCAAAGGGATTCATGTTGTGACAAGAAAGATAAACGCTTCACAGTTCAAAGGCAGTCTCTAAAGCACTATCTTCTTACCTGGAATTAGATTGAAAATGCTGGTGATTCTGATGTTCAGGCAAAACTCTGAACAGTGGTACCCTAGTCAAAAACACTGGGGATGTGTTAATTCCAGTGTAAAATCTCACAGACATTATTACTTTACACTTCACTAGGAAACATGGAAAAGTATCTAAACAAATTTTCAGAAAAAGAAATGTACTTTCAGCACTTGTTTTTAATAGTTTTATGTCCTGTAAAGCTAAAATGGGGGCAGCTGGGTGGCACAGTAGATAGAGCACTAGGCTTGGAGTTAGGAAAGCCTGAGTTCAAATCCGGTCTCAGACACTTACTAGCTTTGCAACCTTGGGCAAATCACTTAACCCTGTTTGCCTCAGTTTCCTCATCTGTAAAATGATCTGGAGAAGGAAATGGCAAACCACTCCAGTATCTTTTCCAAGAAAGCCTCAAGTGAATACAGCTGAAAATGACTAGACTACAGCAAACAACCAAAAGCTAAAATGGGTGCAAATTTGAAATACCTACATTTTTACTGCTTTATTTATGTCCGAGACAATATTCAGAGTTTCAAATTCCATGTTTTCTTTGCTGCTAATTTTGCAAATGCTAGTTTAAGATCAACCTTTAGCATTATGTATTTTTTAGCAGCGCTGAAAATTGATCATTCCAATTTGCGCCTTTGCTTTGGTAATGAAAATATTTACTTTTGAGTGCTTTTATTATACACTTCCATTTTGAATTTTATATAAATGAGAGTCTTAGAACCCAAGTCATCCCCTGGACTTTATTTCATAGGAGATTCCCATAGTTGAAAATGACTTTAAAAACATCACGTGCTTCCAAATCCTGCATTTAGATGTTGGAAACCCATCCTATTCCAAGATGTGGGCTGTAAATCCTCCCTTTTAATCACTTCATTGATGGAGTTAGGAGGGACTTTAGATGCCATCTATTCCAAGCTCTTTCATTTTACAGAAGGGAAAACTGAGGCACTGAGCAGTTAAACACCTTTTCTAAGGCAGCAAAGGCAGTAGCGGCGAAGCTAGGACAGATTGTATGTCAGGCGTTCTCAGCTCTACCGTGACTCTGAGCAAAGTCTAATGCTTGTTTTACATTACAGTTCTGCAGATATTTGAAATGCTCATGTCCCTTTGCCCTTTGCTCCCCTAGACTTCCCTTCTCTGTGATAATTATCCCCAAGTTCTTTAATTAATCTTGATATGACATCGTTTTATGCCCTGTACCTTTGACACTATCAATCGTGCTCATCTTCTTGGGACTCTGTTTTCTCTAAGTTTGGACAGTGCTCTCTTCTAGTCCTATCACACTTTTCTTCCTCATTCTCTTTTGCTACAGCTTCATCCAGGTCTGCAACCCATGGGGGTCTCCCAAGGTTCTGTCCTGGGTCCTCGTCTCTTACCCCTCTATACTATTTCACTTGGCAATCTCATCTGGCTCCCATAGATTCAATGATCATTTCTAATTCTACTTATCCAGCTCTAACCTCTCTGCTGACCTCAAGTCTTACACCTCCATCTGCCTCTTTGACATCTCTAACGATATGTTCCATAGACATCTTGGACCCAACATATCTAAAACTGAACTATTATCTTACAAAAATAAAAAACAACAAAAAAAACCCCTTCCCTCTTCCAAAATTCCCTATCACTGTCCAAGGTAGCACCACCCTCCCAGTCACCCAGGTTCATAATCTAGATGCCATCCTCAACTCCTCACTCTCATACCTAGTATATCTAAATCTGTTCCCAAGGTCTCTCTGTCTTACCCTTATAATATCTCTAGCATATGCCCCCTTCTCAGGCCCTGCCACCACCCTGTTGCAGGCCTTCATCACCTACTTGGACTCTGCTAGTGGGTTTCCCTGTTTCGTATTTCTACTGACTCCAGTCTATCTCCCGTTCACCCATAAGACTGATCCTGCTAATTACAGGGCAAATCCAGGAAAATGGCAAACCACTCCATCTTTGCCAAGAATACCTCAAATGGAATCATGTAGAGTCGGACACAACTGATCAACAACAAAAAAGTGTGGTCTGGCCACGTTCATCCCTATAAAATCCCATTTGGCTGTTAAAATCACTCTCAACCTAGGCCTTCCTTATTCCTGCATTCTTCTTACACCCACCCTCCCCCTATCCCAGTGGTTATCAACCTGTTCGTCACGATCCCTTTGGGAGTCAAACTACCCTTTCACAGAGGTCACAGGGGTCACCTAAGACCATGGAAAAACACATATTTCTGATGGTCTTAGGAACCTCCTCTATCTGCCTCCAGGCAGGTCTGCCCACATGCAGATACTCCCACATATGAGCATTAAATGCTCCCAACATTAGGAAGGTTGAGAACCACTGCCCTATCCTGTCATCTAAAGATTCTTTTCTCCTCGCTGTTCCTCACACATCACACTCCATCTCCTGACTTCAGTCATTTTCACTGGCTGTCCCCCATGTCTGGAACTTTCTTGTTCCTCCTCTCTACCCTTCTTGGTTTCCTGGCTTTCATCAAATCTCAGTTAAAATCCCACCAGTTTTTTGCATACAGATGCATGCATGTGTAACCCTCATTAGTCTTTGAGCTCCTCGAGAGCAGGGACTGCTTTTATTTTTGTTTATGTTGTATTTTACCTTTCTTTGTTTCCTCAGTGCTGGCACTTAGTAGATGCTTAATAAATATTTGTTGACTGATTGAACATCCTGCTTTGCTGTCCTCTAGAGAAACTGCTGCTTGTATTCTTGCTAAAATGCAGCACTTAGAGTGAGCAGATATTTCAAATATCCTCTGACTAGGGCAGAGCAAAATAGGACTCTCAGTGCCCTTGTTCTCAGCACTACACTGCTGTAGAGTGCAGCCTGAGATCAAATTAGCATTCTTATTTGCCGTATCATACTATAAGAACCCAGAGACTTGACCTTTATCACCACTGAGCCATTTGGACTAGTCTCTTGCCCCTAACTCCAAATCAAGGACCGTCCGCACCAGGTTAGGACCAGAGTTCTAGCTTCTCTATACCTCCACAGGGAAGAAAATAAATTAAACATCAGACCTAGGGCTCTTTGGTGTTAAAGGAGAAAAAGTAAAATGGTGGCAGAATTACTGCATAAAATGATGAGTATCTGTGGAGTGAAAAACCAGTTCAAGAAAGTTTGGCGGGAGACCCACCCAATCAAACAGTCATTCTAAGGATATTTAAAGATGAACTGGAAAGAGGAGAACAGGCAAAAGAAGGAAAAGAGCTGATTCCTTCCATAAGAAATTTGGACTGGATGGATGACTACTCCATCTCTGAGGTTCTATAACTGTGTACAATGGAGGGGGGATGCAATTACCCTACACACACACACACACACACACACACACACACTCAGTTGAAAATAGTCACAGGATTTAGTGACAAATAAGTTTTCATGCGGTAACAAGGTGTCAAATGATGACATTTGTGACCACACCCCATGATTTTTTTTACAAAGAATGAATGCCATTCTCATTGAGTCAGAAGGGAATAGCATGATTGTTCAAAGCAATATAAGCTTAGGAACTTCTTGGAGGACATAGGGGTAGAGGGGTAGGGAAGATCCCTCTCCTCCCTCCTGTTGGTCATGGGATTCTAATAGCAACTTGTCCAGAGGAAGAGAGCCCATCCAGCAGTTCAAAAATTCATCGGTTCAAGCAAATAGTGGAGAAAGAACCCTGCCCCTCATAAAAGAAACACTCTTGGGAAGAAGGATGAGGTTTTCTCTCCCTCTCCCACACCCCTTAGCAATGTTATTTTAAAGCACAGAGCTCTGTGAAAAAATGCACCCCAAGTCTATCATGGAAATGTTTTATAGTTACTGTTTTTACTCTGGCATTGTAATAAATGCCTTTCTTAAGAGCTAATTGTGTCTATTGGCTGTGACTAGGAGTTTGTGAACTATAGCAGTAGGAGTGGGGACCTATAGGGTATCCCCTAAACCCCAAAAGTGGGAGCTGCTACAGGAGGAGGGTGGTCCAGAGGGGATGCTACCTATATAGTAGTAGATAGGTGAAAGTGGAGGATGTGTTCTAAATTTCTCATTTTGTACATTTGAAAATAATGAGTTTTTCATTTAAGCATATGAAGAAAATTACATGTTCTGCTTTATTCATATAGCTATCATTCCTCTTAAAACTGACCTAAGAATAAAGTCTTTAACTCTCCATTTGACGTGGAGAATACGTTTATCTGTATAACCTTCAGTGTTGTGTTTGAGAAGCCAAGTTCTAATAGTTACTTGCTTTTCTTAAGAGGTTTCCTCATGCCCAGCTCCTTTTGGCCTCACTTCACCTATTTTTGTTCCATTGTGCCGTGATGTCAGTTTTGATCTATACCTTCCTACCACTAGGCACCTTTGCCTAAAGACATAATCCTAAACCCCTAATAATCATCAGCACATCAAAGCCTGCCTTGATGGCTTAGCTGCAGAAGTCCACATAAGTCTGTATGTACCCTAACTTGAAAGAGATTTATAGTTTTCACTCAAGTTCTTAGGAATGCCATAATTATTCTAACCCCTTTTCCATACTTTATGATGACACAATGCTGTCATTTACCAAATGTGACATTAAATATTACCAATTCTAAATTATCATAGTCCCCCATCATTCCTAAATCATGTCTTAGTTTTTAGTTCTCTCTTTTCTTCCATTTTAATTCATTTTTTAAAATTTTATATACTAACTCACCAGTTCATTACCTTTTTAAAAGTATAACTCTTGTATAATCTAATTCTAAACTTAAGGTATAACAGAAGGAGAAGATAGTCTTTTCCTGTCATGAAAGAGTTTGGGCTTAGAGACAAACATTTTTAGCTTTGTTCCTAATTGTCTAATTTTATTTATTTTTGTCAGCCAGAATCCACCTTCTCTCACACACCCCAACTAGCCCCATTGAGAACCCAAGAAAAACTAAATCCATTACAGTAATGTGTAGTCAATCAAAACAACTTTCCACATTGGCTATGTCCACCCCGCTCCCCCCACCCAAAAAAATTTGTCTCATTGTGCTTCCTTCACCTCTTTATCAGGAGGTGGGTAGTGTGTTTCACCGTTAGTCCTCAGGAATCATGGTTGGTCACGGTGCTAATGAGAAATTAGCACAAAAGTATTACATCTCATTTAGGTACTATCACCTGCTGAGTTCATGGAAACCCCTTCAGATTCCCATTCTTTGTGACCTTAAAGAGAGAGAAATATTTTTGTGCATCCTTAGAATTTGTTTTGTGTAGGACTGACTGACCCTTCCCTTTAATCTATCTTCCTCCAAGTTCCCCTTCTCACTTCTCACTTTTCCCTCCTATTTCCTTGTTGAGTGAAATGTGTTTGTATACCCAAATGTATATGTATGTATTCTTTTTCTTTTAATCAGTTCAGATGAGAGTGGGGGCTACTCATCCCAACTCCCTCCTCGTTGTCCGTGTAGACTTCTGCTTGCATACTCTGATCATATGGGATAATTTTCCCTACTCATTTTCCCTTCCCTCTACCTCCCTGCCTGTTTATTCCTTTCTCCCTCTCTTTCCTTCCTTTTCCTAGGATCATCAGGACATAACAGAACCACTCCCAGGCCTTGTCTAATTGAACTCCATCTCTAACCCTTGAGGATTTGGGGATTCAGAGACAGAGTACTTGTCATCCCTCTATATTAGAATGCAAGCAGTTCATCTGTACATCGTCCTTTATCTTTGTTCATTCATGTTTTCATTTTTATGTTTCTCATCACTCCTGTGTTTGAACTTCAAAGTTTCTATGCAGCTCTGATCTTTTCTTCAGAAATGGATGGAAGTCTTCTGTTTCATTAAAGGTCCATTCTCTCCCCACCCCACCCCACCCCCATATCATTAATACTGAGAAGTACTGAGAAAGTTATTCTTGGCTGTAACCCAACATCCTTTGCCTTCTGGAATATTGTATTCTGTTTTTAGGCCTTTATTGCTGTGTGCTAAATCATTTGGGGTCCTGACTGTAACTCCTTGTTACCTGAATCCTTTCTTTCTGGTTGCTTGCAGTATTTTTTTTTTTGAGCTGGAAACTCTGGGTTTTGGCTCCAATATTCCTGTGAGTTTTCATTTGGGGATTTCTTTCTGGGGGGAACCAGTGGATTCTTCCTATTTCCATTTTGTGCTCTGGTTCAAAGAGGTTTGGTCAGTTTTCTTTTAATATTTCTTAAAATAAGATGGGTAGGTTCTTCTTTCTTTCTGTTTTTGAAAATTCAAATAGTCCAATGATTCTTTTTCTTTCTGTCAACCTATCAGATCAGTTGTTTTTCCTCTAAGACACTTTTGATAGTCCTCTGTGTTTATTGTTGGTTTTTTTTACTTTGTTTTAATATTTCTTGTTGACTCATAAAGTCATTGGCTTCTAGTTGGTCCATGCTAATTCTCTGAGAGTTTGTTGCTTGGGCAAGGTTTTATACGTCTTGTTTCAAGCTTCCCTTTCCAATTTTTTTCTCTCATAGTTTTCATTTCTTTTCCACCCTTTTCCTCAAGCACTCTCATTCTGTTTATTAAAATTTTTAATTCTATTACTTCATTTTTTCCCAGAAATTCTAATTATTTGTGTCCAAGCTATGTTTTTCTCTGAAGTTTTGCTTAAGGATGTTTTGAAGTCATTCTCTTCTTTTGGGTTTATATCTTGAGTTTGTTTGGCTCCATCATAATGGGATTCTTTATTGTTATTTATTTCTTTGTTCATTCTTCCAGCCTACTTCTTGACTTTGGACTTGACAGTAGGGCTAGGCTTTATGGCACTTCCAGAGGGAAGGTCTAGTCTGGTCCAGTCACTGCTTTCTTGGGTTATTGAATGTTGTGTTATTTCAGAATCTCAGGAATAAAATGAGTATCTGCAAGCTTTCCATTCCTCTGGGGTGATCTGATCTAGACAAACTCTAATTGCTGCCCTCTGGTCTAAGCTCTGCAAGTTCCTGACTCAGGTTTGGGTCTGAGCAACAGTAGATTGGTGCTGGCCTCTACCCCATCAGCTGTCTGGAAAGTTTAGTTGGTTCCAAGTGACAGAATTGTAGGCTTCCCTTTGGCATGGGATTCCCCCCAGGTTATCATCTGCAGGCTGAGTTAGATGCTAGAAATGAAATTGAACTCTGCACCTGATATCCGAGTCAGGCTGCTACTGGCTTCTGAACTGACTCCTTTCTTAGTACACCAGCCAGGGCTTCCTTTCCAGGAAATCCTACTCTCTTACACAGGTTGCCTCTCAGTCAGCTCTGTATTTATGACCCAGAACTGGGGAGCAGGCAACAAACTTACCAGTTCATACCTGTTCCTGTTGTGCCCCAGCATGGATCTAGTAGTGCCCAATGTGGGCCTAGAACCTCCTCTTCCCCTGGTACACAGCACTGCAGTACTCCTAAGATGGCAATATATTTCTGGCCTGATCTATTCCCAGTATCTACACACCTTCCTTTGTGTTTCTCTATACTGAGCTGGACTGGACAGGTCTTACTGTGACTTTTTCTGCATTTCCATGTCAGGATTCAGTGCAGCGGATTTTCTAGATCTTTTTGGAGGAGTTATTTGGAAAAGAGCTCACCACACTGCTCCCTACCACTCCACCCTCTTGGCCCCTTCACTTTTATTTCCTTACCCTGAAATCAAAGAGGCTGTTTTAGAGAAACCAGAGAAGACTTGTATAAACTGATGCAGAGGGAAGTGAGCAAAACCAAGAGAACAAGTTCTACTATAGCATCAACACTGTGAAAACTAACAATTCTGAAAGACTTAATAATTTTGATCAGCTCAGTGATCAGAAGACCCCTCTCATGGAAGAGGAGCAATAGACCAAAAGGCACAACGATTCACACATTTTTGGATATGACTGATGTAGGGATTTGTTTTGCTTTCTCCTTTTTCTTACAAAGGTTTTGTTATCGTTTTTTTTAAGTTGGGAAGTAAAGAAGAGTGGGAGAATTTTTTTTTAAATAATTTCCTCCTTAGCCTTGAGATTCTTATCTCGATGAGTTAACATATGTAAAAGTGCTATATAAATGCTGTCGTTTATGTTTTTGTTGTTGTCTTTAAGTCACTTTTTAAGTCCTCACTTTCTTGGCAATTTATAGCCCTAAGTAGTTGTCCAGAGCGCTGAGAGGTTAAGTGATTCCAGCAGGCCCCTTAATAGCCTTAACACATCTGCTTCTTACAGTTTCCCCAAGTAAACCTTTTCTACCTCCTTGTTATTGTTCCCAGGCAGCATCTATCTTTATTCTTTGCTGGTTGGATGAACAAGCCACTCCCTTTTCTGGCTTCTTCGAGAACTTTCCTTTTGGTGTTCAGGCTATACTATGATGGGCACATCTATCTCATTCTCTTTCCTAGAGGATTTAAGAGGGGACTAAGCTTGGAAACTTCTTATGTCTTGATCTAGACAAGCAGTTCTCAACCTGTGGGTTATGTTCAATTTGTAACAATGAAAATACATTCTGCATATCAGATATTTACATTACGATTCATAACAGTAGCAAAATTACAGTTATGAAGTAGCAACAAAAATAATTGTATGGTGTGGGGGGGGTCACCACAACATGAGGAACTGTATTAAAGGGGCAACATTAGGAAGGTTGAGAACCACTGATCTAGACTCATCCTCCCCAATCCTATTTGCAGGAATTCTTCTAGCCACCTGTAAGCTTGACTTTCTACCCTCCTTGTAAAATTATCTTCTATACTCTAGCCCCTAGTTGAAATCTGTCTTCTTTCCCTTGGGAAGTCCAGCAAGTCATACCTCTAGGGAGTCATGTGGTCTATGAAAGTGCTAAATTTTATGATTGAATCTCACATTTAGTGGGGCCTTGAACTGATTACTATAATTTTTTATTGCCTTAATTTTCTGGGATGATAATCTTAAAAGAATTGTCAATTAATAGTTATAATTTAAGTAATAGAAAATCTAAGTGTTATTGTAATGATGAAATTACTTTATGATGTTAACAACATCTGTGTTTTGGGTCACAAGATTATTTCAATGCATGTGTGTGTGTGTGTGTGTATACACACACACATAAAGTATATGCAGAGGGAAGGTGCTAACAATGAGGAAAGGAAACAGAAAAAAAAATCTTATTGCAGAAAATAGGATTTGAACTGAGTCTTGAAAGGAACCAGGGAAATCAGGAGAGAGAATATTCCTGGAATAAGGGACAGTGAGTGCCAAGGCCCAGACAGTTGGAAAACGGGGGAGTCCCCCTCAAGGAACAATAGGAAGCCCAGAGTCAATAAATCATGGAGTACCTGGAGGAGAGTAAAGTGTAAGAGAACTGGAAAAGTAGAAAGGGGCCAGATTGTAAAGGGCTTTAAATGACAAACAGGGGATTTTATATTTGATCCTGGTGGTAATAGTCACTTTAGTTTGGGGGAGAGGGGGTTTGACATGATCAGACCTGTGCTTTAAGAAAATCACTTTGGCAACCGATTAGAGAATATTTTAGATTCAAGATAAATGTGAGGCAGGAAGATCAACCAGAAGCCTATTACAATAATTTAGGCATTAGATTATGAGGACCTGAACCAGAGTGGTAACTGTGTGAGTGAAGAGAAGGAGACAGAACTTGACAACAGATCCATTATGTGGATTGAGCATAAGAGAGGAGTCTAGGATGACACACAAGTCCTGAGCTTTGGCAATTGAGAGAATGGTGACACCCTCAACAGTAACAGGGAATTTTGGAAGGTTAGAGAGTTTGGGGGAAAGAATAACAAGTTCTGCCTTGGACATATTGTGTTCAAAATGGCTATGGGACATCCCGTTCAGATATCCAAAAAGAAGTTAGTGGATATGGAGTAAAGCTCAGGAGACAGTTTAGGGCTGGATGTATAGATTTGAGGATTACATATACAGAGAAGATATCTAAAGCTTTGGAAGCTGATGAGATGACTATATAACTAATGTAGAGCTGGGATTTTAACTTAAGAGTCTGAATATTTTGATGGCTGTATTTCAATACAATTGGCTTCCTTGGTAATCCTATGTACTTTATTTTGAGCTTTGAAAACCTTATTCTGAGAAAGGATCCATAGGCTTCAGGAGACTGCCGAAGGAGTACATGGTACAAAAAAGGCTATAAACCACTAGTAGAGAGGGAGAAGAGAAGAAGACCCTGGATAGAGCCTTGGAAGATACGCATGCTTAGTTGAAATAATCTGGATGAAGGTCAGAAAATAAGATTGAAGAGGAGTCAGAGGAAAACTAAAAAAGGAAAGAATGCCCCAAAGAGGGTGATCTATTGTGTCAAAGGCTACATAGAAATCAAGAAGGATGAAATCAGTGAAATATGGGTCAAAGTACTCAGCTGAAAGATAAAAAGGCTTGGAATAGTGCTGTGGCGAATGGAAGGAATTAATTTAGGGAGGGATAAAAAGGTTGCCTTTCCATAGTTAGGACCCAAGTGAGATTGTCTAACAGAAATTTGCAGTAGATCCAGTTAGCATAGTTTGACTGTTTGTTTTTTTAACTTTCTCAAGCTTTATTTACCAACATGTAAACAGGAACAAAGACAGTGTGTAATAGGAATAATACAAGGTTGAAGTTTGATGATTAATGATAAAACAAATTAGGGGACAAGATTCTAGTTTAATGATGTTGAATTGATTCACCAAAGTGTTGAGAAATGGAAGAGAGGAAAATATAACTAGTGTTAGAGTAATAGCCTTGGAAAGAACTGAAGAGCAGAGGGATTGGAAGGCACAGTCAGGATAAAGAGTAGTGTTAAATAAAATAAAGATCATAAGGCAGAGGGAAAGATGGAATGGCAAAACAGTATGGAATAATAGAGGAATTTCAGAGTTCATGGACATGAAAACAAAACATTTGTTAGTAATGGCAAGATGAAGGATATGACCATCTGTATTGCATGCACATGGAATGGAATGGAGGAGCAGTAGGTGATGAGAAGTAAGTAAACTCAGGAATTGGAAAGCTTCAGTGTTGAAGTCTCCTACTTTGAAAGCAGGATTTATAATAGAGAGAAATACTATGATCCAGATATTGAACTCACTTTGGAAGGGAGTATTGTGGCAGGCGAGAGGGGAATTGATAAATAATAGCCCCCAGGATCTAGATTGGGTGCTAAATTTGAAATATCATGAACCTAAAACGAAAAATTGCTGGATGATGTTGGTAGAAAGAGAGTCTGGAAGTGGCAACAGGGAGAAAGGAATATTCTGACTCCTTTCGTCCCCCACCCCTACCAGTCTACCAGTCCCAATGATCAGTGGGTAGCTGAGTACATAGCATCATCAAGAAGGAGCCAGGTCTTAGTGAGAGGCAGAATATGGGAGGAGTGAGAAATGAAACGGTTTATGATGATGAAAGGTAATATGTAGATGATAAGTTAGGAGTGCCAGAAAACCCAACAAAAAGAAATGGGAGTGGACAGTTCAGAATGGACTGTGAGGTTTTGTATATCAATAGGCTGTGGTTCTGAATTCCTGGGATGGGAAAAATGATATGGGAGTATGTTAATCATTGAGGAATGAATCTAGGAAGTAATTTAAGTTTTCAAAGTCTTCCTCAAGGTCCAAACTTATGGTAGGTGGTAATGCTGTGTCCTATGTGGCATTGGGAGATCTGTCTCACAGCAGGCAGGAGCAGGTAGAGGTACAGGTCCTGTAGAGTAAAGTTAGGAAGCAGGAGTCAAGAGGTGGCATTGGGATGAGGGTGAGACTAGATGTAGTTCCTTCTGGGAAAGTCCAGGAGCAGAGACTGGGAATCAGATGGCCTGAATCCAGGGAACATCTGCTACCTTTACAAATATAACTAAAGTCAGTGAAAGAAAAACAGAAAAAAAAATAAACGTCACTCAACATCTGGAGCAGTAAATGGAAACTCAGTCAGATTTTCTGAGTAGTAGAAGTAACAAAACAGGGGCAGCTAGGTGGCGCAGTGAATAGAGCACCGGCCCTGGAGTCAGGAGTACCTGAGTTCAAATCCAGCCTCAGACACTTAACGCAAAAAAAAAAAAAAGTAACAAAACAAAACTTTCAAACAGTACAACTAGGAGGTTATTTGAAACCCCCTCTAAATAAAGGTAAGAGCCAAAAGACAAAGCTTGGCAAATTAAATCAAGACTGATCAATCTCCCAGAAAAATGTGAAGAAACAGAATCTGAACACTAAATTTCAGGGGGAAAATGTACAAGAAAATGTCCTGGATATTGAAAAGAGAGTACATGGTGCAGATCAGTAGACTCCATGAAACACCAATAGGTGTAACTGAAAGTTTTATCACCAGCAATTTAGTTGTCAAATCTAGCACATCAGTGACAGAGACCCGTACACATGGCTAATGAGAGTTAGATCATGTGTCAAAAAGCTTAGATTTGAATCATGTAGGATTTCTCACTCAGAATGAGGTATAGAAAAAGAAGCTCAGTTGTGACATACTACAAAACAAGGAAGATTTCACCCCCAAATTACCTACCTAACAAAGTAGAACATATTTTTATATGAGGGGAAAAACCATACTTAAATACACCACCAAATTTTCACAGCTTCCTAGAAAACAGCTGCAACAACAATACCATACCAACTCTGGGCAGAACTTTTAACATGCAAACTCATTGCTAAGAAGAAATTTAATAAAGTAAATGTAATTTAAGAAAAAAGTTATTAATCAAGGATTAAACAAAAGCTCATCATTTTTTACCATAAGGAGTAAAAAATGACTCATCTCTTTGAAGAACCACTTTCTTATAGGGATGTTGAGGAAACAAAGGCGAGGTGAGGGAAATTGCTTGTAAAAGGGGAAGGAACAAAAATGTTAGCTTAGGAATGGCGAGGGTGGGAAAAGAGATGATCATGTAATTGCTATTATTCCCTCAATTGGGCATCAGAAGAGAATAAACTAATGAAGAGCAGAAGAGTGATTCCTAAACCTCACTGTCATTTAGACTAGATGGGAGTTTTAACAATATATAATTAAAAGTATAGAAGTATAAAAGAATTCTAGGTTCTGTGCTTGATGCGGTATGGCTAGAGGAAGAAGTACTTTGTGTGTGTGTGTGTGTGTGTGTGTGTGTGTGTGTGTGCGCATATGTCCAAAATCTGTGATTATATTGATTGGAGCAAGTCAAGCTGTACTAAATCTTGTGACAAAAATAAGAACACAAGATAAAATTGAGAGAAAAACGAATTTAATAATTATAACTTTGAAGGTAAATCCATTGGATTCATTCATAAAAGAGAATTACAGAATGGCTTAGAAAACCCATTTCAATAATGTTACCTACAGGAAAAGCACTTAAAACAAAGCACTGTATATAGATTTAAAGTGAGGGAGTGGAATAAAATTTATTATTTGTTAGTTCAACCTTCCCCTTCCCCCCAAAAATAGGAGTGGTCATTATAAGGCTGAAGTAAAAATAGCTCCTCCCTGCCCCAACAAAGACAAATAGAAAAACCAAATTATGCTTAAATGCACTGTAAATAATGAAACAGTGTTTCAAAAATGTTTGGTACATATGCACAAAATAGCATAGGAACTAAGTACTAGGTATTTAGGAAAGAAAAAGCAAAAAGATAGTGATTGTAAATAAAAGATGCTAGTAATCTCGTTCTAAGCTTTGTAAATCTAATGGAAAGAAAAATAAGAATATTATAGACATGAATAGACTATTAGGAAAGCTGGATTTGACAAAATGAAGAATATCAAACACAAATCCTAGAAAGCACATTTATTTTTTAGGAAGATGTGGGAATTTTATGAAAATTGATCATAATATAGGACATAAATAAATAAAGAGAGAGGCAGAAATCTCAACATATCATTTGCAGGCTTTGCTTGGATTGCTTTGCTAATAGATCTGAGATTTCATCAATGCCGATACTCCATCGAGTATCACAAACCCTCCATGTGGTCCAGTATAATCCAATAAGCATTTATTAAGCGCTATATGCAAGGCACTATGCTAGGATCTAGGAATACAAAGACAAAATGAAAAATAATCCCTGCCCTCGAAGTAATTTACAATCTACAATCCACATACATCACCTTTTCTGTGTCTTCCCATGATAAAAAAATAATAATAATATGAACACTGAAAGTTATATTAAATAAAAATAACCTAAATAAATGGGCCCCAAACCCCGAATCATATTCATTTTAAAATATATTTGAAAGAATTATAACAGTGATAATGTGTTACATTATGTTAGATAATTTATTAAACGTTTACTATATGTTGGGTACTTTGATAAGTAGAGGGCATGCAAATACAAGTAAATAAGACAATCCTTTCCCTCAAGGACCTTACAGTCTAGTGAAGGGATGCAACACATAAAGGGAAACCAGAAGGTGGGGTGGGGTGGGGAAGGCTGGCTGGAAGGTGAGGGAGGTGCTACTTCCATATGGTCCCAAGAAAGTGACTGGGAGTAATGTGGAGGCTACTTCTGACCACAATAAGGTAAAAATTCACTTCTCAGAGCCTAGGATGATTCCCAAGTTGTTGCTGGGTTATTATCTTTCTTAGCTACATTGGAAGAAAAGGGGGGGGGAGGAAAGGGAAGGGAAAGTAGTACTATATGAAGTGAATAGGGCAGTGATAACTGACCACAAAGACCAGGAAAAAAAATCTGATTCTTACTTATTTTTGAAAGTTTTGTTGTTGATTTCATTTTTGTTTTGTTTTGGGTTTTGCTTGTTTCTTTGTTTTGCGGTTTGTTTGCTAAGTAAAATGCCATATGAACTGAAAAAGATAGAACCACAATGGCTCCTGGGGAGGTGTACAGGATTTGGTTTCTTTTTCCCAGTCTGTGATTTCATTGTTGTAGAAAAATGCTAGGGTTGAAACATATTCCACCAATGCAGATGAGCAGTAGATAATATTATTATCCCCATCTTGCATTTGAGGAAACCGATGCTGAGAAAACTCAAGTGACTTATAAATTTCCATCAATTCCTTATATAACCTGGAAGTGAAACTTTTATCAGAGAAACTTGCAACTAAGATTTTCCTCCCCAGGTAATTACTTACTCTGTAGCAATGTCAGGTGGAATTTCTCATTCTATTTCTTCCCATTGAGGCTTATTGGTATTATATAGAAAAGCATGATTTATGTGGATTATTTTACATCCCCCAATTTTACTGGTTGTTAATTGTTTAAATTAAAAATTTTAGGTGACTCTTTAGGGTTGCTTAAGTACCATCCTATCACCCATAACAACTGGTGATTACCTGTGGTTATTCTTCTTACCTGTGGTTATTCTCTCAATTTCTTTCTATTGTTATAGTCTGTATCCAGCATTTCTAGTACTGTGCCCAAAAGAAATGGACATTTGTGTGTCAGCCACAAATTTATTGTAAAGCTCCCCAGTTTATCTCCATTAAAAATAATGTCAGCTCTTGGTTTTAGATATATGGTATTTATTATTTTGAAGGAAGATGCATTTATGTATGTTTTCTAGTGATTTTTGAACAGAAATGTTTGTTGTATTTGATATATTCCTGTTGACATTCCTATTTATATATTCTATTGTTATAATCCTGTGGTTTTGTTGGTCTTGTTATTGATATGGTTAAGCTTGTAATTTTCTTAATGTTAAATCAACCCTGCATTCCTGATATAAATCCAATCAGGATTTATATAACTTTTATAACTTGACTTCTTTGCTAGCATTTTGTATAAAATTTTCGCATCTATATTCCTTAAGGATACTGATCTATAATTTTCTTTCTTTTGATCTTCACTAATTTATTTATCAAGACTATACCTGTGTCATAGGAGGAATTTGGGAGGATCTCTTCTTTTGCAATTTTCACATGCAATTTATGTAATATTGGAATTAATTGTTCTTTGAATACCTAATATAATTCACTTCTAAATTTAAATGGTCTAGAAGGGGTTTTTCTTTGAAAATTCATTTGTGGCTTGTTCAGATTCTTCCTCTGAAATTGAATCATCCAAATACTCTATTTGTTGTTAAGTTCTGAGCTTTATTTATTAATTCAAGTAGTATTATCTTCAATTTTGTTTGTTTCTTCTTTAATTTTTAGGATTTCTGTTTTGGCATTTAATCAGAAGCTCTAAATTTGCCCGTTTTCTAGTATTTTAGCTGTATTTCCAGATTATTGGTCTCTTTTTTTGTTTGTTTTTATTTCTAAACTATTTGAAGATATAAATTTTCACCTCGGGACTTCTTTGGCTGCATCACTAAAATTTTAGATTGTTGTCATTATTATTAATGAAATTTTCATTTCTTTTTGGCCAACATTTTAAAAATTAAATTTAATGTTTATTTTTAGTTTACATTGTTCATTTACACAAGATTTTGAGTTACAAATTTTCTCCCCATGTATGCCCTACCCACCACCCCAAAACAGTGATCCCACTGTATACTCCCTCCCCCAATCTGCTCTGTCCTATAACCTCCCCCAACCCCCTCCAACTTTCCACTAGGGCAAGATGGATCTACTTACCCCATTGTCTATATATCTTATTTCTCAGTTGCATGTAAATAACAATTACATATATATATATATATATATATATATATATTCATTTATTTATTTATTTATTTATTTATGCATATATTTAAAACATTTGATTTTAAAACTTTGAATTCCAGATTCTTTCCTTTCCTCCCTTGTGACCCGCCCTTACTGGGAAGACAAGCACTTCAATATAGGTTGTACATGTGTAGTTACACAAAACATATCCATAGTGGATATATTGTAAAAGACTGACCATATTTCCCTCCATTCTATCCCGTCCCCCACTTGTTCTATTCTCTACTTTGACCCTGTCCCTTTACAAAAGCGTGTGCTTCTAACTACCCTCTCCCCAAACCTGCCCTCTCCTCCATCATCCCCCCTCTCATCCCCTTCCCCCCTACTCTCCTGTAGGGTAAGATACCCAATGTAGTGTGTATGTTGTTCCATCCCCAAGCCATATTCAGTGAGAGTAAGGTTAACCCATTCCCTTTTGCCTTCCTGTTCTTCCCCTCCATTGTAACAGTTTTTCCTGGCCTCAGCTACATGAAATAATTTACCACATTCTGTCTCTCCCTATCTTCTCTTGTTATATTACTCTCTCACCTCTCAATTTCAACTTTTAAATATTGCTTCCTATTCAATTGATCCTGTGCCCTCTGTTTATGTATACTTGTACACATATACACACACTCACATATGTATTCACATGTACATATACCCTCCCATATAGACATATATGTATATTTTTAGTTTAGTGTGTTAAAGCATATATATGTATATATATATATATATATATTTATTTATATACATTTATATTCCTTTCAACTATTCTCATACTGAGAAAAGTTTTATAGGTTACAATTATTGTTTTTCCATGTAAGCATGCAAATAGTTCAGCTTTGATAAGTTACTTATGATTTCTTTTCCCTGTTTTCCTTCTCATGCTTCTCTAGCTTCTTATACTTGAATATCAAATTTTCTATTCAACTCTGGTTTTTCATCAAGAATCCTTCAAAGTTCTCCACCTCATTGAATGATCATATTTTCCCCTGAAACATTACACTCAGTTTTGCTGGGTAGGTGATTCTTGGTTTTAATCCTAGTTCCTTTGACCTCTGGAACATCATATTCCAAGCCCTTCAATCCCTTAATGTAGAAGATGCAAGATCCTGTGTTATCCTGATTGTGTTTCCACAATATTCAAATTGTTTCTTCTTGGCTGCTTAGAATATTTTCTCCTTGATCTGGCAACTCTAGCACCTGGCTATAACATTCTTAGGAGTTTTCTTTTTGGGATCTTTTTCAAGAGGTGATGAGTGAATTCCTTCCATTTCTGTTTTGCCCTCTGGTTCTAAAATATCAGGGCAATTTTCCTTGGGAATTTCTTGAAGGATGATTTCTAGGTTCTTTTTTTTTATCATGGCTTTCAGGTAGCCCAATTGTCTCTCCTAGATCTATTTTCCAAGTCAGTGGTTTTTTCAGTGAGATATTTCACATTGCCATTTATTTTTTCATTTGTTTGGATCTGTTTAATATTATCTTGATTTCTCAAAGAATTATTCTCTTCAGTGAGCTTTTGAGATTCTTTTTCCATCTGGCAAATTCGACTTTTTAAGGCATTCTTCTCCTCGTTGGCTTTTTGGGTCACTTTTGCCATTTGAGTTAGTCTGTTTTTTAAGCTGTTATTTTCTTCAGTCAGGTTGTTGACTCTCTTTTCATGATTGTCTTGCATCATTCTCATTTCTCATCCCAATTTTTCCTCCACTTCTCTTACTTGATTTTCACAATCCTTCTTGAGCTCCTCAATGGCCTATAACCAATTCATATTTTTCTTGGAAGCTTTTGGTGCAGGAATTCTGACTGTTGTCTTCCTCCCGTTCCATGCTTTGAAAGGAATCTAAAGTTGGATGGTTGTGCTTGCTTTGTTTCCTTTGCTTGCTCATGTTGTCACTCAATTACTTGACTTTTGAGCTCTTTGCCACAGTAGAACTCTGCTTCCAGAGCTTTGTCCCAAATGGCTGGGGTTTTCGCAGCTGCCAGAGCTATTAGGAGTGTGTCATCTCTACAGCTCCCACAAGCTTTGGTTCACTGGTCATGCACCTCAGGACCACCACTGAAGGCCATGATCCAGATCCAGGCAGGTTAAAGCAAGAGTGATTACCCTCTGAATGGTTTCTTGGCCCCCTACAATCTGCAGGCCAGGAGCTTTGAAGCAGCCACATGGAGCAGGCTGCATGGCCACAGCACCTCCACCATTTCTTGCTCCAGGGGCAGAGGCTGGACTGCCCTCCACACCCCTCTCCCCCAGTTCCAACAGAGTTCCACTGACCTTTTATTTTATCTTTGGCATTGATGACCTGATATTTCTGAAAACTGCCACAGCTGCTGGTGATCCACTCTCCAGCTGCTGCTGGTTGGATCTACCCTGGGGCTAAAACCTTGGCTCACAGCGGGACTGGGCTCTGGTCCCAGCACACTGAGATGGACCCTTCCTGTAGGCCTGCTGGACTGTGGTCAGTGGGAGATTTGTTTCTCTCTGTCACTTTGTGGGTTCTATAGCTCCAAAATTTGTTTAGAGTCATATTTTATAGGTATTTGAGGTGGTTATGGGGGAGCTCATGGAGTTTTCCTGTTTCTACCACCCTCTTGGCTCTGCCCCAAGGGGAGAGTTTTTAAACAAAAAAACCTTGGCCAATATTTCTTTAAGATTAAATTTATTGCCAGCTTATTTTAATACTTTTTGTTTCAGAAGCCCTTGAATTTATATAGTATTTTTGCAATTTGTTCAGTAAAGGATGCAATATTTCAGTTCTTCATTTCTTTACAGTTTTTATGTTCTAAGTCCTAATAAATTTTCATAAACGTGCTTTGTACAACTGAGAAATATATACATATTCCTTTCTATTTCTATTCATTAATGTCCAGAGGACTCTCCTATATAATTTTTCTCAAATTCTTTTCAAGTCCTTACCTTCTTTGTTGTTTTTTTGTCTAGTTAGATTTATCTATGCCTGATAATGGTCAATTGAGGTTCCCCATTATCCTAGTTTATTTCTTCTTGTAATTCATTTAGTTTTTCCTTTAACTATTAAAACTTTGTCATTGGGTGTATGTATGTTGAATATCAAATTTAAAAAAACAACTCACCTAAAAAACAGATAAAGAATAGATAACTTAAAAAAAAGAATAGATAATTTAGCAATCATAGCATTATCTATGACCCCCCAAAAAAGAGATAGAATATCATATTTCAAGAAATTGCTAAAGAACATTGCTCAAACATAACAGATGATCATTGGGTCATCCTCAGAACAAAAGAACAAAATAAAAATAGAATCCACCAATAACCTCATAGAAAAAGAAAGGAAGAATTCAAATGTTAAGGAATTGCAGTCACAATCATGCAAGATTCAGCAGATATTATACTAAAGGATCAAAAAACATGGAATGAGATATTCTAAAAGGCAAAAGACAGATTTCTACAACCAAATATAACTCATCCAGTAAAATTGAGTACCATCCTACAAGGAAAAAAAAATGGGCTTTAATGAGATTTTCAAATATTTGTGATGAAAAAAATGAAGGTAAAAAGAACTTTAAAATATCAGTATGGACGTGAAGAAAAAATTAAAAAGTAGCTACAAGTTAACAATCATAAGGGACTTTATAGGGATGAATGTTTATATTTTAATGGAGATAAAGAAAGTTGAAAGTATTATTTAAGAATCTTATTATCATATGGGGTTATAAAATCAGTCAGTTGAGTAAAAAATAAATAGTTTTGTTATGTGTTGAATGTGGTGTAAGAAAAAGAAAGAAAAGGGGAGGATAAATGAGGGAAAATTTTCTTTGAAAAAAGTTTTAAAATGTTTCAATAGGTGACCTGATTGTTTCCTACTAATAACCCCAAAGATGTCTTTGATTTCGGTCAATTAGCATTTATTAATGGGTTGCTGTGTCAGGGACTGTGATAAATACTGAGAATATAAAAAGAGGTACAACAAACAAACTACCCTCAAGGAGCTCACAATGTAATCACAACAAGCAAACATATATGTACAAACAAGCCATATACAGGATAAATGGGAAAAAATTAAAAGAGGGAAGGCACTGGAATTTAGAGATTAGGAAAGACTTCCTGTAGAAGTAGGACTTTAGGGGCGGCTAGGTGACACAGTGAATAGAGCACCAGCCCTGGAGTCAGGAGGACCTGTGTTCAAATCCAACCTCCGACACTTAACATAAAAACTAGCCACGTGACCTTGGGCAAGTCACTTAATCCCAACTGCCCTCCAAAAAGCAAAAAAAAAAAAAAAAGTAGGACTTTAGTTAAGTTTAGTTTAGTTAATTTCATGTGGACTTGAAGGAAGCCAGTAGAGTCAGGAGGTGGAGTTGAGGAGGGAGAGTATTCCATGCAAGGATGCAGCCAGAAAAAAAATGCCCCAATTCAAGAGATGTAAGTGTACTCTTTGTGGAACAGCAAGGAGGCCACTGTCACTGAATTGAAAAGTCCATGATGGGGAATTGCTGCAGCCAGTGCAGTCTAGGCCTAGCTACCAGTTGAGGAAAATAGAGAGAGTTAGAAAAGCTTATAGCTAGCTGGATTACAGGAAAGAGACAGAGAGACGGGGAATGTATTTCATAGTCTGTTTATTACAGAGCTATTCCATACCAATCCAATGATACAAGAAACTCATAGGGCTTATATTCCTTATTTCGGGGGTGATTGCATCTTAGGTCTTGCCTATCCCCCAACCTCAGCCCAAGGTTAATCAGTCATCAAGATCTTTATCCTAGAACCACCTCTGGGGGCACAATAGATCAAGAGTCCTAATCAGGACTTGCAAATGTACATACTT
>CM053595.1:233764217-233774452 GCA_028646575.1 Pseudocheirus occidentalis
GACACATAAACTGATGCAGAGTAAAGTAAGCGCACCCTGAGTTAAGCTCATGCTATAGTACAGAATATATAGTATTTTCTCTCTTTCTTTCTCTCTCTATGTATATATATATTATATATAGTACAGTTATAACATAAAACATAATTTATGTTACAGCATAACATATATATTATACAAATGAACCATTTTGAGGACTTTTATAGACTGATCAAGAATGAAATGAGCAGACTCATGAGCGTAATTTAGACAATGAAAACACTATAAAAACAACTTTGAAATCTGCAAGAACTATGATTCATATAGCAACCATTCATAATTCAAGAGAACTAATGATGAAATATGCTGTCCATTACAAAGAAGTGATACATGTAGGGTTCAGAATGAGACATATGTGTGTATACATATATTCTATGTGCTTATGTGTGCCTCCAGTCATTGAAGGAATTTGTTTTGCTTGACCATGCACATTTGTCACAAGAAATTTGTTTTTTTTTCTTTTTTTTTATTGCGGTAGGAGTTGGAAGGGAGTGAAAACAGATTTTTGCAATTAAAAAATTTCCCGGAAAAGTGGAGGTGCTACTGATGTGAAACCTTGCATGCTGCTTCAGATAAGGTCACTGTCTGATTAGTTTTACTTAATTGTTTTGTTACAAGAGATCTCTTATAAAGTGAGGATAATCTGTAAATGTACATAATGTAAAACAAAATGCATCAATACAGATAAGGAGCAAGTTTCACAATCAGGAAACAAAAGACTGGAGCTGAGCAAGAACTTTGAATTGCAAATAGAAGCATTGAGGAAAATTAGAAAGACAAATGCATTTGGATAATCAGAAGGGGATAAATGATGAATGAATATTAATGAAATGCTTATTAAGTACTTACTATGTTTAAAACATCATGCTAATTGTTAAGTATACAAATAGAGATGCCATAGTACCTGCTCTCAAGGAGCTCACATTCCAATAATGGAAGACATATATATGGAAAATTTCAGCTGCAATTTGGTTGGGAAAGTCCAGTGGTCCTTAGGATACACGTACAAGG
Source organism: Pseudocheirus occidentalis (assembly GCA_028646575.1). NCBI lineage: Eukaryota > Metazoa > Chordata > Mammalia > Diprotodontia > Pseudocheiridae > Pseudocheirus > Pseudocheirus occidentalis. Next base: position 233,765,265 of record CM053595.1, read on the forward strand.
TATGTGGTAACATATTTACTAGAGGGAAAAGAGACAAATGTCCCCTAAAATCCCAACTGTCTTCAAGGGACACAGGAATTAAATAGAAAAACAGAGACTGGGAGTGGTTTTGTTCCATTTTTATGGCATTAGAGGACAGATAAAAGAAGAAAAAGGAATACATGAAGAAGAAAATGAGGAAGGGGGTAAAGTTTCTGTTGTTTAGTCCTTCAGTTGTATCTGACTCTTCATGACCCTGTAGGCATAGCACACCAGGGCCTTTGTTGTCTACGAGATCTGTCCAAGTTCATGTTTCCTCCATGACACTATCCATCTCATCCTCTGCTGTCTCTTCCTTTTGCCTTCTAGTTGGGGGTCATCTGACAATTTCCATGGTAAGACCCCATGCTTTGGCATAGGTTGTCCCCCAAGCCTAGACTATCCTTCTACGACTTCAATCAATCAATGAGAATTTACTAAGCACCTACCATATGACAGGCACAATGTTACATTCTAGGGTAAAAGTACAAATAAGGACATATTCCTGCTCACAATGTGCTTCCAGTAATGTGGGCATTCCTATTCCCCTTCAGGGTTCAACTCAAGTGCCAACTCCTATACTAGTTCTTTCCTGAGCCCCTTTCCAGCCCTGAAATTGCTTTGTTAGTTATTTTGTATATGTTCTCTATTTACTTCTCTGAGTACACAGTATCTCCCTTTCCTTCCCCAGCAGAATGTGTATTTCTTAAGGGGAAGAAATGTTTCATCTGTCTTTGTATTTTCAATTTCTGACACAGCACCTTGTACATAGTAGACACTTACCATATGTTAATGAAATTAACAAACCATGCCTATAGTAATTGGTTGTAGAACTTTGCCAAGAGTATGTTAAATTCACCAGCCTGTATCTTTCCCTTTGGAAAGTCAGGACATTGGCCCTTCTTTAGTTCCCCACAGTCCTCAAAGATCACAGACAGTAGTTAATCTACATTCTCTCAATTCTTTCAGTTCACTAGGATTTGCTTGTCTGGGCCTTGACAAAGGTAAATATTAGTAAGGGCAGCTGGATGCTCTCTTACCATTTCTTCAATTAATACTGGCTTTCAACTTCTCATTGACTTTTTTGGCTCTATCCTCCCAAATCCAAAGACCATTCTTCTTGGAAGAGAGAGCAGAAGTAAAGAAAAAAGCTAAGGATTTCTGCTCTCTCAGGCCAGTTCACATCTGGAATATTTTCAAGTATCATATTTTTCAAAGCATTCAGAGGAAGGCAATCAAGTTAGTAAAGGACTAGTTAAACTGGGGATGTTTAGCCTGATGAAAAGATTTAGGGGCATGGATGAAGAGATGCTAGTTATCTTAATGTGTTTGAAGTGTGGAACCACTAGGAAGAGGGATTAAATCTGCTGTTTGGCCTCAGAGGTTTTGACTCAAATGGCAAAGAAATGAATTCAGGCTCAGGGTAAGGAAGAAGAATCTAAAATTGACTGTTCTTTGAAAGGGCAATGGGCTACGTCTGAAAGCAGTGAATTCTCCTTCCCTAAAGATTTTCAAATGAAGACTGGAAAAGCACTTGTTGGGTCTATTATAGAGAAGATGCTTGTTCAAAAGGTTGGACTGGAAGGTCTTTGTGGTTCCCTTCTAACTAGGAAGATTCTATAACTTTATGATAACCTGTAAGAATCCAGCAGAAGTCAGCAGGGATGGTGAAGGACTTCCACATTATTCAAATCAACAAACTTGAGCACATGAAACATACTGTGCTAAGTACAGGGGGTTCAAAGGCAAAAATGAAACTGTCATTGGATGTCAAAGATCTTATGTTCTTATGATGGGATGCATATAAATACTATTGTTGGGGTGGGGCAGGGAGTCTGGATCTATGGTGTTAGAATAGGAAAACTCCCTCTACCAGTGTGATTTAGCAACTCATCTCAACTTGTAGTCCTGGAGTTGCCTTAGGCACTGAGCAAAAGGTAAGTGAGTGTTCAATGAGGTTCCACAGCTAACAGATAAAAGGCAGAACTTGGGTCCTGGACTTACAGTTTCCAAATTACATCTTGTTGCTTCTTATACAGGATGTCCCAAACATCTCATTGAAATTTTAAGCTTATATGTTACACACAAAGCATGGGCACACCTTGTTCTTAGTTCTTAGCACTCTGTTTCCTAAGGATCACTAATTCCCTAAGTGCTCACAAACCATCTGTTAAATAAGCTGTAATAGCTTTTAAATTTGCACTGAGACTTTTGGAACATCCTGTACAAATATACACCAACACAAAGTTCATACTAAAGAATTTCAAGAAAGAGAATAAATTGGGGTGAGGGATTAGGAAGGACCGGGAAAGATCTCATATAGGAGGTGGCAGGTGGTAGCAACTCCCTGAGCTTTGAATAAAGCCAGGGATTCTGTGAGGTGAGGTTATGCTATACAAAGATGGGGTGAAGTAACTGGGGATATTTATCCTGAAGAAAAGAAGATGGGATATTTGACAGGTTCCTGAAGGGTCATCTCTTGGAAGAGGGATTTGTTTTCTTCTGTTGTTCCTAGATGACATTACTAGAAGAAATAAGTATACAGCTGTACAAAGCAAACTTAGGCTTAATGAGAGAAAAAACTTTCTAAAAATTAGAGCTCTCCAAAAATAGAATGGGTGGTAATAGGTTCTTCCTCATCAGGCTTGTGATTCCTTGTTGGGGAGGTTGTAGGGATTCTTCTTCATATATGTTAGACCAACAGGCCTTTGAGGTCCCTTCCAGTTCTTTCAAAGTCAGGACCTAATGTGCATCCTTAGGCTTGAGAAAGCAGATGTCAAAGGGTGAGGTGGTGAAAAACTGAGGCATAAAATGTGGAATGTTCTCTCTAGGAGGTGGGCAGTGAAAGATAGGAAGGACAGACCAGGAGGGGATGGCAAGTTCAAATAAAAGTTTTGTGGGTAGGGAGACTTGAGCATTTTGGTATAAAACTTTGAAGAAGTTAGTAGAGAGCCTGAAGAGGAGAGTGATAGGGAGAATGACTGAGTTGGTGATTTGTTGCAGGATAGAAGAGTAAATTGGAACAAAGGAATAGTGGAGGATTGAGTCTTGCCAAGGAGGGCCACCTCTTCCTCAAAGACAAGGACAAAAGATGAGAAGGTCAGAAGATAGAGATTTAGAAGCGTGCAATAGGGGAGATGAGATCTCAGTTTTTTCAGCAACAGAATATTAAATCATTTGCTCAGAGAGAGGGACTAGATTTAAGGTAAGGGGTTTGAGGAAAGAAGAGAAGACTTGGAATATGTACTCGGTGGCACATGAAAGAGGATCTGTCAAAGAATAAAAGGATTACTATGAGCAGTATAGCCCCAGATAATATTAGATAATATGGATTTATATTTGAACTAGTTAGCAAAGTTATGTGACTTCCTCTAGCAATTTTCAGGAATAGCTTTGATTTAAAAAAAGGTAAAATTACATAATTTGGTGTATTGTATTATATGTTTTCCCTCAAGTGTAAAATTATCTTAGTGATAATGCTGACCTTGATAAATTTGCAACCACTCTCATTAAAAAAAAAATCTATCAGGGTGGCTAGGTGGAGCAGTGAATAGAGCACCAGCCCTGCAGTCAGGAGGACCTGAGTTCAAATCCGGCCTCAGACACTTGACACATTCACTAGCCGGGTGACTTTGGGCAAGTCACAACCCCAATTGCCCTCCAAAAAGCAAAAAAAAAAAAAATCTATCTTGATGCATGAATACTCATCTCATAAAAATACAAAAGTGCTGAAAAATATGATAAAAACAAAGGCTGATCAAAAATAAGAGAAACTGGCTATATCTTAAAACACATAAACGCATGCCTACACAAAAAATAGCTGTTGATATACATACTTTTGATTTTTTGAACTTGGTTCTTCAGGCTACAAAGGCTCTAACTAGGACAAATAGTTTTAAAGTGCTAGATATATCCTATAAAGAAAATGGTATTTTTGCTTGCCAGATATTTTATCCACAAAGAATTTTAATAAATTTTATAAAGATATATTTAAGACTGTTAATATATATAATTATTACTCACCTAGATTATGACTGTCTTGAAGTCATAATTTAAAGATATATATTATTAAGTCTGATATCTCTAATACATATAATAGATACCCTGGAATATGTTTTATGGCATAATTTTTCATTACTTCCATTTAGTTATTTATTCTTTCATCATTAATAACTTTTTATATAGCTATCAAGATTTTTAAAGATAGCTTAGAAAACAAATTCAGTAGCTTAGTGGTATGTTTTTCCCATGACTTCCAGAAATAAGACAGTCATAACATTAAAAAAAATCCAGCTAATCCTTTTAAAAAATATTTTAATTGTCCAGCAAAGGGCAGGATATTTTAAATGAAATCTGATTTCTACAGCTACGTTATTTCATTGGAAATATGACTTAAAAGTAACATATGAATGACCTTTCAAATTTTCACATTACACAGTTCAAATACAGAGCAAAGTAACAAGTTATTTGCTTATATATAAGTGCAGTTTTCCACGATCATTTATAAATTAGCAAAACCTTGCAAATTAAGAAAGTACTTTATGCTGATATATTTTATATACATGTAAAAGTATATATGTATGCACACATATCTATATATCTAATTTCTCTGTATGTTAGGACATCTGAAACAACTTGAAAAAAAAACCTCCTCATACTTTCTCACCTCATAGCTGCCACCCAAGGGAAAATGAAGAGACTAACATGTCAGGTTGTACAGGGCCAAATAATTAATGGACCAGTGCACACATTGATGCGTTTAGCTGAAAAATGACTGAAATCTGAACTGTTTGCTTTCTCTTTCTTGTTACTTCAGAACTTGTTTGAGCTTAAATATCTAAAACCTACAGGTGTTTAAATTTTCTTGCTTGTCAGATAAACTGGTTTCATCAGCCATTGGTTATTTTGTCCAAGTAGAAGAGATATTTGGCGACCCCATAGCTGAAATTTAGGGGAAAGACTAAGCCACCTGTGTCCCTTAAGGCTGCCTTCATAGATCTCTCCTTCAGGAAAGAAAAATTAGAAGCACGATTTCTCATCACCGAGTTGGTGAGTACAGCAAATACACTTTAACTCAAAGTTTAAGCACTGACCAGATTTAATTTGATAATTAATTTTCAGTGGACTGAAATCTTTAATGATCTAATCTCACAGAAAGCTAAATGAGACTATGAAGTTGTTGAAATCTATGCCATTGAAAGCTTTATGAAGCTAAAAATAGGCAAGTTAAAAATCCATTTGAAATTCAAAAAATCCTCCACCTAGGAATACATTATGCTTCAGAAAATAGTGTACTTTATATCACTCCTCATTTCTCAGTGCAAGATATGTCTAAAGGTATGAGTTACATACATCCCATTTAACTATGTATATGTATGTATATATACATACTACATTTTAATTTGGGATTTGGAGTATATAGAATTAAAATATATTTCTTTCATAAAATGCAGCAAGCTTCTAGTAGAATAGAGTCATAGTACTTTTGATTTTCTATCAAAGTCCTACTGCTATTTCTAGGGTGGGTGGAAAGGAGTGGGGTGACCCCAGGCACACTGTCTCTGGAAGCCATCCAACCAAGCATGGCCTCACAGTAGACTTTTTGTTTGATGAAGGTAACCTAGCTAAGTCCAGAGAGGCTAATGACCGGAATAAAATGTGGTTGGCTAATAAAATTGGCCCCAACGTGATTAATTTTATTTTGGCTACAGCAGTTTATGAATTAAGCTCCATAAGGGCAAAAGGGACATCTTCTGCAGAAGTGTAGGGAGTACCCTACATGTTGATGAAGTAAAAAAATCTCTTGAAATACTGAGTTACTGAAACAATGGATTTATGCATAGAAACATGATCTTATTGTAATTCTTAAAAAGTAAGATTACAATGGTCTCCAATAAAGTACTGGGTATTAAGAAGTCTTTTCATCCAATAAATATTGGTAAATTATTAAGGTTGTTGTTTCAGTTGGACCTATAATTTCATTAGTAGGAAGCTCCTGGTGAGGAGCTCCTTCAACCAGAGCAGATTGGCATGACCTCTGGAATTTAAAAAAATCATCTTAGAGAATTGTCCAGGGGCATCAAACCCTTAAGTGACTTGCCCAGTCTCACACAACTAGTATGTGGCAGAAAAAGGACTTGAATCTAGTTCATCTTGGCTCTGTATCCATTATGCCATGACACATATAGAAAAACAACAACAAAAATATTAACAATTTTTAAATGAATAAATTTTACTTGCATAAAGAAAATTATTTAAATGATCCTGTTATATGTCTTTGTCCTCAATTTAAAATCAATGAAGTCTGGATATCATGAATTAACAAATTTCTGTGGTGATAATGTACAGTTTTGATGAAAGTAAAGTATGAAACATTATTTTAATTATTCTTCACTATTGAGGTTTGTGGGTTTTTTCTTTTTGAACAGGTATATTTATGAGGCAAAACAAAGAAGCATTTTCTAAATTTACCTTTAGGCATTAAAACATAAAAGAAGTTGGGGATATCAGAACTGGCTTGTTTTAAATATCACTATATTACCTTGAATGACAGTTTACAATTTACAAGTAGGGTGTGGCTAATAAAGCCACTGAAGCAGACATGAGCACAGGCTTTCTCTGATACTCTGAGCCTGTCATTCTTTCCAGTCTTTGTTGTACAGGCATGCCAATAACTACAACCACATTTTATCAATCAGCCTTATGCCCAAAGGCCTTTAAAAGACTGCAATCACATCAACATTTGAAATCCCAGATTAAAGCTCAGATACTTAAAGCTGAGAAAAGTTTTCCCTTCAAAAAAGATAAATTTAATTTGAATTTTCTTAAAGTAAATTGAGAGAGTATACTTTAAAAACAGAGATGAAAGTAGCATGTCAGATTTGTCACCCTCTCCAGATCTTAGTGGCAGTTATCGACCATGATGCTTGCATCCTCATACCTCAAGTCCTGTTAATGGGATGGCGAGGGAGTCCCTGCTGACCAGATGGGATTAGGAAATAAATGGGCCATAAGCATTCATAAATTAGAGAAAGATATAAAATTGTTCTTTATCTTTGTTAATTATATATCAAGAAATTAAACAATGTGAAATGACATTTCTTGAATTTACATAACTTTGTATTTTGGCAGTTATTGTGATCTCCAGGCCTACCCACTATGGTAGGCTTGGGTCCCTGAAGACTGTGTAATTTCAGAATTATCTAAGACTGTGCTGAATGGATAATTTGGGTTTAAGAAATGTTCCACTTGGACTTCTTTGAGACTCTTTAGTACAAGGGCCTGGGCAGGAAGACGCTAGAAAGGACAGTTCTTCAGCTTCTTTAGGACCCCATAGACCTTACCAGAATTGGGGATATGAACAAAACAACACTGATTGATTTGCTGAAGTCCTCTATGGGAATGGTAGTTGTGGAGGGAGTTATATCAACTTAAAGAGAGAAAATACTTCTGTTCTCTCTCTGGAATTATGAATTGTAACTATTTCTCTCTCTAGGACTTTTGGTGAAATGTAAGTGAGAAGCCCTGCTAGAATGGGTCCCAGTGAAAGCCCTGAGAGCCCTCTCCCACCCTGACAGAAATGGTGACCATTTGCATGTGGCAGATACAGCATGTACACTGGCCTAGATGGCTCTTTGGATACCCATCTTTTGTCCTTCTCTGAGCATATGAATGTGAACGGGGATTTAGAGATGAGCATTATTTGCCTTGACATCAGTACTTGGGCCAGAGGACAGGCAATAGGTAGGACTTAGGACTAAGACGGGATGGAGTGGAGCAAATGCTTGTGGTGAAGTTGGAATATTTCACAGGTGATGAGATAAACAGAATGGTCATTTCTTTGTGTGTCTGAGCTGTAGTGAAGTACTGGGGTTAGCCTCAGTAAAGTGAAGGGTCAAAGGAATTTAAGAGGTTGATGATGGTAAATTTAAATGTCTGAGTAGGTGTCAACATATATACTGAAGTCCCCAAACATAAGTAGACAGCAACCAGGTAACATACTTCTTGGGAAAGGAGGGAGAATATGCTGGGGAATGGTAGGTAATTTCTGCTAAGATCTGGATAGGGTGATAAATCTGGATTCAACAAGGAAAAATTACTTATTGTTAAGAAGATAATGAGAAGCAAGGAAATATATTTGTTCCTCTTCCTAGTGGAGTGTGTGTAAAGCCAGGCATGAGCAGCTTTCCAGAGGACTGCTGTTGTGAACAGCTTCAAGGTTCTGATTACACAGTATAATGAACTCTCTATTTATTCAGTAACAAATTAAGACAAAACATTCACAGAAATCAAATTACAGCACTCACAGTGTTATGGCATAACAACTTATCACTAAAATGGCCACATAGTTTTCACCAAAGTGGTCACATAGTTTTAAACAAAGTAAATTCATTTAGTAACTCAGTCATTTAGTAAGTCCTTAATTCTTTTTTTTTTGTAAGAAACCAATGTTTATTTTCCATCAGCATTCTTCCAACACTATCAGAGCATGTGGGTTTTAAGACCATTCTGTGGTAGTTCCTACCCACTCAGTGGCCTGAGCAGTAGGAGCAGCAGACCAATCCTCAGTAGCCGGCTGAGCACTCCAATCTTCGGTGGGGAACTGCTGAATGGGCACAGATGGGACCTGTACTCCCTCAGAACAATCAGCCACCTCTGGTTGAGTAGCAGTGAATTCTAGGGCAGGTGCAGTCCATTCACCCTGAAATTCCTCCTTTGTTACTGCCTTCTCAGCTGCGGCCTGCTCTTCCTTTTCAATCTCCTCTGGATCCCTGTAGAAGTAAAGATTAGGCATAACCTCCCATGGGTGTTCCCGGGAGATGGTACCACGCATGCGTAGGACTTCACAGGCCAGTATCCACCACATCAGACCCACAGAGTGAGCTCCCTTGTTGTTACATGGAATGGCAATGTCCACATAGCGAAGTGGGGAGTCTGTGTTGCACAGTGCAATGGTTGGGAGGTTAACATATGATGCTTCAGTCAGAGGCTGGTGATCTGCCCGAGGATCAGTGACCACCAAGAGACGAGGCTCCCTGAAAGCTGCCTGAATCTGGTTAATGAAGGTGCCTGGTGTGAAATGTCCAGCAATAGGTGTGGCGCCAGTGGCAGCCGCAAATTTCAGAACAGCTCACTGGCCAGTGTTCCTGGATGAGATGACACTAACGTTG
>CM053595.1:233774952-233800671 GCA_028646575.1 Pseudocheirus occidentalis
GAATTATTCTCTTCAGTGAGCTTTTGAGATTCTTTTTCCATCTGGCAAATTTGGCTTTTTAAGGCATTCTTCTCCTCATTAGCTTTTTGAGTCTTTTTTGCTATTTGAGTTAGTCTGTTTTTAAGGTGTTATTTTCTTCAGTCAGGTTGTTGACTCTCTTTTCATGATTGTCTTACATCATTCTCATTTCTCTTCCCAGTTCTTCCTCCACTTCTCTTACTTGATTTTCAAAATCCTTCTTGATCTCCTCCATGGCTTCTAACCAGTTCATATTTTTCTTGGAAGCTTTTGGTGCAGGAGTTCTGACTTCATTGTCTTCCTCCCATTCCTTGCTTTTATCCTTTTCGTCTCCAAAAAAGGAATTTAAAGTTGGATTGTTGTGCTTGCTTTGCTTCTTTTGCTTGCTCATGTTGCCACTCAATTACATTACTTTTGAGCTCTTTGCCACAGTAGAACTCTGCTTCCAGAGGGGAGAGCTTTGTCCCAAATAGCTAGGGTTTTCACAGCTACCAGATCTATTAGGGGATACCGTCTCTACAGCCCCCACCGGCTCTGGCTCACTGGTCAACATACCCCACCACCCAAGACTGTGATCCAGATCCAAGCAGGTTAAAGCAAGAGAGATTACCCCTCTAAATGGTCTCTTGGCCCCCCTGCAATTTGCAGGCCAGGAGCTCTGAAGCAGCCACATGCAGGTGGCTGCATGGCCATTGTGTCCCCACTGCTTCTTGCTCAGGTGGAAAAGGCTAGACTGCACTCTGTCCCCCCCCAGTTCCAACAGAGTTCCGCTGACCTTTTACTTTGTCTTTGGCTTCTACGGGTTGATATTTCTGGAAACCACCACTGATGCTGGTGAACCGCTCTCCTGAATGCTCCAGCCATGGCTGGTCTGGGCTACCCTGGGGCTAAAACTGCGGACACAGGGCTGGGCTCAGCTCCAAGTGCACTGTGATAGACCCTTCCTGTTGACCTGCCAGGCTGCTTTCAGCAGGAGATTTGTTTTTCTCTGTCACTTTGTGGTTTCTGTAACTCTGAAGTTTGTTTAAAGTCATATTTTATAGGTATTTAAGGTGGTTATGGAGGGAGCTCAAGGAGTTTTCCTCCTTCTATGCTGCCTGCCATCTTGCCTCCAAGATATCTAATATATTTTGTTTTATATATTTAAAAACATCCTGGGGAGTCCCATATGCATCATCATCAAATTGGCACCAAAGGTGCCTATGACATAAGAAATGTTAAGAATCCCTGATTTATAGAGTTTGGAGTCTTACAGTTCTGTTCTAATGTAGTTCCTTGCTTCTTTATTTCTTCTTTCCCAGGTGAACTCTTGTGAGTTCCAAATAACTGCCCATTATCCAATTTAATGGTTTAGAAGGAGATAAGGTTTGGTTCCTGAACCCCAAGACTGCATCTTTTTTTTTGCTTTTTGGAGGGTGGAGGGCAATTTGGGTTAAGTGACCTGCCCAAGGTCACATGGCTAGTAAGTGTTAAGTGTCTGAGGTCAGATTTGAACTCAGGTCTTCCTGACTCCAGGGCCAGTGCTTTATTTGCTGTGCTACCTAGCCACCCCCAAGGTTCCGTCTTTAATCAATGATTTGTACTAGAACTTAACACTTTCCCAATGTTCTATTTCTCTGTGGATTGTAACTACTGCCCTCCCTACTCCCACCTCCACCCCAAGGTGGGTAAAATAGATAGCTAGGGAGACAATGTCTGAATTCAATGGAGAGGTGTCCATTCTAGCTAGACCTTAAGCAAGAGGCTATGAGATTCCTGAAACGGAAGGAATTGCCCCCCCCCTTCTTATTTTCCTTTCAGGATGTCACTGCATACTTTTCTTCCCCTATTCAGTGTCTCCAAACATCTTTCCAGTGCCTCAGGAAGGGTCAATTCACATTTCTCTTCCAAAAGCCAGGTGCCCCCTGCTGGTCAATTTCCATTTGCTCCCCAGGACTTTGACCTTTGTGTCCAGCCAAACTACAGGTTTTCCTTCACAGAGTGGAGCTGCCCACTAGCCACAAATCTCAAAGAATTTGTCAGGTCTCCACACCCCAGGTCTGACCAGTCAGCCCAACCTAGCCTAACCCTGCATACCATGGTGCCTTCTATTCTCCACTGTATTTTCAGTTTTCTATAAATACGAATTTTAAGTCTCTCAAGTCCAAATGTTGACTGCTCAGGAACAGATCTCTCGTTTATAATGTTGTTTCACCAAAGAAGTAATGATTTTGTATAACCATCTCAGCATCAGGCAAGACAAGTGTGTAAGGATATTGAAATTATGCTATTGGTACAAAAATATGCAAATTCTAAGCCAAAGCAAAGACTATATTTTTAACTATGCAACTGATTAAGAAAAAAACCCTTTAGCTAAATTTAAACCTAAAGGAAATGTTGACTCGTAACCATATTTAAACTTACTCTGTTGATTAAAAGGCAAAGGTAAGTAAAATTTACCTTTTTTTGATTTCATTTGCTCTTGTAAATAAAACAAATCAGAGAAAAACTTGTACAAAGAAGCAGTAGTAGAAAGGGGAGAAATCATGGGGTAAGAAAAGGAGAGTATAAAAATGTAAGGAATGATACTATGCTCACATGAGTCTCCCTGATTTGAGCGTACCCTCCAATACACTCATTAATTTGGATGTGTCCTTGGCATGATACAGGTTGCAACCCTTCCACACCTTCCTATCTGTCCTGTGTGATTCATATCTATCTCCCCATAAGTTAGTCACAAGGAATTCACCCAACATGCTGGAAGCCTCCCTCACGTCCACCTGACATTTTGAGGATGGCAGTAGAACACTCCAGCTGTCCAGCTGTCCTTGACATGGGACAAGCTCATCTTTTTTTCCATCATACATGCTCTCCTCCTTGATAAACTTTCTTTCACCTCTAGAACGAAGTTGGACCAAATAATCCCTGAGATTAGGGTTCTATGAGTATTTCTATGCAGTCCTAGTAATTATGAAATCTCAGAATGGGAGAAGATATTAGAAAACATCAACCCAAACCTCTCTGTAGATAAGTAAAGAGACTCAAAGATTTACCCAGCATCACCAAGCCAGTGTGTGGTAGATCTGAGACCAGAGCCCACGTCTGCTAATTCCCAGGCCTTTGATCTTTCCAGGCCATCGCACCACCATCTTTGCAACCATGTACCCTAGAACAAGTGTCCTATAGGTTTGTATCTTAATGCTTAGTAAATCTGTTTGTTACATTGGCTTAAAACAATTTTGATTCCTATCTAAATATTTACCTTCCAACTGGAAAAGATGCTTCTAAAATTGCATTCTACCATCATCAGTAGTAAAAAAGAAACACTAATTAAACTTCCCACGCCCTCACAAACTTCACAGGTAGAAATTTTCAGCCCTTGCAAAACAGGGAAATTTGTCAACAAAGTGCCTGGCAATTGATCAATTAAAAATATTTTATAACCTATAGTTCATTAATGTTGACTCAAAACAGACTGCCGGGGCTGACAGAAAAAGCTGACAATTATCCCATTCCAAGTTGGCCAGCCCAGACTGACCTTGTTTACATAGCTCCCTCTTTCAATTTGCGGTAACTTGGCATAAGGAGAGACTGTAGTTAATGTGCAGAAGGTCCTTTTCGGCATCTTAAACTGAAATAAATGTAGGAGTACACTGAGTACTTCCAGTTTTCTGAGCTCCTAGGTGGATTTATATGTATTAGACAGAACTGGTTAAGTTCCTTTTATCCCCACTGGGCTTTTTATGTTTGTTGACTATAAAACTATAAGCTAAACATCAACATCTTTTTATAAACCTTGGTATATGTCTAAAATCCTCCCAGCATTGGCTGATTTTAAAGACACGTTCAAAGAGGATGGACAATGTAAGCTCTTTTAGAACAGGAAAATAGAAGGGTTTCGGCAATTTGGCTGCCAAAAAGCAGTTTACCGTCCTCCGCTGAATCCGTAGCCACATGTGAGAAAGCTGATCAAGATACTACTGGACGGATAATGGGGCTAAAGAGCAAAAAGAATCTCTCTCTTCAGCCTAATCTGGTCTCCAATGAAGTTTCTTGGTTTCTTTTTCTGAGCCAATAAAGCTTAAAGCAAAGGAGTACTTGCATTTATTGTGGCTTTAATATGGCTCAAGGAAAGCGGATGAGGGAAAATGTTGCTTTATGGATTCTCAGCCGCCTGAATAACCTTCACTCTGCTGGGATGAGAAAGAAAAGTATCCAGGAAAATCCAGATCCCCCTCTAGCTTTTTCACATGCTCAGAGATAGAGTTTTTCTTTGGAATTTTATGTTACATTTGCAAGGCTTACTTATCACAGGATCAAAAAATAAGCCAAAATCATTATCCATTGATTTCAAATCACCATATCACAACCTATAAATGTAGTAATTTCTATTTGCAAAGGCCTTTTTTCCACTAGAGTTCAGTACATTAAAATTTAACCTAAATATTCAATAAATGTAACTCAGAATACAAAGATACCATGAAGCTTCAACCATTAGATGGTAAATATTTAAATCACTGTTCTGATTTAATTATGGAAAATTCAAAAGAATTGTAAAAGCTCTATGTTAGAACAGTTTAAACCAGCACTGTTTCTTATACCCATCCCAGCTTTCCTGTTCCCAATAATATCCACAGTTTCAGTCCCTACTACATTAACAGTTGGGCTTTTGCAATGTCTTCTTCACTTTATGGTTCCCTGCAATTCATGCTTCTGCCAAATTTCTCTTTCCAAAGCCCAAATCTAATCATCAAAAACCTCCAGTGGCCTGCAAGTTCAAACCCCCTAACAGAGATGGTTATCTGTCTTTTGTCATGGACTCCTTTATTAATCTGATGAAACCTATTAACCTCTTCTCAAAATTACGTTTTCAGATGCAAAAAATAAAATAAATTATAAAGGAAACTAATTTTGCTGATCTTTAGTTATCAAAATATTTAAAGATCAAGTTCACAGACCCCAGATTAAGCCTTAGCTTGACATTCAAGGCATTGTTTTCTGAATCAAAATCTGACTCCAGCTTACCTTTCAAACCTTATGTGTTCCATGCACCATCATATATATTGTACCTGACTGATTTCACAACTACATCAGTAGGTTAACAAGCAAGAAAACCTCTGTGCCCTTGTACATGTATTCCCTCTTCTTAGGATGCCTCCTTCACTATTCCCACCCCCTCCTTCAAGAACCAAATGGCTCAAATGCCACCTCTTCCATGTAGTCTTCCCTGATTGCCCTTGACCAGAAGCTCTTTCTCCTTAGGACTCTCATAGCAATTTCTTTGTATCTTTCTTACATACTTTTTGTCTTCTGTCTTATATTAGAATTATTTGTGTCCATTACTTATGGCCCTTATTAGATTTAGATCGTATGCTCTATGCAGGCAAGGGCTATGGGATTTTTTTTCATTTTTATACTTTCCATCAGTTCCTAGCACGGTATTTTCCATATAGTGGACATTTACCAAATATTTATTAAAGGAAGGAATAATATACTCTCTTACCATAGGGGAGAAAAATTAGGAAAATTCATAGGAAAGTAACAGTAAACTTCTAACCTGAAAAGAGTAGTATGGAAACTAAGAAAAATTAAATATAAATATTTCTATGTATACTGTTTCATTACTTGATGGTAGTTCCTTTCAAATAACTATGCATAGTCATTGATTAAAAAATGAGAAGAGATTTCAGATGAAAAAATTTAAAAGAATGCTTAAAATGAGGGGCGGCTAGGTGGCGCAGTGAATAGAGCACCGGCCCTGGAGTCAGGAGAACCTGAGTTCAAATCCGGCCTCAGACACTTAACACACAAAAAAAAACTAGCCATGTGACCTCGGGCAAGTCACTTAACCCCAACTGTCCTCCAAAAAGCAAAAAAAAAACCAAACAAACAAAAAACCAAAAGAATGCTTAAAATGCAGCCTCCTGAACTATGGGCAAAAGACTAAGGATGAAAGCATACCCTTGTATTGTCTGTCTTAACTGTGGAAAATGCTGGTATCCACATTATTTGTTCCTCCACTATCTGATGGAGGACTGTTCCCAAGAACCATTTCCATATAAAATATACCATTTGTACAAATTAAATCTAGTTGGTATTCAGAATGCTCAGTTAAATAAAAGTCTTAATGAGGTGAAGGTCAAAGATTTCATACCATGTTTTGCCTGAAAAAAATATCAGTTATGAATAATTGCAATGGAAAGATCTTCCATGAAAAAAGAAGACATCACATTAAAAAATGTTACAATGGTTTGAAAAGTATTGTAGTCTTGTTAAATACTTGAGAAGAGTTAAAAAAATGTTTTCTCACCATCATGTCTCTGTTTTTCTCCTGCCACAAGATCGAAATACAGTAGACCAGCACCTGATAGAGAGAGTAAACTTGACAAGGACAACCACGCTGTATACTTAGCAGAAAACACTTTAACCTGGAATTCAGAAGGTAAGGATAATTATTGTCATAGCCAAAATACGTAACTTAGAGGAAAATAGATATCACGAAGGAGCTGTCCATTCAAAGGAATAAAACTAAATTAACTCTGAATTGTTTCCACTGATATTAATAGGACCAATAGCAATAGAACTTGGCAACTGATTAGATGAGGGGTAGGGAAGAGTGGAAGGAAGGAGAAGATGAAGTCAAAGAATTCAGGTTTGGGTAAATGGTAAGCCACCGACATAAAGAGAAAAGTAGGGAAGACGATCAGACTTTGAGTGAAAGTTCATAATTCAGTTTTAGACACATTGCATTTGTGATACATGTAGGACATTCAGGCAGAGGTTTCCAGTGGGCAGGAATTAACATGAGTCTGGAGCTAAGGAGAGCACTTGGGACTAAAGACACAAATGAGAGTCATCTTGTAAACCTTCAAAGTGGATATCTTTATCATGATCTGGTATTTCAAAAGAGGCCTGATTTCATCACTGTGCTAAGCCCTTAATTCAGGTCACGATCTTTCTATTGTTTATGATTTGTTATGGTCCAAAAAAAAACCCAAAACTCATCACCTAATGACCAACATTTTGGTAACAAGCTTCTCTGAACTTACCTAAGTTGGTCTTCGCCAGGCCCAAACTCAAAACTAGGCTGGCTTTGTGGGAGCTTCCAGACTGTGTGCTGTGCAGACTACCCATGAAAATTAGTGATGGGACCTTAATGGAACTAACAATAATAGTTAAATTTATAGGGGTGGCTAGGTGGCACAGTGAATAGAGCACCAGCCCTGGAGTCAGGAGGACCTGAGTTCAAATCCAGCCTCAGACACTTAACACTTACTAGCCGTGTGACTTTGGGCAAGTCACTTAACCCCAACTACCCTCTAAAAAATAAAAAGCAAAAACTAAATAAACAAATAAATTTGTATAGTGCTTACGGTGTAACAGGTACTATGCTAAGCACTTTACAATTATGATCTGATTTGATACAACAACAACCCTGGGAGTTAGGTACTATTGTTAGCCTCATTTTATAGATGAAGAAACTGAGGCAAGCATAGGTTGTATATTGTAGTTATTTATGTGTGTGTCTTCTCTTCTTAAGGGCTATTGAGATAGTATCTTCTTAATCACTGTACCTCCCCTAGCACATAGTTCAGCAGTTTGCACATTATATATATTTAATAAATTTATATATATATACTTAATATATATAATATTAACATACTTAATACTTGAATGAATAAGTAGAAGAAATGGGACACCAGCCATTTTGGGGCAATACATACAAGAGGGTGAACAGTAACATAAGTAGACAGGAGAGTTGAGATGCAGAGTTGTGGTCAACTAACATTTATTAAGCATCTACTGTATGCCAGGCACCTAGATTGGAAGTCTGGATACCTGGGAACATGGTGGGATCCTTGACAGTAATGGGGACATTTAGAAGAAGGGAGAGTTGGGGGGAAAAGATAATGAGTATCAATTTTGGATTATTTTTTTCATTTAAGATGTATAAAATACATCCAGTTCAAGACAGTTGGGGATATGAAACTGGAGGTGAGGAGAGAAGTTTAGGCTGGACAAGCAGATCTAAAATAATTGTTGAAACTATGAGAGTTGAGTAGATTGCTCATGAAATCCTAACAGAGGGAGCAAAGGAACCAGGACAGACCCATGTGGGACACGATTAGTAGCCATGACATAGCTGGAGATTTAGCAAAGTAGACAGAAAAGAATCAGTCAGACCAGAGGAAGAACCATGGGAGGGCACAATCACTGATAAAGAAAAGAATATTGAGGAGGAGAAGATAATTGACAGAAAGGTGAAGATGGCTGAAGATTGAGAAGGGGCCATTAGATTGATCAAGTAGGAGAACATTAGAAAGGTTGGAGAAAGTGGTTTCAGCTGAATGATGAAGTCAGAAGCCAGACTATGGAGAGTTAGAAAGAAAGAAAGTGGAAGCCTCTATTATGACAGCTTTCTCAAGTTTAGCCACAAAAGGGAGGGGAGAAACAGGATAATCACTAGTGGGAGTGTGCGTGGGTTGTTTGTTTGTTTTTTGAGCATGGGGAAGATGTGGTCATGTTGCCAATTGACTGATTGAAACTAAAGGCGTGAAAAATCTCAGACCTCCATTATTGACCAAAAAAAAAAATCAATGTCTATTGAGAAAAAATATCAATAACTATTGATTGATGCATCTACTGTCTCATATATAGGAGGTTTTATGGAAATAATCTGCATTCTCATTGAAGGGATTAGAAGGGGAAAATCAAGACTTTACAAAGAGATATTCCACAGAAAACCACATTTTTACTATCATACAGTTTAGTGAAATAAGTAGAGCATACAAAATTTCATTGTACTTAATTTACATTGATGATAAAACAGCATTCCACTTAGTAGAGCAAAATACTGTCATAAATTAGTCCCCCATGATTTCAGAGACTTACAAGATTCCTTGTCTGGACATGGAATGGTTTAGAATATTAAAAATGTGTCTTTAAGAAACTCCAATAATTCGTGAACATAAGCAAAATTGATCCAATTGACAGGCTCCATAGATGTGATTTCCCAATAGTTCCTCATAAAGATTTGTTTTTAACCCAGTTAAACTGATATTGGGCAAAAAAAACCACTAGGTTGAGAAATGTGTCAATATTAAGTATAACTTTCAAATTTACCGATTATTAATTAATGTTGGCCACAATAGAACGCACCTGGGTGGTGCAGTGGAAAGAGCTCTGAACTTGGAGTCAAAAGAGTTCAACTCTTGTCCCAGACACATACTAGCTGTGTATCCTTGGGTAGATTGGTTAACCTCTCTTAACCTCAATCTCCTTATTTATTAAAGCAGATTATAATAGCAACTACCTTACCGGGTTTGTTAAAGGTACTTTTTAATATTTTAACTAAACCATTATCTTGGAAACAAAAATATCAAGATAAGCATAATGTAGAGATATTCTGGTCAATTACAGACATCACCCACAACACATATGAGAATCTACATGGCAGAAATTCATCAAATATTGTCACATGTTATTGATAAAGTTTCACTTGTTATGTTGTATCTTAGACATAACTTTTGCTAAGGCTGTTCAGCATTTCAGTTTATTCCTAATGCAATTATTTTTAAGAACTGCTGTGCTTTACAATAAGGAAACTGAAATTTATGCTAATAATCTGTGAGATTTTTTTTCACTGAGTTCCAGTACAATGTTACAGAATTAAATTCCAGTAATCTCTTCTTTTTAAAGGAGAACTAAGAGAAGACTACACAGAGCAGGTAACGTGTTTTTCATTTAGTATTTATAAGATATTTAAGGCTTGCATAAAAAACAAAACGCATATTTCATATTCCACCCAGGTTATTATGTTTTAAGATTATTATGTTGAAGCTGTAGAAAAGTGAACTTGTGCACAGGAGAATATAAAACACAGCATCGTGGATCAGACCAACCCCTCATTTTATCTCCCATTTTGTCTCTGACAGTGGTATCAAAGGTCAGTTTGTGGGAAGGCGTAATTTCTTTCCATGATATCAACCTCAAAAGTTTTGCAATATTCTGTGAAACACGGCTGTCTAGCTGCTCTCCTAACGAAGACCATAGTTTGTCTATGAGATCATCTAAATTATGTTGCAGTGTTTCACAGAACTAAGGGATTTTATCCCAAATGCTATTTTTAATTTAATCTCTCAAACGCCCTTCTTTTCTCCTTCCTCCTCCTCCTCCTTTTCCTCCTCTTCTCTCTCTATCCCTCTCTATCCCCCCAACACACATACCCATCTTCCAGCTTTTCCCTAACTACCTAGAAACATGCTTGCATGTTGTTTTTTAAAGGACTTAGTGAGGAATTTGGAGAGACAACATGGTGCCAGAAAGATAAGTCCAAACAAACATTGTATGGCTGTGAATCACAGAATCAAAGAGGCTGAGCGTCGTCTCATTCAACCAATGCAGAGAAGGCCTTCCCCACCATTACTTGCTTGACAAGAGGAGACCTATACTGAAAATGTGTTTCCTTCTTTGCTCCTCTGAGGCCAAGAGCACCTCCCTCACTCCAGGGGGGGGCCACTACCACTTTTGTGCAGCTCTGATTGGTAGGAAATTTTTCCTGACATGAAGTCTAGCTTGACTTCCTTACAACTTCCCCACTATTGCTCCCCAGGTTAAGCCCATTAGTGAGAACCCAAACAATTTCAGCCCTTCCTCCATGTGACAGACCTCCAAATCCTAGATCACTGGTATTCCCTTTTCCAGGCTAAGCCTGCCTAAAGTTCATGCAGCTGACCACAACATGACATGAACTCAAGGCCTTTCACTACCTTGGTTGCCCTTCTCTGGACACTGTAAACTAATCAGTGACAGCTGATTAACGTTCTTCTTATACCTGTGCTCAGGACTGAATACGGTTCTCCAGATGAGGTCTGATGAGGGAAGACCCCAGTAGGACTATGTCTTCCCTGTTAATGCAGCTGAAGATTGCCTTAGGTCTTTTGGCTGCTACATTACATTGCCAACTTATTTTGAATTGAGTTTCACTAAAACCTCCAGAGCTTTTTCAAAGCAACTGCTGTCTGTCTATCCAGGCCTTGCCTATTTTATACTTGTAAAGTTGATCTTTTTAATCCAAGGGCCTCATTTTTCCCCAATGAATTTCATAAAATGGTCTAGGCAAAAGAAACCTCAGAGATCACTAGTCCAGGGCTCCTTAGCCTGTTTCTGTGATGGAGCAACAAGCTGATGAAGTCCATGGGCCCCTTCCCAGAATGATGTTTTTGAATGCACAAAATAAAATACATAGGAATACTAAGACAACGGATTATAGTGAAATAAAGAATAATTTTTCGCTGCCCAAGTTCATTAAATCAGTTCACAAACCCATTAAGAACCCCAAATCTAGTCCAACCAGCTCATCTCACAAGAAATTAAAAATTACAGATGCCAAGGAAACTTCCATATTATCCAACACCAACCTTAACAGAGAACCAGGAGTCAAACTTCGGTCTTCTCACTATACATTAACTGGGAAGCAAAGATTAACACATTCTTATACTCAACTACATTATTTTCCCTAATAAAAAATAAAAGCTGTTGAAACAAGTAACAAAAACACTGGGATAGGATTCAGGAGACTTGGATTCAAGTCCTTCTCTGCTATTACCAGGCAACATTGGTGTAAATGGATCAGCCTCAGCTGTCTCATCTTTCAATAGGGCAATTGGGCCAGATTATTTCTAAGATTCCTTCCACTTCTAATTTTCAATAAAAATAAGAAGAATAAATATAATTTATATAATGGCTTTAAGGTTTACAAAGATATATAATATAGAAAATGATAGTTTCTATATTATATATGTAAAATCTTATTTGAGTCTTTCAATAACCCTGTGAGGTAGGTGCTATTATTATCCCCATTTTGCAGATGAGGAAACTGAGGGAAGGAAGTTAAGTGACTTGCTTAGGGTCACACAGCTAGTGGTGTCTGAGGTATAATTGAATTCAGGTCTTCTTGATTCTGTCTGGCACTGTATTTGATATGCCACCCAGCTGCCAAATGAGTATTGTTCACCCATTTCAGTCATATCTGACTCTTCATGAGCCCATGTGGGGTTTTCTTAGCAGAAATACTGGAGTGGTTTGTCACTTCCTTCTACAGCTCATTTAACAAATGAAGAAATTGAGGTAAACAGGATTAAGTGATTTGCCCAGGGTCACACAGCTAGTAGGTGTCTGAAGCCAGATTTAAACTCAGAATAATAAGTTTTCCTAACTCTAGGCCCAGCACTCTGTCCACTGTGTCACCTAGTTAAAAAGATAAAGATGATTTAGAAGGACTTAGAGAAGAACAAATATATAAGGATAATTTATGTCACCTTAATCTTAAACTGTTTTCAATCATTATTTAATTTAAACCTGTTCTTCCCCTCAGGCCTGAACAGAGTATCACTATTAGGTTCTAAAAAAATTGTTAAAGATGATTGATAAGTCTTTTGGGGCCCTATGCAAAGGTCAAGCTCTAGGCACTTTGGACGCACCCAAGTGCATCTATCACATAATATGAATTATTTCTATATTATTTGTTCTCTCATTTTCACAACCAGCTAATTTCCACAGAATGGCAGATTCTGTTTATGTTAATAATTCTGATAAAGGCCTCATTCTTCATCAGCTGCTAACACATCAAAATGACGTTTGTCAAAACTGGAAAATCGATGTCACGTGTACTCTTTACCCTGGAACTGTTGGCTTTTAATACTTTTTTAATGTGTTAAAAGCTCCCAATAAGAACCGCTAAATATATTATTATTTTACAACTATAATTGCAGCAAAGATAGAACTAACTGCAAATCTAACTACCCCCAACACTAACCGTACTTAGATAGTGGGTAAAGACAATAGCCAATGGATGGGCTTGTCCATGGCATCATTCTGTTCCACGTATTCCAGTCAAACTTGACAGCTCTTCCCCCCTCCACCAAACTCCCTCCCCCCCCAGCCATAAACAAAAACCAAATATCCTCTGAGAATCCCCACCTCATTCATTACCTTTCTCATGCTAATCCCTATGCCTATGGTCTCCTCATTCACTGTCATACCTGTTAAATTCCAACACATTCATTAAAGCGGCCTGTATAGTTCGCACAGCAGATAAAAATTAAGGATCCAAAAAAGATCTTAGCAGTCTAGAACTAGATCAAATCTTATAGGATGTCATTTCCCAGCGATAAAATTAAAGTCTTACACTTGGATTCAAAAAATCAACTTCAGAAGCACAAAATAGGTGTGAGGTGACTAAATAAATAGCTGTTCATCAGGGGAAAAATTGGGTGTTCATCAACTCAGTACAGACAATAGATCATATGCAGAATAAGAGAGATGGTCCTGTTTTACTCTGGCCTGGCCAGACCACACCTGAAATGTGGTTCTTGGTCCTAGAAAGCACATTTTAGAAAGGACTGGATAATTCTAATAAAATAAGAAGGAATAAAATAGAAGGTATCCAAAGGAGGACAGCCAGCATGGTGAGCGGCTTTGACGAGACCCAACAAAGATCGAAGAAATGAACTGACAATTTTTTAACAGTGCCCAAATCTTTATTTTCATAACCTACATTTTTCTAATTAGATGGTTTTACATTGTTGACACAAAAAGAAACTTAAATTACCAATCATTTACACGTAAGCTTGCTTCCAGTCTTTATGGAAAAATTAGAACAAAAACAAAAACCCTCAGTGAAGCTTCCATATTCCACTTCTAGTTCCCAAATTGGCAGCTGCTTTCTCCTTAAGTCTTTGCTCATCCGCTGCCATTTGTGTAAGAGGTTACAAAGCAGATGAAGCCCTTAACCACAGCAAGCTAAAGGAGATACAAAGTGGCATGCACCATTAGTCAGCCGGTGCTCTAGGGAAACAACTCATCACTTTCAAACAAGATCTTTTTCATGACAACTGCTGAAATGTTAAGAGATAACACAACAAAATAAGTTTGTCATCACTTTATCAGGTGACTTCTAGTGAACAACAGTGGTGAAATCATGGGGGCAAGGAGGCTGATCTAAAGGGCTGCATGGGAGCAATCTTCAAATATAGAACGGTTGTCGTGTAAAAGAGATTAGACTTGTTCCACAGGGCCCCAGAGAGTAGAACTAGGGGCAGCAGGTGGAGGTGCTGCAGATATGTTCCGACAGTTGAAGCTGGCTAATAAAGTAGAACGCAGCCCCTCACCAAGGTTGGATGACCAGTTGTGGAAGACCCTGGGGAGATTTCTGTTCATCTATATATGGAACCAGATGATCTACCTCTTGAGACCCTGTGAAATGCTCCCTTTTACATGGCATTTTTCCTCAGCCCCCCAGTCTACACCGCCTTCCACATGACACAAGCTCACAGCATCTCAGAAGTCTACACCACCTTCCACATAGCACAAGCTCACAGCATCTCAGAAATTACCTAATCCAAGCCAGACTTGAACAAGAGTGTCTTCTGTGTCACACCTGGCAACAAAGGCTGAGCCTGGTGCAATTTAATGTTCATATCACTCCTAGAACAATCACTTTCATTTTTGTATTCCTGTTTGAAGCTCACAATGTCCGAGTCTTCCTGACTTCCTTCTTGAAGAAGATACTCATAGAAATGAGTCTTCCTGTGCAGCCTAAAAGTCTTTGACTTCCTGTCTCTGACTGCTGAGCCCTGTTTTCCAACATATTTTTCATTGTCTTCACCCAAGCCCACCTTTGCCCACCATGTCTCTCCATGCATAAGGGAAACAATAACGTAGTATACAGTTATGTGGATTTGGAACCAGTTGAATAATTGGCCCCAAAAAGAAGTCATTAACAATTAACCTAAATATAGAAAGAGGCTTCTGGTAGATCCCCAGAGGGATAAGATCACAGAGTCAAGGATCCAAAAAGATCTTGCCAGACCAATCAGGTGAAATGTGAGAGGGGTAAATATTTAAATCTTGCACTTGGGCTCCTAAAAATCTACAAGTACAAGGAGGAAGGAGAAGACGACTACATAGAAGTTTGGGAGGAAAGACTCAGGGTTTTGTGGACTTAGGTTTTGTTTTTGTGGGTTTTGGTTTTTAAGCAGACTATAAGGTCAATGTGAGTCAATAGTGTGGCAAGGCCACCAGAGGAGCTTACGTAACCTTTGGCTGCATGGAAAGAGCGATAGCTTCTAGAAATAAGAAGGTGAGAGAGGATCAGACAACACCTGGAGTATAATGTTCAGTGTTGGTCACTGGGATTTAGGAAAGACCCTGATACCCTGGAGCAGTGATGTCAAACCCAGATAGAGACAGATGCTTGCAGCTGCAAGTTGACATTGCTCATGGTTGCTCTATCCTGTCTGACTCTTCGTGACCCCATTTGGGGTTTTCTTGGCAAAGACACTGGAGTGGTTTGCCATTTCCATCTCCATCTCATTTTACAGATGAGGAAACTTAGGCAAACAGGGCGAAGTGACTTGCCCAGGGTCACACAACTAGTACAGATCTGAGGTCAGATTTGAACCATGCCCAACACTCCATCCATTGCACCACCTAGCTACATTATTGACTCAGAAAACTACACATTAACATTATCTAAAGCATTATTATTGATTTTATTAAACATTTCCTTATTTCATCTTGACCTGTTTGGGGCTGCTTTCTGGGCCTTGACTCTGGCACCTCGGCTGGAGAAACATGCAGAGGAAGGTAATCAGGATAGCCAGAGACTGGAGATCTTGATCTAGATTTATTCTAACCTCATGGTTTTATAAAAGAGGGTTTGTGCAACGGTCTGGCCAAAAGTAAGATTTAAACCCACCTCCTCCAACCCTTGATTAGGTGCCCCTTCCACCACACCTCCTTGTGGGTGAAAGGCCTCCATTTCATGCCAGATGAGCATTGTCTGAAGGAACTGGGGAGATTTAGCCTGGAAAAGGGGGTGAGAGTAGGGAGTGTAGCAGTGTAGAACAGAGATTAGTCTGGATCTGCTTGATCTGAGAGAGGGGAGAATCAGAAGTTGTAGGTAGAAGCATCAATTTAGACTTGAAGGCAGGAAAAAACTTTCTAACAACCAGAGCTGACCGGAGGTGGCATGGGCCCTCTTGGGTGGCAGCGAGTTCCCCCTCATCAAAAGTATGCAAGGAAAGCTTGGGTGCCCCACTTGTAAGTAAGATGTTTTCAAGTGTGCTTTGGATTAGATTGTTCCCAAGGTCCCTTCCAGCACTGAAATTCTGTGAATGCCTGTGTTACTTCACAGTTGTAAGGAAAACCCTGTGAACTGAAAAACAACTTGTAAATACAATCAATAAATAAAATTCTCTATTAGCCATATTTATACTTCAGTGGAAAAATTTCCATAGAGTCACCAAAAAAAAGAGGAAATCTAATTTCTGCTACTGCCCATTAGACCATAAACTTCTTGAAAAAAAAGGAATTCTTTCATTCTCCGTTTTTGTATCCCCAACACATAGCAAAGTGACTGGAATATAGTAAGTAGTTAGTAAATGCTGATAGATTGAGATAATCATTTGAAATAACAAAGGAAATTATCATCTGAAATTGTTAATAGGAGAAAGAGTATCAGGCTAAAAGCGAGAAGGCCTGAATCAGGCCAATTATTGGTTGTTTCACTTTAGGCAAATTATTTTTAGAAACTAAGGCTTTGAAAGACTAGCTATAAAATGGGGGCCGTGCTACTTTACATATTGCACAGAGCTATTGTGGAAATCACGTTGGATAATATGTGTAAAGTACTTGTTAACTGTAAAGAATAGGTAAATGCTAGCTACTAAACACTGACTAAGTAGCGATTCTAAGAATCCAATTAAAAGCAGACCTTGACTTGTCTGTAGAATTTGCTTACGACAGTTAGGATACACTTTTAAAAAAATCACAAGGAAAGGTGACCCGGTATCACCCAACATTACGTAACACAATAAGGGTGTGGTTCAGAAAATGCTCTGAGATGAATGTAGAAACCAGATGAGGGATTGGGGAAAACCCTTTTGTTGCTTCTGTAAATTACTACAGGAATTAACACGCAGCCTCTTTCAATCAAAAGTGAGCACACTTTTTAGCACTTAATGAAATGAAGATCAATCTCCCTCACAGCCACAACTTCCTACTTTCTAAAGAAAACCTTGCCTACCAAAGTAGGCAAGAAAGATAAAATGAGCGATGGCCAAAATAAACACATGCATATACAAATACTTAATCCTGGCTCTCAGTACACCTATATATTCAAAGATGTTTCATTTTTCTCAGCATCCTTGAAAGGCAAGTTTTTTTTTCTTGAGGATACTCTCCCAGATCACTACTCAGTACTAGCATTGAAATGCCCAACATTTGGAGAAGCATACCTATGTGCCCGATGGTGTTCAGGTGAAAATATTCAGCTTGGAGTCCAATGAGATGCGCCTTCAAGTCCTAGCTCCATCATTTGACTAGCTTCGCTAGGCCTCAGCTTCTTAAATTAAGAGATTAGGCCAGGTGATCTCTCAAGTCCTACCTAACTCTGGCAGTCTCCAAACTCCTACTGCCACTATCTCATTCATCTTTAGTACATCCTTGTGAGGGAAGTAAGGTACAGCCTTACATACCGGAACAGGATATTGTGAAGAGCTGTAGAACCTCCTTCTCCCAGAGTCTTTAAAAATAGAATTAATCCTCATCTCGAAAAAGAGGAATGGGGTTGATGACTTTTCATCTGACTATATATTTCTGTGATTCCTCTTTATTTAAAAATAGGGTCCAGAGAAGGATTTGTGTGACTAGTAGCAAAGACTATAGGAATTCAAGAAAGGGGTTAAATCATGGAATCAAAGGATATGGAAAGTCCGGGCACCCAAAAGCAATTATTCTCAACAACCTTGGACAAATTAAGTGATTGTCATTAATGTAATTCAACAAAACGGTGATAATAGAGTTGAAACTTAACAGGATCCACATCTTCTCATGACTACTGTAAAATCTTGCAAAGTCTACTTCAACAGTAGTTCACAGGCCCAGAGATGGGGTTGGTGCTTTGGAAAAATGTTAGTACTTAACAATGGTTTTTGTGGGTTGTTCAGGTTTTTTTGGTTTTGTTTTTTTATTAAACCGAAAGCTACCCAAACCCCACTGAACTTGCCAGCACACACACAAGCCCCAGGCAGTATTAAATTACTCATTCTTCTTGTTACTTGTTTTTCCAGGGTTTTTTTTTTTATTCTATGTATAAGCAGGATATACACGCACCTACATTCATTTCCCTTATTTTTCATGCCTACATTTTCTTTGGGGTGTGGCTGTTTGCATGTAGTTCAAAGGCAAGGACTTTCTGGAAATCACTTAGAAGAAGTCAAAAGATAACTTAGGAAATATCTCAAATTAGAGGTGACTAGTTTACAAAGTTCAATTAAATTCAGATTAACCTATAATTTAAAGAAATATCAGTGTTCTTAATTCCTATGCCATACATGCCACCGTGTAGCCCAACCTGTGTTGCAATCCTCCTTGCCTTTTACCTTTACCATTTTAACTCTTTGTTGGCTATCTCTAAACTCCAAAATGTGTAGCAAGATAGTTTGCTTTCTCAAATAACGTGCCTACCTTTACTCTCAATTTAGCTGGTTTCCTGTCGCTTTCAGTGTCTCGTTCTATAATGTCTTGCATTTCTATCCAGTTACTTTTCCTTCACTCTCTTCACTGACTCTCCTTCACAGGAAATAGGGTAATGGGAAAAAAGTGAGTGAAGAAAGAAGTTTGTCATACACCAGCAGGGGTAGGAAATCAGATTTTCCTATCTTTGAAGCTCCTTATAGGATTTAACACCCAAATTGTTCCTTCACAAAACATTTTTTGCATCAGTAGTTTCAAGCCTACTTTTGTGATATGTAGATCAGTGGTTCTCAACGTTCCTAATGCTACAACCCTTTAATTTTAATACTCATATGTGGGTGTATCTGCATGTGGGCAGACCCGCCTAGAGACAGATAAAGGAGCTGTGTCTCAGTTCCTAAGACAATTGGAAATATGTGTTTTCCAATGGTCTTAGGCAATCCCTGTGACCCCTGTGAAAGGGTCGGTCGACCCTCAACAGGGTCACGACCCACAGGTTGAGAACCGCTGTTGTAGACCATAATACTTCAAGGGACATGGCAACATTCTCAATTAAAAATTAACTTTAATTTGCTAAAATTTGTGAAATAATTCACTAAAATTAAGCATGAGATACTCTTGTAACAAGTGTTTTGTGTTAGTAGGTGTTTTTCACCTTTTCTTTGTGGCAAATTTCTCTATATCACAGATTTTAAAATCTCAACTTAAAATTGGTCTTCTCTAACTTTGACTTTCTTGTATTTCATATAATATGTGTGTTCTACCTTTCTCTGATTATAATGATTCCAATTAAATCCAATAAATATTGTTAAAAACAGCTGTTGTTTCTAAGTCACAGGTGAGGGAGCTGTTTCTTAGTCTCACAGAGGTGACTATACAGTGGAGAAAGGGAAAGTTAGTTAATACATACATGTGTGTATGTGTATGTAGATGTGTGGATAGATATGTAAATAAATGTAATATAATGTAGAATATGAAAAGGGAGGAATAATACAAAATACTTTGGTAGTTCACAGTAGGGAGGGGACAGTGAATTAAAATTTACTAGTAAGATTGGTCTTTATATGACAAATAATTTAAAATGCCTTTTCCCCGCTATATTTTAAATCATTAGCTGTTTAGCTCCAAAAAAATCAATCATCATCTTATTCCATCTTCCAGAGTATAATTTTTTTCTTTTATTTTTTTTCAGGAAATTGGAGATGATGGCTCTCTGAGAATGGTTCACTTTGGTTTGGTGTAACAAAGAAAAAACAACTTTTCACTTGATGACTCTATTCCTTAATGTACCCAAATGAGAACATATCTGGCATGTACGTGCAGCCCCATTTTTCAGTAGGCTTCTTCCACATAACAATGAGCAGCCATCACTCCTACATACTCCTCACAGTATCCTCATCAAATGACTATTCACTTCTAGGTTGGCTTCTACTTCTAAACCCCATGGATACTGTACCCATGATGTGTGTGAAAAGCACCATGTTTGGAAAGGCCAGAGAGACTACATACATAAGACATCACTAAGGCCATTATTGAGTTTTAAGTTGTCCACACTGAATGTTGATCCACTCACCCAAAGAATCCATTCAAATCTCATATGGGGTAAAGCAAATGACCATATCTCATTTCTTATGTATTAATATAAAAAATGAAACGTCAAATAGCAAATAAATTTATTTTAATTGTGGACAAACTCAACATATTATACTGTTTATCAACTGTATGATTTAGTCTCACGTTGCATTATCTATGTCAAATTTGACAAATTCTTTTCTCAGGTGACTACGGCCTCACTCAGCCCTCAGTGCTACAGGTGAAAATTGATCCAAATTTTCAAAGAACCAAGTATTGGCACTGGTGAGGATATAAATTATTTGCTTTGAGATTTTGATTGTATAGTGAATGCCTTGTTTTACAACATGTTGGAAGAATGAGGACATCAATTAGTCAAACCTGACTGACTAAGAGTTAATTCCTGATTGATGTTCTTGTTCAGCCATGGCCCAGAGAGATGCCCAAGGGGCCACTTTATCACTAAGGTGAAAGGAGTCACACAAGCGGAGTCCTGCACACTAAATGGCATTTCTCTGCCCTTGGTAGAAATATGCCTGTGGCTTCTCCTCCAGCAATGGTAGAATCAATCCCCTCTCCAAATGTCTTACTAGGGATGACCTCCTCTTGGCTCTTCTCCAATTGCTCTTAGAAATACTCAGATCCTGAATAGCTTTCATGTTGATTCTAGTTAGCTCTAACTGGAATGCCAGTTACTAGAATGAAATATTGGGAGCATATCTGAAATACTACATCTAAAGTTTTCTTCTTGGTAAAGTGCCAGATAATACATTTCTCTTCAGTCACTTCCAGAAATGTGTTTTTATGCATCTTCCTTTAAGTCTCAACATTGAAAGGAAAGAAACTACACAGTATCACAATATTTTTCTGCGTAATGTTTTACTCCAAACACATTTCACTAAAGAAATGCTATATATACTGTTCTTCATGTGTTCGTTTTTAGAAACTCTTCATTTGGATGCAGATATTACTTGCTCCTTTAAGAGTCTAAAAATCATTCTATTACAGTTTCAATGGAGTAGATCTCGACTTCAAAATACCTTCATGAAAAAGCTGACTTTCAAAAGCAGGAGTATTTCTCCAAGAATGCTCTCCATTTTTGTAATCTAGAAATATAATCTCAGTTGAATAACCACTATTTTCCCCTTTTTAAAAAGATGCGGAGCCTCTTTAACATCATTCCATTGGAAATCCAGATTTAATCTTGCACTTCTAACTGCTAATGCAAAATGAACAGCAATGGTGGTAATCTGCTTCATTCAATACTGTACTTCTGTCCTGAATTATTCAAAGAAAAGAAAACATTTATTTTTTTATTCTGCCACTATTATTAGAGGGCATAGGCTCTAAATATGTATACACATATATGTATATGTGTAATTTTTATCTTGTAGGTAAAGAATTTGTATTGAAAACTAAATCACAGGATTCTAACAATGTAATTTTGTATTTGCTAGTGAATTATTTTCACAGAATGGTATATTTAAAGTATTTCCTTTAAAAGATCTTCTTGATGAGAAAGAATATGCTCTATATTCTGATCAGTCATTTATTCACAATTGAGAGGTTTCCTGACAATATTATCACTCCTATCTATTATGTGAAACATTTTATTAAATACTAACAATTAGTATATCATTCCTTGATTGGCAAAGGGTAATACACAGAATCATGCCAAAATGCTTTTTAAGACGAGAGATAAAAAGATGTTTCTCTTCCCTCGGCAAGTTGACATTAATAAAGTGAGATCAAACCGAGCATTTACCAGTAATACTTCCCACATCTAGACTTTGTGTAAGAAAAATGACATTTTCAGGAATCTTTGTGACAATCTGAGGAAAGTAAGTGTTTATGAAAGATAGATTTTATTTAATTTGGAATTTCAATACAGCAATCAATCAAGAAACATCCCATTTGTTCTGCCCAAAACAATGAAATGTTATTACTTAGCTTATAGAGCCCTTTTGCTGAACTGAAGCCATATTTCTGTCAGTTCAAGTGATGGTCTATATGAGGGATTAATCTGACACCAGACAGGGGGCCTCAATCCTTCAGTATATCATAATCTATTTACTTTGCATACTAAGAGGATTTCAGTTAAAATGTACAGGAAGTAATGCTAGCGATGTACATTAAAAGAGGAGCAGTTTCCCTAAAATCTCACATTTTTTAACAAAATACTTTCTGAACATTCATAGTTTTTCTTATTGAAAAAAAAATTCAATAAGTATTTGGTCACTGGCCATATCCTTTTCTTTATAGATACAGGGTTGAATTTTTGTGGTGCTTTCTTTTTATATGTAAATGTCACAAAATAATAGATCTTAATTATAAGACGTTATTTGCGGGGGGCTTTTACTAACAAGTCAAACGTTTTCAGTAAGTGAATTTTTATGGCATTTCTCTTCATTTTTAAGAGTAAAAGGTATAACTAAGTCATTGTGCAAGGGAAAAGAGTTCATACACACATACACACATGCGCACACATACATTTAGGAGTATACTAGATCATAATTCCTAAAACTATTTATATGTGCCATGGCAAAGAGGGCATCTGCAAAGTAATAATTATTCCTTGTCTTAGCCTATCCTTCTTTCACATATTAGAAAAATGATATGATTAAGCATGTATACATCTATACAACATCCAGTGTATATAATTGGAGTTTAGCTTTTCACTTCAGCTTATATTAGCAAATTCTAAATTGTTGGAATTCAAAAAGTTTGCTGTAGTGAAAATAAATAAAGAATGCTTACTGTGCAAACCATACCTCTTATGCACTTGGATGGTAAAACCTTTGGGCTATTAATCCATTAAGTTATTTGGGGGAAGGGGGACCTAGGTGGCACAGTGAATAGAGTACCACACTGGCCCTGGAGTCAGTAGGACCTGAGTTCAAATCCAACCTCAGACACTTAACAGAAAAAAAACTAGCTGTGTGACCTTGGGCAAGTCACTTAACCCCAATTGCCCTATCTTCCTCCCTCCATAAAGCAAATATATACATATATATGTATATGTAACATACATAGATACACACATATACATATATATGCATTTATGTGTGTATGTGTGTTTGTATTTATATATTCATGGTGTCCTATAAGTCCTAGTGTGGTTTTAAGCTTTCATAACTTCAAAAATACACATGCTACAATCTTATAATAACAACATTTGAAAGTTTATTTAAATTTATGCTTATTTTATTTATTAATTGTAAATAATAAATTTTAGTTTTAATGAGATAAAGTATCCTGTCATTATATTGCATGTGCAACAGTTTCTGGATGACACTTTCTCAGACCCACGTGGATCAGGAGAACTTCAGTCACCCAATCTGTCTCCTTTAGACTTTTTTCTTGTGAGGGGTCACACCTCATTCTTTGTATTATGTAGGCTATGATTACAAATGCAGTCTTTCCCATCAGTGAGTAGCAGCTAATAGAAGTTTTTACAAGGTTTGTAAAGCAACCAGATTGAGGTATAACTCAAGATGATGGGTTATGTTGAATTTTAACAAGAAACACAAATAGTTTAAAATTGAAGTAATTAACTTTTCAAATATCGTTTTTGTAAGTTTGTACCATTTGTCCTTCTGAAGCTATTAAAGCTCAGGACTTCATGAAGACTTTTGGGACACTGTATAGCTTAAATAGGCATTGAAGATGGACATTTAGATGCCCCAGAATTGAAGACAAAGATGAGAGATTGCAATGGGAAAATGTTGTGGTATTTTCAGTGATCCCAAGCTATTTCCTGACACAAAGATCCATTTTTTTCTGATACCAAAATTCTTCATATGATGACATATGGGAGTGAATCATGAAATATAGCAATCTCTGAAGGGCATAGTAAATACAATGAGATTGCAACATGTTACCAATGCTAATTTGAGTATAAGAAGTGGCAGAAAATTCTATTTTACATTAAAGGCAGAATGAGAAAAGAGAGTGGGCTATTGGGTAGGGAAAGCCCAATTATAACAGTTGTATCAGAAGTTCTCACCTGATATGCAGGTAACACTTTGTGGCTCTCTCATGTCTTTATCATGTTGTCCCCACTTGGATAGGAGCTGGGAAATTTAGTATCTGACGTGACCCCAAATATAGCCGTTAGCATCCCCACCCCTGCAAATATTCAGGTTCATAAATCTTCAAAACATAGAACATTTGAACTGTAAAGAATATAGGAACAACTCACAATTAAATCTATAGTCAAAAAGCCCCCCAACTGCATAAGGATTTCCCCAGGGAACTGTGCATTCTTTATGACTTGCAATAATTCCCTGGGTGTATTGGGGAGGGGGGGAATGCAGAAAGGAGGAGACTGGTGTTTGGTCTTCCCCATTAGTCCCACTTCTTCACCAGCCACTCCCTTCCAATCTCTTCCCCTCACGTGGATCGCCATTGTCACTGTCCTCCCTGGCGGACAGATACATGGTGCCTTCTTGCTGCTGTCACTGTTGCCCACCCCTAATATCGCAGGCCTTTCTCGCTCCAGCTTTGTTTTGCTGCCTTCTCAGCAGTTTGGCTCTTTTCTCACAGATTGTAGTGGTTGCACCCTTGCTGAGGTCTAGTTCTTCAGCGCTTTGTCTGGAGGGTTATTACACTGGCATTTAGGTGACTTTTCTAAGCCTCGTGTGCCTCTCAGAAGCAGAGTGCCTCGGAGCTTCTGTCCTCAGTAAGTCCCAGCGTTTCACCTTCCACACCAAGGGCCTCAGAGGATGGCTGTGGTAATACCTCATTCTTGAACTTCCCAGCAGGTCTCTGTTTCCCATTACAGGGCAGTTGATGGGAAGGTAATAGTTCTTTACCTTCTCACAGTAACTGGACAGTATACCTCCTGCTCATGTCAGCACTTCCCACTGATTTTTTTAGGGGTCCAGGGAGCCACTCTGACTCTTTAAATTTGTCTTTTGATCTTTCTCCAAGGGAACTGCTGCTTTTAAAAAATTATTTTATTATATACTTAGCAACTTTGACATTCAAGGACGTTTGTCATATACAAAGGAGAACAAAAATGAGGTGTACATATAAAACAATAAATCTATTGTATACGTCTCCAAAGGTGCGTTATTAAATTTAATATGATAGGACAACATTGCCTTTTTATCTGTCTCCTTCTGAATTTCCTTCTGCTCTCAGGTATGTTTTTACATTTTTAACTGAAGTGCCTTTCTACATTATTTTTGCCCTCTAACTACCACCCATAAAACTCCTCTCCTCCAAAAGTAAAAACATCCCCAGTAACAAATAAGTGCAGTTGGACTTACAGATAATGTGAGCAACAAGATAGCAAATTAGGTATTTTACCCAATCTCCTAACTCTGAAAAACATCTAAAAATAAGGTGGTTCTGAGGCCAGCATGACTGGGTGACCTGCCCAGGGTCACACAGCAAGTGTCTGAAGCTGGATTTGAACTCATGAAGGAGTCTTCCTGATTCCAAACCCAGTGCTCTATCCACTTGTAATGGTAATCAGTTTGTTGGATATTTAGGGCTAAGTATGGAAGGTGTGAGCTCTGTCTGGAAGGTGTGAGCTCTGTATGGAAGGTGTGAGCCTTGTCTGGAAGGTGTGAATTCCCCTGTTGACATGGAAGAATGCTATTG
>CM053595.1:233801171-233847789 GCA_028646575.1 Pseudocheirus occidentalis
CTCTCTCTCTCTCTCTCTCCCTCTCTCTCTCTCTCTCTCCCTCTCTCTCTCTCTGTGTCTATCTCTCTCCCTCTCTCTCTCTCTCTCTCTCTCTCTCTCTCTTTCTCTCAGCTGGCTTCAATCTCCATAAATCTTCCTTCATGAGGATCCACATTCCAATTCTGTCTCTCTGTCTCTAGAATCTTCTTTATATACAGCACTGCCCTCCTGTCTCAGCCAATAGCCTTCTTCCATGTCAATGGGGGAGTTCATGCCTTCTCAACAATAGACAGGGTTCACACCTTCCATACTTAGCCCTAAGTTACTAGGTACTACTTAGCCCTAAGTATCTGATAAACTGATTACTATTATACCAGAATAGGAAGTAGGCTAGGCAGCCTGACTGCATCAGGTCTGAAGAAAAGGAGACTGAAAAGGGGACTGAAAGCTAGGCAAAGCCAGTACTCCAGAAATGAGAAAGGTCTCCTAGGAAACAAGACCAAAAAGATCTAAAGCCCTCAAGGTAGGGGGAGATTGAGGCAGTCTGAGGATGTGCCCACCAGCCAATGGGAGGTAAGTAAAAAAAATGAGTGGTAGAGAAAGATAAGGAAAAAAGATTAAAACACCAAAAAGGAAAAAAATTCAGCAGATACCTAGACCACAGGGAGATAAATCAACTGTGAGGATCCAAAAACTAAAAGGAAGGATAAGTATTGAACCCTTGAAGAGATGACAAAACTCCCTTTACAAATATAAACAAAGGGAAAAGAAACTATTTTTGATGAAATAGAATTCTGTGGAACCCCAAGTTGTCTTGAACCAATTAGAAATTCCAAAATAGTACAAAATAGAAATGAAATCTATACGAAATTAGGAATGAATGAAAAAATGTGTGTATATGTATGTGTGTGTGTATGATAAGTTGTAGCTCTTAATGGAGTAATAAAAATTAGCCAACTAGAAAAAAAAATGAATCCACAATGGGGTAATTCCCCAAAGAAGTAAAAGAGAGAGTAACCAATTTGGAATATAAAAACACTCAAGTGAAGGGAAATGCAACAGAAGAAAAGCAAAAGGCAATAATGTTTAAAGAACACACAATCTCCATACAAATCAAAGCCATTGACCTAAAAAATAGTCTGTGCAGTGACAGCTTACCCAAAAGAACTCAACCAATCATGAAACTTGAAAAATATCAAGGAGGGGAGTGGGGGAGGGAGAGATACTTCTGAATACAGAAAACAAAACACCAATGAAAAAGTACACTAATCACCTCCAGAAAAATGTGTGTGTGTGTGTGTGTGTTCTTCAAACTCCATGATTTATAGTGATTATATTTGACAGTTCCAATGACAAACAGCAAATTCTTCTGAGGGCCAAGAGAAAGACCTTCAGATATAAATGAAAAGAAATTTGATGAACATTGGATTATTTCACATTCATTAGAATACCCCAAAGAACAGCAAATTCCAAAAAGCAAAGGAACTCAAGCTGCAAAATGAGATACTCTATAAACTGAATGTAATCATTAATGAAAAGAAAGATGGTCATTCAACAAAAAAGGGGGAGACAATGAAATAACCTGCCTCCTCCACACCCCCCAAAAAGGAACAGATCTAAGCAGAATATTCAACTTCCAAACAGAAGAAACTCAAGAAAGGCTTAAAATGTATAAATATTGTGGATTAAGAGAATCTGAAGAGATGATGAGAGAAGGGGGGAAAATAAGTTAATATCCACTCTGGCTCCAGAAAGAAAACAGAAACGATCTCAGAATGCATTAAACTGGATAATATACATAATTACACAATAAGCTTAATAAAGGAAAAACGAGCACCTGTAAAGAAAAGCTTTACATCTATAAAGAGAGGACTGAGACATTAGTTTTTAAAAAAGGAACAAGGCAAAAAAAAAACAAAAGTCAACAGCATGGAGATAATTGTGGAAATTTTTTAAAATGGATATATTCAATAAAGGAGAATCAATGAGAAATAGAATTTTTCCCCTGAAAGACCAGGCAGCAGAAACAGCAGAAGAGGACTCTAAGATCATTTCTCTAGAACTGTGTGGAACTCCAGGCCATCTGGTCTCAGTCACTTCTTTTATAGATGAGGAAGTTATAGGCTAGGGAGATCAAGGGCACCCAAAGCCACATGGATTATTATACGCAGAGTCTGAATAAAAGTATTTTGACTCCAGAGTCAGGCTTTATTTTGCTGTACCCTCTGAAAAAAAAGAAGGTAAAGGGGGGAGGCTAGATGGTACAGTGAATAGAATACTGGCCCTGGAGTCAGGAGGACCTGATTTCGAATCTGACCTCAGACACTTAACACTTATTAGTTGTGTGACCTTGGGTAAGTCACTTAAGCCCCATTGTCCTGCCCTCTCCTCTGCAAGAAGAAGGAAGAGGAGGAGGAGGTAAAAAGACAACTCTGCAAGAAGAAGACTTGATAAACAAAGATGATAGAACATAAGACTAGAAATTTGGTGAGATACCTTAGAAAGGAAAGAAGTATTTTACAGTTGAAGAAACTGAGACAAAGAAAAGTTAAGTGACTTGCCCAGGGTCACACAACTAGTCAGTGTCTGATGCTGGATTTGAACTCACACCTTCCACACTCCAGGCCTGGTGCTCTATTCACATGGACTTGTAAAACATCCGAGATTCAGAATTACAGAATAAGAAGGAATCTGAGGCCATCCATTCCAACTTGTCTCTAAGTAACAGACATTTATATAGTATTTCAAGTTTTTAAAAGCCCTTTATAGATCTCATTTGATCCACTCAATAAATTTGTGAGGTAGATGCTGTTATTATTCTCATTTTATGGGTTAAGGAAATTGGGAGAAGTTAAGTGATGAGTCCAGTCTTCTATGGCTAATAAGAGAATGAGACAGAATTTGAACCCGCAACTTCCTTTGACACACAGTAAAATACACAACAGAGAGGCCATCTAGTCTTCACTTTAAGACTTCCTGGGACTGGTGAATTCTCTGCAACCCGAGACACCCCAACCTATGATTAGCTATAATTTTTTGTATGTCTGTTGTTCTCTTTGCAACTTCTATTCATTCCTTCTAGTTTTACTCTCCAGGACTTAAACAGAACAAATTACATCTCCCTTTCATGAGATTATTCCTTTGAATACTTGAAGAAAATTCTCATGACCTACCTAACTAAAGAGAATCTGATCACCATATTTCAGGAAATTATATACGAAAGTTTCTGAGAATTAGTGAGATCAAGGAATAGACCACACACAGAAACAATCCTCTGGACACTAGCAAAGGTTCATGTCAGAATAATTTGATTTTTATCAAGTTCTGAGTTACACCAAAAAAGAGAGAATTTTATTAACAGCTAAGGGGAAAAAATAATGTATTGAAGAATATTCACTCAAGATGAGAAATGACAGAATAAGCTAGAGTCTGATCTATAAAACTCAGTAGAAAATGAACTTCATCACATTATCTTTTACTCAGGCGAAAAAAATTACCATTCAAAGGCAGGAAACTCCATGACTTGTCCAACAATTTCTGCAAGAGAAAGCAAGGCTTGCTGTATCCTTTAAATGCTTATGTCAACCTAGTAGCTGGAAATCTCCAGGTTAATCCTGTAAAAGCTTTACAACCATGGATGACTAATGTTTGACTCAATATAAATTTATATAGGTATATAAAAACAAGTGTAGAATTGTTTTAATCATTAAAAATCCAAAAGTAGTCACCTCAAGGAGCGTACCAACATTGGGTAAAGAAAAAAAAAAGCCAAGTCTGGCTAGAAATTCTGTTATTTAAATCAACGAAGAACTTTAGCAAGGTAGACCACAAGAAAACTTTAAAACTTTGAAACACTAAATCAGCACCAAAAAAGTAGCTTAAACACTAAATCAAATGTAAATACTGTGTAATATTAGTGGAAAAAAATAGGGCTGTTTGGATCTGCCATTGTCTCAATGAGTAGAGACAAAATTCAGAGGTAGAATCACAGTAACAGAATTGTTGACATGATGTCCTAAGGGAACAGACCTCATTAAGAAATAATGCAGAAAAAAGCTCAAGAATGTCACAGCTAAAATCTAGAACTTCAACCTCAACAATAACAACAACAAACACAGCAACCATCCTGGGAGTTCTAGTATCAAGAAACCACAGTCAGTATTATAAAGACCAGGCAGTTTCTGCAGTGAATGAGAGGAGATCTTGGAATACAATATTCCAGAAGATAGAGGCTTAAAACTGTAAGGGTGGAGTTGATTAATTTACTCAATGAAGTCATCCCACCCCTCCCCCCTTAATTTAAGTAATAAAAAGACAAATCAATCACTTTAAATCATAGGTTATGGACTAAGAGACCTTAGAACTGAAGTCATATTGCACAAGCATCATGTTAGGTTGAGGAAACTTGGTCATGTTCTAGGGGTCATCTGTCAATTATCAAGTTAGTTTAATACCAGGTTACTCTCCCCCATCTCCTTATCCTCTTCATTCCCTAACAACCTTGTCCTTTGGATAGAGGAGGACCTTATGAGCTTCAAAGGGTCCAGAGGATGTTGGATTTCACATCTTCCTATCAATGTCCTACCAGCATCTCTGTATCACCTGTTGGCAGTTTCTGCATTTGGAACCCAGGACAGACTCAAGCATAGGGAGAATATAATTCCTAGTTCTGATTTCTATAAGTTCTTTTCTCCCATTTGTGGAGTACTCAAGAAACTCCCCCTTACACATGGTATAGCTTCTTTTCTGGGCTCCTTATGGAACCATGAATCTACATTCAGTCTTTGATAGTCATTTTTTATCAAAATATGGGGAAATGTAATATGAAGCTGTGTGTAGAATACTATATAAGCCTTACCAACCTATCACACAGTTATTCTATGATAAGTGGATACTCATTCCCATCAACAACAATCTGTTATCTTTCATGAAATGTATTAAATGTAAAGCATCAAGTTTGATGTGAGGATAAAATCTGGGAAAGGAGGGGCAAAGCTAATACAGAAAAGAGCAGTGATTCAATTTCCTCATCTCTAAGATGGGGATAATAACAGCATCTATGTCCCAGATATGTGGTACGAATACAAAATAACATTTACAAAGTGCTTTTCAAACCTTAAATCACTACATGAATTGTAGCTATCAACGTTATTATTGCTATCATTGCTAGGTAACCTCTAAGATCCCTTCAAGGATCTGTGATCCTAAAATCCAATGTTCTAAAAATGCATACCGCCTAGAGTGCAATGGAGAGACCAATGATAAACTGATCAGGTTATAATACAATGATAACAATCATTGTAACAACAGTAGCAGCTAGCATTTATATGACACTTGACGTATGTTATCACCTGTGATTCTCACAACAGCCCTGTGAGCTAAGTGCCATTACTGTCTCCATTCTACAGATGAAGAAACAAAGGCACAGAGGTGTTAAATGACTTGCCCAGGCTTACACAGGAAGGGATTAGATTTGAACTCAGATCTCCCTGGCTCTGAGTCTAACACTCCATCCAATATGTCACGTAGTTGGCAAAATACAAACAAAAAAATATGAAGGAGAACTAGTAGAAAGCATCAAAAATGATACATGGGTGAAGAAGATAGGCTAGTCATGTGACAAGAGTAAGGGGTAACTGATGGACTGTGTGCTACTATCAAAAGAAAGCAAGGAAGGCCCCTAGCATTAGGGGCATATACACCGTGTCAAATTTTTAAAAGAACATGGAAGAGAATTGCACAGAGTCGATGAATGTGGAGGGGTTTGAATCTGTCCTGTCAGAAGGAATAACCGTATTAATAAGATCACAGATTTACACGTATATCTTAGTATTTCAGTCAGGATTCCAAAAGTCATTTGTGATTACATACCATCAAAACAGATAGGACTAAGATATAACTGGCGTGTAGGTATATATATCAATCAAGTACAAATGGCAGAAAGTGAAATGCACCATTCCTTCTACCATTTCCTACAGCTTAATCCTATGTTCCTGGGAGAGCAGTCTTTAGGCAATTCCTGTATCTATTCCATTCATTCATAGTAGTCTTCATGGTGATGCAACATTCTATAATTGATGGCTGTAACTCATATCTGCCAAAAGTTATTGTCTGCAGGTAATAGTTCAGCAAGTCAATAGCTCTGTCATCTCAGAAATGTGATTACTCCTTCTGGCAGGGCAAGTCTCCATTCACTCAACCATTGTCATCCTCTGGAGCTCATGTCCATATCCTCCCATAAATTCTACTGCAAAGGAGGTGGCCCATCAGTGGACTAGAGACCTTCCTTTCGGCTTATTCACATTTAAGTACCAATGTGGAACATACGCTGTCTGAGGTCTTTCTGACTCCAAATCCAATCCTTTATCTTCCAGGTCATGTTGCCTTTATATTGATATTAGGGTGGTTGTATTATCCATATTTTCATGCCAGAGTCCAAGATGGATCATCAATACAAGTCAAGAAATTTGCAAAGATTCAGAAAACAAGAGAGTTAATGACCAAGACATTGATTACAAAGCAATTATAACCTAGATTCTCCAAACTGAAGAAACACTAATATTAAGATAGTGTTTTCCAAATTG
The DNA here is from genome assembly GCA_028646575.1 of Pseudocheirus occidentalis. Taxonomy (NCBI): domain Eukaryota; kingdom Metazoa; phylum Chordata; class Mammalia; order Diprotodontia; family Pseudocheiridae; genus Pseudocheirus; species Pseudocheirus occidentalis. The sequence goes on from CM053595.1 coordinate 233,807,735, forward strand.
TTTTACTTCTAATGATTTTTATGTTCTACAAATTATGTTATCAAATTATAAAAATCAGTTCTGTATTTCCAGCACAATTACAAAGATATTTACAAGAGCTCAACTTTTAAAATAAAAAGCAAAATTTTAAGTGATAAATAGATAAACTGAATTAATACCACAAAATACTGACTTGCACAAGTAAAGGAGTAGATGGTATAGTGGATAGACCTCTGAGGAAGAATCATCTTTGTGAGTTCAAATCTGGCTTCAGAAATGCACTAGCTGTGTGACCCTGGGCAAGTCACTTCACCCAGTTTGCTTCAATTTCCTCATCTGTAAAATGAGCTGGAAAGAGAAATGGCAAACCACTCTAGTATCTTTGCCAAGAAAACCCCAAATGGGGTCACAAAGAGTCAGACATGACTGAAAATAGCTAAACAACCCACAAGTAAAGGTGGAAATAAATTATTATAAAACATGTTTCAAAATGGATAAATACTTGTCCAATGAAAAGAGTGCTGGATTTGAATTTGAAGTATCTGGATTCAAATCCTGATTCTGTCAGTTACTAATAGTTTGACCTTCAGTAAATCATTTCATTTTTCTAGGCCTTAATTTCATCTATAAAATGAGGGAGTAGAAACAGATGACCTCTAAGGGCTCTCCCATCTCCTTAACTATCATCTTCTGAGTGATGCCTGTCGATAGCATATAATCCCATCTTTTACAACAAGTTGGTTGTGATATTATTAAAATTCATAAGTTTATCTTAATTTTTTTCTATAAAACCAGACATGTTTAACATCATGGGCATTAGGGATTTTTATAAATCATTTATAAAATGGTTTTTATGAAAAAGTCTTATTTCAAGTGAAGAGATCCATACTACAAAAAACTTGAAAATCACTATTCAAGATCAATTTTCTTTTTTAAAAAGGAGCATGTCTTATGAATGATTTTTTATTTTAATTTTTGAAATTTTCATTTTTTAAAAATTTCGACTTTCATAAAAAATTCTCTTTACAAATGACTATTTTACAATATAGTCTCGTTCTTTTGTGAAAGTCTCATTCAGAAAACATTCTCCTTTAAGAGAAAATTGATCCAGAATAGTACTGCTAAAAGTACTAAGATGTGGTGAGTCAGCTGTTACACAGTAAGGACAAGCTAGTACTACCAGTAAGTGCAATAAAGTACTTGCACCCAAATATTTTTTGCTCCCCCCAACAGAAACTTGGGTGACCCGAAGGATAGAGTGCCTGACTGGGAGTCAGGAAGACCTAAGCTCAAAGCTGGCCTCAGACACAGTAGCTGTGTGACCCTGGGCAGGTCACTTAATCTTGTTTGCCTCAGTTTCTTCATCTGTGACATGAGCTGGAGGAGGAAATAGCAAACCACTCCAGTGTCTTTGCCAAGAAAACCTCAGATGGGGTCATGAAGAATCACACGTGACTGAAAAGCAACTGAACAACAACAAAATTTTTCAATACCCAGACAACTAAGCTTAAATTCCCAAATGGTCAGGCTATTGATCCAAATAAGGATTATAACCAGGACACTAGGGCTTGCAGAGCATAGGTCATCCTCACCTGAAGCACAGTCTGAGAAAACCGTTAGTCAAAAAGGAGACAAAATACCATGAGAAGAGTATATTACCTCTTAGAAGTGGCATTAGACCACAGACCCAAATAGTGCTTAGTAACTGAGGCAAGAGCATCTTTTTCCACAGAAAGCGAGCTATGGACCAGGAGGAAGCCTCAGAGGCAGCTCATGAGAACAGCTGCTAAGCCCCACTGGACAAATTATTATGGCCACTCTTTGCTTAAGAAGGTGACTGTCTGACCAAGTTAACTCCTAACCAAGAAAATGACCTCTGAACCAATAAGAAGCTGCCAGATAAAGAGCTCTGAAATCATGAAAGGTCAGAAGACAGTTCTCCAAATGCCCACAAGTGACTCCCCCAGAACCAGTAAGGAGACAGAAGCATCTTGTCTCAGAAGTTAATGAAAAGGATCTCCTGGGTTACATAGTTGGACTGATGATTTGTACTGATCGCAAGCAATGATGCTGAGTTTTATGTCTGATGGCCCAGATTGTCTGACGCTGTATCAGAAGATTAGTCAATGCTCCATTTGAATGAATGAATAGCAAAGCAATAAACTCTTATTATGTGCAAAGCATTATGCTATGCATTGGGGTGAAAGCATAAAAGCTTTCGATTGATTCATATTCTAATGGGGGAGAAAATATTTCTTTTAAATATTTCTTTCTTTGATTCATGCTTTCAAGAGATTAAAAGCTGAGTACTTGCTCTCCATGTGGGATGTTGTCTGATTATTCCTCATCTCTGACATCTTGGGCTGCCTACAGAATTGGTGACTTACTAGCTTGGTCTATCTGAGAACCCAAACACTGATTATTTACTGACCAAGGTGCCCATACAAAACTCTGCTTCCTTTATCTGCCAGTATTACTGGAGATCCCTTTAAAGTGGAGTGACCAAACATGGAAGTTGATGCCACCATCCATGCTCAATGATCATAGGACTCTGGATGTATGGGATCCTAGCCAACTAGCTCTTCCTCCATCCTCTATTAAGCAGACTCCTATCTCTTGCTTCCCTTATTTCAATCTGTTGTTGAGATGAAGTTCTTTTATCTTGCTACCTCTCCCTATCTTCCTGCTCTCATCTCTAGCCACCTCAACCTTATCCCTCCATGGCCTATATATTCCTCAGCCTTCCTTTTCCAATGTACCATCCTAGATCTCCTAACCACACACCCTTTCCATTTTCTGGCACTAATGAAAATCTGTTTCCCTCCAGACAATGCATCTCTGGCTACTCTCTCTAGACAAGGATGTTCTTTCTCTCAAACCCTGAGAAATGGGCATTCTCCTTCCTCTTCACTGCTACTTCCAGACCATCCCTCTAATACCTCTTTTGTTTTGAGTTTCATTTCCTCTGTCTCTATCACTTGGTCCCTATCTTTATTGTAGTCACATATCAGGTTCTAGAGAATCATTCTCCCTCTTTTCCCAAAGAGTATGGTGCCTAGATCACAGTCTTTCCATCTGTGCCTTTATTCCTCTTAAACTTGTTCTTTCTCCTCACCATGATTTCAGCTCCTACTAACCATCCCTAATTTTCCCATCATACGTACTCTAGTCCCACTTTTTTCTGTTCACAGGGTTGAACTAACAACTGACTGGTTCAACTACACTCTATCTTCTACACTTGAAAACCTTGCCCACTAGACACTTTTCACTCATGTCTTGTCAAACTTCAAGTTACTATTATTTACCTTCCCCTTTTCTACTTATGGTGCTTAATAACTATGGAGAAAGTTATACTCTAATACCAATAGAAATCCCTTCTGATCCTTTGAACTCCTAGTGCCCTCTTTACTTAATTACCTTGTATAAAACTGACTTATATCTATGTTATATTTATTCAGCATTTATGCATATGTATGCACACATACACATACACATGCACATACACATACACATACACACACACATACACATACACATACCCTGGAACAATAGTAGGGAATCTGCTGGATACTAGAGACAGACACAACATGAAACAGCCCCTGCCTTCAAGAAGCTTATGTTCTATCAGGAGATACATTTCTATTAGGTTATTACATTCTATCTATTGACAACGGAGATGTGGCGGCCAAAAAAGTTGAGAAATCTTGGGTTAAATAAAAACAAGCATAACCTCCAAGAACAAGGGCATGATAATTCTGTTGTACTCTGCTCATACACTGTCTTGGACATTATGTTCATTTCTGGGTACTTTAGTTTGGGAAGGGCATTGAGAGGCAGGAAAGCATCCAAAAGAGGACAACTTTGTAAAGGACCATAAGCCCATACATTATAAGGATCAGTAGAAAGAACTGGTAATATTGAGCTTGGAGAAGAAACCACTTAGCAAGGGATATGATTTTTGCCTTCAATTATTTGAAGGAAATGGATTCAGTTTTTTCTATTTAGTCCCAAAGGGCAAAACTAGAAGAAACCAATGGAAAATGTAGCAGTAATTTTAGATTTGCAGATAAGAAAAACTTGCTAACAACTAGACCTATCCAGAAGTGGGCTGGGCTGCTTCAGTTGGTATTGGGTTTCCCCTTAGAGGTCTTTATATAGAAATTTATCAGGTGTGGCATAGTAGGGATTCTTTTTCAGGTGTAGATGAGACTAACTGGCTCCTGGGGTTTCTTCCAACCTAAAAAACTATGATTCTGGACAATTGTAATAGTCTCCAAAATGTTCTTCCTGCTTATGGTATCTCCTGTCTCTAATCCAGTCTTCACACAACTGCCAAAATAATCTTCCTGAACTCCAGGCCATTCACCTGTCCAAAGAAACCTTGAGTGAATCCTTATAGACTCCAGGATAAAGTAAAAACTCATCTACCTGTTGGATGATAACTTCCTTGTACATCCACACCAGTCTCTTTAGACAACTCCCCTTTTCTTGCCTCATATGAATTTCTTTTCTTTGTCTTTCTAGAATTTCATTCTTTTTTTTTAGAATTATTTATTTATTTATTCTTAGTTTTCAACATTCACTTTTATAAGATTTTGAGTACTAAATTTTCTCCCCTTTTTTGCTTCTTCCCTCCCCAAGACAGTGTGCAATCTGATATAGATTATGCACATATACATTCATACTAGCCATATTATCACATTAGTCGTGTTGTGAAGAATTAGAACCAATGGGAGAAACCATGAGAAAAAAGAAAAAAGAGAGAGCAAATAGCATGCTTCAATCTGCATTCAGACCCCATAGTTCTTTTTCTGGGGGTGGATAGCGTTCAGAATTTCATTCTTGAGCACTTAGTACTCTTTTCTTGTAAAACTTTCAGTCATGACAACCTACCTTTGCCCAAAACTTTGGTATCTGCTTTCCTGAAATCAATGCCCAGATTTCCTCTCCTAATCTTTCACAAATTCTAATATGGAATGATCACTTTCTACAAGGAAAAGTTTCCATCATTTTCATACCAGCAACCAGTTCCTCTTTGTGGTTGAAAAGCATATCCAGAATAGAAGTTCCCCCTTTTGGTTCCTCCATCTTTTGAAGAATAAAGTTATCATGAAGACAAGTCAAGGAAGTCTGTCCTACTTTGGCATGAAGAAAGCTCTAGGAGATGTCTGGATAACTGAAGTCACCCCATCACTATCACAGTCATGCCCCTGTGTTGGCTTGTGATATGTCTGCCAAACTCCTCATCTGTTTCCTCTTTCTCTTCAGGTAGTCTGCAACATTCTACATTGACACTATAGCTTCTATTTCTACTTTCATTTATCTTTACCTAAATGCTCTCTGCCATATTTCCACAGAATTATCTGATTCTGTAGTGTTATGTCCCTTCTTCTACTCAACATTCCAGTCAAGTTGGTCCCCTAACCACTCTTGACATTCCATTTCCCATCTCCATGGCCTTGCACAGGTCCCTCTTATGACTAGAGTGCTATTTGGCAATGAATTTAACTCTTGGAATCTATTCTTCAAGATCTGTTCAAGTGCCATCTTCTGAAAGGAGACTTTCCTCATCCCTCAGTTTATATTGCCCAATGCCTACACAAATTATTTTGGATTTATTTATCTGTTAATATGTTTGTTGTATCACCCCTGAGAGAATGCTAAACAATTTGTGGCATATGATTGTAATAGAATACTACTGTACTGTAAGAAATGATGAAAAGGTTGATTTCAGAAAAACATGAAAAGACTTTCATAAAATAATGAAGAAATGAGAAGAACCAAGAGAACATTGGATACAGTAACAGCAATATTGTTCAAAGAACAACTGTAAATGACTAAGTTATTCTGAGTATTATAAATATTCAAATCAACTACAAAGGACCTATGGAGGAAAATACTAGCCATCTCCAAAGAAAGAAATGATAGGGGCAGTTAGGTGCAGTGAATAGAGCACCAGCCCTGGAGTCAGGAGGACCTGAGTTCAAATCTGGCCTCAGACACTTAATACTTACCAGCAGTATTAGCCCCAATTACCCTGCCTTTCCCCCTCCAAAAAGACAAAAAAGAGAAAGAAATGATAAATAGAAATATGTATAGTATGGTTTTACATATATGCACATCTGTGTCAAATGGTGGCCTTCTCTACTTAGTGCAGGATGGGAAGGGAGGGTGAGAGACAGTTCAGAATTTAAAACATAAGAAAAAAATTTTAAAGAAGTAAATATTTCCTTATATACATTATACACAGTGTCACAAAAACCACAAAACAGACACTATGAAATGAATTTCAGCAGTCATGGTTTAATGAACCCCACAACAGTAATATATTATGGCCATGATAAATAAAAGAAATATAGCAAATTCAAGCAAATTCAAATAGCAATATCGCAGTGAGTTGAGTGGAAAGATACACGTTAAAAGAATCTGAATCTAACATGTATTCTGTTATATTTAGAAAGCAAATTATATATTTTATGTCTGTAATAGAATAATAAGACTTTTCTACAGTAAGGTCTTCTCATCAACAATATTAGCAAAACCACTACATTTGGATTCTACCCGTTCAGCACTCACTGTATTCTATGAAGGAGCAGCAATGAGAAGAAAAAAGATAAAGGCAGGAAGAAAGCCAGAATCACAGACAAAATTTTTGCCAGCAGTAACACACTTTTAACTGCACTCAAGGACCAATTTTCAAGATATCTCAAAGAATAGAAAATATTGTAGATAGACCTTATAATTTTAAAAATAACTAAGATAGCATGGGTGACTATGAATCCACTTCCCTATCTTTCTAAAATCTTTATAAGCATGATCTATGTACATATTGAGGTCATCCTTGATGAAAATCTGAGAAGAGAATAGGTAAGCTACTAAAGGTAATTTTCTACCAAAGTCATACAGCTCAATAAGTAGCGTAGATAACTTAAGATCTTGCTCTGTCTATCATCTGGATTTTTTTTAACATTAGATGCAATATGACAAAGTCTTACTTAACAGGATGCCTGCCACAGATCTAAAAATAATATGTCTGTGACTATTATAACTGTTGGGGAGTTGTCTAAAGAGATTAATGAAGATGTGCCAGGAAATCATCATCGACTTTTAAAAGACACATCTGAAAACACAGGCAGGTCAGTGGTACAGTTCTTTAAGAACCATGTTGGGGGTGCCAAACTTCAGAATGAGCCAAGATTGGTGAGGAAAGCTAAGTACAACAGCAGGGGATTTGTTAAATTATAATCAGGAAAAGAGGAGGTTCACCAAAAGGATAGGTAGAACGTGATGGGTAGAATGACAGATCACAGACAGAAGGCAAAAAAACCTTTCCGTTTTCTCTGCCAAGAAGAAAGATCTTTATACTAGAAGGGACAGCATAAAAAAATTACCATTAGAAAGTTGGTAACCAAGGTAAGCAGGAAAACAGTAAGAGAACATCTAACTGCCTTTGAAGAGTTCAAATCACAGGATCCAGATGAACTTCTAAAAGAACTAGCAGGTGTGATTTCTATGAATTCTGTCCTATTCGGGGGCAGGTAGTCAGCCAGTTCAGAACCCATCTATCATTATCTAACCTTCATCTCTCCATATTTGCCACAGGAATAGCAAGACAGACTTTAAGAAATTGTTTGCTAACAATCTAGCTAAACTCTAGCTACAATATGTCCACGATCTAATCTTGCTAGTAACTCCGTCAAAAAAAAAAATGCAACAAAAAATGAGTTGAATGTGGCAGGAGCTGTTCTTGAGGAAACCAAGGAGGCTTCATGAAATCCTAGAAATTGAGGTTTAGTCAGATTTTGGACAGCTATAAATGCCAGGCTGAGGTGTTTGCATCTTATCCCAGAGATAATAAATAGCCACTGGAAATTTTTGAACAAGTGAGTAATATGCCTTAGGAAAAATATTTTGGCAGTAGTGTGGAAGACAGATTAAAGAGAAAAGACTGGAAATAGGATGACCAATTAGGATACAATTACAATAACCCATGCAAGGAGTGATGAAGGCCTGAACTAGGACAGTGGCCAGGTAAGTAGAGCAAAGGGGATAGATGGAAGAGGTGCTGTGCAAAAAACATGGTTAATTAAAGGAACTGAAGATTTTAATGCAGAGCTTCAAAAATAGCCTTAGGACATTGTGAAGACTTGAAGGAATGCAATTCTTGACTAAAATATAGTATTAGAAGGGATTCACCTTTTTTTGTTCAAAAGGAACAGATTAGATAATCAGGGTGGTACCATATCATTACACACAAAGTGTATGGAAATACCTGTATGGAAATCTACAAACCTGAGGGGAGAAGCAGGGTGGAGAGCATTTGAGTGAGGATCAAAGGATGGAGAAACAGAAATGATATTGTGTTAGTATTGTGGTATAACTAGAAGGGAAAATATGTATGACAAGTTTCTAAAGCAAATCACAGGACTAGCAGAGACAGAATATGATTGTGGGGAGAGGAAGACTTCGCATATGCATACATCTACTGAACATATCTTTCTGATAAAAACTAAGCAACTGATTCTTGTATAGTTAATTTAATCTTTCAGAAGGCAGACACCAAGAGAAACTGCTATGCTGAATCTGGTTTTGATCAATTACAGGGAATTGGTTGATGAATTGGGGATAAAAGGTGGGGGGCTTTAGGAGAAAATGTTTATGCCATCTTACACCTCATTTTAGATAAAGAGTGGAACACCTTGCAAAGATTGCTATGCACCCTCATCTTTAGGAAATCCGTTTTCATTGAGTTCAGAGAAATGATAAATGGGAACCTGTAGTCTGAGATACTAAAAGGGAATTCAGCTTAGGAATGGAGGGAGATTCTCAAGGATAAAATTCAAATGATTGTTTTATTTTATTTATTTTTATATTTTGTCATTTATTTTTATGAGGAAGAAAAATGGGTACTGTCTAAAGCAACTCACATGGCTTCATGTCAAGAACCTAAATGGAAGATGGAATGAAGGGCAGATAACTGAGGGCGAATTCAAAAGGGTGGCACAGTCTTACAGGCAATAGTGTCAGGAAAGCCAAATCCGAGGATGAGCTAATGTTTTGATAAAGTCTAAGGACAACAAAAAGGACTTTGAGAATAAGAATTGGGGGGGGGGGGGCAGCTAGGTGGCGCAGTGAATAGAGCACCGGCCCTGGAGTCAGGAGGACCTGAGTTCTAATCCGGCCTCAGACACTTAACACCAAAACTAGCCGTGTAACCTTGGGCAAGTTACTTAACCCCAATTGCCCTCCAAAAAAAAAAAAAAAGAGTCAGGAGGAGAATAAGAATTGGGGAATAAGGAGGAAAGAAAAAGTGTAACATGATAAGGAAAACACAAAACTGCTGAATTCCTTTTCCTTCTCTTTTCTGTACCAAAGAGAGATTTTGGCATGGAACAGAAAGAATTATAAGGAAACTGAAAGCCATTGTGAGTATCTTCCAAGGGAATGGCAGAATTTATTGATGTGAGCAGAGCCATTGATGATGGAGGATAGTAGAGTTGTATCTCCAAGTAGGCTTGGAGATGGGCAAATGTCCAACTTCTCTAAAAGGAAAAGATAATGGATTTTTCAGACTATGGGCTCGTGAGCTTGACTTCAATTCCTGACAAAATCATAAAGGGAAGATTGTGAAAATTCAAAAAGGAAAGTAGTGATTCACTTTGAGCTAGCATTAGTTAAGAGTAAGTTGGATTAGAGCAGCGGTTCTCAACCTGTGGGTTATGTTCAATTTGTAACAATGAAAACACATCCTGCACATCAGATATTTACATTATGATTCATAACAGTAGCAAAATTACAGTTATGAAGTAGCAACAAAAATAATTTTATGGTAGGGGGTCACCACAACATGAGGAACTGTATTAAAGGCTTGGAGCATTAGGAAGGTTGAGAACCAGTAGATTAGAGTGATTTCATCTGCTTTTTATTATTCTGATAGATGAGGCAAGTTTCACAAGCATAGTTACATGATGTTTTAGCAAGGCATGAGAGGATCTCCCACAATTGCCTTATGGGACAAAATGGAGAAATGTGAGTTAGAAGATATGAAGTGGATCCATAGAAATCTGAAGAGGAATGAGGTCTCGAGAAGAATATCTTGGGTTTCTCTGTCCATGGCCCTGTCTGCTGAATATTTTTATCTAAGCACTGTATTTTATGTCATGCCATATTTGTAATATTGCATCCAATGGTGGTGACCATCATCAGACTGGATCATATATAGGAATTAGACAATTGTGTGACCCTTGAAACCTCCATTTAAATTGAATGGGATCTCCTCTCATTTGTACCTAACCAAGGATCCTCTCTCTGCAACATCTCTGACAAATTGTCACCTGACCTCTCCTTGGGAACTTTTAATGAAGGTGAACAAGTAGGTAGGAGATACAGGGAAGCTGATTTAGCTTCAATGTGAGAAAAAAGCCTCTAGTAAAATGCCTCAATCACCACTACATGGCCCTGTATTGTTTACCATTTTTATCAAAGACTTGGGTAACCTTATCAGTGGCAATCATAAAAACTTGCAAATGACATAAAACTGGCGGGATAATGAATACACCAAATGAAATCAGAACTTAGACCTTGAGACTTTAGAACATTGGACCAGATCAAATGAGATTAAATTTATTAGGGACAAATTTAAAGTCTTTCACTTAAGTTCAAAAAATCAACTTAACAATACAAGGTTGGCTAGACAGCAATTCATCTGAAAAAGATCTAGTGGTTACAGAATACCACAAGCTCTACAGGATTCACCAAGGCAATAATGACAGAAAAGAAAGCAAAAGCAATCAGACCGTATAAAGGAGAGGCGTAAAGTCCAAGATTAGGAAAATGGCAGACTCTTCAGTCTGTCCTAATTAAACCACATTTAAGATATTGTTTTCAGCTCCGGAGATCCTATTTTAGGAAGGACATTGATCAGCTGGAGAGTGATTTGAAGAGGGTCCCCTGAATGGTTGCAGGGTCTTCGATTCATGCCCAAAAGGATTAGATGAGAGAACTGGGGATGGTTAACCCAGAGAGAGGGGCATGGTAGCTAGTTGTGATGTGGGAGAAGATTTGGGGGCAATGGGTAGAAACTACAGCAATGTGACAAATATCGGAAGTACTTAAAAGAAAATTGGCATGCCAGTGCCTCCAAATGTTGGTGGAGTCACGAATTGATTCAGACATTCTGCCCAAAAAGTCACTAGACTGTGTACACTTTTTGACCCAAATATACCACTGGTGGGTCCATACCCCAAAGAGATCAGAGAAAGAGGAAAAGGAACTATATGTATAAAAATATTGCTAGGAATGACTTTCATAGCAATGAAAGATTGTAAGCTAAGGGGCTGTCTTCCTGTTGGGGAACAGCTAGACAAGTTATGGCACATGTATCTATAGGATGCTATCATGCCATGAGACATGCCAGAATGGACAATTTCAGAGCAAGTGCCTGAATGGATACAGTGAGAAGTGAGAACAGAGAGAATTTAAAGGATAATGACCTTGTAAAGCAAACCAGCTTTGAAAGGACTCTGATCACTGGAAGGCAAACTATGAATCCAGAAGACTAAAGATAAAGCATGCTACTCATATCCTTCCAGAGAGGTGAGGAATTTAAAATGCAGTGAGACACACACACACACACACACACACACACACACACTCACATGTTGGGGCATGGCCAATGTGGAATTGGTTTTTGATTTTTTTTTTTTGCCAGACTATACATGTATATAATGAGAGTTGTTTTTTTTCTTTGGAGGGTGGGCAGCGCTGTTTGCTTGTTTGTTTTCAGAGGTTCTTTTTGGCAGGGATAGGGGGCAGGATAGATTATAAATGCACATAAAAATAAATATGTTTATTTATTAAAAAATAAAAAGAAACTACAGAGACAAATTTTGGCTTGATATAAATTTGCTAATGACTAGATCTATCACAAATGAAGTGGAGATCCTCAGAAGGTCCCCTTCATTAAAAGTCTCCAAGGAAAGGTCAGATGACAGATTGTCAGTTAAATTGTATAGAAGAGATGCTTGGCTAGGTACTAATGGGAGATGGCCTCTAATCCCATTCAATTTAAATTTCTGTATATATGAGAGGTTGGATTAAGCCTCTATTGGGGGGACTTGCTTCTCCTATTACTCTGAGGTTCCTGATCCTGTCAATGGCTTATTTGCCCCCATCCCAAAGGAAATTCCCTATTTCCTTTCAGATCTAGGCATGTTAATAAATTTAGGTTTGATGTAAGGAAATACTTCCTAACAATTTAAAGCTGTCAAAAAACGGAAAGGGTAGGGGGGAAGGGGAATTAGGTGGCACAGTGAGAAAGCATCAGGCCTGAAGTCAGGGAGACTTTCCTTCCTAAGTTAAAATTTGGCCTCAGACACTTATTAGCTATGTGACTCTGGGCAAGTCACTTAACCCTGTTTACTTCAGTTCCTCGTCTTTTAAATGAGCTGGAGAAAGAAATGGCAAACCTTTCCAGTCTGTTTGCCAAGAAAACCCCAAATGAGGTCATGAAAAGTTGGACATGACTGAAATGACTGAACAATAACAACAATAAAAAGTGAGAAAGGTTAATTACTAGTCAGGGGACCATCTCTGGAGGTCTTCAAGTAGAGGCTGGAGGCCCCTTGTTGACAATGTTGAGGGGAGCATGTTAGTGTGTGGACTAAACTGCACAGTTGAGATACCCTCCTTTTCTGAGATTCAATGATCTATTCGCTATCACAGATCAAAATCACTAGCGAACATATAGGTTCTTTGTCTTGATTTTTCTTTTTGGCTGGATTTGGAATTGGGGATGGGGAGAGAATTTAAGGGGAAGAGAGAAATGAAGAGGAAGCACAGAGAAAAGTCAGAAATCTGGCAAACCCAGGTCAAAATTATAGAGAGCACAGAGTTTTAAATTATCTTGGTAGTTTGCTCAGACAAGGCCCTCAGAACAAGATGTTCTGTCTTCTGTGAGCATGGCATTTACATACAGAATACATGCATTCAGATCTTATCTCTGCTTCTTACCGTTAGCCATTGACTTTTCTGGGCCTCAGTTTTGTCACCTGCAAAATCCAGGTAGGAGGGAAGGATGGAGGGAGGGGGTGAATGGATGGATCAAATAAGCTCTAAAGCGTTTAATACTTTGCTGTCCCAAGGGAATTGAAATCCCTTACTTGAGTTATAGTATGGAGTGTGCAAGAGAGGCAAAGCAGAGATGTTAGCAGGACTATCTCCATGTACATGTGCATTCCTTAAATAGATTTTAAGAGTCTCATGAATTTAGTTTCTTCTTTTCTTGTGAATAATAAATCATGACAAATTCTATACAATTTACATTGATATAATTCTTTCCTTAAAACAAGATGCACAATAATAATAATAACTAGCTTTTCTATATTATATACCAGGCGCTGTGCTATTATTGTCTATTTAATATTATCTCATGCAATTTGGAACAAACCCGAAGGGCTATAAAGCTGCGTATACTCTTTGACCCAGCAATACCACTAGTCTGTATCCCAAAGAGAACAAAGGAAAAGGAAAAGGTAAAGGACCCACATGTACAAAAATATTTCTAGCAGCTCTTTCGTAGGGATGCCCATCAACTGAGAAAGAGCAGAACAAGGTATGACATATTAATGTGATGGAATACTATTGTGCTCTAAGAAGTGATCAAGGAGATGGTTTCAGAAAACTGTTGGAAGACTTACATGAACTAACGCAAAATAAAGTCAGCAGGACCAGGAGAACATTGTATACAGTAACAGCAACATTATAACAGTGATCAACTATGAAAGACTTTGCTCCTCTGATCAATCAACACAATAATCTACAAGTTGAAAGGATTCATGATGAAAATCCTATCCACTTCCAGAGAGAGAACTAGTAAACTCTGAGTACAGTCTGAGGACAGATTGAAGCATACTTTTTTCACTTGTTTCATGCTTTTTTTTTTTTTTACAACATAGCTAATGGGGAAATAGGATTTGCACGATTTTACATGAATAATTGATAACATATTTCTTGCCTTGCCAATGGGTAGAGGAGAGCTGGAGGGAGGAAGAGAATTTAGAACTCAAAATTTTCAAAAATAAATGTCAAAATAAATTCTAATTTAAAAAAACAAATATCTCATTTGATCTTCCCAAAAAATGCTGAGAGGAAGATGCTATTATTTTTCCCATTTTATAGATGAGGAAACTGAGGCAAAAAGAGGTCAGGTGATTTGCCCACAGTCACATAGGTAGTAATTGTCTGAGGCTGTATTTGATCTCAGGTCTTCCTGACTCCAGACCCAGTGCTCTCTATTCACTATGCCACCCAATGCCTCGTGCTAGCAGCTAGCACATAGAATTAAACTGCCCCCTAACTGACTCTGGGAAATTTGTAATCAAAGTTAAATATGCAAATCACCATTTCTCAATAAAATGGGAAATGAGCCAAAGCATGATAAACTGTTTTAATAAATACAGACAAATTTTGGGTTAAGATAATGTATTTAATAAGCAATTATTAAGCCCCTACCACGTGTAAGGGATAGGTGATGTACATGCCTACAGTAGGAGAGGTACAAAGAAATGCAAAAAAGACAGTCCCTGCCCTCAAGGGGCTCACAATCTAATATTAATTATTCTAAACATTTGAGGAGAAATGTGGGAGGAAAAAAGTTGCCTAGAATTTTAGGTTTTTGTCTCATGTGGTCAATCAATGAGCATTTGTTAAACATCTAATGTGTGTCAGGTGCTATCTCACTGCCCTGAAGGGACTTTGCTTTGAAGACACCTTTCCTAAAGTCTTGTAGGATTGTTTAGACTAAGATGTTGAAATTCCTGATTAGGTAAAGAATCATCATTCCTATCCTGTGAGAACCACAATCAATAACCTCTTCCAGAACTGAAAAGGGAGAGTTTTCCTCAGGTTTACCACTCCCATCTCTGTTCTACAATTTCACATTCTCTTCTCAACAGCTGCGTATACGTGTTACTGGAATTCCATAGCAGCAATGTATACAAGATGTTCTTGGACTTGAAAGATGCCTCAGAGATCATCTTGTTCAACCTTCTCCCACACATCTTGGCTTTCAAGAGAAAAGGGCTGACCTTTTTAAATAGTCTTGGTATATCTGGTAACTCCTTTCTTCACAGGAAACTGAACAAAGAAATGCATGAGGTGTAACCATGACCCTTCTTAACTGTCATTGATACTTACTGAATAGGGTCTAAAGAGAATTTGTTCTTAATTATGGGGGTTTGGAGGTGGGGAGGTTGTTGTTGTTTTTCTTCTGGCTTTCAGATTCAG
This sequence comes from Pseudocheirus occidentalis, assembly GCA_028646575.1. Taxonomy (NCBI): domain Eukaryota; kingdom Metazoa; phylum Chordata; class Mammalia; order Diprotodontia; family Pseudocheiridae; genus Pseudocheirus; species Pseudocheirus occidentalis. The sequence continues at coordinate 233,822,999 of CM053595.1, forward strand.
AGTTTCCTTAAATACATGAGCATTTCAGAGGGTTGATCTCTGGATAACCTATAGCTTATTGTATTTTTTTTGGCAGCCAGCCTTATTTAATATTATACTTGTCACTATTTGCAACTTTACCTTTCCATATCAATGAGCAACTAATATGTGCAAGAGCAATGAAACACAGTTTTTAAAAAATATCCAATCTCAGATAGTCTCACGCTAAATAGATCTATATGCCACTGTTTTCCAGAATTTGGGGGAATACTATATTCCTTACAATTTTATTCCAATGCTCAAAGTAGAATTTTTTTTACCCATATAGGTTCCAAGGAATCCAGACTTATCTATCTGCCACATATACCTTGCTCAGCAGAGCTGTATTGCAAATCCTGCTGCCATGTCTTAACTTGAACATCTTGTACTCACTGTACAAGCCTAAGGTGATGATCTCAATATTCAGGGTGTATTAGTTGTAGGGGGTGGGAGAATGCCAGCTAAGTACACCACCACCAACTTCTACTTTGGAAGATTCGACTACATTTTTAGGTTCTCATAATCAGGAGCCCCATCTTATCCCTTAATTACAATAATAGTTTACTTTGGCCTGAGGAATGAGAATGGAAGAGGAAAGCTTTTGCAAAAAAAATGTTTTATAGCAGATAACATTTTTACAGTTATGCAGTGGACTGAAAGATGTACAAGCATTGTTTATTGACTATTAAAAAAACAATTGATTACTAGAACCAAATGTTGCCTTTGTTTCTCTCCTTCCTTTTTCTCTAAGTGCTTCCTCCAGCATCTTGTCTCCCATCCACGTATGTCAAAACAATATAAAATTCTGTGAAAGATGTTACAGAAATGGTGACGTGTTTATTTATATCAAACAAAGCACAAAACCCCAAAAATATGTTGGCTCATCAAAGATGTTTGCCATCCTCATGATAATATCCAATGCAGAGACCAAATAGAATGTGGATTCCTTATAGTTGCTGAGTTCCTCCAGAGGTTCTTCCTGAAGGTAGCACTTTACTTATAAATATTTGTGTGTATTCACTATAGTTACTGAAGGCCTTGCTCCTATTTGCAGATGGCATTTTACTTGGGCAAAATTTTTAATGATACATAGATAGACAGATAGACAGACAGACAGACAAACAGACAAGACAGATAGATAGATAGATAGATAGATAGATAGATAGATAGATAGATAGATAGATAGATAGATAGATAGATAGATGGATGGATGGATGGATGGATGGATGGATAGAGAGATAGATAGATAGATAGATAGATAGATAGATAGATAGATAGATAGATAGATAGATAGATTGGTGAATGTATAAATTAATTAATATTTATTAAGTTCTGAGGATATGAAAAAAGAAGCAAAAATTAGTCTTTGCCTTCAAGGAGCTTTATAATCTAACAAGAGAGACAGCATGCAAATAAGTAGAAAACAAGTTATTCAGGATAAATAGGAAATAATTGAAAGATGGAAAGTATTAGAATTAAGAAGGATTGAAGAAGTCTTCCAGTAAAAAGGTGGAATTTTTGTTGGTACTTAAAGGAAGTAGGGAAGATCAATAGTTGAAGCAGAGAAAGGCCTGGGGTTGGGGGTGGCAGGGGAGAGGCAGGCAGAAAAAAATGTCCAAGTTGAGAGATGGAATGTCTTGTTCATAGAATGATCAGAAGACCAGGCAATGAACAAAGTAGCTAAAAGGGTGGGGTGAAGGTGACCACCAAAGGGTACCCGGAGTTGAAACTAAGCAGAGCAGCTGAGGGTAAATGAAGAGCTAACTGGAAAGAGTTATCTTAGAAAATATCTGTAATTATTCAAAAGCATTCTACGTACATGGGAAAGACCAAGCTGACAAAGAATGACCGTTGTGAAATTTCAACATGCATTTAGATGGATACCCTATTGGACTTTTCCAATACTATGACATTTAGGACAGATAGCACCAACAGATAATTTATTTCCAGAGTTGAACAGGAGACTGGATTGTGTTCAGAACCTACAGAGATCTTTTACTAACCCCAAGCATCCTGTGAAGGGATCATCCTTTTGATATTAAAATTGAACAGTGTAGCTACATGGCAGCAAGACTTTGAAAAACTAAAAAATGAGACTCACGCTGAGAGCAAGAGACAGACACATGGTAGGTGTGAGTAGGCTACAACATATAACTAATGAGCAACTCTGAAGGACAAGAAGGGACTTTATCAAGGAACTACATGATAGAAAAATGAGCAGGTCATGGGACAAGAGTGAAGAATGACGGGTAGACAAGCAGTGTTAGACGGGTACCTTTATGATATCAGCCGACATCAGAGAAGGCTTCCAGCATATTGAGTGAATTCCCTACGGTGAACTTTTGAGAGGACGTGGGCAAGAGTTGCAAAGGGTGGGCAGACATGAATGGGGCATGATCAGCATTTTTAGAGAGAACTCCTCAACCAGTGAGATCAAAGACCAATTTGAGTATGCTCCAGGTACATACTAATACATATCAGCAGTAGATACCTGTAGATTTGGGGGTTACAAAAACAAAAGAGGAAAAGTCCTTGCCCTCAAGAAACTTGCATTATAAAAAACATGCAGGTATAAAGGAAGATACAAGGTAACCTTGGACAGAAAGGTCCTAGTAGGGTAAGTGATTAGGAAAAGTCTCATGTAGAAGATGGCAGTGGTGCTGAGTCTCTAAGGACAGCAGGAACTCCAAGAGGCAGAGGTAAAGGAGAGAATTGTAGGTGTGGGGGTGGGCAGCCAATGCTAAGGCATGGAGATGGGAGATTAAGCATAGTGTGTAAGAAGGCAAGTAGAGTATAGGGAGGAGAATAATTTGTAAGAAAGCTAGAAAGATAAGATGGGGCAGCTTGTGAAGAGATATAAATGCTAAACAAAGACATTTCTGTTTGATCTGAAATGTAAAAAGGGAGCCACTGTATCTTACTGAATTGGGGATAGAAGAGAGTAACATAATCAGACCTAAGCCTTAGGAAAATTCCTTTGATGACTATTTGGGTGATGGACTGCAGAGCAGAGAGACTGGAAGTAGGAAGTCCAATCAAAAGACTGTTGCAATAGACTAGATGAAAATGAAGAAGGGCCGAAGCTAGAGTGGTAGCTTTATGATTGGAAAGAAGGTCATGGGGTGACTGATGAAGGCAGAAATGAAGAGGTTTGGTAACTGATTGGATATGTGAAGTATTGGTAAAAACTGAGGACATCATTAAGGTTGCACATTTGAGTGACTGGAAGAATGGTGGCATCCTCAACAAAAACAGGGAAGTTTGGAAAAGGCATAAGTTTTAGGGGAAAGAAGATGAGTTTGAGGTGCCAATGGGACATCCAATCAGGGACATCCAGTCTGAAATGTCCAATAGACAATTGTTGATGCTCTAGAGTTCAAGAGACAAATTAGATCCGTATAGAGAGATTTGGAATCACTTGGGTAGAAAAGATAGTTAATCCCATGGGAGTTGAACTGAGATGATTACCAAGTGGTAGAGATCAGAGAGGAAAGAGAAGAGAGGTCTTCTCTTCATCCCTTTACTGATTATTTCCTTACCACCCAAACCTCATTCAGGATAGCCATCGACAGGTCATCTTCATCCCTTTGCATTTCTATTACCCATTTCCCAGGTGCCATGGAGCAGTCAGGTAGAAAGAATGACATGGCTATTCACACCACTTAGATGAGTCACCAACTACAAGCCTTCTGGTGAGCTGAAGGATTGCCAGGAGGTGGTAAACCTTGCCAGAGAAGGCAGTTAGGTGGCACTGGGCAATGGGGTACTGGACCTGGAGTCAGGAATACCTGGATTCAAATTTGACCTCAGACACTTACTAGCTATGTGGCCTTGGGCAAGTCAACCTTGACCTGCCTCAGTTTCCTCAACTGTGAAATGGGGATGATAATAATAGGACCAACCTTGTAAGGTTGTTGTGAGAATCAAGTGAGATATTTGTAAAGTGCTTAGCACAATGCTTGACACATAGTAGGAATTTTAGAAAGGTTAACTCCCTTCCTTCCCATCTTCTAGACTTCTGGGCACTATCTTGTAACCTGTTGGTGCATCCTAAGAATCTCTAGGTCTTGTCATTCACCCCATCACTGAACCCTTAAGAATTCTGGACCTTATCCCATCAGCCCTGCAGCTGAACTCTTTCATATGTTGTCTCCTCTGATCAAAGTGTGAGCTTCTTGGAAACAAGATTATCATTTTATTCAGTAATATCCCTAGCAGTCAGACTATGCTATGCACTTATTGAGTATTTTCCCATTCATTCATTCTTAGGTTGGAACCAATGGGGATAGTAGGATCCAGTGAGGACTTTTTTAGAAGATGGGAGAGACTCAAACTTATTTGTGGGCAGCAAGGAAGGAACCAAAAGATTGGGAGATCCTGAAGATAAGAGAGAATGATTGTGGGGTAAGTGGAGAATACAGGAGGAGACAGGATCAAGCATACATTTAGAAGGGTCAGCTTTGGCAAGGAGAAGGGCCATCTTTTCATCAGAGACCATACTCAAGGAAGATAGAGTAGGGGGTAATGTTAAGGGGTTGTAAAATGAGGAGAAGTGGGGAAGGGGAAACTCATGGAGAATGGCCTCAATCTTCTTAATAGAGTATGAGGCAAACTTCGCAATTTAGAGAGTGGTAAAGAGAGTGCTATGGGAGATTTAAGAAGAGAAGATATTTAGAATATCTACTGTGTTGAGTGGGATGGAAAATCATCTCTCAGCAGTGAAGACCCGGTAATGGGCCTGGTCAGCCTCATTGTGTGATTTTCTCAGCTTTATTCAATGGCCATGGAAAGAGAAGTGGACATTTCAGTGATGAAATGACAAAAGAACAAGGGATCTGAGAGTAAAGGATAACATAGAACTGAACTGGTATACTAAAGGGTCAAGATTGGTGGGGGGGGGCGGGGCTATTAGTTGATATAGTAGATAAACCCTAGAATCAGGAGGAACTGAGTTCAAATTTGACCTCAGCCACTTACTAGTTGTGTGACCCTGGGCAAGTCACCTAGATTGTCTCCCCCCAAAAAAAAAACTGGCAAGGGAAGAATGTGAGGATGAAGGGATTGGAGGTCCCAGTGAGGATGAATCAATGAGTCAATTAACATTTATTAAGCACCCACTATATATTCCAAGCACTGTGCAATAAGGATACCAAAAAAGGGCAAAAAAACAAGTCCTGTTCTCACAGAGCTCACATTCTAATGGGAGAGACAACAAATAACAGTGTACAAATTATATATACATACACACAATAAATACACATATGTATATACACACATGCATATATGTCTATGTGTAAATGTATACACACATACACACGTATGCTAAAATGGGTTGGGGGGCAGTCTCAGAGGAAAGCACCAAGGACAAGAAGGACTGGAAAGGCTAGAAAGGCTTCTTGCAGAAGGTGAGACTTTGGCTGAGACTTGAAAGAAGTTGGGGAAGCCAGGAGGCAGAGAAGAGAATGGAGAGTGTTCCAGGTAGGGGGGACAGCCAGTGAAAATGACTGGAGGCAGAAAATGGAGTGTAATGTGTGAGGAACAGCAAAGAGACAGGTGTCAGTAACAGAGGACGTGGGTAGGTGAGCTGTAAGACTACAAGGGCAGGAAGGATAGGTTATGAAGGACTTCAAAAGTCAAACAAAGGAATTTTACATTTTATCCTGGAGCCAAAAGTGACTCTACACTACAGTTGATTGAATGGGGGGTGAGAGTATGTGACATGGTCAGACCTGCACTTAGGAAGACCAATTCGATGGCTGAATAGAGGGTGGATTAAAGTAGGGAGAGATTTGAGGACTGGAGACCAATCAACAGGTAATTACAATCGTCTGGCAGTGACATGACAAGAGCCTGTACTAGGGTGGTTATGGTGTCAGAGGTAAGAAGAAGGCATACAAGTTATGAAGGTAGAAATGACAGGACTTACTTGGCAACAGATTGAATATGGGGGGTGAGAAAGATGCAGCTAGTACTGTACTAGAAAAGATGACCTCAGGTTTGGTGCTATCTGAGGGGTTCTAGGTCTCTGTGAATGCTAGAAGTTAGTTAATGATTTAGTGGGACTTCTGAAAGACAGATAAGATAGCTATAGATAAGAAGATAGATATAAATAAGTAGATGAAATAGAAAAGAAAGATACATACATAGGTAGGTAGGTAAGTAGATAGATGGACGGATGGATGGATAGATAGCTAGCTAGCTAGCTAGCTAGATAGATAGATGATGGATGGATAGGTGGATAGATGGACAGATAGATAAATAGATGATAGATAGATGGATGGATGATCAAAGGAGTTGGCAAATACTGAGTTAGACGTTGGAAGAATAGAGTTGATATGGATAGAAATATGAGGATGGGCAGGAGGGGATAGAGAGGGAAATAAGGTGCTTAAATTTATCCTTAGAGGATCAGAAATTCAGTATCACTAGGATTGTGAGAGGATGGGAGTTTACTAACAATTGGGGGATGGATCCAGGCAGAGTATCAAAGAGAGCAGTTCTGTTGATGAAGGCAGGTGATCAGAATGTTTAAGGTCACAGCTCCACCTTGGTCTCTGGCGCTGTCTGGTCTTTCCTCTCAGTTCTCCACCCAGTAAAATGGCCTGGTATTTCTTACCTAGCTGGTCCACCCAGTGAAATCTGCGGCCTGGTTTTATTCTATGACCAAAGTCAACAACTTTGACCGTCTCTGATGCTACATATTGTACTTTTATAAAATTGCATTGATAACTTTTGTTTTAACATTATCCTCATTTCCCAAAACACTCCTTTATCACTCTAGAGAACCATCTCTTATAAAAATATTTTTAAAACAACTCAGCAAAATTAAACAATATATCAGCCAAATAGTATTGTGCAATGGATTTTATTTAATTATAATTAATTACTTATGATATTGACAAGGTACAATAACAGGAATGATCCAGAACACTAAATTTTTGTTTCTATTCATTTGGTTTTAGAAATACATCACATTTTTATTTATATCTTTAACCTTATTAAGTTTTAATTTAGGTAGTAATAGTTCTGGAGGCCTTCAAAAGGAACTTTTTAACTTTTTGAGGGGTGCTGGTTTGGCACCTGAACTGATCTGCTCTTGAGAAATGACCAGCTCTGCTCTTTTTCCCATTGTAGATTTTATTGGTGATAGCCCTTCTACTTCTAAAGTGTCCATTGTCCTTCAGTGGAAATATGTTGCAGCCTACATGTAAGTGTCCATTGCCCTTTTTGGTCATGCATAAAATTGTACATTAGAGCTAATGTGTGTAGAGAACTGTCCTCGGTGCTGTGAAGACCTTGGTCCAAGTACCAACTGGGCATATGACACTTAGCTTCTCAGTGCTCCAGGTATGTGAGCAGATGGAATATTCAGGGAGGACTAGCAGCTTTGGTATGAAGGCTTGCAGAGCTCTTTTCAGGGCTGCTCATCTGCCACTGCCGTCCACCTGGCACTCAACTCTCAGCTGTGGCTCCTAGAAGCTGTAGCATGCACAGTGACCACACCCTGGTAAAACTGTCTCGGTAGACAGGCTAAACCAGGTTGAGGGTAACTGACAGGCCACAAACCCAACGGTGAGATAGGGGGTGTCCATCCCAAGCATGTGAAGACATCTCCAGGTGAAATGGGTGGATGAGAACAATTTGTTCCAGCAACCATGAAAGCAGTTGAAGCAGGTACCTGGGAGCCCTTAGATCTTGGTCACACATCAAAGACACCAAGGTCATCCACTGCATTCGGAGCCATAGCCAGTCATCCTGACTTTTGTCTTGCCCCACTGGACTTGGATGATCCTAGAAGAAAGAGTGAGGCTGATGGCTTTGTGCAATTCTACCTCACTTAAATCCAATTCATGCAAGAGTCAAGACATCACTGGTGATGTCATTGGTCCTCTTTGAAAACAAAGGACAAAACAACAAATGATAAATTGCAGGGCAAGTGCTAATCTGTCCTAGTTGAGTGAGTTTCCTCTAACAATGAAATCACACCTGGTATGATGACAGTAACAATAATAACCAGCACTACCACCACAATGATAATAATTAGTTGAACACATAATCTAGGAGCTGAGAGACCGGCATAAGTGAGCCTGAGACCCCAACTGTTGCATATTATCCACAAAGTAGATAATCTAAATTTGAAGAGTTGAGGATTTGCCATATTTGAGCATATTAACAACAAATAACACATATTCTACTATCTGAGAAATCAGGATACGAAAAACAAGATAGTATATATTCAAACTTAAGCACATTTACTGAAGACTATACAAATGACTATAAATTTAATCTATCTTTGCTAATAGAATGAATATAAATAAAACCCACATGCACATAGATATATATACATATGTATATTATATATTCATTACATACATGGATTTTTTTTATATGTGTGTTTGGGGGGGGGTGATTTGGTTAGTGTGGGGAATTTTCAGTTTGGTTCAGTGGAAAGAATGCCAAATTTGGAATCATAGAACTTGAGTTCAAATCCTGACTCTTTTATTGTCTTTGATCCTGAGCTTTACCTCTTTGGATCCTAGTTTCTCCATCTGAAAAATGAGAGACTGGAATAAATGACCTATAAGTTTTCTTCCAGCTCCAGAGGTATGATCTATGAATGCGTTGAGTCTAGAACTATCATCCTATGATTTACCAATGCCCATTAGCAGCTCTTTTGAAATTAAGTCTTAGTTGCCTAGAGAAACCAGTCCATGTCAGAGATGGGAATTCTTGGGCTTCTTAACCTATAGCTGCTCTCTCTCCACTACGCTTTCCTGCCTTTTACAGTATAAAAAATATTTAAATATCAGTATTCACATTATAACCTGCATGGTACAACAATACCCACCAGATGTTAAAAAGGAAAAGAGTCCCCTTATTCTATAAAAGATTGATGGTAAAACATGGACAATAGTAAAACAATGTGAAAAAGTGCAGAAATTTCAGTCTGTATTGCTGGAAGAAAAATCAGTAACAAGTGCTGACTACAGAGAATCCACATCAATGAAATCGCAAATTACCTGAAGTATCAAAGTGTATTAACATGCAAAATTTAATACCTAATAAAATATTTTCACTAATATGCAAAAACATTTGAAATTTTCACTTACAGATATATTATGTTAAAATCTCCCCTTCATGTACAGGATACAGAAGATAGAAAAATCTCCCTCTAATCTGTGTCTCTATATTTTCCAGTGCACCTAGGCATAAATTCCCGTGTCAGTCATGTGCATCGCATATGCTTTTTTTGTTTAATAATATTTTTACCCAATTACATATAAAAACAAATTTTTCAAATTTTGAGTTCCAAATTCTATCACTCCCCTCTGGCACCTTCCTACTCCATGAGATAGGAAGCAATTTGATATAGTTATACATGTATCACATTCACTCTTAAAGTGTTTATTGAACTATAATTCCATTCTTCCCTCATTTTCAAATCAAAAAAGAACAAAAAAATGAAGTCCATTTCCTGCAACAGTTCGTTGTGTCTCACTTTGCTTATGGGCTCTTTTGGAGAAGCTTTGTACAGAAAAAGATTCATTCATGCCAGTGTTTGCACGGGGAGGAAGAGGAGTGAGCAAAGGTCGACAGATTTCTCTCTTCATGCTCTTTTACCACACACAGCATAGTCTTTAAAGTCACATAGCTCTCTCTGGGGCTCAGATTCCTTCTCTGTTAAATGAGAGAATTGGACCGAACGGCCTTGAAGATTATCTTTCACATCGAAATCTGTGCTTTTCAGTCAGATTTCCTTTATGCAAAAGCTACATGGTGATGGTCTATAAAACCTTTTCATTTTAAGGACTGTTCTTCCCCACCCCATTCCACCTACACCTAACAAACCCCCAGTATTTTATAATAAGGTAGGAGGAAATGGGTTCTATGTAACTATTACATGAGACTTCAAAAATATAAATGACAACCAAAAATGTATTCTACATGACGTGTAAAATTTAAGCCAACTAATTTAGTAACCTCTAATAGTAAATCTAGCTTCTGTAGAATGAAAGGAAAACTGTTAGATCCCAAACCTTATTAAAACATATGAATGGCATACCATGTTTAGACCTACATACATGAATTTTAAAAATATGAGCTCAAGTATATTTTTAAATGATCATTAAAATAATTTTTAAATTTCTTACATTATACCTACTCATGGAATCTGAGCACTGAGATAAAGCACAGGAGCTATTTAGTCCAGCCCATACCTAGAAAGCTACCTCCTTTACAGTATCTTCAACATGTGGTCATTCAGTCTTTGCTCGATGAGAGACCTCTAGAAAATGGATGATCATTACAGTTTTGCACAGTTTTCCCTCTTACATCACAAATAAATTGCTCTCGGGTTTTTCCTCTGGGGCGCAGAAAGAACAAGTTTAATATCTCTTCTAGGAAAGTGTCTTTTAACTCCTTAAAGATAATCATCATTTCTGCACACACACCCCCTCCACTGTTTCTTCTTCTCTAAGGTAAACATTTCTAGTTCCTTCAGCCTGTGTTTTTTTTTATGGCATGTCATTTAGACTTTCCTCATTCTGATTGCCCTTCTTTAAATACTCTTCCTCTAGATTACCAATATTCTAACTAAAATGCGCCCTCCAGGGCAGAGCACAAGACTTTACATGTGATCTGACCATGGCATTGAGTACTGATCTTAATTTCCACATTCTGGTAGAAATGTCACCTTGCTTAATTCGTTACACTAACTTTTCAGGTTGCCATATGGCACAGACTGCTGACTCAGAATCTCAGATTTGAAAGAATTTCCACAACTAAGCATATACTCAAAGAAGGTTAAAGACAGAAAGGTCTCTTATACATGAAAATGTTCACGGTAGCGTGTGTGTGTGTGTGTGTGTGCGTGTGCGTGTGTGTGTGTGTGTGTGTGTGTGTGTGTGTGTGTGTGTGTACAAACAATTGATGATCTCTTAATTGGGAACTCTGATAGTCTTTTTTCAATCCTGAGATACTTTCTCAGCCTCTCTAGAGGATCTGATACTGAGTCCTACTTGCATTTTTGAGGCACTGAATCTCCAGGTTCTCCTATCTGATCATTTCTTCTCTGTCTCCTTTGCTGATTCATCATTAATATAATGGCCCAAACTGTTCAGATAGCTCTAAGACCCTTCTCTTTTCTCACTACATTCTCTCATTTGGAGACTTTATCAGATTCCATGGATTTAAAGGTATCTACATGTTGTCTCCCTCAATAGGATGTAAACTCCTTGAAGGACAGGACCATTCATTTTTGCTCTCATATTCCCAGTGTCTAGCACTGTGCTGGAAAGTCAGTTGGTCATCAACAAGCATTTATTAATCACTACAGAATTTTTAAAAAAGGCAAAAACCATCCTCCATAGCAAACAACTCACATTCTAATAGGGGAATGTATTAGGGGATACACAGTAGATACTTAACAGATGTTTATTGATTAATTAAGAACACAGAGGCCATCTAGTCCAACTTAAACAAGAATTCTTTCTATAACATACCTGATGAATGCTGGCCTAGTTGTTCATTGAAGATTTCCACTGAGCAGAATAACTCTAATTAAGAAGTTTTAATTACAGAGCTAGAACAAACCTATCAAAGGTGCCTTGAGCACAAACCTGTTGTGTAAGAGTGCTGTATTATGAGCATCCTATTCCTTATTCACTTCTAATTATACTCTCCATATGTGGGATGGTCAAGATATCTCATCTACCAAATGGCTCAAACTGTCATTCCCCCTAGATCTTTTCATTTTTCAGATGATCTACTGTCTAGCTGTGCTTACCCTATTTATAATGTGTGATACTGATCTTTTGAATGTAGTTATAAGATTCGAAACTTATTCCTAATAAATTTCTTCCTACTATTTCAGTTGACTGAATGTTCTAGCCTGTAGAGATCTTTTTGCATCCTAACTATTATCCAGCATTCACTACTTTCAAAGTTAGGGAGAGAGACATACTATAAACAAACAGCAATGAACAAAGAATATACAGTAAAGTATAATGGATGGAACTCTGGACTTGGAATCTGAATTAAATCTGATTAAGGTCCTTAATTAAAGGTCCCCTCAGACCTTTAGTAACTATATAACCCTAGGAAAATCATTTGACCTTTCTGAGCCACACCAACCTGATCTGTAAAATGGGGATGCTGTCCTTAGAATTTGCTCACACTATTGCTGTGAGGACCAAATAAAATAATGTATTCAAAACTTACCCTACACTTCAAATGAATTTATAAATGTCAATTATTATTATTATTATGACATTAATATTGTTAATAACCTGACTTCATCCTACCTTTTTGGTTTTGAATTCAATTCAATTCGTATTGAATTCGGTATGTTTATTCAGTGCCTACACTGTGCTGAGAGCTGGTACAAGTACTCTATGGTCCAACCATCCTGGCCTGCTATTCCTTACAATACACTCCATCTTCCCTCTATGAATTGAGATAATTTGAAGCCTTTGAACTGGCTGTCTCCCAAGGCTGAGATGTTCTGCCCTGATTCTCCCACCTTACCTTCCAGTTCTTGGTATCTCTGTTTCTCGTTTGGTTGTTTGTTTTTCAAGATTCAGACCAAGCACCATCTTCTGTGTGAGGTCTTTCCTGGGTCCCCAACTGCCAGTGACTTCCCTAATGTTACCTTTATGTGTGTTTTGTATACCTCTATACAAATATGTTGTTTTGGAATCCTCAGCACCTAACACAATGACAAGAACATAGTAGGCACTCAATGAATGCTATTGATTGGTTTCTTTTAGAGATGGTGGAGACACCTCCAAGAATCAAAATTGCACTTGAAAAATTCCATTTAAAATTTTTTCTCAAGACTTTAGTTCTCAGCAACCTCTAAAAAGAGATGCTGTAATCTTCAGTAATTTGATTTTTAATGTGTATTCCCACCCCACCCCCAAACTGTTTTAGGTAACAAATAAAGTTTAAAAAAAATTAACCACAGACTTAAAATGTCCATATTTTTATAGTTTACAATTGATTATCAAAATTCCAATTTCCATTTGATTGGTTAATTCTATGCTTAGGAGGGAACAAAGCCTAAAATAACTTTTAAAAATATTTACATACCTTTATAGAGAGAGCACTAGAAAAATCAGTGATGTTTACATATGTATTTGCATAATAAGAGGGTATACATTATATTCGGAAAGAATGAATAACTTCTAGTTTTATTTCCTCCTCTAAAAATCTTGGTAAAATATTAATGGTTAAAAAGCAGTTTCAGCTGCAGAACTCAAGGCATTTGAATTACTGCTTTGGGGAATAAATATTTCTGACTTTTTTATTTCAACTTTTCAGGTGACTGCTTCCCATGCATGTTTTATGTAAAATTGAACTTACTTTTATAGATTCATTCATTAAATATCAGATCAAAGTAAGGTGTACTTTCCTCCTAACAGACATAATTTTATATTCTTTCAGGCAGGTGTTAAATGTTGGTCAGAAAGATTTTGGCACAGCTTCTTCTTGACATCATCAAAATAAGCAAAATTTAATTTACAGGTAAGCATTATATATATATATATGTTTAACTGAAAATATTCTCATATAAGATGGTTAGGTGGTTTGCTACTGTTAGATTAACTTATTGCTTCATCAATTCATTCTACTTTTTTATTGTTGTTTTGTTTTATTGTTTTGTTTGATTTTTGATAGTTGCTGTTTATTTTTGATAGTTCTTTCTTAAATATGAACCTATTTTATCTTTAACCTAAACTGTTTAGAATTTCTCGTTCACAGTTTCTCATCAGGTGTAAATGTGAGACTGCAGGACACATAAAACTTCTGTGCAGTTGTTAATTAAATAACAAAGATATTTTAACTATTGTGAAGTTTAATTTGCAACTGATTTAGACATGATTTTTGGCTTGTAATGTTATAAACTTATGTGCAATGCATACATTTATTACGTTCATTAATTATTTATCTCTGCAATTAAAATTAATACCTGTTAGTTATTAAAGAAATCTTCAAAATTAACTCAGTTTGCAAGAGTGAGCAATGATTCTTTTATTTTCATAAATTGTAAAAGCAAGGTGTTTTATGAATTGTAAAAGTACCTTACTATTTGAAGAACTGCTATGCTCTTGTGGCTATTACTTTACTCCAAAGGTTATCTTCGACATTTTTTAAACGTCAGATTTCACTAGATATAGAAAACGAACCCTTATCAGTTGTGAAGTGCCTCATATTCTTTCCTTAGCCAATCAGTTTTCCTAAATCAAGAGTTCTTAAACTGGGTGCAGTGAACTTTTTTTAAATTTTGATAACTATTTCAGCATAATTGAACTTCTTGGTAATCCTAAGCATTTTATTTTATGCCTTTAAAAACATTCTTCTTTTTCGTGTGTGACTCTGTAAGCCCTGAGAGGTTCGATGCTGGTGGCTACGGGAAGATTTCGTTGTGAGTTCAAAGCCAGGGAATTCCGCGTATCTGGAAGTGTTATGTGGGCGCCCGGGTTGACCCCGCACCAGAGAATACATTCCCCTCCCCGCTGAGATGCGTGTGCAACATGCTCAACACGTTACACAAGCATACTACTTCGGAGTAGAATCTGCACCCGCAACTCGTCCCTACTTCCCCACTACAGTCAATTTGAGGTAAAATCTCCCGGGGTCGCTCGCCTGCCTTGGTCGGCCTGCGCGTGCTCGCTAGGGCCAGAAGCCTGGTATCAGCATTGAAGAAGGGGATAGGGGAGGGGGAAGGGTTGTCTCCTACCACCTTTCCCAGTCCAATGACTTTGGGCGGCCAGCGCGCTCGGTGCCCTTGGTCACTTTCCCTCTAGCCTGGTGAGCGCAACGTTTTCTTTGAGCGCACCTATAGGGGTCTTCCTCGCCCTCTCGGGCGCGCGGTACCCACGAAGCAGTTGGTTCTTCTTTCCTTCGCCCATGTAGACCCAAGCCATACAAGGAAGGGAGGCCAGAGGCCTGAACCCAACGACCGGGTGAGTGGGGAGGTTTTTCGGCCGAGGCTCTGGAGCGAGAGAAAAGCACGTGCTGTACGCGGTGTGGCTCCAGGCCTTGCCAGCCCCGCCAGCCCCGGGCACTGTGGGGCCTCCTTCCTTGCCTGGGGAAACCCTTCCCGTACCTGTTTGTTATCCTGATGCTATCCCTTCGGGCACCGCTCCTAGCCCCCGGTCACCTCAGGGCTGACTAGGTGGTCACGGCCGCTAGCGCTAGCCGGCTCCGCCCTTACCCCTAGAGCCAGTTGTACCACCACCACCCCACCCAGGCTAGCCACACCGGCTGAGGGGCTTCAGGCGCCCTGCGTGCCTCATTCCTAGCCCAGCCCCGAGGAGACACCTCGAAATGGTCAACTCCTTTCAGTGCCCTCCCCTTCCATCTGCATGGGGCGGGGGGGGGGGGGAAAGAACGGGGGTGGGCTTTGAGCATCCCTGATTTAAAGCTCTGCTCTGCAGCCCCCTCCTTCAGGCCTGTTGACTGGCACCAGGATCCTGAGGGATTTCATGACGAGAGTGAGCCCCAGAGGAGGGAGCAGGCGGAGGCGTCGAGAATGTGGAGCGAAGCCAGGAGATCCGAGGGTCTATAGGCTGTGGGAAGCTCCCCTCTGGCCAACCAGCCCCCACAAGAACAGCAGTGGCAGAGGGTGGACGTCAGGGCCCGAAGGGCGGAAGAAGATAGGCAGGAATGGGGGTTGGTCTCCTCCCGCAGTCCCGGGGTACTGGCGGCCACAGGATGCTTGCATTAGTGTTCAGATAACTAGACCTGGACTAAGCGCGTCCCACCGAGGCACCTAGTCCTGAGAGAACTTCCCCTTAGGTCTCCCGGGTGCAGGCAGCAGTTTCGCGCAGTTGGTCATGAAACCTTCCCGGGCTCCTCTGAGGCAAGTGCCCTGGCACCCCGCGTGTCTGGAGATAACCGGGATGTGGTTTTCCAACTTGTGCCTCCGTGCGTATCTCTCCACACTTAAGTCTGTGTCCCGGGAACTCCCAGGAGGAAATCCTGGAGGGGGGGGCGGAGCCCAAGGCTTGGCCTGAGGGTGGAAATGCTTTCACCAGCGGGGGAAGGGGGTGAGGGATGGGGTGAGCAGTAGGTGCTGCGGGAGCTTTAGGTGTTGCTGCAGCTGCCATAGATGCTGCTGCCACGGTCTCCGCTCCTCTGAAGCAGCTTCTGACGCCGAAGCTGTTGTTGCTTGGCCTCCCGTGAGTTTTCTGGGCGACTCCGGGCTAGGACTCTGGATTGTCACGGCCTGGCTTTGCTGGTGGGATGGGTTGGATGGGTAGGAAGAGAAAGGGCTAAGAGCCAAGAAAGAAGGTGAGAGGGCCATAACCTCCCCCCCCCCTCGGCCCCCACCTTTCTGGGGTTCTGCCCATTGGAGCCGATCGGTCTGGTTTGTTTAAAGATGAAAAAATTGGTAAGATGTTCTCACGTAATCAGTAATTAACTTACGGAGATTGGACTGTGTTCGCAGGACCTGACCCGGATCTGCAAAAGACTGGAGCGAAGATGTTGTGGTTTGAAGAATTATGTCTGCAAGGACAAGAAAGCCAGGCTAATTCTCTAGGCCACAAGGCCCTTGGGGGGAGGGGAAACTTTCTTCTAAACCTGGCAACACGCGGCGTTCTTGAGCTTTCTCACAGAAATAAAGAATAGGAAAAGTTGGTCATTTCGCAGCAAACTTCGTTTTCTTTCCGCTCTTCCAACAAGCGCCGCAACTTCCCGGCCTCACTCACTGTGAATTTTTCTCCTGCCTCCACACCCCAGAGAAACTGACCTGTAGACAAGTTTTACCAGGCGCGGGTAACTTTGGTTTCTCTTTTGTATTGTTTGCAGGGAGCAGTGGCCCCTATGTCCCTCTCGTTCCAATGAAGGGAAGAAAAGTATTGTTCTTTCTGCTTTCCTACTTGATAAGCTGGGGCGCTAAAGTCTTATACGACCCTTTATCATATCTAAGTTCAGCGACCAAGTGAATTGGAAATCGTTGTGATCAGATATCCTGGCCTTGGTTGGTGTTCTTATTGTTTTAAAATGAAACAAAACCTAGGCACGGGCATACAATCCACTTTTAAACTTGAACAAAAATCGTTTGTTTTAGTCCCAACTCCTTTGCCCTTGTTGGGCTTTGGGGATTTTAGAAGAACCACTAATTGGAAGGAGCGGCCTATCTCGGCCCCATATTCAGCTAAGCCTTTTGGATAGCAAAGTAGAAAAGGTTTTCCGCTGCCAAAGTTAAGAACATTTTTTACTTTTCGTTCTCTCTCTCTCTCTCTCTCTCTCTCTCTCTCTCTCTCTCTCTCTCTCTCTCTCTCTCTCTCTCTCTCTCTCTCTCATAAAGGGAGGTTCGTTCTTCCATCTCCCAATCCCCTTTTCTTTCCTTTCTTTTGAATACAATTAGGTGAAGAAGTCAAAGGTAGGCTACTGGCTCCAACGGAAAAGGGCCGACTTTGGGAATTCTGCCTTTGCCTTATTTTGAAAAACGGGGATAGACGTTGGGGGAGCTCTACCACTGTGTTCTGCAGTCCTACTTCGAATTTTGAAGTCCGTTGAGGACCGGATAGAAGAGAGCTATTTAAAAAAAAAAAAAAAAAAAAGCTCGTTTCAGGGCGAAGGACTCCCCATTTCCTCCCTCCTCCACCCTTTCTGGCAAACCGGAAGAGGA
Source organism: Pseudocheirus occidentalis (assembly GCA_028646575.1). NCBI lineage: Eukaryota > Metazoa > Chordata > Mammalia > Diprotodontia > Pseudocheiridae > Pseudocheirus > Pseudocheirus occidentalis. The sequence continues at coordinate 233,840,658 of CM053595.1, forward strand.
TTGCTTGCCCTTGAGAAATGGGAGTCCAGAAACGGGGAACCCAGAGAAGAGCAACACTGAGAAGTGCTTCATTAGTTTGAATTTTATTATTGGGGAATAATGTAGATAAAAGGGAGGGGAGGGAAACTGCCTTACATTTCAACAGGTAATTTGTGGTCTTCACGTCGGACAAATCAAATTTACAATTTTTTTTTTCCTGCTGTGGGACAAGCGGCCAAGACCATAATTGATAAACACAGGCTCCGAGTGCTCTCGGGGAGATTTTTGTAGAAATGAAGGTGCACTAAAACTCACTAGACAAAACAGTTTTCTAAAAGAGAGAGAGATGAATTGGAACTGAGGTTTTGGTTCTGGTCTTTTTTTTTTTTTTCCTTGTCGGGTGTCTTCTTCTTCTTCTTTTTTTGGTTTGGTTTTTAGTTTTTGGTCTTTAACCCGGGACGGGGAGTCCCGCCTTAGCTGAAGTCTTCCCGTCCAACCCGCTGTCCTTCGCCTTCCCCTCCGTTCTTTCCACCCTGTCTGAGCTCCTAAAACTTAGATCAGTTTTCCCCTCACCATCTGGACCTCAAGCTCCACCCCACCCTGCTTCCCTGGGACCATTGATTCTCTTTTTAATAAATACACCAAAGGGTAGAAAGGGAGGGGGTAAGATAGTATTGTAATAACTGGACACTTGAAAGCATTGCCATTTGGGGAAGAGGAAGGGAGGTAACCGGGATTTTTTTTTTTTGCTTTCCTTTTATATATATATTTATATTTATATTTATATATATATGCAGTATATATCTTTAAGATCTGTTTCCTGGGTGTTAAGACTCAAGACAGGTTCAATTCAATAAACAGCAACTAAAAAGAATAAGTGGTCCCCGGAACGGACCTGAATATTTACACTATTCCCACCGCTCTGCTGCGGCAGAATCCCAAACCAGAGCTGCTGGCCAGAGGAAGGGAGAGGCGGGGAGAGGCGGAGCTTTACCACTTCCACTAGATACAGCCACTGACTTAGTCCCAAAATGTCCAGGCTCCCAGGCCCTTATCTCGAATTCGAAGCCCGGGCAGAGTAGAGGAGTACACTAGAGGGAGGGGTTCGACAGCAGTCTGGGACTAGAGTAGGAGAGGGCAGTTGAAGGAAAGTTTGTGTCACTTTCGTTGGTGGTGGCATTTGGCTGCAGTGGCTGCTAAATCCCCTCTTCTTTCTGTAGAAGCACCAGTTAATCATCCCAGTGTCCAGAGACAATAAATAAACTGATTAGGTTCAAACAGTGGGTCAGGACCAATAGTCTTAGAAGTCCAGGAGTATGTAGTTGCATGGCCAGAAAGAATGGAAGGGAGATTTAGGGGCATAGCAGGAGCATAAGGGGGAACAGTGATTCCTGCCCAGCAGGTAACAGGTGAGTGAGGTGGAGACAGGTGTCCTTTCTTGAAAGGGCTGCAAGTTTAAACATCCCTGTGAGGCAGGTGGCATACAGATTCAAAGGGTGAGGCCGAGAACAACGAAGAGCATGGGGATCTTTTTGGAATAATGAAGTATATGGTTGTGGAGAGGTCAAAGAAAGAGGAGGAACAGCAGCAGCAGCAGCAGGGCTGGAAGGGAGATAGTAGAATTGGCAAATAGTTTCTTGTTTCTTCTCCTCTGGTGTTCTCTCTCACTCAGTCTCCCCCTCTCTCTTTCTCTCTCTCTCACAAGACTTGGAACCTCCAAGAAGCCTGGTCCTTATAGTCCAGACAGTCGGGTGAATTAAAGTTGAGTTTCCAGGTAGAAGAGGCAGCAGTGGCCCCAGGCTCCTTGTAATCCAGGCATTCTGAGGAGTTAAAGGCAAGCCCCGTGCTGCCATAACCTTGGTGGTGGTGATGGTGGTGGTGATGGTGGTGACTGGAAGACTGGCTTAATGGGTGGTGAGGGTGGTGGTGGTGATGATGACCAGACATGGATGAAGGAGTCATGGGGCTAAGCTGATGAGGGTGATGGTGTGAGTGCATCGGTGCCAGGTAGGAGCTACAGTCCACACCACCAAAGTAAGAAGAGGAAGGCGCAGGGTAACCCTGGCTATAGCCACCACCTTGACCGTAGGACATAGGATAGGAAGCCGCTGCAGCTGAAGCCGCTCCTGCGGCCACAGAGCGTTGCATGCAGGATGTGTTGCTGGGTGCTGGCAAAGGCTCTGGGACAGAGACGGAGGAGGGACCTGAGCCTGGGGAGATAGAGGCAGGGCTCCAGATGGAGGAGGCAGCAGGAGTGCTCAGGGATGAAGCTGCAGCTGCTGCGGCCACCGCTGCAGGGTTTCCTCCCAGGGCTGCTGCTGCTACTGCTGCTGCAGGGTTTCCAGATGAATTAGAAGCAGAGCTGGAGGATGAGGCAGAACTAGACACGGCAGGTGGTGTGAACTGGCCGCTGCTTTCTGAGCCTGAGCTCTCACGAGCAGGTGAAGACTTTTTCTTAGTGGGGCGGCTTTTGGCCCCACTTCCACTCTGCTGCTGCTGTCGGCATTTGGCTCGCCGGTTTTTGAACCATACCTAAACAACAGGAGCATGAAGAATAGAAATACGTTAGATCCCAGGATTCAGCACAATTTTCTCTTTCTCTCCTCACCTTTCTTCCCTATCTCTTCTGAATTATTTCACCTTTGGTTCTTATCCACACTCATCAACCCATCCATTCTCCAGCTTCCTCTCATCACACCTAGGAGCATCCTTAGGCTCCCTCCCTAGGTAACATCCCCTGATTCTTTCCTATCATCAAAATCACCCTTCTATCCCCCCATTCCTTGCCTGTTTCCTAATTCTTCTCTACCACCAACTTCTAGATGCTTCTTGTACCCATTTCACAGAATAGTGGGTAAAGTGCGCAGTGCTTCTCAAAGTTCCCGATAACTTTTAGAACGTCATTAAATGTATTCAAAAGTCCACCACTTTTAAATAAGAGAACCAGTGAATAATAGAGAGGTGGGTAAGTAGACCATAGGATCCAATGTGGTTTTTGTAAAATTTGTGAGGTTTGATTGGAGTTAGGGCCCTGAAGAAGTCACTAAATGAGGAGCCAGAAGGGCCAGGATCACAAGTCCAAACGAAGATCAATCCCATAAAAAGGAGAAAGAAAAGCTGGGTGATATTTCATTAGATATCTGCTAGAAGTTAGGAGTCCCATACATCAGTCAAAAGGTTCATTCTTCTGCTGGCAATACAATTCTAATTTCCTTTCTCTTTCTACCACCAGTGGGAAGGAAAAAAAAAACAGAGCAAATTTCTAAATCTTCTGTTAGTCCCAGGTTAGTTTCAAAACATGGTTATTTCCTGGGCTAATCCAATTTCAATAATAGAAATATGAATAAAACAAAAATAAGTGTAGTTTGCAAAGTCCTTTTATTCGGTGGATCATTCTGGTGAGATTAAAAAAGGAAAAAAAACCTCAAATTGAACCAAATGCTTAAAACCACCTATATCTTCCTCTGCAATCTAATACAGTACTGAGTTTTCTTAGTCCTACATACAACTTCATTTTTCCCTGTTCCAGTATCACAGGGACTGAGGTAAGGGTAAAATTTAGGACCCAAAAGAAAAAGGAAAGTTAGAAGGTAATATAGAATGTAGAAAGGCAGCCTTGGATCCTAAAAATGACTTTAACTTCCAGAAGCTTCTCCTCTCCTTCATCCTAAAAAGTGCTTGCAACACCAAGTAGGGAGGCAATGCCAAGAGTCTGCTGAGAAAATTCCTTTAATTTTTCTCCCTCCAGGGTCCTGGCCCAGAGCTAAGGGGAGACAGCACAGATCCACACCACCTCATTTTCCCCACCTCTAATTTTAAATTCTAGGACAAATAATCCTGTTCTTAAACTTATCATTCCTACCCATCCCATTCACTCATTGCAAAGAAATAAAAAAAACAGGACTCTAAGCCATGACCAGACCAAAACCGCTATAAGCCAATTTGCATATTGTCCCAAGACAGCCTTGGCCTCTACACAGAGCTCTGAAGCAAATCATGGAAGAAACTGACCATAGTAATTAATCCCAAGTCCCTTGTCCTTTTACCCACTCCGTCCCAGTATCCTGGGTTGAGGAAATTCCAACCTGGACTCTGGACTCAGGTAAGTTGATCTTAAGGGCCACCTCCTCCCGCATGAAAATGTCTGGGTACCGAGTCTTGGCAAAAAGTGCCTCCAATACATCCAGCTGTGAACGTGTAAAGGTGGTTCTTTCCCGTCGCTGCTTCCGAGGTGTAGCTGTACAAGGGAGACATGGGTATTAGTGTTTTCAAGCTTGAGTCTCACCTAGACCTCAGCCTTTGACAGTCCACGCTGATGGAGACCATAGAGAGAGACAGCTTTCAAGTAAGAGCAGAAGAAACTCTCTGGTTTGTGAGGTTTTGTTTTGTTTTTGTTTTTGTTTTGTTTTGTTTTTTTTAGAGGGGAGCATAATGAAGCAGGAAGAAAAGACTGAAAATGAAGAGGTGTTGGGGGTGGGTGGGGAAAGGGCTCACAGAAAGGAAGCAGCTGTTGCCAGTGCCCCTGTGATACCTAAAAGGGGAGACTCAGATTCTCCTCTTTCGGAGGTCTAGGACAAAATGCCATGGGTGTGAGAAAGTCCAGTGTATATGAGAACTGGTTCTTGATGAATGGATATGGGTGGGTTGGGACAGGAGGAGCTGTTACACACTATTAGAAGGCTAAAGTTTCAAAAAGTATTTTATCCTTGCCCTCTTACTCTGCTCTAAGTATTAAAAACATGAAAAAGAGAAAGTAAAATTCCTGCTTTTCCCTTTGCCTTAAATCTTTAGTACACTTAGTCTCCACACACTTGAATCTCCTGTAGGGATAGAAGCTCCCAGGTTTTTGTTTGTTTGTTTTTGGGGCGGAGAACTCAAGAAAAGAAACAAATCCGGAATTAGAGAATTTAGAGTCCTTTTCAGGCAGCCTCTCGCCCAGCCACTGACTTCCCAAACAAAATGAATTAGTGAGAAGAAAGGGACCCAGGGTCCAGAACAAGTTAAGACTGGAGGAAGTCATCCCCTTCCCTCCACCAGCCTCCACTTCTTTCCATACTGGCTATTCATGCTTCTAGATCAACCCTCCAAAATCTAAACCAAAGACACGGCCCCTTTCACCCCCTAGCTATCCAATTTAGTGTGAAAATTGTAAATCAATAGAATCAAATCACCCCTGGAGAAGTAATCCACATACTGTATCAGAGGTTTGGCATACAGTGTGCAACATTTTATATGTATGTTGCCTTGTATCAAGCACTTAACATGACAGTGCATGTTCCCTGGTTCCTGCTTGTATCACACTGTATGGCCTATACAGAGCTCATCCATTCCAGCTGCTAATAGAAACCACTGGAAAGTTTCACCTAAATCCCCTGATATTAGAGAGATCCAGAGAATGTGCTTTAAGTTGCATATTATATAAACCCTACTCAGCAAACCTGTGTGTACTCTGTGGTTCTTAGGTGACCAAGACCTCTACTGCTAGAACAAGTGGGTCTAGAATGGGAGCAGAGGTGGAGAGACCCAAAGGAAAGTGAATCTTAGCCCAGGTAGGTCAGGTTCGGCAGTGCTCACCCGGATATCCCACTGAGGGATGCAGCAGATCCATGGCTGGCCCTGCGAGGCCCAGCCCATTCATGCCGTAGGGGGGTTGTTTGAGGTAAGACATCATGCTAACAGCCGGATAGTGGGGCCCCGAAGGATCCAGAGGGGGCCAGTCACCGGCTGGAGATTCCCACAGCGAAGTCCCAAGTGTCAGGAGAGGCTTCGATAGGTTCGTGGGCCCAGGAACTCTGGGGACACAAGACAGGAAACCCATAGCTTGTAGCAACTGGGACAGCTTCAGGGTTCCCCTGCCCAGACACTGGGCAAGTGGGCTGGTTGGGCAAGGTCTAGGGAAATTAGTAAAAGGTGGTCTGAGGGCTGTAGTGATGGACAGGTCGGCCTGTACAGCTAGTTTCACTACTCTGAAAACTAGGCCTGGCTTCCTGAGGCAATGCTACTTCCTTTAACTAATAAACTTTTCTAGATTTTCTTCCTCTGCTTCCCAACTATGACAAAAGCTCAGAAAAAAAGGGAAACTTTTGAATTCTGGGGGTGGGGGAGAACCAAGGTGAGTATAGGGAGATCCTGGCCTTCAGGGTGTCGATGGGCAACGAACCAAAAATACCAGCGTAGAAAAGCAGACTGGGGGAGGTGAGGGAGCTGCTTTCGGAGCTGGGCCTCTGGCTGCAAAAATGAAGATTAGCTCTGGAAAGGTTCGGCCTGAGGCTGTGAGGGAGTGGCTGTTGTTTCTTTCGTTTAAAAATTTGTTTAAAGGGGCAGGGGTGGTGGTGGGGGCAAGCAAGAACCCAGGGAATGGGGGTTGTGGAGGGGGGGGTATTTCAACCAAGCCGCTGAGTCCACACCCAGATAGACCTTATGGAAAACGTCTAGGACAAGAGCAACAGCTCTTCTCCAGGGTCCTGAGGTACCACCTCGGCTCGATTTCATAAATTCTACCAAGGGTCGGTCCCTCACCTCTTCCCTCTACCCCCTCCCCCCAACCACTTCTTAGCCCGAGCCCCAGAAGAAACACAAGTCCTCGACATTCTGGCAAACTGCGAATGTAGCTGCCCTCCCTGGGCCCAGTTCCGGACCCTGCTGCTGGTCTAAGCTCAAAGAACAGTAAAAGCGACTGAGGGGAAAGCGGTTGGTTGGGTGCGGGACATGGTCAGCAGTCCGAGGAAGATTTTCTCCCTCGGTTCTGGGGGGACTCTTCTCCCACAGCGCAGGCCGCTTCTGAAGGCACGCACTGGCCCTTTTGTAATCGGTTCTTGGCTGGGAAGCATTAGAAAAGGTAGAAATTTGGCTGTTAGGGGGCCAGCGTAGCGGTCTGGGACACTTCTGGTTCGCGTGGAGTGGGTGGGCAGGCCTAAAGCTTTCCGAGCTCCAGTTAGCTCTCATACCGCGTCCTAGTCCCAAACTAGAGCGAAATTCCAGGAGCTAGGCCTCCAGCGCCGCAAAATCCGAACCCTGGCTGGGGCTGCAATCTCTCTTTGCCACTTCCCAGGCTGTCAGGAATTTGAGGGGCTCCAAGACAAGGCGTCTTGAGAAGAGAGTGGGTGGTAGGAATCGGGCATCGAGCCCCAGAGTTCGAAAGGGGCAGAGAGCC
>CM053595.1:233848289-233908289 GCA_028646575.1 Pseudocheirus occidentalis
GCAAGGCGCGCTCCCATTTGGCTTCTGCGATCCCATTCCGGCCCCGCAAGTTTCGCTCCTTACCTGCACTCAGTTCCTGGGGAGGATAACCAGATAATTCAGGCGCATGAGAGAGAAGAGCCCGGGCCTCTGGCCGTAAACCTGTAAAAACCGAGGGGACGGAGGTTTGGACTTTTAGCTGGACGGAACGGTTCGGTTATCTTCGGATTTTATACCTCCCCCTCCCTCCCCGCCCCATTCCCTTTCCCCCTTTTATCTCCCTCCCCGATTTCCCCTCTCTCCCTACGTTTTTTTGGGTAGTTCTTTAGGTTTAAACTTTATTTTGTAGAAATATCGCACCCTTCCAGATCATTGCATTGCCCCAGACTTTGTTGAGGGGGAATATGGGGGGGGGGAGCTGATTGCTGCTGCAGCTGCACTAGAAATGAGTCAGGGAAGTAAGGGGTGGGTGGTGAGGGTTTGGGAAAAGTCTGCAGAGGCACTTTGCAAACTAAATAAATCAAGCGATTTACCTTGTCGAAGTGGCTGTCTTGCTCGGTTGTTTAGGTGATTGGAAATGTAGCCTGATGAAGATTGATCACCTTTCTACTGCCCTCCCCGAGTATGTGAACGCCAGGCAACTGCGTAACGGGGCCGGGCCGCCAATCCTGGGCCCAGCACTGGCTGAGTGACAGCGGGCCGGGCAATGGCAGTTCGAGCCGGGGGTTACCTCTGCGCGCCCCCGCCCCTCCCCCACCCCCTGCCTTCCTCTCCTCCTCCCCCTTCCCTTCCCCCTCACCCCCTCTCTCCCTCCCTTCCGTGCCTCAGCCGGCCCTGCCCTGGCGGCGCACTAACTCCCGAGATCTCTGAAAACGCAGTACTGAGAAGACGAGTGCAGAGCCTCTCAAATAGCCGGGCTCCTGGAGAGCCTGTGTCCACACTTTGAGCCATTCGGGGTCCTCCACACTTTCTCTCCCACCATCCCAGCTCTCCGCTTTGGGAGTAGCAGAAGGAAGGGGAAGGGGAAGGGGAGCGCGGTTCCCTCACTCTTCCAGGAGCCCACCTTCGACCCGCCCAACTGTCCTCCTTGGAGGCTGCAGCGATGTCCGCGCCCTTTCTATTCGCAGGGGGCCGCAGGGGTCGAGGATTTCGCATCTCATTCCCTCTCCTCCCGTAGCTCGGGTCCGTCCCTCGCTTTTCCAAGTCGGCACCCTTAGGGGACTCTGTGCTTGTGAGGAAACTTTGCAGTCACACTCAACAGCTCCTCCTTCCCTAGCCGCCGCGCCCCCCGCCGCCCCCCACCCCCTACCGCCGCCCCCTGGCCCAGTAGCTCCAAGACTACGCGCCCAGCCCTCGGGAGCAGCAAGAACCAGCTAGTAGACCCGCTCCCTAGGTCCCTTCCAATCGGGCTCAGGCGCTCCTCGCGTTCGTTGCGTTTTGCCAAACCCTTCCAGTTTCCCAAGTCATATTTGTTCTATTTTTTTATTCCTTCTCTCTGTGACTGTTTTTGTCTTTTCTTTCTCTATATCTTTCTGTGTCTCTGTCTCCCCCCGCCCCCACTTCTCTCCCTCTGAAAAAGCCTGAAGGATAGAAAAGGGAGCCCCCTGCCTACAATCCCCTACTCTCCTACCCCTCTTAATTTCTAAGGGCCAAACAAACGAGTTGGCAACTTTGCCTGGGGCTCCTTCCCTCCTTTCATTTTCTTTCCCATATGCTGCGGAGACTCTTTGAAAAAAAAATTCCCGGATGAACCGTACTCTCGAAGGTGAAGATCATTTCCGATTCTAACAAACAAACTCCTAAAACGGAGTCCAAAGTGGGTGGACTTTTCAAGGCTCAAATGAGTGTTTTCACCCTCAACTCCGGGAGACATTTTTTTTTAAAGTCGCACCTTCTCATAAATATTAATGAAGGGTTTAATCCCCTTCGAGGAATTACTAACCCTCCCTTCCAATTTTCCTTCAGAATAACCAGAGAAAAAAGTTTTAGGAGAAAGTCCAATAACGGGAAAAGGAAAACCCCAATCCATCGCCATGATCATCGTTCTCATCACCATGATTAACAATTAGTACATCCTAGAAATACGAAAATTAAAAGAACTCTAGGCATGATCACGATGGTGATGGTGATGATGATGATCCTGAATGGAAAGGGGCTAGAAGGGCCAGTAGTCGCATATCAAAGTAAGTACTTTTTTTTTTTTTTCAGGAGACACTTTTCTTTGGAGTTCTTATAAAATACGGTAACAGAATATCATGGAGGGCACACTGTTTCCTTAACTGCTTCTCAAAGGATCCGGGAGATCTTCTTAGGACGTTTAATAAGGCTTTGGTCGGTTCTTTTGTTGATCCCTCAAAATCAACTCCTTCTAATTGAAGTTGGAGCTGAAAGCGAGCTAATGTTCAAAGAAAGTGACCGCCAGACCAACAAAATTACATTTTTTGGGGGACGATGAAGGGACATCTAATCAAAGGAGCAGGGGCGGAGAGGGTGGGATAGGGGGGAGAGGAGAAAAGGAGGTTTTACAAGATCCTTCTCTAGTTCACAAAAGTCAGCGACACGGGCACTTCTCTACGGAACAAAGAAGCCGCAATCCATTCACACTGACAAAAAAAGAGGGAGAGAAGAAGAAGGAGAAGAAGTGAGAGTAGAAGGGGCGGGAGGAGACTGAGAGACTGAAAAAGGGAGACAAAGAGAGGAAAGAAGAGAGAAAAAGGAAGAGAGGAGAGAAGAGAAAGAAGAGAGGAGGGAGGGAGAAAAAGAGTGAGAGAGAACAAAACAGAAATAAAGAGAGGGAAAAACAAACTCTTTTATAGCCACAACACACCTTGTGGTAATCCTCAGTCTACCCGGGATGTCTCGGTTATTGTCTAAATTTAGCCACTTCAGTCTTTGTAAGAAATTTGGAGACAAAAGAGCTGTTGACTAGCATTAAAGATAGAATCCAAATACAGCTCCCAGGCTACTGGTGAAATAAGCCATCTCAAAGGCTTTCTCCCATGATGGGAAATGTGTGCCTTTGTGTAGGTTTGTGTGTGTGTTTGTATCTGTAAACACCTAAGCTTTGACATTACACTAACCACCTACATACATGTATGCATGTGTGTATTACCGCAAAACGAATCTACTTCCATCTCCATTCCCACCCCCCCCCTCCCCACACCTCCCCTGTCCTTTCCAGATCTAAATTCTATATTTTCCTTCCCTCTCCTCCTGGACCAGCTTTTCTAATAATTAGCCCCAAAGATTTCATCATGTGAGCTCAGGACAGGGTGCTGAGAAACAGAAATGGGTGCTCCACCGCTCCAAAGTCTATTGGAATGTCTTCCCCTCCCCCGACCCAGCTGCAACAGCTCCGAGCTTGGGGCTCCTTCTTCTGTTCTCAGCTCCAGATGATGTGATCAGTTCTCTGAAAGTCTGGAGGTATCAAGTAGCACCTTTTTTTTTTGTAATGAGTATTTGTCTAATCCTAAATTTCAGGAGAATTTTCTAATGTTCAACGTATAAAATCTAGGGATTAAAGAAAGAAAAGGAAAATGAGGGAGAAAGAAAGAGAGGAGAGAGAGAGAGAAAGAGAGAGAGAGAGAGAGAGAGAGAGAGAGAGAGAGAGAGAGAGAGGAAGAAAGAAAAAAAAAGTTTGCTGCACACAACGCCGAGGATTTGAATCGGCCCATACACTCGCAAAAGCCAAGGTGGGATGAGAGTTGAAAGTGTGTATGGAAAAGCTGTTTGAGTTGTTCCGGGAGGGCAGAAGCACGGAGGGGGAGCGGAGTCCCAAGGAGACGGAGATCCTCGAGCCGTCCACGGGTACCCCGGCCCAAGTGCAGGGGTCCTGGCAGTAGAGAAAGCTAGGGGAAGGTGAAATCGTGGAGGAAAGAAAGGGCGCACAGAGGTAGTGGTGGAGTGACAGAATGGGGGTGGTGGGGTGCGGAGACGGGCTAACTTCGGGCGAGACCCTGTGCCCAGGTAAGTTTGGCAGTCGCACTACCAGCATCTTTGGGGGGGGGCGGGAGCGGGAGGGGCGGTGTAGGAGCAAGAAGAGCCAACCAAGATGGTTTTGCTCTTTGAGCCCATTCGGGAGGTAGAAATTTCTACACTACCAGGCGTCACCAACACTCTTTCCCATCACTTACGCGACCCCCGGAGCCCAAGCCCATAGCCAAAATCTCCCCTCCCCCACTAAATAACACTGCTGTGGGTTGCAGGGGAGGCGTTGGAGGGGGAAACAAGGCGGGGGCCCGAGTCTACCCAGGGTGGGGGTGGGGATACTGTGAGATCAGGCGCTAGATTTTCTTCCCTCCTCCCTCTTAGTTCCTCCGCCTACCCCGGTCCTTTATTTCCCCCCCGGTGGCGCGGATCCCTAGGGACCGTAAGGGACAGGTTAGAGGCGGAGTTTTCCCTGGAGGCCTTTCCCCGGTTTCCACCCCTCCAATGCCCCCTTGTCCCGAGACCTGAGGGAAACTGATGGTGTCAAGAAAAGGTTGAGGGGTTAGCAGTGTCCTGGCCCGACGCATCTGGCTATCTTGGGCTAGCGTTTTTCGGCTCTCAAAACCTGCATCTCTCAAAACTTAAGTCCCGTCTCAGGTTTGAATGTCACAGCTCCAGCCCGAGAGGCTGAAAAGGGGCCTTTTTGTCTCAGTCTGTCTCCAATAACCCTTTTTTTCTTCCCAACTTTAGTTCTCCCCACTCTCTTCCCCACCTCCCCCATAAGAACTCTCCCCGGGTCCTAGCAGGAGTTTAGCTCAAAGTCACAGCCGCCAGCACAGGGGGAGGAATGGGTGTGTGTGTGTGTGGGGGGGGGTGTAGGTGGTGAGAGTGAAGGCTAAAATGATAAACAAACCAAGTAGCTTCAATCTGGAGAGTCTAGGGACGCCCTTCGCCCACCATGGCCCAAATCCCATTCGGAAATCTAGGCTCAAGAGCTTTTTATTCCCTTTTATCAGGGGAAGCGCCCCGGAAAGGATTTCCAACGTCCCAGGGCTCAGAGACAGGGCGATTTTTTACTCGGGCTGTGACCATCTCAACTGGATTGTTCGTAAAAGAACAATTTTTTAAAATGTGGGGTCTCTTCTGTCGACTTGGGTAGGGAAAAAGTAATTTCCATCAGGATCCCGTAGGCCTTAGCTATTCTTTTGACTTTTTTGGGCTCTGCAGCGGGGTTCAGCTTGGTTAAGAAGTTCCTGGGCTCGGAGCTTTCTTCTCACAACAGAGAACGTAAATATCTGAGGTTGCTTCATTCCAAAAATCTTTGAGAAACTTTTCCTTATATGCCTTGACAGGGCTAATTCAACCATTGTAGTTCTTCCCTCCCCCCCCCCCCCCCCCCGTGGATGGATGGGTGAGGGACAGCTATAGTTTTTTTAAAACATAATTTCTATTTTCTTGTGAAGCATTTGACAACCAGGCCAAAAGATAAACTCAAGCATACTATTATTTTCAAGTCTAAAAACTTGTTGAACAAGCTTCCTTTGTCTGGGACACCTCTGTAGAGGGATGGTTGGGTGACAAAGCACTCTTAACAGAGAATCACCAATTCTGTGATTTCTTGCAAAAGGTTTTCTTTCCTCAATCTACCACCCTTCATCTCCAAACCTCCAGAGATTTTTAAGAAGTTAACAACACTTATACTCAACTGTTCTAAACTCAATGAAAACTGTTAGAATGAATGAGCAGAAAAAATAACATACAGGGTACAGTAAGTAATATTCAGAACCCTCAGTCTAGCAAAAGAAATCATATTTTCTCTGGATAAGGCTTTGAAATATAACCTATAGGACTGACTTTCAAAATTTACATTTTGTTGTCAAAAGAATTAGGGTAATAAGGCTGGAACTATTTAGTTTTAGCTAAAAGGTGCTCTTTTTTTAAAATAAATTATTATGGTTATACAAACTACTAATCAAAGCAAAGTAGTAAAGTTTGAATTTTAAGAAAATATCAGTCATTAAGGTAAGAAAGATTCTTTTATTGAAAATTTATATATGATTCAGTATTGTAATAAATAAACAGATAACCATTTCACAAAAATGATAGGGCTATACTAGAGAAGAAAAACATTCACTGGGGAATTGCACACAGTGGCAAGGCAGACTTCCTATAGATACAGAATAAATATTAACAGCATTTTGAGCCAATGTTGAGACCCAATGAAAAGGGATCACGCTATATGTAATAAATAATTATTCAGAAAACGTGGTGCATCATTAGATAAAAAAAAAACTTTCCGTAAACTTAGATATCATTTAGCCCCATCCTTACAGTACATCTGCAGACCACAGGGTTCTCTTCTCAAGCTATGTTAAAAGATCTTTCTCCGACCAAATCAGAGGGGATTTATTCTATTATGCTTACAGTAAAATGGGAAAACAACTGGAGGGGGATAACATGGGTAAATATAGCATAGCTTAATCATTTCATTGTATATGATCTAACTATAAAATTTAGGTAGCATATTAAGTATTACATATGGCATGACTAGATGAAATCATTCATATTTTTCCTATCCCCATTTTACCCCTCCCCCCTCAATGCTAACAATAACAACAACAACAACAACAACAAACAGATTTGTTTTCAATTTTTCTTCCCAACAAAAGATTAAAGAGGCAGATTCTTCTTCCTTGAACAGCTTCTTAAACGTCTCCAATACCAATCATCACCTACAAGGTTTCTGTGCAAATCTATCTCACATAATTTCAAAAGAATGACAAGCTCACAAGTAAATCTCGATACAAGGCTATTTCCAAGTATTGGGATTTTCTCCAAGGAAGGAGGGGAAAGGCAGAGTGGGATGAAGTCGAGTTGGGCCAAACAAAATGCTAAAGCTTTAAATCAAGAATGAGTCTCCATCTTCTAGTCTGGGCCCCACTGACATGACAGCGGCAAAGGGTTCTCAGTGTCTCCGAGCCCAGCTACTGAAGAACACATTTCTCTTCTTTCTTGGCCATCTTGCCTTTGTTTTGCTCCAAGGTTCGCTCCAAATGTTCATCTTCTTCCTCGGCCCTGGAATTCCAACGAATAGGAAATAAAATTACTCTTTGTGGCGCCCAAGTGCTGAGGTTGGGAAATGCCTTTTCCACACCTCTCTTTCCCTTCTCCCTCCCGGCTCCCCCAAACAGGACAGAAGGATAATGGGAGGGTGGGCAGATCCCGAAAGTAGGGCCTGGGGCCTTCTGGAGGCTCTGCTTTGGTCACTTTAGAACTTTCCTACAAACTTTCTAGGTCATTTTAAAAGCCGATGGCAAAGAATCACGTCCTTCCCACTGGCCAAACTCACTGCTTCTCTTGAGCGTCCAGGTCCCTGACCAGCGCATCCCGCTTGTTCACCAGGATGACGAGCTCATCCAGTAAGAGTTGTTCTCGCCTTTTCTGGGCTTCAGTCTTTTGCCAGTCTGAAGGTAGGGGAAAGAAGCTGGTTACACTCAACACCTCCTGCAGCAGCCCAAGCAAGCTTCCTGCTTTGGCCCTCCATCGGCTAAGGCTCTCCCGCCCTTTTCTCCTTTCCTTCCTTTCCTACCTCTCTCACGTCTGCCTTCTAAAGCTCTGCTTCCGAAAGCTGAGTGTTTCTGGGAGAATTACTGACATTCTAGTACGTTTGAGAAACATGGCAGATAGTGGTGATTAGGGTTCTCCCCTAAAAACGGATTTTCTTAATACTGTCTATAGTTGGACAGTGCTGGGGGCTGAGCTCCAAGCTGCTTTGGACAGAGGGCGTGGCCGGGAAGACCAGCCTGAGGCCGCACCTGAGTGGAGCTGAAGTTTGGAGGATCGGGAGGCAGAGGCAGCCCCTACCTACCTACCAGGGGGTGAGGAGCTTGGGAAGCTGGGCTGGGTAGGAGAACCACGAGAAAAATCTTTCAGACGCTTCAAGATGTGCCTCAGAACTTTGTCTGCCTCCCCGAGCCCCCCCCCCCCCCCAATCAACTCCCATCTTAAATGGCCTATTCTTCACTAATTTCCTCCTCACTCTATTTTAGCAGTTGGATGTAGCTCATACTGGGCGCCATATGCTTCACAATAACTTTAAAAGTAGTGTATGAGCTAATTAGCATTTTCTTTGAAATAAAAAAATAAACTTGCCTCGCAGTTTTATGCTCTCTATCGCATAGTGGCCAGCACTCTTTTTTAAGAGTTTTGTTTAGCGACCTTAATTTAAAGCATTTTTTTTTTTTGGCAGAGGGGAGACTACATATTTGCTCCTGAAATTCTTTGCAAAAGATTGGGAAATCCGGTGGGTAGCTCCCCCTCCCAACCCTCACCCCCAGCAGACTTGCCTGTGCCAGTTATAAGAGAAACACCTATGATATTTCCCAACCTCTCTTGTCTTTAGTCTTTCTTTAAGAAGAAGAGCAGTTTCATTTCATAAAACAGGACCACATTTAACATTTAAAGCCCTTGTGAAACCAAAGCCAACTGCTCTCTGGACAGACTGTAAGGGCTTGTAGCTGTCAATCAACCACCAGTCTACCCCGCCTCCCTCATTAGGAAGGTAAACAATGAAAAGAAGAAGTAGATGATGAAGGAGATAGCAGAACAAATGAGGACCAAGAGGGAAACAGGACACCAGCTTAAAAAAAAAAATCTATAGCCACTGACTCAGGCAGTGTCCCCTCCGCCAAAGCACTTTCCAAAAAAAAAAAAAAAAAAGAGGAAAGGGGGTGTGCAATCCTTTTGGGTTTTTCTCTCCTCTCTCTCCATTGCCCTGGGCAATCACGTTAAAACTCACATGGCTGGTGCTTATTCAGATAAACCTAACAATGCACACCAATGGTTACCATGTGAATCTTCACAAACCACACAAGAATGTGCTGGTTCAAATCCCCCTGACCCCCCTCCAAAGCAAAATTTATTCAAGACAGCAAACTGCTCAGCAGCCTTATGAAAGCAAGTGGTGCTAGAGGGAATTCTGTCTTGTATTTACAAATTAAAAATTAGATGCATCATCATGCAATAAAGGTTAGAATAGCAGCAAAAGCCAGAAATGTTTAATTACTTTTACCATTATTTCTTTTATTCTCTAAGCTCAGATATACATAAATAAAATAGAATGTATATTACATATAAAATGCACAGTGCACAAACATATAAAATAACCTTATTATATTCCTACAACTGGAAAGTGAGGTTTTTTTTTTTTAAAGAAAAAGAAACATTACTGCTGAAAGGGGTTGTTCTGTTGTTGTATCACCTAGGTTAACTGGCTGAGATTTATCTTTTTAATTAAAAAAGAAAACATAGTAAACTTGCAAGGATGTCATATCATTTACCACTTTGCTTTTTTGATTCAAATGGTCAGATACTAGAAAGAATATTTAATAAAATTACTGTTCCAGTTATAAATCAAGCTCTCCTAACTATAAAGGAGCTGAGTTCTGGGTAACTGGTTTTTAAAACATGAATATGATAAAAAAAAAAACCACCCAGTTTCATTTGTAATTAATCAACATGTACTAAAAACTAAAACTAGGCAATAAGATCACCAGTTTTGATAAGTACTTATCTTTTTCCATTTTACACTTGTAGTGATGACAACTATTGTAAACTTTTATTTACAATTTGGTCACCCTGGTCTAGACTTTTCTGAGAGAATTATGCCAGGTGCACCTGTTGAAAAATAAGTCTTTTCTTTTTACAGACTTCAAAATATAATTAACTGAAAAATTTCAGGCAATTTCTAGGAGGGTAACAAAATATATACTATAATTTGTAAGAAATGTATTACTTAGTACCACTGACAAGGAAATGATAAAATATCTACAGTTAATTATTTCTTTGATTAAATATACATAAGCACCGATAACATGCACGGTACTGTGCTAAGCAATGGTGGATACAAAGATGAACTTCACTGATTTGTCATTTACCGTTAGTTTCAATGCTCCAGCTTATAAGGAGTATAAGGATTCTTTTTAGAAATAAAATTCCAAAACTCGAAAGACAGTTTAGAAAAAAAAACCCAACCTTTTTTACATGAAAATACAACAACCCCTAACCATTTATTATTTAATAATCTCTCTACTCTCCAATTTTTCATTGTTCAGCAATGATATTTTCCAAAAATCTTTAAAACACTGCAATTTCTCTGAAATTCCAAATAAAAGTAAAGTTGATTACTTTTAGGATGAGGTTAAAATCCAGACTGCTTCAGTATAACTAATAGGGTTTTCCATTAATTGTCAAGTGTATATCTGCATATTAAATATAATTTCCAAACATGCTTAAATTGATTTGTATAGGAAATGAAAGTTAAAACTAGGGCAGGTAGCAAAAATGTGACTTTTAAACATTCTCACAGAGGGTAAAAACTCATATCTTTATTTAAATGTTATCAAAAAATAAAAACTTTTCATCTTGTTTTTTATTGGGATAAACTGAATTTTATTTCTGGAACAAAAATGAATTTATGTCTTTAAGCTAAAGCCAATAAAGAAAAACTCCTTCTGAAACAGTTTCATGCAGAAGTTCTGAAATATTTTGAAAAGTTCATGCATGTAAATTTACAAATGACCTATTATGCATTTAAAGAAAGGATTACTTCCTGATAATACCAATCATAGCTGCCTGTACTAATTCTGACTTTGAGAAGTTATAATAGAGTGTGATTAATTTAAAGATTCTAGTGCATCACTTAAAAAAAAGCTATACATCTTCTCTCAACACAATAGGATTAAATATTGATGACACATTTGAGCCAAAGTTGTGAAATAAGGAAATCCTGTTTATCCTGCATTAAGTTGCTAAACATATGCATACACTAAACAACAACAAAAAAATTTGCTTGAATTTTAGAAATCTATGTATTTTCAATAATTCACACACAAGTCCTTCATTGTCTGTACCTTTGTTGAAGCGAACACTTACCTTTAAAAAAGGCAAGGGTATTTCACATAAATACTTTAATATAAAGGGCCTAGAGTTGTAGTAAACCTTCAACCTTGCCACTATAAATAAGCCTCACACTTTGATGAAAATTAACACTAGTTTTGTAAAGAGCACATTGGGGGATTGCAGTCAAGTCTTATCTTTAGTTCCAGTCAACTAGCAATCCTGAAAGAGTTTGCATCATCATCAGAGCAGGCCATTTGATAGGATTCTACTGCTGAACCTAATCAATCTATGGAATACTGTGGCTGTGCTGTGTAACAAAGCTAAAATAGATTTACAAATGGGGTTTTAGGGGATAAGCTCCTCCACAGGATTACATATTGATTTTAAATATAAAAAGCTTATCATATAAACCATAACTACAAAAATAGTGAACCTGTGCATAAATCCTTTTAGAAGAGCACCCACTTCAAACTCTACGCCAAGAATAAATCAAGCTATACAAAACCCCAAAGAAGATCCATCTCTTGTGCAGGAAATGGATGCTCTCTTTTTAAAAAGCCCACCCCAATGTGTGCAGAAATGAATTTATCTTTCCCAAGGGGGCATTAAATAATATGGAACAAAATATGTAGGTAAGGTATCTAAAGGACATTCATCAGCATGAGGTCTATCTGGATATGAAACTGACACCTCAGAATGAAATAACTAAAGTGCTTATGACCTTTTAGTAGAATGTTTATAATTCACACTTTATTTTTGCTTCCATTCAAATAAATTTATATTTCTTTTAATGAACCATGGTTCATTATGCTCCATACACGTATTTCTTAGGATAGGAAGTTTCAACAGTATATTCACTTGTAAATACTACAGGTTATTGCTAAACCATGTCATCACTGTTAAATGGGAGGGAGGGGAAAGTAAGCTAGGAATATACTTACAAACAAAACCAAAAACAGTGTTGTCTATTCATGTGTTTTCTTGGTGAAGTACTTTAACACTCCAAAAGGCTATTCAGCTGTATATGCATCCATTTTAACAGCTGGCTAAGAGGACAGTGTCTTCACATCACTGAACATTACAATGGTCAACACCTCTACATGACAGTGCTGCCCACACACTGCTCACATTAGCAGGGCTGATATTTTTTCTCTTGTCAACAGCTAAAGATGAAAACCCACTGATAATTTTTTTTTTTTATAGCACAGTCCAGTCATGTATATGGGACAATAACATACATTAAAAAAAAAAACCTTAGGAACTGGTATCATGTAAATAAAGCAAGTTTAAAAAGTAAAGAAAGCTCATTGTTTTATTATTCTAATGGAGGGAGGGGGAAGAATGTTCTATTTTTATTTCAGTTGTATAAAAGGATTAGGTTATTTAGCCTGCAAATTTGGTGGGTTGGGATGAGACTACTATTTATATTCAATACAATGCTGAGATAACTTTTCATATCCTATAGGAATGGTAGAACATATGGTTCCTATTGATCTTACATGGCCAGCTGCTATATGAGACCATGCACAATTATGCTTAGAGGAAGATGCATGCAAAATATATCAGAATCCATACAAAAAGGTTGCAATAGAATGATACTTTTAAACACACACACACACACACACACACACACACACCAAATAAATGCATTGACTATTTACTGTACTGAATTTTCAATTGGCTGTTTAACTTTCTAATCTCTTCTAAAGGTTATGTGAAGTCCATTGGCAATTATGTGACTTACCACAAAAATTCTTAATAAAAAAGAACAAATAAAATTTATCATCTTTGTGTTCTTTTATTTTTGTAATAAACTTTAAAAAACCCATTTAAAATTAGGATTTTTTGTGTCTATTTTTAAACTTTTGCTATTATCCATAGTACAGTGAAGCATTTTGATTGCTATCTTAAAGATCTTATTATTATTTTTTAAAACCTGTATAAATAAATACTATTTGATTTCCTAAATAAGGGCTTAATTTCTTTCCAATTATATTTATCAAATGAGCTAACTGGTGTGAAAAGAATAAAAGTAGTATGTAATGTAGTTATATCCTAGGCATTTTATTTATCTTTATCATTCAATGAAAATGTGACCATCAACGTTCTGATATTCAAAAAGTACAAGACTTCTCATGGCTTTCTTTTAGAAATTTAAGTTTCTAGTGAAGTCTCTAAACTAATTAGAATTGATTTATTATGGATCAGGTACCTTATCAGGTGAAGAAAGAAATTACCATAGACAGTCAAAGGGTTAAAAGGTCAATATAGAATAGGAAAATCAATTTGCATTGATTAGACAAAAGGTCCATTTTACAGAGTCCAAAGGATTAACTTTTAAGTAGACATCTTTGAACTCTAAGACAACATTTCCAACTGAGAAGAATAAGAACAACATTATAAAACAGTTACTTAAAAAAATAACCAAATATGGTAAGCAATAGGTTAACCGCTGGCTGATGTTTACTTATACTATGAATCATCCATAGGATTATACTATAATTCATTTAAAAGAGTTATAAAATGTGTTTGACTGTTCTACTTATCTCCTATGTCAGTCTCACTGTGTATTCATTTAAGTATATAGTGTTTAGACTCTCAAGAATTATAGAAGACTAGAAGGCAGTTTATTTCAGTCTTCTTGACACTAATGAAATGTTACATTGAAATTTTGAGTATCAATATGAAACATCAACATGATGCATCTTTTAGCACTCTTCCCTGTGTAAATGAAATACAAATGAGTAAAATGTTAATTCTGCTTTAGATTTCCTACTTTATAGAATTTAAAATTTGTTGGATGTTATGAAAATTGTGAAATTAGTAAGAACACAGTAGATACCGTAAACGAATAATCTGTCTACATTAGGGTCCTTAGGTTTGCGTCTTCATATGGTAACTGCTATCTATTCATAAAGACCTTATAGGCCCAGTGTGGCTAAATGTTTATAGATGCTTGAATTTTGTTTTAGAACTGAATCCTCTGTTAATTCAGCCTTTGTATTAAGTGGTTGATTTTTTTTTTCTCAGTAAAATGTTCCTTACCTTCAATTGCAAGCATCGCCCGCAACTCCCGGTTCAACAGCTCATAACGTCTTTCTAGGTCATGTTCTTTTTCCCTAGGCAAGTTCAGAAAGTTCATCAATATGCTAATGACTAAATCATTAAACACTTAAAAGGACATTTAAGTTACATTGATTTTAGGACTCATAGCTGACTTTTCTCTTTAACTTTAAGCTACTCCAAACAAATGATACAGAAACCTAAAACCTTCTTCAGTTGATGCTGTTCTTGTCATTCTTCCACAATAAGAAGTATATTTCAATTTGCAGATAAGTAAGTTGATTCTTAAAGACTTTTTGTACATAGATTGTTATGGGGGGAAAAAACATTTTGTGCTGCCTAAAGTTGCCAAAGTATTTTTTCCCTAATTCTTAATAAACTTTTTTTTAACCTAAGAATATCTGTTAAGATGCACAGAAGTCCTATTTGTATGGATTTTAATATCATAAAGACAACATTTTGGGTTACAAAATGTTGTTTCTTCATTTTTAAAAATCAAGTTAAGTTATGGGAATGCATTTATGAAAATGAGCTATATTCACTAAAATAAGAAATGTGAGCAAGCTCATCTCTACACTAGGTGGCATCCTATAAGAACACTACTAGTAAGCAGAAAGAACCAGGAGAGAAAGAGGGTGAAATGACAGATACTAAGAATGCTTACTGTTTCTATTTTCTCTACTCCTCCTCTGACCCTGATAAATATGCTAATGCTGTCTCTTTAGGGGCACAGTTTACTTTTAAGTCACTAATATTTTCTTCCAAAATGTATATGGTCATATCACTTGTAGGACAGATTATGTATAATTTCACTTCCTGATAAAATTTTAAAATTAAAAACACTTAAAAAATATTTTAAACTAACTTGAAATGTATCTTTTCCTCTTATAAACCAAACTTCTTTCTTAGATAAATAAACTACTTCTTGAACACAAAATATTTTTCTATTCTTTTCTCCCTCATATTCAGATCATGCTGTTTTCAGTTTTTATCCATACCTTTTGCTATGGACAATACTATTTTAATATTTATGTTCAGAAGTCAATTTGTCATGTAACCAAAACATATGATATGTTAAACATGCTGATAAAAACATCATATCTAATGAAATAAAAAACTAAGTCTAATTAAAACAAAATATAAGAGAAAACAAAAATGTGATAGCAATTATATTGTCAAACTTTGTAGGAAAATCAAACTCTGTTTTGAGTACTTACAAAAGAGAAAGTTGGTTCATTCTTCGTATTAACGCATTTTTCTTATTAACTAACATAAACCATTCTTGCATCATAGCTTCTTCTTCTTCTGTGTTCCTTCCTACAACACAGAAGGATTTATTTCTTATTGTCTATATAAGCCATAGCATTGTTCAGTGTCAGTTTTTAAACATGTAATACCTAATTTTGGCTGATCTAATACTACATTTTAGACTGTTAGCAGTAATAGAAGATTAGAGACCTAGACCTAAGAAAATTGTTTAAATAATAAGACTATCTTCCAAAGCTGATAAATTTCAGCATGTATATTTTCATTCCATTTTAACATACCTACAGATCATATTAACACTAAGTACAGTAAACAAAGTGTTCTACCGTTTAAATCCTCCCCAGAGGCTTAATTGTTATTATGTTTCAATGAGGAACTCTTGGTGCTGACAGACATATGGTCACGATAAAAAAAAAAAAAAAGCCCAACACAATAACCAAACCCCAACTAAAAATCATTAGAACTGCAAGACTAGAAGAAAGTTCACAGACATGGAGAGATTATGTTAAGCCAGGTATCTGTAGTAATTTACTCGCTATTAATTAAAAAAAAAGTAAACCCATAATATAAATTTTTACCCTGTATCAATAACAGGGTAAATCCAATCACAGAAAATAAAGTTTAAATTAAGAAAGAATATTAGTGATCTGTGAGCAAAGATTTTCTAATGAAGATATCAGATCAGAAAATATTTGAATAAATGATCTAAGCAAAAAAGACAAACCCAAATTTAGCAATAAAAAGTGAGTATTTCTTATATTCTTTCCCTACGGATGCAATAAGTTATTAAACATGTTACATTTTTACAAAACAGATATATTTGAGGGTGAAGGGATACTCTCCTTCCCACCCTCCCACCAGGAGACATCCAACCTTGTATTTTCCCTTTAGAAAAAGGCAGTACTAATATTTACAAGAAAGGTGAACTCTTTCAGGACCTTTTTCCTGCCACTTGCATCAAAGGCTGCCTAGTCAGATTTACAGTTCAGTGGGAAGATATTTTCTAAGATTCACAGAGCATCAGTTTATGCCTTAAAGCATAAAATTTACCAGGAAAAGGTTTTTTAGCAAACAAATTCTCAAAGCAAGACAAATAAGTATATTGCTATGCTAACATTTAATTCTGCCGTCTAACTTCAGAAAAGCATTTACAGGGTTAATAGAAATATTTGATTGAAAAAGAGAAAATCTCAGTGACTATATTATTATATATTATATATGTATTACATTATTCTATAATATTGTTTTAAAAATTTTAAACATGAAAACATTTTAGTACATAAATGAAATCTAAAGTGTTTTTGCTCTCTCCTATCCAATCATAATTTCACCTATGAAAAATAAGTACAACACATATTTTAGATTGAAATAAAATGGTTATCTGCTACTGGGAGAAAAAAGAAAGTAGGCAAATTCATTAAATATTGCTAAAATTTAAAAATCTGAAGGATACATAGGATGGAGTCATTTAGAGTTGGAACAAAGTCTTTATTGTTTTACAGTATTTTTAATCTGTCTTTTAGGGTTGCTGGTTTTGTATTCACTTTGGACCATGTGATGCCTTGACACTGGTCATGTGATCTAGGCTGCGATAGGCACAAATCCCTGGACAGCAACAAAAGAAGAAAGAGGAAAAAGAAAAAGCTGAGAAAAAGCTTGCAATTTGGAAAAAGGCCAATTGTGCCCTGGTGAAGGCCTTTCTGATCAGCAGCATGACCCATGTGTGCAATATTAACAGCTATGTATTTTGTGATATATTTTCTCACTGCAGACTTAATTCTTGTGCCTATAAATGAAGCAGTGACTAGAAACAGACAAATGAAAACTTTGTTCCAACTTTGGCTTACCCTGCAATTGATGCTTTCAGGCAGCCGTGAACAAAGCTGCTAACCCACTCTTAAATTAGCATCGTTTTCTTCAATGGGATAGGGTTTCCTTCAGAAAAATCATACTGATATGGTACCGTCATTTTCAATTAAATTCATAATCTGATTTCTAGATTAAAGAATAAAACTGTCCTCTAATTCAAAGAAATTAAACAGAATATGACTATTAATCCTTCCAAGATCCAAAATGAAAATAAATGTCTAAAAATTAGAAAATGCTAACATGAAATGTTTACTGGTCCTGAAATGCTACAGACTATTAAAATCAACACCCCCAATTTGAAGATAAATTAATACAGTATGCCCCAAATCCTTATCTGAACCAGTACAAGTTCACAGGAACCTATAAATAGCCTAATGATTGTAAACAATTTTTTTTTTACCCTGTGAGTACATGATTCCACTATTGTTTTAGGGCTTTTAAAAATTAAAAAAAGCTTTTAAAGTCAGTAAGTTGGACCATTACAAATTAATCCTGACTTTAATAACTGGTTAAAGACCCCTTCAGCTTTATAAGTAACAAAAAATATTAAAGCCTGTGATCACAGTGAGCTTTTCTCATTTCTCCTCTAACCATTTGTTATTTAATCCAATACTAGTAATCCAATTTGTCCATCAGACTTTTAAAGGGCAGAATGCAACTTCCCCAGCTTAGACACTTTTCAAAGTACAATATATTTTTCAAATGAATGCTGGATGTTTCATTTTTTCCCCAACTGTTCCTAGCTCTAATGCAGGAGGAAAAAAAGAACAAGATGAACATTGTTCGTACTGATTAAGTAAGAGCTCATTAAAGAGCTGTCAGTGCCGTACTTTGAATATGCATGAAGCATATAATCAGATCTAGTACCGTCACTAGAGGAGAATACGGTAAGTACAAAGGATTGATTTAATTACTTAGAGTGGGGCTGTGGTGGTAAAGCAGTCTTGTTAGCGCAAAAAGAAAAGGAGGTTGGATTCTGGCACAGTTAGAAAAAAAAAGGCAGTTTTAGCTTCTGCCACAATACCTAATCTCAAGATAAAGCACTTTACATTGTAGCTTTAAATGAAGACTGTCATTATTCTATAAAATAGCCATAATTCATCTTATCTTGTTTAACTTTACCTGGTTAACTACTTATTTGGCAAAATTATCTTTAATTTATAATTATAATCACATCCTTATGTTGACATATTCCCAATTCTGATAAAAAATGTTTAAAATGAGTCATAAAAATTCAAGTTATATGTTTTTAAACATTACTGTGAAAGCAAAATGGCAAAAACATTATAGGATCTGGCTTCCAAAAAAACCTGAAGAAACAACTGGTTGTTCACATATTTTATAACTTGCTATTTAATGTTTATCATTATCATTATCACAACTGAACAAGCCTTAAAATAACTTTTATAACAATATTTAAAAGCTTTACTAATTACATGAGTCTCTGGTAGTACTTTTAAAACTCCTAAGTGTTTTCCACATACACATTTCTGGTTTGATGTTTGCCTCTGGAAATCTAGAATCTTCCCTAATACAGCACTCTCAATATCAGGTTCCACCTCCTCTTCCCCCCCCCCCCCCACCTGGGAGTAGGGACCATCATTATGAGATAACTATTAAATTATTGGAATGATGACAAATATAAGGAAAACAATCATCAAAACATTTTCTTCCAAATTATTCCTTATATAATATTCATTTATTAGAAAACATCTTTGATATTAGTTAACTAATGTACATCTAAAGTAATCAGAAAACAGTTCACTTTAGAGTAGTCTTGAAAACTGTAGATACTTCTTGGGTATAATATTTATGAATCTTAATATTGTTTTTCATATAATGCCTTTGAAATAATTTGAAGGTAGATAAAATAAATTAATAAAAAAATTAAACAACAACAAAAACCAACTCCAAATGGTGTGCCAAATTAAAGTGTGGTACAAGTTTTCTTTTAATGTCAGTTCACAGTACATTTAGCTCAGGAAGAATTTTATTTCATTATTGGGAAAGCACTATTTTATATTATGTAATTGTCTTCTGTACAATTCTATTATCTTAATAAAGTACTATTTGTTTACACATGACTTTTTGTATATGTTCATTTTGTAAGGAATAAATGCTAATAATTTAATCAATTTTTAAAAACTGACCAAACTTTTTAATAATTACTTAAAAGATTGTCATAAATCTCTAATAATAAAAGAAATTCAGGGGCAGCTAAGTGACACAGTGAATAGAGCACTGGCCCTGGAGTCAGAAGGGCCTGAGTTCAAATCTAGCCTCAGACACTTGACACAAAAAACTAGCCGTGTGACTTTGGGCAAGTCACTTAACCCCAATTGCCCTCCAAAAAAAAAAGCAAAAAAAAAAAAAAGAAATTCAAACTGAAACAACTATGAAGCTTCACATACAGAAACTTAAAAAATGAGACTGACAGTAACGGCTGGAGAGGATGTGAGAATATATGTGTTATCAATGAATTAGTTCAATCATTTTGGAAGACAATTTGGAATTTTGTTTACAAAACGACTAAAATGTCTGTATTCTTTGATCCAGAGATCCTACTTCTATGTATCTTGCCTAAAGAGGTAAAAAATAGAAAGGTGTCATATATATCAAAATATTCATAGCATAACTTTTTGGGGGTAATTAAGAATTGGAAACAAAGTAGGTACCCATCATTCAGGTAATGGCTTGGCAAATTGTGGTACATGAATGTAATAGAATATTATTATGCTATTAAAAAAAACAAGCTGAAGCATGTTAGGAATTCAGAGAAAGATGGGAAGACTTACCATAAAGTGATGTAGGGTGAAGTAAGAAGAACCAAGAAAACAACATAATGACTACATCAACGTAAATGGAAAGAACAAGAAACCGAAACTGAAAACTATGTCATTATGATGACCAAGCTTGGTCCCAGAGAAGAACTGAGAAATTCACCTTCCTCTCCCCTTTGCAGAGATGGAGACTCTGAGAATGGCACGTTGCACACATTGTAAGACATGACTGATGCGTTGGGTGGTTTTGCTAAACTGCTTTTTGTTCTTTCTTTTAAAATTTCTATTATAAAAGGAAAGCTAAGCATGGTATGGGGAAATGGAAATGAAAGAGAAGTAAAATCAAAACATATCAATAGAATTAAGATGAAAAACATTGACCAATAAGACAAAAACCCTTAAAATCAAACAAAACTTAATAAACCTCTGGATATATACACTTAAAAAAAATCACAACACATTCACTCATTCCACAAACATTTATATTTATTAAGTACCTACTATGTGCCAAAAAGACTGTACTAGTTACTGGGGAGAGCTTTAAAGTTTCGTAAAGACAAACCTTGTTCTTGGGAAACTTGAAATCTGGAAGAAGATATAATATAACACAGATAACCAATATACAACATTACATAAATGGAGTAAAACAAAGGGCTCTGTGAAGTCTGAGGATGTGAAGTCACTTAATCATGAACCACAGAATCCCAGAGTTGGAAGAGGCCTCAGAATCCATTCACATCCAGTCTAATCCATTCATGAAGAATCCTCTCTACAACACACCTAACAAATTGTCATCTTTTTTTTAAAACTGCAAGAAGAAAAAAACCAACTACATCAGGAAGTTTATTCTATATCTACAACTGAATATTAAAGCAGTTAGTGAATAAGCATTTATTAAGTGCCTACTATGTGTCAGGCCCTGTGCTAAGCACTGTGGATACCAAAAGAGGCAAAAGACAATCTCTAACCTCAAGGGATTTACAATTTAGTTAATGAGGGAGATGACAAGTAAAGAAATATGTACAAACAAGCTATACTTGGATAAATAGGAAAAAAAGGAAGAGAAGAAAGGCACTAGAATTAAGAAGAAAGGTTTCCTATAGAAGGTAGAATCTTGGTTAGGACTCAAAGGAAGCAAGAGGGAAGATGAAGAGGGAGAGCATTCCAAACACAAGGAAAAATCAGAGAGAATGTCTGGAGCTGAGAGACAGAAATGTCTTGTTCCTGAAACAGGCAGAGTTCTAGCGTCATTAGATTGAAGAGTATGTGGTGGGGAGTAAGGTATAAGAAGACTGGAACTGTAAGAGCAGGTTACGTCATGAAGGGCTTGAACAACAAATAGATTTGGATTTGATTGTGGAAGGGATAGGGAGCCACTGGGAGTTTACTGAGTGGCGGGGAGGGGCTTGATGCAGTCACTTTGGTGGCTGAATACAGGAGTGACTAGAGGCAAGCAGACCCACCAGCCACCTACTGTAATGGTTCAGGCCCCAGGTGATAAGGGAGGACACTAGAGCGGCAGTATCAGAGGAGAGATGGGGGCATATCTGACAGATGACAGGCCTTGACAACAGACTGCACTTGGGGGGTGAGAATGAAGAGTCACACCGAGGCTGTGAGCCTGGGACGATGGTGCCTGCAAATGTCTGTGACAGAGCAGTTTGGAAAAAGGAGAAGTTTAACAAAAAGATAAGGAGCTCAGTTCTGGATATGCTGAGTTTAAGATATCTAATGGATATCCAGTTTTCTGTCTGAAAGGCAGATCAAGCCGCAATGTCGGAGGTTAACAGATTAGGGCAGAATAGGTAGATTTGAGAATTATTAGCATAATGTACCAAAAGAGCCTCATCAGGCTGTCGTTTTATCAATAGGCATAGTTTTAACCATAAGCATTGTGGATGTAACAACACTGTAATAGAAACGTTTTAGTGTAGTATATTATTTTTAGAAAATATCTTAATTTAAATGAGATGAATTATGATATAAAGACAAGCACAATGGCTGAATGTGATTTCATTGATATAGTGAATCCTCTCTAGCAAACACTCCCCCTCAAGCTACACTTTGCCCACAACACTCCTCAGTGTGGTGGGAACGAGATTAAAATGTAATTGGGAGGCGGCTAGGTGGCACAGTGCATAGAGCACCAGTCCTGGTATCAGGAGGACCTGAGTTCAAATCCTGTCTCAGACACCAGCCGTGTGACCCTAGGCAAGTCATTTAACCCTGACTGCCTCCTCAAAAAATGTAATTGAGAAATATTTAACAAAATAAATAAAACAGATAATATTACATTTTAAAACTAAGTCAATATGCAGTCCACAGAATCCTGATGAATATTCCTCAGCACACAGGTTTAGAGCACCAAGAGCCTAGGATCCCATAACTAGCATGTGAGAGGCGCAGGAGTTCATTCCAGTCCTTTCTGACTCCAATACCTGCTTTCTATGCAGTATGCCATGATGACTTATTCTAATATAGGAACACAAAGCTGGAAAATGTTTTTTTTACTTTAATAGAATCCCTCAACAGCAAGAAAAATAGGTCTCATAATTTGAATACTATGGTTTAAGAAGCAATCATTTAAAAACTTTATATGTTCCGTTCTATTCTGTATGCAGAGGTATTGTGAATTAATATTGGAAAAAACAAAAACTGGAACCACAGAAATGCTTAGCAACCAGGAAAAGAGTGTCACAGGAAAATTGTTTTTTAAAATTCTCTTCAAAGTGTCTTAAACATTTTAAAGGAAAATTTGTTCAGTTGTTTTCCATTGTGTCCAACTCTTTATGACCTCATTTGGCGTTTTCTTGGTGAAGATATTGGAATGGTTTGTCATTTCCTTCTCCAGCTCATTTTTACAGATGAGGAAACTGAGCCAAACAGGTTTAAGCGACTTTCCTCATCTATATGATAGAGTCATAAGTAATAGTATATATGTATATATGTATGTATATATAGAGATGAGTTTATATAGAACTTTGAAGTTTACAAAGCTTTTTATGTATGTTATGTCATTTGATCTTCACAACAACCCTGCAAAGTAAATAAGACAAGTATGATTATCTTCATTTGAAGAGGAAGATGAAGAAGTGACCAAATCATTTTCCTGGTGCCACACGGCTATTAGGTGACAGAGCTGGGGCTTAAAGCCAAGTGAGTTCAATAGTTTCCATTCAACAACTACTTTGTAAAGTATTTTGCAAACCATAAAGCTCTGTTATTGCTGCTTTTATTATTATTATTACTATTATTAACCACTGAACTTCCTAGCTAGATGACTTTAAAAATGATACTATCATTAAGTATGCAAATTAAATAGGCTTTTGTAGGCCATGCTGAGAACCTATCAGCATTTATCTAAACAACACATTTTAGACATATTTTTGGTGTATAACATTTAAAAACTGGGAATTGCCTACACTAATGTGTATTTACTGTTTACTTTTGGTAGATTCTTTTATGAAAGATTGTAACCTCTGGGTAGAGGAAAAATATAAAGCATTGTAGTCTATGGCTGGTTAACTCACTGTTTAGAGCCATATGTCTAATGGCTTTCTAAAGTCTAAACTTTCCTTTATCCCATGGCCACAGACTGTACTCTCAATCTGGACTAGACACATTATGTATAAAAACTGTGCCACTGAGTCTGCTCAAGACGGCTACCTGAATGGAATCAGACCTACTCCACAAAAACTTAAAAATCATACCAGACCAAATAACAAGTGAGAAATACACTAAAAAACTATAGTATATGACTCGTTCTACTGCACAGAAAGTACAAAAAGTCAACCAGAACCCCGCAGGTAAAAACCAACAAATTCAGCATCAGACGCCTCCCAGATTCACAGGAGACACGTCATCTGCCAGATTCTGTGCTCAGAAGCAGAAAGCGTAGAGTGCTGTTCAGATATAGACTCTGGGAGGTTACAGCCCCAGAGCAGGGCCACTGGAAGCTCTAGGAAGCAGCAAATGACCAACCAGAACAGACTCCAGGAATGACTATAAGGTTCCTAGCACTTAGGACCTCAAAGATCCAGGGTGGGGTTTGACCTGAACTGAGGCAAACAGGTTTAAGTGACTTTCTTCATCTATAAATGATAGAATTCTAAGTAACAGTGTACACACATATGTGTATATGTGTATGTATATATATATGCATATAGATAAGTTTATATAGAAATTTAAAGTTTACAAATCTTTTAATGTATGTTATGTCATTTGATCTTCACAACAACCCTTCAAAGTAAATTAAGACAAGTATGTTTATCTTCATTTGAAGAGGAAGAGGTCAGCATAGTGAACCAGGTAGAGATCAAGAAGGTCTTACAGAAAATGCAATAGAACGAGGAAATTTGTGCTAGGAACCAAAGTCCTACTTCAGGTAATAAAGCCAGAGAGAGAGAGAGAGAAATAAAAAACAAGAAGATACAGACCACTTTAAAGAATAATAATAGAGCAAGAGATACCCAAAAATCCAACCTAAAATGAAAGAGTAACTTTATAATAACTGTAAGCAGAGACTAAAAGGAAAAGAAAAAAAAAAAGTTGTTCCCTTAGGAAATACCCCAAACAGGGGTTCTTAACTTTCTTTGTGTCATGGATCTCTTTTGCAATCTGGTGAAATCTATGAACCCTTTCTCAGAATAGTGTACTTAAATGTATAAAATAAAATATATAAGATTACAAAGGAAGTAAGTTATATTGCAACAGTTATAAAAAACAAAACAACCATGGGCCCCAGGTTAAGAACCTCTGACCTAGCAGAAATGAACAGATAAAAAAAAAATTAAATTAAATTAAAACTGTAGAGAAAAGACTAGGAAGATGGATAAATAGTTTGGAAATGGAAGTGGTAAAACTAGAACAAAATGAAAAGACTGAAAAAAATAGATATAATGTATTTGCTGTAAAAACAACTGATCTGGAAAAAAATTTAATAAATCAATGGATTCCCTGAAAAAAAAAAAGATAAATAAGGGCTTGAATCTTCTACTTTAAAAAAATCATTAATTGAAACTGTGCAGATCTCCTTGAATCAGAGGGCAAAATACAAGCAGGAAAAATCTACTGATTTCCTCTTGTCCCAGGAATGTCACTGCTAAAATCCAGAGGTTCTAAGTCAAAGAAAAATTACTTCAAGCATAGAGAAAGAGTTCAAATACTAAGGAACTGTAGGCAGGATCCCACAAGACCTGAAAATTTCTACTATAAACAAGAGGAAATCTTGGAATATTATATTCCAAATGGCAAAAGATATAAGCTTATAACCAAGAATAAATTATCCTGCAAAAAACAAATATAACCTTAAAGATGGGAAACTGAATCTTTAAAAGAATATGTGATTTTCAAATATTCTTGAGAAAAACAAAAAAGCTAAATAGGAACTCCAAAATGCAAACACAGGACTCTAGAGCAAACTAGAAAGGCGAATTTAAATAACTGGAAGGGGATTTAAATGATACAGTGCTGACATTCCAATAGGGGGAGAAAAAAACAAGTATTCCTTTAGAAACTTATAGGGGTATTAAGAAAAATGGAAGACCTTTGGGTGGACTGGTTCTAGTCTGAGGGTTTTTAATTGGGCAAAGAAAAAAGAAATACACTAGTGTAGAAAGGAAGAAGAGGGAATGGAACATACTATTTCTTATAACTGGAGTATGTGAGAAGAGTATTATGGACATGGAATAAAATGGAGGAGAGGCTACACACACACATACACACAAAGAGTTTGGTGTATAATTATGTTAAACTAAAAGAGAAACAGGTAGAGGTGTAGAGGTAAGGGATTATGAGGGAGAATAACACCGGGAAAGGAACAGTAAAAAAGAATAATAATAAACTTCATACACTCAAAGGTGGGGCAGAAGAGACAGGAAGAAAAAAAAGAGAAAAGAACTGGAATACTAAGTGACAATCCAAAGGGAATAGCTGAAGAAATTGTGGTATATGATTGCAATGGAATACTGCTAGACACAGGAAATAACAAAAGAGGCTATTTCAGAGGATCTTAGAAAGCAGGAACTGATGCATAGTGAAGTGAGTAGAACCAGGACAAGAATTTCTATAATGACAACAACAATGTAAAGAAAAACAATTCTGAAAGTACAAAGAATTGTGACCAAAGTAAAAATAACCATATTCCCAAAAGACCTATGATGAAGCATCTTGACTTGAAAGTACTTCTTGACAGAAAGGCTACAGACTCAAGATATGGAAGGAAATATATATATATATATATATTTTTGAATGGCATCTCTATGGATTTGTTTTGATTGACAATGCTTATTTGTTATATAGGTTTTCTATTTCTCCCTCTCTCAGTTTTTAAGTGTGAGAGGGGGTGTTGGTGGTTTTTAAAATATGAAGAAAATTTAAGAGGAGAGCTATTGAAATATTTAGGTGAGCAGATGAATAAAGAAGGGAATTCAGAGGGCCTTATATGTTCTTGATGTCTGAACCAAAGAGAGACAGATTAGAAAAAGAAAACTATAGACTAACATCTTTAATGAATATTGATGGAAACATTTTAAATAAAATACTATCAATGAGACTATAGCAACACTTGAAAGAGATTGTACATTATGATCAGGAAGGACTGATACCAGGAATGTGAATTTAATATAGGTTTAATGTCAAAGAAAACTATAACATAATAGACCATATTAACAACAAAAACAATTTAAACCACAACACTATATTAAGATATAGGAAAAGTTTTTGACAAATATGTCATCTATTTCTGTGAAACATATTAAAAAGTATAGGAATGAATGAACTTTTCCTTAAAATTATAGATAGTATTTAATTGAAAAACATGAACAAATCAAAAACCTAGATACTATGTTTAAAGAATTCATTAAAAAAAAAAAAGACTATACAGGGGCAGCTAGGTGGCACAGTGAATAGAGCACTTGGTCCTGGAGTCAGGAGAACCTGAGTTCAAGTCCAGCCTCAGACACTTGACACATTTACTAGTCGTGTGACTTTGGGCAAGTCACTTAATCCCAATTGCCCTCCAAAAGCAAAAAAAAAAAAAGACTATACAGAATTGTTATAATCAGAGGGCAAAGTAAAAATGGAAGGATTCATTAACCATTTTCTGATAGAAACTTCCAAATTGAAAACACCCAGAAATGTTATAGTCAAGCTCTAGAGCTATCAAAACCTCCCTCCCCTTTCTTACCACCTCCCAAATACTATAAGCAGAAGAGGGGGAAAGAAGTCAAAAGTACTAAGGAAGCACACCCAGGATTACAGAAGGCTCTGTTGCAACAATTATGAAAAGGAAATCATGATATATACTATACTGAAAGGAACAGAAAAAGGTTAAAGATCAAGAACTAGTCTTGCTAAACAGAATAAGGGAGAAAGACCTTTAATAGGAAAGAGGACTTTTAAGCATTTGATGAAAAAGTATGAACTGCATAGAATCTTTGAAATATAAATATAGAATACAAGAGAAACCTAGAGAGGCAAAAGCACTGGAACAAATAGAAAGCGCTAAAATTAGAATTAAGTGCTTAAATAATAACCCCCCCACACACACACACTTCCAATAGAGGGAAAAGAGATAAATGCCTCTTCAGAATCTTCATGAAGGTCAAAGTAGAAAAAGACAAATACAGGAATTAGATATGATTGGGTTCTATTTTGTTGATTTTAAGAGAATAATTAAATGGAGGGGAAGAAGAAATTCTTGCAAAGAAATGAGGAAAAAAAGGAAGGAACTTAACCATTTCTCATAATTCGGATATGCCAGAAGTATATAAACATGGAGATTAAGTGTTAATTAGTATTATCACTATTATCTGATTGGGCAAAGTTGTGTTGAGGACACACAGAAAATTTGTTATAAGAATATATTAAATCTCAAGGGAAGTAGGCAGGGGCACAAATAGGTGAGGGAGGGATTAAAAGGGAGAAGAATTGGAGATAGTATAGTACAAAGTAAAGCTAATCTCAACTATGGAAGGCAAATTATAAAGAGGAATTAAAAAGAGAAAAATAAAATGTAAGAACCAAGGATGTAGCTTAGACTGGGCCAAGAGAAGAGACACAAGATGGGGATGGGACTATTCACATTATAAACAGATTATAGGAGAAAGAAAGGAGATATTTCCACAACTATGGATATGGAAAGAATTTCTGTGTAAATAACATGAAGATGGTGATAAAAGATAAAATGGACAATTTTAATAAAACCGAAAAGCTTTTGCACCAGCACATCTGCCAATTAGTCAGTCAGTCAATAAGCATTTATTAGCACTTATTATGTGCTAGGCACTGGTCTAAGCACAAGATACACAAATAAAAGCAAAAACATGGTCCCTGACTTCAAAGAGTATACATTCTGATGGGTGAGACATGAGAAAACTAGGTGGATACTACATGTGTGTGTATGTTTTAGATGTACAGATGTGCATACACAGATATATGAAAATTAGGCAGGTAGATAGGGAGAGGGAGAGAAAGAGGAAGGGAAAGAGAGGGAGGGAGGGAGGGAGAGGGAGAAAGACAGGGAGATGGCGGGGGTTGGTGGGGCAGAAGAGAAAACAAGTTTAATCTGAGTGGGAAAGGCACCAGAAGCTGAGAGGACTGGGAAAGGTCTCATGACAAAGATCAGACTTAGGGTGAATCTCAATGGAAGTCATGTAGAGGTGAGAGGGCAGAACAGTTGGAGTACTTAGGAATCAGTCAATATAAAGGTATGGATACGGATAACAGAAAAATAGTACAGTGGAGGAAAAAAAATTGTGCAGCAAATTAATCTGTCTGATACTGAAGATGTGGGAAATTGATACAAATATATGATCCATTCCCCAATGTACAAACAGGACGTTTTCAAATGAAGAAATGTAAACTCTCAACAGTTATATGAAAAAAATACTCCCAATTCCTAAACAAGAAGACAAATGTAAATTACAACAATTTTGAGGCTCTACCTCACAACCTCATACCCATGAGATTGGCAGAGATGACAAAATGGCAACTGTGGGAATGGCTGTGTGGAAAGACAAGAACAGTACACTTTAGAAAATTTTTTTTTCAATTAACAAAAACGGAATTTCTCTTCTTCCCCTCTGTCATCATAGAAAACAAAATAAAATGAAAGATAACACTTGTTGTGACAACTATGCCTGGTAAAGTAAAATAAATTCTCACATTGGTTGTCTCAAAAAAATGTTTCACGCTCCACCCTAAATCTATTACTTCTTTGTCAGGAGATAAACTGTACACTTCATCACTGGTCCTCCAGAATCATGGTTAGTTATCTTGTTTATCAGAGTGAAGGCCTTCAAAGTTGTTCTTATAGTGTTGCTTTATTTGTATAAATTCTTCCTTATTTTGCTCCCTTCATTATCCATCATACTCATGCAATGTTGATAGAGCTGAAAACTGCTCCAACCATTCTAGAAAGCCATTTGGAATTATATTTCAAAAGTCACTAAATTGTGCACAGTAATTTTAATTTATAATGTCATTGTAAATGTGGAGATTGTTCTCCAAGTTCTGCTCACTTCACAAAGAATCAGTTTATTCAAGACTTTCCAGTTTTCTTGGAAGCTATCCCCTTCATCATGTCTTATGGCACAAGAGTATTTCTTTACTTTCACATACCATAATCTGTTGATTAATTTCCCAAATGATGGGCACTCTCTTTGTTCTTTGCTATGGCAAAAAAGTTGTTATATTTTCCTATATATGGGTCTTTTTCCTTTGATCTGTGTGATGAATAGGGCTAGTAGTGGTATCTCTGGGTTCAAAGGTGTAATGATAATGGGAATTTGAAGATATTCCCTGTCACTTAATAAGCCTAATTTTGAAGACCTTCCCTGCTTTGAAGATATACCTTGCCCCCTAATAGGTTGAATGTAACCACATGGAACCTGTGGTGGGAGTTTACTGAAGGGTGGAGCAAAGCCCACAGGAAGCTGGAGTGAGAGCAGTTAGACTGGAGGGAGAAGAGGATACATCCCAGGGAAACAGTTAGGTTTGTGAGTAAATGTTGGTTTGTGGGAAGGCTAAAGGATGCTGTGGCTGTCTGTGCTGTTATGGCTTATTAACTTCTTAGCTACTGTGATGGAATGAGCTTACTGGTTTTAGGATTCAGTTTTCTGCTGTCTGCATAAATGTTTGGTTTCTGTCTTTTATATGGAGAGTCTGTTATGTTTTGCAATTGAGCACTATGCAGGTGTATTTATAGTAACTACTGGCCCTGTGAATATTGCATTGTTGATACAAAAGGATGCCCATAATTTAGTGACTTTGGGGACATAGTTCTACATTGCTTTTGAGAATGGGCAGATCAGCTCACAGCTTCACCAACAGTACAACAATATGCCTGTTTTATAATTTACCTTTTTAAATGATCTTTGCCAATATAATGGGACTGAGGTAAACTTCAGGGCTCTTGTCATTTGCATTTTAAAATTTATTAGTGATTTGGAGCATTTTCTCATATGGCTGTTAATAGTATGAATTTCTATGAGAATTGCCTGTGGATATACACTAACTATTGATCTGCTGGGGAATTAATTTTATTTTTACATATTTGAATCAATTCCCAATATAACTTGAATATCAGAAAAACTTGCTATAAAAAATAAGCCAGCTATTTCCCATTTAATTTTAACTGCACTGATTTTATTTGTTCAAAAACTTTTGAATTTTATGTAATCAAAACTGCACTTTTTTTTACCCTTACCTATCTCTTGTCTAGTTATTGTCTATTATATATAGGTATTCTTGAACATGCTCCAATAAGTCTGGAGCCCTGGCACCTCAAGAGTCAATGACCCACAGTCTAAGAAGTTCCTAAACCAACTGAAAAGTTGTTTTATAGTTGCATTTACATGGATGTAGTTGTATTCATATAGTTCCTGTATGTCTTGGTAGGCAAACTCACAAATACTTTATGCATTTTTTAGTTATTTTTAGTTATCTGTAGTGGTCATGATTTCTTCCCTATTCATAGATCTGAAAAGTAATAATTCTTCCTCCTCCTTTTTCCTCTCCTTCTCTCCTCCACCCCCATTGGGTCACACTATTTTATCCAGGCCTGGAAATTACAACAATCATCCTTCACTGCTGACTGGTCCAAAATTTCAATTCTATACCACTCCCAAACTCAAATGATTCACCATTCTTAACCTACTCAGGTTCAGAGACTACAGGTGTCTACCACCAAACTCACCATCTAATTTGTTGATGATATCACCAATTATTTCTAAGTCATGGAGCTTATCTTTGTACATGGTGTGAGAGGCTGATTTATGACTAACTTCTGCCTGACTACTTTCTAGTTTTCCTATAAATTTTTGTTGAATAGTGAATCTTTATCCAAGTAGTTGGAGTTCTGGGGTTTATTAAACACTATGCTACTGTGTACTCATATTATCTCTGTCATTTTGGTAATTCTCATAATATTTCAAACTTTTTCATTCTGCCACAGCCACCTCAACCTTCAGCACCTACCACCCTGATTCAGTCAGTAGCTACCAAAATGGAGGCAAGATCTTCTACCAACAAAGATTATGACTTGCTGAAGGTGAGGATAATGGTTACCAATTTTTAGCAATTAGGTATTTTTTAGTTAAAGTATGTACATTTCTTTTTAAAACATAACACCATTTCACACTTAATGTACTACAACAGTATAGTGTAAACATAATTTATGCATGCATTGGGAAACCAAAAAATGTGTGAGACTCACTTTATTGAAATATTCACATTACTGCAATGGTCTAGAACGGAATCTGTAACATCTTCAAAGTATGTCTGTAGTTTGGATGATTATTGCTTTGTTGTATAGATTAGGTTCTGGCACAATTAAAGCCCCCATTACTTCTCTTTTTTTTTTTTGGAGGGCAGTTGGGGTTAAGTGACTTGCCCAAGGTCACACGGCTAGTTTTTGTGTTAAGTGTCTGAGACCAGATTTGAACTCAGGTCCTCCTGACTCCAGGGCCGGTGCTCTATTTACTGCGCCACCTAGCCGCCCCCTGCCCCATTACTTCTCAATCTTTTTTTTATTATTTCCCTTAAAACTGCTGACCTTTTTGTCTCTTCAGATGAACTCTTTCCCTATTCAAAGTAGGGAAACATTTTCTTTGCTGTTTTTCTGATTTATGATGCAATCTTTTACATTCAAGTCATGTATATACTTGGAATTTATATAGTGTGAGATATTGGTCTAAAACTAATTTCAGTCAAATTGATTTTCAGTTTTCCCATAAAGTCTTCTTCAAATAGTGAGCTTCTACCCCAATAGTTGGAGTTTGCAGGTTTAGATAATATTATGCTACTATGTTAATTTGCTTCTGTGTGTGTATGTATGTATGTGTGTGTATACACACACACACACACACACACACACACACATATATATTCAATGTATTCTACTAATTAGTTTTTCTATTTTTAATCTTCTGTTCTTCTCTATGAATTTTGATATTTTTTTTTCATGCAATATAAATTAATTCTCTGGCAGTTCCATTAGTACAATGGCACTAAATAAGTGAATTATATTAGGTAGTATTGCCTTTTTAATGACTATTTCTCTATTTAGGTTTAGTTTTTTGCTTTCAAATTTGTTACACTCCTTTGATATTAAAATTTTGTTTTGTTGTTTGTTTTCTCCCCTTCCCACCAAAAAAAACCCTTTTGCTTTTATAGTTAAAAGAATTATATGGTATACTGTCATATTGTTGTTACTTCTTTGATGAAATTGTTATTTCCATGATTTCTTCTCTGACAAATTCTTTAGGATTATTTAGTCTCTAAATTAATTGTTAATCTACTCTTCAAAGGGTCTTTATTTAAATTTTTCATTGTACTGTGGCTTTTCTGCATGATGGTAAGGTTTGATGCTCTGACATATGCTTAATTTTTGTAGAGGCATCATGTGGAGTTCAGATATTCTCTCTCTCTCTTTCCCTTTCAGTAACTGTCAGAGAGCTATCATAACTAACTTTTCTAAGATTATATTCAGTCTCTTTTTTATGTTTAGCTTTTTGTTAGATTTGTCTCATTCTGAAAGAAGTACACTGAAGTTCCCAACTATTCCAGTTCTTCATCTATCACTGAATATTGACTTTTCCTTTAAGTATTTAGATGTCGAGTTAGATTAAGTATTTAAGTATTTAGATGCTATGTCATTTAGTTTGATACATTAGTATTTGTCTAGTAATTCATTGTCTATGATGGCTTTAAACAATAATCATATCTATTTTCACTTTTGCCTTCTATGATATAATAATTATTACCCCTGCCTTTTTGGGTTCATGAGAAGCATAACAGACTTTGTTCTAGACCCTTATTTTAACTGCACGAATTTTTATGTTTTTAGCATATTATATTGTAAACAACATATTGCTATATTCTGCTTCCTAATTCAATCTATCCTTTCCCATTCATAATATTCACATTGTTATGACTATTGTTTTAATTCCCCCTGATCTTTTCGTTTTGTAACTTTTCTTCTCCTAATCCTTTAGTCTCTTCTTTAAAGTAAGAAAGAGTGTGCTTAATACTAGAGTAAGTAATCTTCTGCTCTACTGCTTCTCTTCTCTTCCCCTTGATTAGACCCCAATCACAGATTCTTACCCTTTCATCCTTTCCTTTTAATCCTTACTTCATGATCCACCCTCTAAAGCTTGAGTTTTGCTTATGACTAATCTCTCTCTGAACCCACCTTCCCTTCTGAACATCCCTTTCCTCTAACTCTCCATGTTTCATGTTTCTTATATAAACCATTTAGATTCATGTGTATATGCATACTGACCTTTTTTTCTTTATGCTCCAGACAAAAAGTGAGGTTTATACATCACCTGCTTCTTCTATTTCCTTTGTTTTTATAGTTTTTCCTTTCACACTCAACTATGAGAAATAATAAATTTGACACCTTTTCTTCCTTTCTCTTTTTTTTTTTTGGAGTTCCCAAGTTTATTGCAAAGAAGGCAAAAGTAAATGTTAAACAGCTCCTCTTGGTGTTTTGAAGTTCATTCCAACTGTGGGCTGGGTAACTTGCAGGTTGGACAAACTGCCAAAGTCCAGGAGTTTCAATATTTCTTTAGTATCAGGGTCTACTTCAATGATTTCTTGATCCAAAGCAGAGACCTCAGGGACATAGTTATCCCTCCTTTCTCTTTCTTCTTCCTGCAGTCTGATGGAGACACCTCTCACAGGGCCTCTCTGGATCCGCTTCATCAGATGAGTGACATATCCCTCGATCTTGTTGTGGAGCTTCTTGCTGGGGATGATGGCGATCTCCTCGCACATGCGCTTGTTGGTGTGGAAGTTGTTGCCCAGGCGGGTGTAGTACTTTTCGATGATGACTCACGCCGCCTTCTTCACAGTCTTGGTCCCAACACGACCCATGTTGGCTCCGATGGGAGAAGCTCCTCTTTCTTCTCTATTCTTTTTCCATTCTCTTTTTCTTCTTCACTGAAGATTTACCAAAATGGAAGAAAACTATCCTTGGGACATGCTTGTTTTATTTACTTCCCAACTATGAGAAATAAAATATTTTATATTTTTCTTCCATCCTCTTTCTTTTCTTGTGTATTCTCTTACCATTCTTTTTTTTCTTCTTTACTCAAGGTTATCAAAACAGGACAGAACTACCCTTTAGGGGTTGTTTGTTTTATTTAGCTTCCTCTATGGCGTTTATAGACATTATGACTGAGCAGATACTTGTTTCTTTTCTCAATATTAGAAATGTATGTTTCCTCATCATATAGTCCCTTCCAAAGTACCTCAATGTATTTATTTTTTAGGTTTCTCTTGACTCCTGTATCTGCATTTCTACGATTCTACTGGTCTTGCCATCAGGAATGTTTGAGAGTTCTCTATTTTACTAATGGTGCAATTTTTTTTCCTTTGTGGAATTATCCTCTTTTGCTGGTAAGTTATTCTTATTTGTAAGACTTTGCCTTTTGCCTTTGTACTAATGTATTCCAGGCTCTTCTGTCAACAGTGGTAGCTGGCATATATTTTGTGATACTAAATGTAGTTTCTTGATATTTGACTACTTTCTTTCTGACTTCTCATAGCACTTTTTTCCTTTAATCTCAAAGCTCTGAATTTTATCACATTCCTAGGAGTTTTCATTTTGGGGTTTCCTTTAGGAGGTGACCAGTGTATTCTCTCTATTTTCACTTTGCCTTTTGATTCTAATAGTTCTAGGTAGTTTCTATTTATGATTTCCTGAAGTATGCTACCCAGATCATCTTATTTTAGTTGTAGTTTTGTGACAGTCTAATGATTCTTACATTATCTCTTGACCTGTTTACTAGATTGTTTTTTGGTAAATGATACTTTATATTTTCCTTTTTAAAGAAAAAATTTTTAAAGACGTTCTCATATTTATTGCCTCATGTAATGACTGATTTCTTTTTGATACATTCTAATTTTTAGTGAGCCTGTTTCTTAGGTAATATATTGTACCTTTTGTATTAAGCTGGTTATTCTCTTTATAATTCTTCATACTAAAACTTTCACTTTATGTATAATGTCCTTTGGAAAAAAAATTATTTCTTCTTTTCCAGGATTTCTAATATGCCTTGTGACCAGCCTCCCCACCCCCTTTTAAATCTGAGACTCTGCTTGTAACTGCTGTCAAATTATCTCTTCCTCTGGGCTCTGGATTCATAAAATTCCTTTACTGTTTTTGTCTTCAGTTTATTCATATTCTAAACTACTTCCTGAATTGGAAGTCTGTCATGGTCAGGCACTAAATCCTCCTGTATGTTTGGATGAGAAGGTGGACTCCTGTTTGGTCTTGATTTGTATTTTCTGGAGTCTTGCTGCAGACATCTTTTCTTCTTGTGTCTGCTGTTCACAAAGTGCCAGTGG
This sequence comes from Pseudocheirus occidentalis, assembly GCA_028646575.1. Classification (NCBI taxonomy): domain Eukaryota; kingdom Metazoa; phylum Chordata; class Mammalia; order Diprotodontia; family Pseudocheiridae; genus Pseudocheirus; species Pseudocheirus occidentalis. The sequence goes on from CM053595.1 coordinate 233,883,929, forward strand.
GTCTTGAGTTTGCCTGCATCCTCCAGATATAGCAGAGTGTTGAATTTTTCAAGATCATCATGAGTGGTTTTGCTCACTGCCAATTTTCTTAGCCCATCATGTATACAGATTAACCACTGTCCTTTTGATAGGAACTTTGCTGACTCTCACATCTCCATGTCTGGACTCAGAGTTGCACGGGTACTTAACTGCCTTAGTGCTCTTTGGTTAGAGCACTTTGGTCTTCTGGTCCATAAGTCCAGGGCAAGTTTTAGCTACCTAACTGTTCTGAAGCTTCCCAGAAGGAGCTCTCTGTAGCTGCCAGACTACTAAGGCCTCTGAAGGCTTCAATTGTCTTTTGGCTGGGCCCTCTCCTTAAATGTCTATAGGTTTCTGGTCTCTTTTTGCTGATGTGGTCTGAAGGCACTTACTGGAGCTTTTCTCTTTACTTCTTGTTCATTATATGACCTGAATTTCTTTCATCTTTTCTGTAGTATATCCATGGAAATTGGGCTGCTTTTCTGCTCCTCTTTACTCCTTTATCTTGACTGGAAGTCTATAGAGGAGATTTCAAAGGGTACAAAGCAAAGATACACAGGATCCCATGGACTAAAATTCTATAGGGGAGGTGAATAGAGGCATGACGGGAAAACTCACAATGATAAAATTCTGAAGAAACAAAGGAACAGCCACTGTAGGTTTTTAAAAGATAAGAAAAGATGACGAAAGCAAGGACAGGTAAAAGAGGATGGACAAAGTACCGTGGAAATGTTTTCAGGAGTATGAAAGCCCAGAATAAGCTGAAGATAATGAGAAAAGCTAAGGAAAACAAAAAAGCTTGTTCCATTTTTACCTATATTGGAGGAAAGAGCATGACTCAAGAAGGGATAGCCCTTCTACTTATAATAGACACGATTGTAAGAACTGACAACAAAGAGAAGGCAGAATTGCTCTATTTTTACTTAACTTTTTCTTCTTTTCCCAAGGAATATTACATTTCATGGGAAATGCCAATAGGCAGCTGCCCCCAAAGATTAAATAATGATATAGTGAGAGAGCAGTTATCTGCCCTTGATGATTTCAAGTCACTTAGCCCAGATTAAGTATATCCTCTGGTAGGTGAAGGAATGAATAGATATGATTTCTGAGAGACTGTCAACAGTATCTGAAAAACTGTGGTAAACAATACCACTATTAGATCTATTTCTCAAAGTGACCAGGGGAAAAGGGAAAGACCCTCTATGTTCTAAAATATTTAGAGCACCTCTCTTTGTGGTGGCAAAGAACTGGGAACTGAGAGGATCTCAGTTATCTAGGGAATGACTGAACAATTCTCATTACATGATTGTCATGGAATGCTGCTGTGATGTAAGAAATGATGATCACTTGGTTTTAGAAAAACATGGAAAGACTTGCATGAAATAACAAAAAGTGAAACAAGCAGAACCAAGAGAATGCTGGATACAGTCACAGGAATATTGTTCTAAGAACAACTGTGAATGACCAAACTATTCTGAGTACTATAAATATTCAAATCAATACAAAGGACCTAGGAAGGAAGGAAGATGCTATCCATCTCCAGAGAAAGAACTGATAAATAGAATTATGCATAGTATGGTTTTATACACACACACCTATATCAAATGATGGCCTCTACTGTGAGTTGGGGAGGGATGGAAGAAGGGAGGGAGACCACTTGGAACTAAAAATGTAACCAAACAAAGTAAATTAAATAAAAAAACCCAAAAACTATGGTAAAGCAAAGAAATACCTCAGCCCTGATGAGGGCAAAAGTTCTAATTTTCCAAAAAGGGACAAGAATAGACTCTCCAAGATTTAAAGAAATGTTTGCTTTCAATTATTAGGAAAATTTTAGAATAGACATTAAAGAGATGGTTAGTGAACATTTAGAACAGGAAAGAGTGATTACAAAGAGCTAGCATGTCTTTATAGAGAACAGATCATGCAAGAATAACTCTATTTCCCTTTTTGATAGAGTTTCCAGACTAACAGACCAGAAGAATGTCTTGAGTACAGTTTATATAAATTTTGGAAAGGCATTTGATATTCTGTTCTTGTGGAATTGATGGAGAGATGTGGACTAGATAAAATCAATCAATCAACAAGGACTTATTAAATATCTAACCAGTAACATGCCAGGTGCTGGGGATACAAAGTCAAAAGTGAATCAGTTTTTGCCTTTAAGGAGAATACAGTCTAGCCAAGGGAAACAACATGTGTTCCCCCCTGGAGACTATTTTGTATTTTACCAGGTAAGGGTAACAGATTTAGAAATTTCTATTTAATGAATTTTAGTTAGGCAATTTTGTATTTACTTATCTGTGTAAATGTTGTTTTCTTCCATAAGCATCTAAGCTCCTTGAGGGCAGACAATGCTAATTTTTTCTTTCTGTTTGTTTTGTTTTTTGCTCTTTGTGTCCTGAGCACCTTGCACAGCACCTGGCACATGGCAGACGTCTAATAAATGTTTACTGAACTGAAATTAATTTACACGAGTTCCTAGTATAATTTAGGTAATTAGATAACATAAAGCTAATAATAATAGCTAACATTTTATACAGCTTTTACTATATGCCAGGCACTGTGTTAAGCACTTTACAAATATTATCTCATCTAGTTCTCACACAACCCTGTGAGACAGGTGCTCTTGTCCCCATTTTACGGCTGAGGAAACTAAGGCAGGGGTTAAGTGGCTTACCCAGGGTCACGCTAATGAGTCTTAAGGTTGGATTTGAACTCAGGTCTTCCTGATTCCAGGCTTACCTTTCTATCTACTGTACCACCTAGCAGCATACAGATAGAGGTGTTATATTGCAAAAGTTCAATTTTATGTCAGTTGGCTATAACTTTGAATGCATTTTTCCAAAGACACAATATTGGTAAGAGTCTCAGGCTAGCTCTTTCTGGCTCTGCTACTTAGCTGTACAATGTTAGGCACAACTCCTCTTTGTGATAGGACAAAAACTCAAATCTTTTGACTCTCACTGTAGTCTTCTTCCCACTGCACCAAGAAGCTTTTCAAAAAGCTGATGGAATTACTTAGAGGAATATGAAAATGCAGATGGAAGTTCTCTAGGGGACTTGGGTCACACACCTCTTCCTTTTCTTCTGGAGATTATATCTCTTTAACTCTTTCAGGCTGAAAGTACAATGGCCAGTCAAGGGTCTGATACCAATACTGGTCAATATGAGAATTTTGATCTATTCTGTTTCCATCAAGGACCAGTTGGTCCTTCCTTAGGCAGCCTGGTGGCCTTCAATTCCCAGACTTAAATGTGGATACCTGATTGGATAAGCCAAGGGCAGCTCAGAACTCCCAAGCTCAAGAGATTCATCAGTCTCAGCCTTCTCAGTTACTCAGATTATATGCATGTACCATCACTCCTGGCCCTGAATCACATTCAAGGGCTTTAGCAGTTGAGAGTAACAAGTTTAGAAAATTATATCTAATGATGTTTCATTAAGAAAGCTTATTATCAACATCACTCTTATACTTACTAACTATAGGGTCACTTTTTGGCTCACAGTTGGAAGATAGTGGGATTCAGATTTTCCTAAGTACTGCAAAGCCTTCAGGAAAGACAAAGGAGGTGGGGTGAGAAGTGGTAAATGCAAGAAAAAAGACTGCCTAAGGTAAAATTAACCAAGTTGTGAGTAGTGAATGGAAGCTGAAAGGTCACATGAGCTATATGTCTAAGAGGAAAAAAAGGATAATAGAAACGGAAGAGATGTTTGTTCAAATCTCCCCCACCAGTTGCTATCTAGGTAGAATGTGTGGTAGAAGGGAATGATACTAGGGTTTGGGTTGCGTGCAACACTCGATCAACAATATTTATTAAGTATCTACTATGTGCTGGGCATAGTATTAGGCACCAGGGATACAAATAAAAGTTGGACCATCCTTACACTCAATAATAATAATGATGGCTAAGTAATATAGCTACTTTAAGCTTTACAAAGTGCTTAATATATATTAACTCATTTGATATTCACAATAATTCTGTGGGGTAGGTGTTATTATTGTCTCCATTTTGAAAGATGAGGAAACCAAGGTCAAGGGAAGTTAAGTGACTTGTCCAATGTCATACAGCTCCTGTGGTAGGATTTAAACTCAAATTCTTCCTGGACTCCAGATCTAATGCACTACCCACTATACTACCTACAAATGGATAGCACGCTTCGGGAAGAGGGGGCAAGGACACTCTCAAGGTTTCTCTCAAGAACTTTTGAATGGATTTTGTGACATGAGAGACACTGGCATAGGACTGCCCAGCATGGCGTGCCCTCTTCAGAGAAGGTGCTGTGCTCCATGAGCACGCAGAACTGAAGTAGCTAAAAAAATATACATAAGATGCACAAATTTAGAGAATCTATCACAGGTGTTCACACAGTCTATGTGTGCCTGACCTGTGGTAGAGCATTTTGAACTCCTTTTGGCCTGATCAGCCACAGTTGGATTGATTATAACTTAAGTCTAACATAGTGATGCCATTTTGGTCCCCTTCAAGAATGAAGGGCAACCAGAACCTATAAGTTTATAGTATGGTGGAATGGGGAGGGGTGGAGAGGGAAATAATGGAAAAGGGGACACATGGATGTAATGTTGACAGACAAGTAAATACAACATACACATACAAAATAAATAGTAGTGGAGGGGGCATTAACAATTAGAAAAGGACTTGAAGATGGTACTTAAGTCCTGAAAGGAGTTAGGGCTTCTAAGAGGCAGAGGTGAGGAGAGAGAACATTCAAGAATGAAGGTCAACTTCAACTATGCCACAGCAGCAGAAGATAGACTATTTCATCTGGGAAACAGAAAGTAGGTCAGCTTTGCTGGAGCATAGAGTATGTCAGGAGGAGAGGAATAATGGGCAAAAATAATAATAATGTAGGCTGGAGAGAGTATAGGGGTTTGATTGAGAAGGGTTTTAAGTGCTAAACAGAAGAATTCCTATTTTATCTCAGAAGCAATAGCATTTAAAGAAACTTCGTGAGTAGTAAAATGGTTAGACCCATGTTTTCAGAATATCATTTTGGTAGCAGTGAAGGAAATGGATGGAAGAAGGGAAAGTTTGGATGTAGATGACATAAAATTAATAATTAAAGAACTGTCCTTAAATGCAAGGTATTATTATAATATGGTTACAACTGCTTTTGAGAGGTGGTATGGTAACTTCACCAACCTTTTTTCTTCTTCCTAGTACTTTATATTTGTCTCACAATCAATTTTATCAATAAAAACATGGCACAAAACTCATTTATATATTTTAATTTCAATGACTGGTAATGTACATTCACACATACCACAGCAAATAAGATTATGTGTGTGTGTGTGTGTGTGTATGTGTATCAGTTTGCCATTTTAATGTTGTAGGATGTACACCTTGGGCTCTCTACTCACACAAATTTTTGCCAAAAATTTTTTTAAACTTTTTTTCAGATAAAAATATTTAAATTGTATTTAGTTAAAAAAATTAAAATTAGAAATACATAGAAAATAGAACTACAACGTTGTTGTGAAAATAGTTTAAACAATTAGCATCTATAGGTGCTTAATAAATGTTTATTGAATTGTATAGAAAGGTTTTTAATTCTAGCAATATCAAAACGAAGACTCTAACTATAAACTTCCACCTCAGAAAGTGACATTTAGATTTGCCATTTGGTATAATAGCATAACAATTAAACTTCCCTACTCATACGTGACCTATAAAATATATAACAACTACTTTAGATAGAAATATTTTCTTTACAACCAATCAAACCAGTCTGCTTCAATCTTTTAGCAATGTTGAGTATGGGGTGGGGAACCTGTGGCCTCAAGATCACATGTGGTCTTCTAGGTCCAAGGTCAAGGGAGGTTAAGTGACTTGTCCAATGTCATACAGCTCCTGTGGTAGGATTTAAACTCAAATTCTTCCTGGACTCCAGATCTAATGCACTACCCACTATACTGCCTACAAATGGATAGCATGCTTCGGGAAGAGGGGACAAGGACACTCTCAAGGTGTCCTTCGGTGCAGCCTTCTGACTGAATCCAAGTTTTACAGAACAAATACTTTTACTAAAGGGATCTGTTCTGTGAAGTTTGAATTTAGTCAAAGGGCTGCATTTGAGGACCTAGTGGGCCACATGTAGCCTCCAGGCCACAGGTTCCCCACCCTGGTTTAGTAGCTTTTGTTGTAGACTCAAGCTGGATTCTTGAATGTTGCTTTAATTGGAACAATGTTTAGCGGGGCAGCTAGGTGGCAAGTGAATAGAGCACAGGTCCCTGGAAGTCAGGAGAATCTGAGTTCAAATCTAGCCTTAGACCCTTGACACTTACTAGCTGTGTGATGTTGGACAAGTCATTTAACCCCAATTGTCTTGTCTTCCTCCCTCCAAAAAAATGTTTAGAATATACAAAAAGCAGTTTTTTTTAATAATTAAGAAAAAACTGGGCAAAGGAAAAAAGTCATTTGTACAAAGCTATTTCTAACAGTGCTAGATAGAAATGGAAAAAAGAAACAATCAAAAATAGAATACTTAAACTACAGCACATTGATATAACAGAATGCTATATATTTACTCAAAGTTACAAGTCCATGTGTTATATTGATATATGTAAAATGTATTTACAATATAATAGGTGAAAAAGAAGAAAATGAAAATAGCACATACACAGAGATTAACATTATGTAAGAAGCTGTTCAGTTCAATTATTCTTCATTCTCTAAGAGGACCAAAATGACATCATTATTTTAGAGTCAAGTTACAGCGTGTCCGACTGTGTCTGATCTGACCAATGTGAGCTCAGAAGGCTCTACTACAGGTCAGGTACAAACAGTCCGTGTGAACATCTTCTATGCATCTTGCATTTCTTTTGAGCTACTTCAATTCTGTTTTGTTCATGGAGCACAGCACCTTCTAAGAAGAGTGCATACCATGCTTGGTGGTCCTATGCCAGTGTCTCCCATGTCACACAATCAATTCCAAAGTTTTTAAGTGTAGGGTATTCAGTTCAGTGGTTTCTTGGTCATGTCTGACTCTGTGACCCAAATTGGGATTTTCCTGGAAAAGATACTAGAGTGGTTTGCCATTTCCTTCTCCAGCTCATTTTATAGATGAAGAAACAGAGGCAAACAGGGTTAAGTGACTTTCCCAGGGTCACACAGCTATTAAGTCCAGCTTATCCATTGTGCCACCTTTCTGCCCATAAAACCTATAGTGTGCATTAATAACACACAAAGACACAGCCAGGAGTAGGGAACCTGTGGCCTTGAGGCCACATGTGACCCTCTAGGTGTTCAAGTGCAGCCCTTTGACTGAATCCAAACTTCACAGAACAAATCCATTGTTCTGTAAAACTTGGGCTCAAGTCAAAAGGCCGCACTGAAGGACCTAGAAGGCCACAAGTGGCCTCAAAGCTGCAGGTTCCCCACCCTTGAATCATAGACAGCTAAAAGTAACCTTTGAGAAAAATCTAGTCTAACTTCTTCATTTAGTTTTTTTGTTGGAGACTAGGTCTCCCTATCTTGCCCAGGCTGAAATAAAGTAGTCCCTCACAGGTCCAATCCCAGTCCTGATCAGCATAGAAGCTTTAAAAGGCTGCCTTCTTTGGACCCTGGGCCAAATGTTCTTTCCACTAATACCACACATGCTTGAAGGAAAGTCATAATATCTCTACTTCACAATGTTTTAGTTTTATGGACCTCATTTCATTTTCAAAATAAATGTCAGGATCAGTGTTTTTCCCTTGACTTACATAATAACTTATTTGAATATACAAAAACCTCCAGCTATCCAATGTCAGATTCCAGCTCTTAATATGAGGGACAATGAAGAGACATGAGGGTTGGAGTTACACCATCTACTTTTTCAGAATAAACTGAATGTTATGAAAGGTGCTAAACCATAACTAATAATTAAAAGAAAGCTATAATTCTTTACTTCCCACAAGGGGAACAGTAGTGAAACTAAAAAGGACTGAAGGTTTCTACTATAGCTCATATTTATATAAAAATTTATAGTTTGCAAAATGCTTTCATCACAAGAGGAAAAATTAGTCGTGCAAATATTATTATGCCATGAGGAAAATAAGTCACTTAGATATTAGGTCATTTTCCTGATCACATGCAATAAATGTGAGAGTAGAACTCAAACTCAGGGCATTAATTTTTAAAAGTGTATGCCATGATAAAAATAAAAGATTTATAACTACTTAATATAAAAGTTTAACACTGATAATGAGAAGCTAGCTGTGATCTGAATGCATTCACGAGTGGTGCTTACTAGACTACTTAATAGTAGAAAGTATCACTTCTTTGACTTCCTGTGAACTGAGGAAGAAGAAAATTACTTCCCTTTGTTGCTATCCCTGGGCGACTGCCATATCAAATTATGGTATTATGAAACTGGGAATGGAATGATAAACCTTTTTTTCTTTTTTTTGCTTTTTGGAGGGAACTGGGGTTAAGTGACTTGCCCAAGGTCACACGGCTAGTTTTGTGTCAAGCGTTTGAGGCCGGATTTGAACTCAGGTCCTCCTGACTCCAGGGCCGGTGCTCTATTCACTGTGTCACCTAGCCACCCAGGAATGAAAAACTCTTAAAGTTGACGGACCTGCAAGTCCTAAAAGAAATGTATTTTTAAACCACAAAACTTGCATTTATTTTGCATCTGTCTGTATAAAGATCAAAGGATTAAATCCTAAATATAAAAAAACCTAAAACTTCAATGATCCACAATTTCATCACCCTGGGTACTGTTTTCATCAGTGCTGATCTCAAACCCTCTATGTCTTAAGAGAAAGTCTTCATAAGTTGCTGTGGCAAAGAAAAAAAATCATCACCTAGTGCCCAACCTTCTGGTAAGGAGGCTTTCCAAACTTAGCTAAGGCTGGTCCTTGGATGACAGACATACAGTCTTTTGCCAGGCCTATAACTCTAAGTGTTTCCAACATAGTAGAACCTGCCAGAGTTTGCACTCTGCTGGAACAGCCGTTGAGAACCCAGGGTCATCTTCATGCCATTATTGAATGAGGCATTGGAATCAGTCTTTAGTTAGGAAAAAAAACCCAACTCATATACAATTAGTATAAAATGCATCCTAACAAGCCAGCTCATTTTACAAAGATTAATTTCATAGTTATTAGCATTAAGATTTTTAGGTCTCCATGGAAACTTTATAATTCCACCCCCCTCTAATATAGTGAAGGAGTGAATAATATTTTTTACAGAGTGAAACAGAACAATGTCCTAAAATCAGTTCCTCTTACAGAACTCAGAGGTGGGATAGAGGCATGTGTAGGGGTTGGGTTGTGGTGATGACCAAGAACCCACCAAAGAGAGGGAAGATGGACTGAGATGTGTTTCTGTTTCTGTTACTGAATTGAAAGGAGGGATATAGGGCCATCATAGTCATGAAGAGTAAGGAAGTCATTGTCATTTTTAAGGGGACGTATCAAAATCATGTTTGCCATCAGAAAGATAAGGAAATAATTTATCAAGAAGAAAGTTAGAGATATTTTAAAATTACTGGCATTATCAGGTCTAGAACTTGGGACGCCTGTGAATTTAGTGTATATATATATATATATATATTTTTTTTATGTATACTAAGTTTAATTTACTTGCATTAAGGAATCTGAGTTGAATTATTGAAATTATAAATTTTTTAAAGGAAAGGGAAAACATCTAGAGTAAAACATGTTATTTTGATGTTAGTGTGACAACATAAGAACTTGGTTTCACATTCAGTAGAAAAACATACGGCTGCCAAATCAGCACAAATGCTTAAATTCTGAACCATAGATAACTTGCTGAGGAAAAAAAAAACTTCCTAGAATTTATTTTTCTAAAGGCTAAATTTTTAACTGTATATATCAGATCATAGGTATGCCTCACTTTCTGTAAATGACCCATTCCTGTAAAGTTCTGCATAAATAACATCTAAAAAAATCTATTTCAAATATGTTGGGAACAAGGCTTTCTATTTAAGGAAATCTTATGGTGTATAATTTTGCGAAGAGAATAACTATAAGCCAATTTCTTATTTTATAAGTCTCAATTGTTAGAAATTTGACGTGCTTAATGAATACACTAATGTGAATTTTCTGTGCTTCCAATTTACCATTCTATATCTTAATCATTGTACCCCTTAATCTCTGCCTAATCATATCTTACTTGTCCTTCAAGGTCTTGCTCAAACGCCATACCCTCCACAAAATATTCTCTGATCCTCTAGCAGGAATTGATTTCTCCCTTATCTAGTTTCATACTTTCAATTCCTCTCATATACTGGTGTGTATGTGTGTGTGTGTGTGTGTATGTGTGTGTACATGCATATATGTATTTCTTTTTGGGTCAGCACCTGGGATATTTCTGGTATGGTTTTTAAGTCCTATAACTTGCAGTTTTAGAGAGCTGTTATTAGCAGTGAGAGAGTATGTGATTTGCCCATGGTCACAAGGATTTGCACATACACTTTCTCTCTTCTCTCTCTCCTCTCTTTCCTCTTCTTTCTCTTCTCTCTCTCTCTCTTTCTCTCTCTCTCTCTCTCACTCGTCCCCCTTTCTTTCCTCCAAGGCACAGCAGCATGCTTCAGTGGGCGGGTCACATCTTACAAGCAAATGTAGTTTTCTCCTTCTTAACAGGTTAAAGATAATTTTTGCCAGAATTACATGGTGAGATGCAAGTTCTTGCCTAGGTGGCATGAGAATTCCTGGACCACAGGTTCACGGTGACCTTCTGCTTTTGTTTCATTTTATGATCACAGATCTGAGCTGAGTGACTTGATAGAGTTCCTTTCAGTTCAAGAGATAGCAGTAATCAAGGCACTGAGAGATTTACTGCAGAACACATGATGGAAGCAGGTATTTGTGCCCACTCAGTACCAATTTTTGGAGTTCCCAAATTGGAGAATTTCCAGATTTGAGAATGTGTGGATCAGGCTGTCATAAAAAAAGGAAACTTCCTGATTCAACATATATCTTGCAGAAAGATAACCTATATGCTTCCTATGTGGCAACCTAATTGGAAAGCAAAGTCAGTAAAGTTACTCAGTGCTTGTTCAACAAGCTTGTTTGTCTTCCAAGGGGAGACTAAATCATAGTGTAGGAGTATGATTCTTAGAACATCAAACTCTGGAAATGCAAAACTCACTGAAATGTCAGCAGTACCTCTAAGTTCAGTTTCCTTAATGGGGAGGTGATGGGCTTTTTCAATGAATTCAAGTTATCTGTCCCAGATGACCTGTCTCCTCCTGTAATTGAAATAACTGGTAGATATTATTCCTGAACCACTATAAGTAAGATGTGAAACATCATGAAAAAGAAGAGAGGTCCTGAAAGACTGAAGAAGGGCATGTATTGTCCTGATTTTCAAGAGAGAAGAGATTTTCTGACACATTGGTCAACAAGGCTGACTTTGATTCCTAGGAAAAATTTAGAAGATATTTAACAAATATATAATAAAGGATATCGCCATTACATATAACTAGCGTGGCTTCATCAAGGATAGGTCACACTTGATTAACCTTATTTTCATTTTTGACAGGGTTGCTAAAAGAGAATGTGGTAACCATATTTCACTTAGATATGAGTAATGTATTTGATTTTAAATCAAGGATGTGCTCATTATTCGCCAGCTCTCTAAGAGAAAAAAAATTGTATCAATGGCATACTTTTGAGTTTAGTTTGTATTAACATTTTCTCCATTACTTTCCTAACTCTAAGCAATCCACAAAACAATACATCAAGCCCTTGCTTGTACTGTTCACTAAGTTCCAATGAGCTGGCTCCAGCATATATCTGCAATCCTACTTTTGCAGAAATGGAGAGAAATTGAGTAGATGATACAGCCAGAAGGCTTCACAAAGGACTGAATGGCCCAACTTGGAGCAGTTATTGATGGTTTAAGGCCAACCTGTTTGGAGGTCTTCAATGGAGTGCTTGCTCTAGGGATCTGTGGAGCTTAGTAATTTAATAAAAAACTTAGAAAAATGTATAAATAGGCTATTTATCAAATAAGCACAAATGGTTACATAAAGTTAGAAGGGAGAGCTAACATGCTAGATGATATGGTCAGGATCCAAAAAAATCTTGATAGGTGAGAGGAATGGACTGAATCTAATAAACTGAGGAAGCATGATCAGATAACAGTTTGCCTCAAAAAGATCCAGATGTGCAGTTGTCTACAAGCTCCATGTGTTTCTGGGCAGCATTTTACATGAATGAACAGGTGATAAACTCTCGGTACTCTGTCCTCATCAGGCCATTCCTGGAGCACTGCGTTTGGGTCTCGGTATCACAAGTTAAGGACAAAGAAAAGCTGGAGAAAGGAAGCAGAGGATGACAAGGATGGTAAACCTAAGAGAACAGCTGAAAGGAACTCGGGACATTACACCTGCAGAATCAAAGACTCAGTGAAAGAAACAACACGATAGCCATTTAAAAATATCTGTCAGGCTGTTATATGGAAGCAAGATAACTTGGTCTATTTTACCACAGAAAGCAGCACCAAGCAAGAATGAGGTAGAGGTGTATTTATGTCAGAACAAAGTCGGAGATGACTAGAACCGTCCAGAAGTTGAAAGGGATCCTCAAAAGGAGATGGATTCCCCTTTATCAGAGTTTGTCAAGTAGTCTTGGATGACCATTTGTCAGGGATGTAATAGTAGAGATTCAGTATAAGTTTGACAAAATTTTTATCAGGATCCCTTCCAACTCTAAGAGTCTCTGTGCGTTTCTTTAAAATCTGTTTATGGGCCCCCTCTAAGTCCTCACATCTTGTAAAATAAAGGTTATCCTGAAAGTGATATACATTTAATACTTTTTTTTCCCCAGTGTTTTTCTGGAAGCTGGGGAAAATCTACACACAAACTAGATGCTGAGAATGTAAGGTGATTTTCCTGGTGAATTTCCAGCGGGGGACAATGAGCCCAACTGAGAAAATGACATTCTTGGGGTAAAGTGCTCATGTTTAAGCCATGCCATGTGACGACAGTCTTTGGTGGGCTGGGGGAAGTGAAATTCTGGGCCACAGAAAGCTCATCTGAGATTTGAGGAGTTGATTTCTGATAGACTCAAAGTGTCTACTGTCTTTTGGAGAATTCCAGACATCTTCAGGGTTCATTAATATTTGTTTTATTATTTTTTTAAAAGACAGATCCAGACTGCTTGTTTTACTGTGGCCTAAGTTCACACAGTTTGTCTAGGATCCTTGTGGATCCTAGGTTCCAAAGAAAAGGCGAATACATCCTGATGGCCTAGTAACTCCAAATGTCTTCACTTCTGGAGGGAAAGCTTGATCAGTTGACTTTTCAACTTTGTTTCTCATCAACCCTGCATTCACGTAGGACCTACATCTGGATTGCCTTTCATACTGAGAGATCCACTGGTTTCTGACTTGAGGCTGAAAAGCTGACTTCAAATTGGCCCAAAGCTCTAAACCCTTGTTCAGAGTTCCAAATGCCTTGGCTAAGCTTAGACTTCTTTGATGAAGTCTCCCTCCCTCTATCCTTATCTTTCTTTTCCTTTCCTTCCTTTCTTTTATACTATATGCTACTTTTAATTGTTTATCTTTAATTTTTCTTTTCTTTTTTGGTGGTGATAGTGGTGGCTGGGGGAGGGAGGGAGGAAGATGGCTGCTGAATTTGTATAATTATATTTTTTTCAGGAGGGATAAATTTAATCTCTAGATTGAGCTCTTAACATGGGGTCCCTGGACCTTGCAAGAGGTCTCTGGCTAGATTTCTTGGAGTGTGAATTTGGATGAGAAAAAATTATGTCTTTAAATATAATGGTTCTCTTTTTAACCCTATTTTATTTTATGAATTTAAAAACATTCTGAGAAGAGAGGTCCATAACACAAAAAAGGTCAACTTTTGCTCTAAGCCTGACATAATGGGAACTCTGAGTACTTCTAAAAGACTTGATTTTGGGAATGTTTAAGAACTATGCAACATAAATATTATTAGTATTTCAGAGCACGACTAAGGAAGAACCAAATAAAAACTGCCTAATGGACAAGTACTGGAGCTCCCTAGATCCCCAGAGAGTTATTTAGATTTGGGAACATGACATGTACCAATTCTCCCTGAAGCATCCTAGTTTGATTTACTTTAATAGAAAACATTTAACTGGAAAGAGAATATAAGTGGGGGGGGGGAGAGGAGACTTTTATAACTTTGATGAATTCCCTCAATCAATCTGACAAGATAGATTATCGGGGTACACCTTTTTTGGAGACACTTGCCCAGGGAATATGAGCATGCCCTATGATACCATATTAAAGGGGTTTCAGAAACTAGAATTATCCCTTAATAATTAGCTGACAGAGACTCAGCTGCCCTTCTCTATAGCCTGTAAAGTGGTGTCCCTCTTTTTCTCTCTTGCCTCATCATTGTGAAACAAACTGAATGCAGCAGTGTGGACTTTTTTTTTTTTTGCTTGAGTTGTGAACCTGTGCCCATGTGCAGTTTCCTTTCCCTAGGAAATGCTAATAGCAATTTGTGCTATAATCACATGACTTATAGGTATAAGTGGCCTGAGAGATAAGTGTGGACTTTAGGTTCCTGGTCACCTGCTATTCTGAGTACAAGTTCAAGATAGGAGCCCTGACAGTGAATCTCCCTAGCTCAACAGACAGTAGTACATACGGCACTGAGAGATTTCAGGGAGAAGCAGCCTAAGATCGAAAGTCTGGAGATTAGACCTTATGGAAAGAGGGCAAGGAATTTTCTTATGCACTGTAATTTTGGAGAAAGAAAAGGATAGTCCAAATAAGTAGTGAATTCCTTGGACAGGGAAGAAAAGGTCTAGAGAGGGAGATATCTTGTTCAGCAGTCCTAAAAGTATGTTTATCTTCTGAGAATAACCTTAATCATAGGGTAGTATGTATCTTGGGGTATAGAATTCTATGAGAAAAAAATTGTCTTGAAATCACTCCAGAATTCAGTTTCTTTCTGGGTAAGCTGTTAGGCTACTTGAGGACTTTATGGATGATATAGGGGAGGAGATACAGAGGAAGCCTCAGAATCTAGAAGACCTTGGGTTCAAGTTTTGCCTTGAGGTTGTGCCAAATTAGCCTAATTTTCCTTTTTTGTGTGGTAGGAGTACTTAAAGTAGTAGATAAAGGTTAAATAATTCTGTGGATGTAATTTACCCAGATTTTGTGCAAATTTTTTTGATAAAAGTATCTCATATTGTTCTTATGGAGCAGTAAAGAGATATGGATTAGAATATAGTAGTACTATTAGATGGATTTAGAAAATATTTGATGGCCAGACTAAAAAATAGTTGTTAATGGTTCAAAGCCAATGTGGTAGTATGTGTCCAGTAGAGTACTCTTCACATTATCTAACATTTTAATCAATGACTTGGATAAAAGAATAGATGGTACACTCCTCAAATCTGGAGATGAAGCAAAGCTAAGAACAGCTAATACATTGGATAACAGTCAGAATCCAAATACATGTTGACAGGCTAGAGAACTAGGTTGAACTAACAAGTTGAAAATGAATTAAGTAAAATAAGTAAAATCTTGCACTTGTGTAAAAAAAATTAATCTCACAAGTATAAGATGGGTGAGCCATGGATTGACAACAGTTATATTTGACTCTTTTAGTGAACTACAAACTGTGATATGGCAACTAAAAAAAAAAATAAGTGAGGTGATAACCCCACTGTACCTGACCTCATCAGACCTTACTTTGGTTATTGTGTTCGGTTCTGGGTATCCTTGTCTAATCAGAATATTGATAGATTGGAGGATGCCTAGAAGAGGTTAAGATGGTAAGATGCCTCCAAGATAGATGAGAAGTTGAGAAACTGGGCATGGTTAGCCTGGAGAAGAAAAGAGAAAAAGACTGTGTGTGGGGGTGGGGTGGGGAGAAGGGAGAAACATAACAGTATTCAACTATCTGAAGAGCTGTCTTGTGAAGGGGGATTTGATTTATTCTATTTGTCTTGGGAGGACTAAACTAAGATGATTTGGTGTATAACAAGGCAAACTTAGGCTTGAAGTCAGGAAAAATTCTTTAGTCTTTAGGGCTGTTCAAATGTGGAATGGCTTGCCTGAAGAGGCTGTAGGTTGCATCTTCTTGAAGTAACCACTTTTCAGTTATGTTATGGCAGGGATTATTTCCATGTATTAGTTGGACTAGATGACTGCTGAGATCCCTTCTTATTTTCAAATCCTGTGATTGTGTGAGTCTATGAGTTTAGGCTAGTTTGAAGAAAAGAAAATTCATATGGAGGTATATCTAGAGTACTCTTTAGCTCTTGCTTTTCTTCTAGCCATGTTTTTTTTTCCTAATCAAGGATGTGACTGTATTAAATAAGTGTTTTACATTTTATATGATTAATTACCAAATTAGAATACAAACAAGGACTATGTGCTTTTCTCTACTAGCTTCATGTTGTTAAGAGAAAGCAAGAGAAATCCTAAATACACTGGCTTGGCACCTTGCTGTAAAATTAGGAAAGAATGTGACCAAATGTCAATATAGTATGGTATAGTATGATAAGATTAAGATCTGCAACACTGGTGGGACGATCCATATTGATGAGATCATATATCTCCTTAAGTATTTGAGTACAGATTGTTGTATTTTTGGAATTAGGGCACTGTGACATAATTTCAGTGCTTGCAATACTTGCAATCTCATCTATGTGAGTATAGTTCCTCCAATAGTTTGTCAATAGTTCAACCCAACCACATGTTTTCATCCTGTGTAATTCTAGTTCTTAACTTCCAATAAATCCTCCAGTGGGTCCCACTTATCTTACGCAGGGCATTCCTTCCTCAACATCTTTTATCATTGCAGGTGATGGGCTGTCAACTTGTTATCCCTCACACTTGTTATATACCTGATCCACTGTTTTGTTTTGGTTTTTGACCCAATTTCTACAATTTTTTTTTAAAAACACAGAAATCACTTAGTAGCTGCACAACTAAAAAAAACACAATAAAATGAGAATACTATATTTAGTAAAAAGTACATGAGTATCTTAGGTTCCATTTCAATCAGCCTGTAGTTTTTCCGAAGGTATGGCTAACTGCTTTCAAAACTGCTATGTTAAAAACTCACTATTTAAAACAAATCTTTTAGAAGTAAAATGTTATTTACCCCCAATTAGTGCTATAAATTCAATAATGCATATGTAACTTTAGTAGTAACTGTTTTAATGACCAAAGAAGAACCTTTTCTTTAATGTACATAATCTTAGAATATTTGAAATTTACCTAATTTACCTTGTACTGTCAGATTTGTGAATCAAATAAACTGCACAGCTTAAGGTTGTTGTTGGGTTCTCCACCCCACCCCCACCCCAGGAATGTCCTAAATGTACCTCTTTTGTTAAATGTCTACCTTTTTTCATTAACGACTAGGCTCAGGTTTGTAGGATGTAAGTACCCTGGGTTGTAGTTTGATTTCCTTTGCTTTTTTGGAATATATTATATTTTATCCTATTATTTCTCAAAAATATGTAGTAATCCTATGTTATTTGCAGTAACTTTCTTTCACAGTTGAAGGGTTCTGTCCTGGATGCTTATAAAATGTTGTTTCTTATTAAATTGGTGAAATTTAATCACCACATAATTCACTTTGGCTCATATAGAATTGATGTTTTTAATATTGTTTTTTGCTTCTCTTCTTCCAAACTTTCTTCCATTTTAGTAATTTCATGTTTCCTTCTTTTCCTCCTACCTTCCCTCCCTCCTTTCCTGTTTAATGTACTTTGGTTTTTTCTCTTTGGTCTTGTTCTTTTGTTTTTATGATCCTCTCTGTTAGTTTATCTGCTTGTGAGCTAGGTTTTATTCAGGCTTGATCTCTTAAACTATTGTTCTTAAAGCTTTTCTCTTGTATTTGCTGTCACTTGCCTTATGAGATCCCTCCTCACTTTCTGGCTCCTCTCCTCTGCAGGGCTATACAAACCCCTCAAGCTGAGGCGGCAGGGTGGCTTTATCCTTCTTATGTCGGGCAATAGGAGTATCAGCCAAGCCTGGGTCTTTGGCCTCAGTAAACTCTGAGGAAAGAGGACCAGTCCCAGCTGAATTTTCCACTTCTCTCCTCCTCAGACCTGATGCTCATTCGCCTTCCGCTTGTGGCTCTGGCTGTGCATGTTTTCTGTCCTCCCTCAGTCTTTTATTCCCCTCTTCTCTAGGCACCATCCTTTTCCTTCATGTGGCTGGTCAGAATCAATGTCTGCTGCCTCTTGTGTGTGAGGTAGGCTGGGTTCAGGCCAATTCACTGTCATGGTAGATTCTTAAAGCTATATTCTGAGTTACAAATGTGCCAGCTGCAACTGAACGAGAGAGTTCAAAGTATTTAAGTTTTCTGGTGTTAATTTATGATTTTTAAAAAACCTTATGTAGTGTTCTGTTTCTAATCTAGTGAATTCACCTGTATTTATTCTAGATATGGAACATAAATACTTTCCTTGAGGTTTTTTTTTTAAAGATACGATT
Source organism: Pseudocheirus occidentalis (assembly GCA_028646575.1). Taxonomy (NCBI): domain Eukaryota; kingdom Metazoa; phylum Chordata; class Mammalia; order Diprotodontia; family Pseudocheiridae; genus Pseudocheirus; species Pseudocheirus occidentalis. The sequence goes on from CM053595.1 coordinate 233,902,381, forward strand.
GAAAACATTTTCATACATTTAATACGTTCAGTCTACAGCACTGATGAAAAAGCTTTCTAAAACATAAAAAACAACATTTAGTATTTACCTCTGCAAAAAAAATTGCCATTCTCAAAGATTTAATAAATAAGTTTCATTTAAGAGTAATTTAGGATCTCTAATTTTTCTTCAGTATAAAAATAAATAATTCCATGAAATTCCTCACCTGGTTTTACGTGCGTTCTTTACGTTGTGTTCCTTTTCCTCCTTATAACTGATATAAGGACAAAAACCCAATAACCATCAAAAGGGGTCCAATTAACATTGAAAAGGAAAGAGTAAAACGGAGAATATTTATGATAGAAATGTTAATCATTCCTATCTGTATTGCTAAAAAGTAAGAAACAATACAGGACCATAAATTAATTATAAGAAAATTATGGAGTTGACATATTTATAAGATAGTCTATAGTTTTTTTTTTTTCTTGGCTTTAGTAACTATAGTTATTCTCCAAGATGTTCCTGTTACTACAGCTTTTTTCCTCCACAGGGTTGGCAGTATAAATACAATGATATTCAAAATGTCATTGGGGCAAAAATGTAAGACACCAAGAAGAAACAAAAAGTATATAATCAGGAATACAGCAGTAATATTTTTGTGAATGACAAATTATTGAAGACCATATGCGGTATAGTTAACTATCACATATATTTATGTTAAATGTCAAAGAAAAAACTGCAAAAAGTATCTCCACATATCAATTGAAAAGCTCTCAAAGTCTTACTTTTGGGGTATTTGATTTCCTTCTAGCTACCTGTAGTAACATATACTATAAATACTATTATACTAGTATACTAAGACTACTAATAATACTTGCAGTAATACATACATAAATTGTAGTATATTGATCCAGGTCCAATCTCTAAGTGCAAATACATTCCATATATAAGAATGCCTCTTTGTACAGTTTTATCCTTGCTTCAGTCCCCTCCCCCCTTTACCTTTACTGAGAAATTTAGGATAAACCTAGAAAGGATACACGACAGACATAATGTCTTAATTGTTAGAGGCAAGAGAAATAGCGAGGGTAAAATTTAGGTCTACAAATGTAATTATTTTCATGATATTTTAATTGTATGTCAAAGATAGAGCTTGCTAAGGCAGTACCTATTTTTTCTATCTTGATTTTATAATGTTAACTAGGATAGGAAATTTAAAAAATCTCTAATATGCTATTCACTGAATTAAAGAATTTAATGTTTTGTATAGATGTTAGCTGTTTTTAATGATAATGAATCCATGCAAACATCATGAAGGGCCTACTGAAAAAACAGAATACTTCAAGTGTTTAGTGCAGAAGAAAAGACAGATAAGGGATCAATAACAAAATCACCTGGTTAAAAAAAGTAAAAGGTGCTGTATTAAAAGGCTTTTTGCTTTACATGTGAAATAACACTGAGAAACCTGTATTTTAGCACTTGTACTCAATAGGCACTCCAAACTATGCAATGATGAGAACAGAAACCCAACCTTTCTAATAATCTTGTGACAAAAGCTAAAAGACATCATCCTATTAACTAGTGATCTCAACTGCTAATGCGGAGTACTTCCTGGTGCCTTTTATGTAGAATGCTGCTATTAAAAAACCACTAAACATTCACTGTGAACAACACAGAATCATTCATCTTTTATCAGCATCTCTTGTTAGAAGAGTATGAGTGGGGCTGAAGGTGTCATTGATATTATGGAGTGGAAATTAATCAGAAATTTTTCTCATATTTTCCTCATCACACTAATTTACTTTTGTACAAATTTCCCCCTGCTAAAAAGTTCATACCCAACCCCCTGTTGTACTCTTTTAAGTTGAGAATATTCAACGAGTGCGTCAACTGAAAAGCACCAGGTCCTAACACAAAAAGCATTCGAAATTCTCATTTAGTTGTCTTTATTTTGCTAGCGCCATGTGGTCCTTGAAGATGTAGAAAACACGGGCAGCCGAGTAAAGATCAGAGCAAGCTCATTAGCATTCTGACAAAATTGGAGTGGTGGAGATGTATAGTTTCCCTAGTTTGTCGTTTTGAAAGCTACCGGTGGTAAGCTTTCTATTTCATTGTGCTTTTGTCTTTTTGGGGGGTTTTCAACGCAGCAGGGTGTTTGTTAGCCCTAGGTCTGCACAATGCATTGTGGGAACCTTTGCTTCACATTCAGCCTATAGTATCCTTCTAGTTTGCGTCAAAGTTTTTTTTCCCCATTTATAATTAAGTACCTATATCTATCTATCCAACACATTTATTATATTTATGTGCATGTTTATAATTTGGAATATCTTCAGCTGCCTCTTTCACACTGCCTCTTCAAAGTTATAATCTTGTCTGTCTCAATGTTACTAACATCTGAAACACAAAGTCCATGATTCAAACAATTTTTATCTAGATTATTTTTCATATTTTGAAAACATTTCAATTTACTTAAAACTAAAAATGAAAGCAATCATTTACATCTTGATATTATAAACAACGAACACAACATATATGTATGTATACACATACATGTGTGCATATATACACATGTATACATAAATACATATATGTATAGTGATCCAAATGATTAGAATTCAAAAGCTTATTTTTCATTAGGTAAAATCTGAATTCAGTTTTTGAGACTACTGAAGAAAAAATTGGTTTATCACAGAATTATGTAAATAATGAATTACCTCTTAAAAAACCTAAAGAAGTTATTACTTTGGCCATTTGATTTTTTCCCTTTTTCTTTTTTTTTTAACTTGAGGCTTACTTTGAAGGACTAAATAGCCTACATTAATGCTGCTATTCGACATGAATGTTTCTGAGTTGCAATGAAATGGATAAAGGTCTGTTTGGATGAATTTATCTGCTAAATCCTTGTGGTTGCCCTCCTATCTTGGATGATGACCCAAAAGAATGTCAACAGCTCATTTTCCCAGAAAGCTGGGAAGAGTCACTATGCAAGCCATAATCTGCACATTCTCAAAGAACCATTTCAAACATTACATTTCACAAGCTGTTTAAAGTTATTTTCCTCTCATCTCTACTATTCTAACAGTACTTTGGACATCAGTGCCTCTGAAATGATGAGTTAGATGAAGTTTACATATGACTTTAGCTTAAGGCCCCTTTTATTTTTAGAAGCATTTTAAATATACATTTTAAAAACACAGTCACTATTTTTGTGAAAAAAATACAGAAATCATAAGTAAATAATAGTGGTCAAATTTATCCCACTAAATTTGCTCACTAGTTGAATTAATATGCAAAAAAAGAGGTGAACTTCTTATAATGATGATTATTACCTGCAGTAGATCCAAACCTTGTAAGGGATACTTTTGATCTTTGCTAATTTGTGATAGTTAAGGGCTATGGGAAAGTTAAAATATCAGGGAAGGGAAAATACAGCATCTTGGTAATGTGACAAAAAGAAATTAATGATAAAGGAAAAGAGTCCTTCCTCTATAAAGCTTTTATCCAAAAGCACTAAAATTCTTCCATATTTATTTTTCTTAAATAGACAGAAATCATTAGACCATTTATCTTTAAAAAAATACTTAAGAGATTTGAATTTTGTGACTATCAAATATCCACATTACATTATAATGCTACACTTTCTCTCCCCCACAACCCCCCCCCCCATTTAGTTCTAAATTCAAACTCTAATGAATGAATATAGTGGGTTTCCCCTGAGGCTTCTTTTGTAATTTAAAAGTTCATTCTACAAAAATACCACTTTGCAGGTCCAAGGTCTGGTTTTAGCATTATTTTAACATCTTCAAAACTTGGAATTCTGCCAACTTAAGGCTTTCACTGATGGTTAAATGTATCCTAGACATTGTGCTATTCTATAGCTAGCTTTAAACCCATACAAAATTGAAATAAACTGGATAATGTTACTCACTATGGTAAAGATGACTGAATCATTTCCATACTTTGCAATGTGCTTATGGCTGCAAAATTATTTATCTCCTTCACTGCATTCTCCTACCAAAGTTTCTGAATAAAATCATCTGGACCCGCCATATCAAATTAGAGGGCAGTCAGGAGTGTCTAAGTCCAGCTTTAAAACAAATATCTTAACAATTACTTAGCCATATGGAAAATAGGGTATGTCTTTCCTGAAAGCTTTTTATATATTTGCTACCTTGAAATTTGATGTTATTAGAAACCATTTCTGACTTATAAACAGCAATGTTGTGAAACATCACAGTTAACACCCAGGGTGAGAAATGTTAAATGTCAAAACTTTTTAAAAGTGCAAATGAATAATCTTCAGATTTTAAAGTAAATTCCATGTAGTAGTTTCTATAGAATCTCTTCAAAGAGTTATAAATGAGTGTAATGAAGACATAGTATAATATAGCTATACACTATAAACACGGTCTTGCTGAGGGTGGGTGTACGTCTGTACACATGCTAGCACCTCTTCATAATACCAAACTTGTAACTTTGCAATACTCCATGTTGTGTTTCTATTTAGGTCCCTATGATTTAAAGGCCAGATGTTTTTCACAAATGACCAACAATCGAAGGTTAGAATAAATTAATGGCTGATTTCTGAGCTTTGATGGAATTAAGCATACTTCTTTTCTCAATGTGCCCATGTGAATGTTTGCCCGTTAAACTTTTTTTTTTTTTTGACAAGTGAGGCCACCCGGCAGATAACAACTGATGCAAAACCCAGGGGTAATCCCTCTGTTTAGTTCAACACTATGGTTGGCCTTAACACTGCCTCTTTTATCCAGTGGATTTAGAAAAACTTTCATTTATTTGTTGGCCTCAGTTTTCAACTTAGTTGCCCTCTTTAAAGAAACCAAGACCTATTCCTATGTAAATACATTTGCATGATGACACAATAAAATGTTTTAGGATTCCAAATACACTTGCAAACTAGAGAGGTGCTGAGTACATATTTGCAATCTCTAAATATTTTTACAAACACCTGAAAAAGAATAGAAAAAGGCATGGATAATCTCAGTAGTTTAAACAGTATTATGATATTGACAAGTAAGATAAAGTATGGTGAACATCTTAGGTTAAACAATATCAATAACTAATAATATTGTTTATAGTCCAACCTTAATATTTAAAAGTATTGTAAAGAAGAGATTTTAGTAGTAAGGTATTTTATAAAAAACAAATCTCTGGACTCTTATTCTCTCATACGCCAAACAGTATCGAACTGCTACTTAAAATAATTTGACTTTATTTGTTTATTCTAAACACATTTCTTTAAAAGTATCCAAACACAGGGAATTCCACCCATCTTAAAGCCAATAATGTTTAAAAAAAAAAAAAAGAAGAAGAGACAATGTTTAAGTTCTTGCCCAGAGCAATAACATTACTATTCCTATTATTTGTGAAAATCAAACTGGATGTATATTTAAGACACAACTATTTAACAGCAAAAAAAAAATTTCTGTAATAAAAATATAGAACCATCCATAAACAGCTATATCATTCATATATTCAGAGGTCTAGTGTCAAGTTGGTAAAGCATCTAACGTATAATTTGAAAATTTCAGTCTTCATAGTATTGCGTGGCATTATGATGTAGGCCCACTTCTGTCTACTGCTACTACTAACTGAACATTAGGAATCTGTTTTTAAATGGATGACTAGATATATTTAAAATTTGATCTTTCTAGGGCCCAACTCAACAGTGGTATTTATCATCACTGCAGTTAAAAGGGCAGACTATATACTCTAATAAGAGCAATCATAAGAAGACTGATCAGTTATAGAACTACAAAAGGGGACTCATGAATGAATCATTCCTTTCTAGATTAGGCAAGGGAAACTATAATGGAATTTTTTGGATGCTCTCTTCTCCTTCAAATGAGCTAATATTTGTTAAAAGAAAAAAAGCACTTAGCCCAGGGCCTGTTATACAGGTGCCATAT
>CM053595.1:233913289-233950789 GCA_028646575.1 Pseudocheirus occidentalis
GATCATAGATTTACAACGGGCGAGGGCCTCAGAGAATGATAAAGAAATAAAAGTTTTCCATAACCTGTACCGTAACACTGATGAAATTTGTTTTTTTTAACAAGGTAATAAAATAATAATTTTCTTAACATTTTTACCTGATAATTTAACTGAAATTCAAGATATCAGTGAGGCAGACCAGAATATAGCATACCAATTTACCTAATACTCACATACATTCATCATACTTTTAAAGAATGGTGACAAAATCCTGGATACTGGTTCATGGTGGAATATGAGGGATGGGGTTTGAATTCTGAGAGTCTCAATACCAGAAAAGAAATTCTAGATGCAAAATGAAAATAATTTATCAAATTATCAGTAATACTTCTTGTATAATTTAATTATTCTTGATCTGGCCAACTTTCCTTAATATATAAACTAGCAGGATTACATTCAAGAAAAAAAAGATATGAGAGATGTCCTAATTACTGGGTGGCAGGGATAAATTACATTTTAAATCCTGACAAAAGTCAGGTGAGTATGGAGAAGAGAGAAGTTATATAGCTTAGAGTTGGATCTTATTTGTCAAAACAAAATCGAAGTTTGTTTTATTAAGGACAAAGTTCCCAAAACAGACTTATGAATTAAGGTCCATTAATAAAATAAGAACTTTAAAAAGAAAAACAAGCTATTAAAGTCAATGTAAAACATTAGAGTAATCTTTCTTTACCACATCATAGTCATTAAAATTTAAAATTACTACAAGTCTTTGAAAAATGCTAAACTATATTATCTCTTTTATGGTACACTGATTTTAGAACAATATTGTTCTCATACCTTTTAACTCTTTACACAGTAGAGATGTAAATTCTAAAATATAAAATTAAATGCTTTTGAAGGACACTGAGCTCCCTCTGCTGAAGGCATAACAAGTTTATTAAGTAAGCACCACCTCTGGAATTATAATCCCCTCTGGCTTCTTCCACTGAGTTTATTGGTTCAATTTTCATAACCATGAGCATCATTAGGGCAATGCAGTAATTAAGAGTTGTTAGAAAGTGAATTCTCAAACTGCAGATTAGAAAATTAAACTATTTCCTGATTACATATTAATGGAGCACAACAATAGCAGTTGCCATAAGCTTGGAAGGCAACCAAGGGATAAATCTGTGTACTTAATTACCATAAACAATGGCTGCATAGAAATGAAGTTTTATGCACATTCCCTTCTGTAATATGTCTGATATCAGTACACACTTGACAATTCTTGTTCAATTATCTCTATTATTTAATGCGCTGTGAACGGCTCTGTGTAAATAAAATTAACCACCCCAATTACTTTGAATTCATCTAGGGACAACGTAATAAAAAATGTGGAGAATTTTGTATGCCTATTAATCTAAAACATTACAGAAGCTTTCACCATATTCTCTTGTCTATATTTTTTCCACATTTATTTTACTATACTACTAATTCAATTACTTTTATGATCAATGGTCAATAGAGTTTTTGTTAATCCTTATATAGCACTATAAACATGTTTATCAGCTGGTAATATACACAAGGTCTCATACAATAAATATAAATATATATGTGTATATGTATACATATATTTACTTGTATAAGATTGCAGTCAATAAGGAAAAGCAAAAGTTTTAAAACAATATGAGCTGACAAAATTACTGATTACAAAAAGGTTTTAAATGATATTTCTTAAAGAAACATACCTAAAAGAATCAAAGACAGGTTATAAATCATTAGAACTGGAAGGGATCTTGGGGATCATTAGGTCTAAACCCTTCCTATTCTAGATGAGTAACACATAGTGTAGCTGCTACAGAATCATTATGAAGAATTTTTAATGAGTTAATTGTATTACAAATTTTGTAATTACACTGAAGGTGATACTATAGCATTTATTTTATCCATGTCACAGAGAAGAGTTTCAGCAGGGAAGTTGTGCTTTTGGAATAACAAGATAATTCTGTCTGTGATCATTTAATGCTGGCCAATATAAGAGGAAAAATATATCAATGATCCTGAATTATGTGATTTTAGACTTTGATCATATAAATGCCTCTTCTTATTTTTACCTTCTGCTAAATGTCTTTTTTCTTACTCATTAAAAACAAAATCATTTATGACCATATGTAGTAATACAGAAACATCAATGGAAAAACCCTTCTGGAAATGTCCTAATTTAGACACTAATCAGATTATTCAGTGTTCAGACCACAAGAAGCATTCATTTTCTACAATCTTGTAATTTATCAGCACATTCTATTTCTTTGGAATTGATGAGATTATATTTTCATGTTGAAAGAAGTCAATATTATATTTCCATTTTAAGTAAAAAGTGCAGGGAGTTTTACACAGAAAATAAACATACATACCCAATGACATAAATTACAGGCTGTTAATATGAAGTCAGCCAGCCACCTGTAATTTTAATTAGTTTTGTTTTTTAACACACCTTGGAAAAGTGTCTCTAGATAAATCATGAGCAGCTTATCCTAGGTCACCCAGCTGAAAGCTGCCTCTGAGGGTACTAGCTCTCAAGTTTCTGAACCTTCTCAAGATTAACAGCCAAGGATCCTGCCTCTTTGTTTTGAAGGGTAGTCTGCTTTTTCCTCTCTGGTTGCTCTAAATGAGGAGGAATTGACACTGTCTGATTTGTCATGTATACTACACTGCTATCAAGTCTCAGGGAACAGCGTGGGAGGAACACAATCTTGTTGCTTCTTTAATGGCCCAAAAGGATTGGCTAAGGGACATTTTATTCACTAGCTAAATGAATGTTAGCCAGCTAAAGATGATAACACAAGAGATCACAGCCTCTTCTGAGCTATTAATCAAAATGATGAAATAGGGACCAAATATCCCAAAGGATCACTTATCAGAACCCTGTTAAATTTGGCAGTAAAAGAGTGAGAGATGTGTTAGGTAAAGTATGTCAAACAAGATAGCAGGTGATTGTGAAGAAGCAAGAGGGACACAGCTCCCAATAGCAGCCCACACAGCTTTCTAGGCTTTTACACACACACACACACACACACACACACACACACACACACACACACACACACACACACACACACACACAATCTACCCCCCACCCATCCCCCATTTCCTGATTTAGAGAGGTTTTTGGCACTAAGGCTCTTGATTCCTGAGCCTAAAATGAGACTACAAAAGTGGTTATAAAGCACAAAAAAAGAGAAACACATTTCTTAGGATTCTTACTTCCTACTTCCCCAAGTAAATTTAATATATTTTAATGGTCAGATAATCTGTTTTAAGGGAAGAGGGGGTAGGGATAAGGATAAAAGGCAGAGGAGAGAGAGTATTCTACTAAGTAACATTTTTGGATCTGTGGGCTTAAGTGGGTCAGAGATGGATATTTTACCCAGAGTCAGGTCCTTAGAGGTTAGTAAGTTAATTGTAATCAAGATGCTCTTTTGTTGAGAGGTTGCTTTTCCCCACATGTTTATATTTTTACTCACAAAATGTAAATAAAATATTGTCACCATTTTTTTTTTACTAAGCCATTGAAATTTAAAAGCATTACTGCTCCATCCAAGGAAGTTGGAAACCCATCAAATGAAAACAGGTTGAGAATCAAAAAGAAAGGCTGTTCATTATAGAGGCACCATTTGCATCACTATAGTAAAGGGGCCCGTCAGCATTTCCATTATAAACTCCATTTTTCAAGGGGTTACAACACTGCTGTACAAATACACCCAGGGCTATACTTACTACACAAAGTGTCAGCTTAGAACACATGCACAATTTCAGTCTAACAATTTTCAATGTTCTTAACAAACGGACAGTTACTAACTACCCATTGGAAAATTTAAAAATTAATTTTAAAACACAAAAAAATAAAATGAAGTACAAAACTCCTTGGCATCTGCAATAGATTTTGACAGAGTCCTAGGATGTTTAAAAGTGATGTGTCTTGTAAAAACAATTTTAAAACAGATAGCAATGTAATTCAAGAATCCATCCATAGAAAAGTCCACAACCCGTTGCCTCAATCTCCTGACAAAGCCTCTATCAGAACTCATGTTTGCTCATCTGAAATGCAACCTGGATGTTTCTGTGAGGTGAATCAAGGAGCATCTTTCTGGCTGCTAGAGCGCTCCACTGAGGCTACAGTTAATACCTCACATTGAATAGTATTCTAAGGTTAACAAAGTCCTCTCCTTAGTAAAACTGTGAGATGCTCACTGAAAGTATGGTTATTTCTTATTTTATGGATGAGGAAATGAAGACTCAAATAAATTGAATTGTTAATCTATAGGACCTACCCAAGGCTTCATGTTTTCTGTTCCATGACTCTGTGTCAGTTTGGTTTCCTCACCTGTAAAATGGGAATGATAAAACTTGCCCTGCCTCTGTAGTAGCGTTACTATGAGGATCTAACAATGACAAGAGCTTGCATTTATGGAGTACTTTAAAGTTTGCAAAGCACTTTACAAATATTATATGGTTTAGTCCTTAGCTGACACAACCCCGAAAGGTAAGCACTATTTTTATGCCCATTTCACAGATGAGGTGATTGAGGTTGAGAATGATCAAGTGACTTGCCCAGGGTCATACAGCTGGTTAGTTTTTGAGGTAGGATTTGAACTCAGGCCTTCCTGGCTCCAAGTTCAGCACTTACCCACTGAGCCACCCTATACTAAATAATAAATAATTAATAAGGAAATACATGTTGGAGTAATCTGAAAATGGTAGATATCAATTACTACTAACATTAACAGAAGTAACTGGGCATACTAGAAAGAGGGCTGACTTGAAGTCATGTCATTTTTTGAATCCCAGTTATGACAGACTTTGTCACCTTTGGCAAATCATTAACTTAGTTTCCTTAGTTTCTTTATCTATAAAATGACAATTTTAAAAAATAGTAATACCTATTCCACAGGGATGGCATGAGGAAAATGCTTTACAAATTTTAAAGTGCAGCACAAATGGATTTACTAACCATTAACCATTGTATGTAATAACAATTACCAATAATAGTAATTATAATAGTGTTTAAAGCATACAGGAAACCTAACAATAGTAGGAGGAAGAAAGGTAAATGCTTAGCATCCTCTGTCTATCACAGGAGCCAATCAGATTTTAGGCAGGTCACATGAGGGACGGTGGAAGTAGCCCCAGGTTACAGGCCCAGGTAATGGGCCCTATTCTAGACAATATTGGAAAGACCAGGTTAATTCTGGCCTGACCCTATGTTTAAGCTATAGCAAACGCAGCCTGAGAAGGATCTGCATGTATTCCAGTGTGGAACAAAAGTTCTTAAGAGGTTATCCAATCCATCTGGCCTCTCTAGCAGTCATCTGGGTTATGAGTAGCCTTAAGTTTAGTGAAATGGGTAGCCCAGATACATCTAGGTCTTGATCCATACTAAAGTAGGCTTATGGGTTAGAGGAGAAAAGAAAAAGAACAGTGAATGAGTGTTCATTTTTTTTGGTTCTGCCATCCTTTGACAGATGACACATAGACATAAGAGAAATACCTCATGTATTCAGCATCACAGGAGAGCAAAGTGTTTTACATGAATTAGTTTTTCAAAAAATGAAGATATCCTTTTTTAGCACTGAATTTTTAATAATTTTATCTGTTTTTGATTAAATCTAAAATTCCCTTGCATAAGAAAATTATAATAATAAATATAATTTAACCTTTACTTGATGAATTGAGATGATAATTATGAACATCAACTACATTATTCTCTGATGCTCTCAGGGACTATTGAATTGTCTGGGTTACTTGTCCCCACACTAAATGACTGTTATGTTTATTTAGTTTGTTGTGTCTGCTTTTAGAGTTTTTCTGTCTCCTACGTCACTAACATTGATCAGCTGTCATTTCTTGCTCCTTTGAGTATGTCTGACTCTAGCAAGCTGCTCAACCTTCTTGTGTGCTGCTTCTAACCTATTGTGGCCCAAGAAAGTAGATAATTCATCTTGTAGAATTGCTTCTAAAATAAAAGTAAACAGGCTGTGAGGGGTTCCTACAGCAAAAAGGAGTGAGCATGACTTTGTGACTTTTCTTTTGGCTGTTGTGAGCTTTTTTGTTTTTTTAAACCTCACAATTCTAAGCTGGGAGACACCAAATAAGTGACCTCTGGATGAGTAAGGTGCTGCCATATACATACATATACACAGAGTACTCCAATTCTGTAAGGTTGAGAAGCAACATTACCCAGTACTTCTATTTCCACATGGATTCTACCTTGTCAATTTTGTTAAAAATTAAAATGAAGAAAAGGCAAGGCTGAAACAATAAAAGTTGTATTATCAGTTACACAGACACCTGTTACATACACATATAGCTAACTAAATAACTTCATGCCTTCTACTAAGTGTATCCATTTCTAAATACCTCATTTAAAAGCTTACATAGCCTTTGTACCAATTCCAAATATTCATGCTTGTGGGGGCTCTATGATTGTAAATACAATTTGGCAGTTCAATCATTTTGTGTATACAAAAGAAAACTGTCCTTGTGAGCCAAAGTTAAGATGGCAAAGTGAAAAATCCAAGTAGGCATGCCATTCTTAAATCGTGCTACTCAATTTTAATGATTTATTTTAACTGAAAGCAATAATTCAAATACTGGACTTCTAAGGAAATCTTTTTTTTTTGGGCCCAGTTTGAAATAAGAAAATGTTTATTTTTTCATATACTCCTTACTGCGTATTTTAGGTACATTTACATACTTTCTTTTAATTTCCCTTTTCACTTTTTTGTTGGCAACATTTAAAAAAGAAACACATAATTTTTGTTTCACACAGCTTATTATGGATAAATCTTAATCGCCCTTGGCAATCAGCATTTAATGCCAATCCAACTTTTGCTTAGGACTGAAACTTGCAGCTATAATGCATTTGGAAAAACCTTGGTATATATTTTAATCCTTTCAAATGTACCTATGACACAAGGTATTACAGACTTTTAAAAACCTGTTCTCCTGAAAAAAAATAATTGTGGAGCATCAGTAACCAGATAGTATTCTCAAATTTCAGTGATCTAGTCAATGGAGCCTTCCCCCATGTACTGTGCTCTGTTTCATGCAGTACATGGCTTTAGCAGGCCAAATCTTTTTTCCCCCCAATGAATCAGTAGAACAGTGAAGATCGTACTTTTTTTTTTTTTAAAGCAGTGGCATATCAATGAGGCACAGATGTGTATTCCAACTCTGCATGGATGAGCACACTGTTCAATAGTGCTGGCTCACACGGTATCAGGGCGAGTTATCACTTCCCATGAAGGCACTCTTATCACCAGGGCCCAGAGAGGTGGCTGTAAATCGCAGCCTTTTTATTTTCAAGGCAGTTTTGCTGAACATTCAGGCTTCAAAGATTCACACTTCCAAAACTCTATAAGAGTTTGTGAACGCTCAATTTGCCAAAACTGTTTACAGTGTAATTGGGCACCGTACCTGTGTCCATGAGATAGCGGAGGCGCTTCTCCACCAGCGCGGCACGGGTGTCAATTTGCTTTTGCTCATTCTCTAGTGCTGCCAACTCTCCTACAACATACTGACTGGTGTCTTTGAACCCTTTCTGTTAACGAGAACAAACAAGAAGAAAAAAAATCACTTGTAAGTTGCATTTTTTCTTTCCATAAACACTTAGTAAAGCACTTACCTAAAGAACCAAATACCACAATTGGTACCAAAAAGCAAACTCTACCATTTCACAAGTTTGCCAAATATTACTACTGTGGCAACTATTATATAAAGAATTTTTTTACATTGGCATTTGCCTTTATGATTTTACATTAGGGCTTACAAAATTGTAATTTTCCTTAGTGTTGACAGAGCTTTTAAAACACAAATAAGGGATCTAAAAGCACTATAATTGCCTTTATACTAGTTACAATAAAGCACTAGCAGTTCAATGAGTTTATTTTGCTCAAAACTATAATGTCTGGGAAATAAACTAGATTATAAATAATAAATTCTCAAAGAAGGCAATCTACCCTGAACATACTGGATTTAAAAAAAATTAATCTAAAAAAATGTATTCGTTAGTGTTCATGATACTGTAGACACTCATAAATATGAGAAGAGGAAATTCTAATACTTCAGATTTTGCCTAAAGAAAGTTTTCATTCTTCAGTGTAGAACTGGAACTCTGTCAACATACAGATAATTGAAGTAGTTGTGATTTCTGCACTGACAGGTGGTTTCAAACATCACTACATGATTCTTAATAGTAAGTTTGGCCAGTATACTGATTTGGTAAGTCCACAGTTTCAATCACACTCTATATGTTTATCTGTTTTATAGCTTTTCATACTAGGAAAGACATTATGGCAATAAGATTCTTAAAATTTCAACAATTAATCTTGCTTATAGTTGTAGCTTGAAGATCACTGAAATGCAAAATGTCAGTGGAATCCTAAATTTTATTTTGAGATTATAACTACAGAACAAACATATTTCTAACTAGTGCTTGGGCAGCGGTCATTACTCCAGTTATTGTTGCAGAGATAGATTAATTGTTGCACCCTTTGGAGCACTAGTTCAGTCAGACATTCCTGGGGCTTTAACAGAGGCCTGAATAGCTGCTGAGAAATATTATGTTGCTGCTGAGGTACTCCTTCCAGATAAGAAATAGGGGGGGAAAACCCTCTTCTACATCAAAGAATCCTCCCTCCAGATGAACATAGTAATCTCCAAGAAACCATGAGGAATTCTCTCCCAAGGCTCCTTAGCAGAGTTGCAAGATTGAAAAGTATGATATAGATGGGCCAGGTTTGGGGATTGTGCTTATTCATTACATAGAGATCTAACAAGAAGAAGGATATATGAAGGCTACTCCTTAAGGAACTAGAAATTAATTCACATTCCCATGTGATCTCAATTTTCATATCAACTGATTTTAAAATCAATTAAAACAGCTGACAGATTTAAAGTTGAAGTCTTTCAGATAACTTTAACATTGATGACTTCTCAGGAAGGTCTGCTAAGATTAATAAGATGCTCTTTTACACTCATATAATATGCAAACTCTTCCTCACTATGACAATATGTAACTGAAAAAGCCAAACAATATAATATAGAAGTTCTTAATCTGGTGTCCACATATCCTCAAGGTGTACTGATAGATTGGATGGTTTCCATGAAGTTGGATGGGGGAAAAAAAGACACCTTGATTTTCACTAACTTCTAAATAAAATCTAGCATTTCCTTCAATTATGAATGCAGATGATAAACATTATTCAAAGAAGGAATCCAAAGCCTTTAGGTCCATGGCATAAAAGAGTCAAGAACTCTTGTAATGGCAACTTCACAAATAAATGCACAATTAAAAAAAATTCTAGTGAAGTTATCTACCTTGTGTTCGTTTAACCCCTACTACTAGCAATAGTTTTTCAAAAAGAGCTCCTCCTGTGCCCCTCACTTGCCAGTAACATTCAAATGGAAGAAATTAAGACACTATGTTATATACATATGGAGTAAGAGGAAGAAAATAACTATGGAGGAGAAAAAGTGGCATACAACTCGACTTTTACTTATTGTAGTTCATTTTAAAATAGGAAAAAATTCTATATTTGGACTGTCCTTATTTGAATGTGTAGTATACTCAAAGTGCTAAGTTAAATTAAATGATTTGTTAGGGTATCTTGGGAGTTCATGTGCAGATAAATACAAACAGTATGCATTTACTGAGACTTGATAAGTCTTCTAAAAGATAACTACTTGAAAATATTAAGTAGCTGTTAGAATATTAATAAATCTCAGGTTGAGACCAGAAATTTTAGGGTTCCTTCAAGGTATACAAAGTCACTAACCAAAGACACCCCGGCTTCATAAAGAACAACGGTGATATTAAGACAAACTGGACATCAACAAAAAAGGGCACCATCAAAGACCATGTTATGTTTCCATACAAAAATTCAGGTTAAAACTTGTTCTTCCTGCTTCTGTCCTGCAGCTGTCCATCAAAAGCAGCTTTCTCCCTGCGGTCTATCAAATATTTCCCTCACAAATCAATTTTACACATGATCAGCCCATACCCCTACTGAGCTGAACCTCCCCGTTAATTAAGTGAAGAAATTACCATATATATTATATTAATGCAAACATCATTCAGCTAGTAATTCACGGCTGATCTGGATAATGGAAAGGTTGAACACCCATTAACCCAAGCCAACAAAATGGGTTGGCTGAGAAATTCTAGCAGGTCTCATGTGACTTTTCCCTCTAACTGCAGCTCTGCGGTATCTGCTATTGTAATAATTAAAATCCTCCCGGTAGATCAATACTGGAATCTCTTTATGGGAAGTGCCCTGATGGAAATGTCTCAAGGAAGCTGGGGCTGTGGAACTCTGAAAAATTCATTTTTTTTATCTGACAATTATCACCACACTGCAGACTAATTCAACAGTGCACCCCTCTCACTCTGCTTTGAATGCACTGGAGATTGACATCTAAAAAAACCTAACATCTCATTTTAACAAATAAAGGCACTATTTCCACATACAGTTTGGAATTATCAGCAATCATGAAACCAGACAAAAAATTAATATACATTAAGCACTTCATCTTCTGATGGCTTCCTCTGAGTTTCAGTTATCGCCGTCTTCTCCTCATTTCCTCTCTTTGTATCTTCCTGTATTGATCTCTGCCTTTTCATCTCTTGAAAAAAGGGGAAAGACATGTAAAATTATTATAAAGCTTGATATTTGTGTATTGAAATGAGGACTTACACTATCAGGGTTTTAATATATTTATTGTTAAATACTATTAAATCATAGGCTAGGAAAACATTTTTTTTTTAAATGTTCCTACCTGGTCTGTTCTCCACATACTGACTGAACGACTGAAGTTGAGTTTTTCTGACTGTAGAATCCTTGTTGAACACAACAGGATTTCTAAAACGTTCTGTTGCTTTTTGTAATTGCTCAGCTCGGTGATCTTCTGTCCCATTCTATCAGAAAAACAAAATGCATAGTACTTACAGGGTTTAAAATAGTGAATTCAAAAATTTGAAAGGTAAAGTTTTCATCATTGATTTTTCTAAACTTTCTGAATCTCAAGACTTAGATTATAGTTTTCACGAGTAAGAGGACTAGCTACTTGAAGGAGGGCAAAACAGCAGACTTTTTGATGGTTACAAGATTTTCTTGTACAGTTATATTCTTTGAAGGACTACCTTGCAAGTTCTATTGCCTCAATTAACAACTTTGGGTGAAATGTAGTTTAAGTAGGTATCTATCAAAAAAAAAAAAAGAAAAACCCCAGAACTTTGTAAACATTTGCATCCACATGATCTGTGATTAAAAAGCCATGTTGCCTCAAGTCTTTTCCTTCCACTATTCTGTCCAGTAAAGAATTATATCCGTTTATATAGACCCCCAGACTTGTATGACAAGAATAACTAGTTTCTAATTTTATGCCCATTGAGATAAACCACTAATGCTGGATGAAGGCTAAAAGGTAGGATTATAATACTACCCCAATGAACTGCATTTCATCAGCTATAACTTTCCAAAGCCAGATTTGTAAGTAAGCCCTTTACAGCTAAGGAAACTACAATTATCTTTTCCAGAGCTTCCTATGTTAATACTGGTAACAAATTCAAATGGTTCTATCAACATGAAATATCCCAGAAGACTGAACCACTGCAATGTGTGGAAGCTGCAGATACCGAGGTGCTGTGTACCAAACAAATATTTCATTTTATACCTAATCTTTTATTATTTTTATTAAGTGTTTTGAAAGTAAATAGGGAAAGGCTAAGATGCATGACTAATAGCTAAGCCTGCTGAATGCTGAAACTGGTTATCAAAAGCTACCAAGACTTTGCCCTTCCTCTGCATTGAGACAATCAGTAATGAGGGAGTTCTCCAATGGCCTATTCTCTAGCCTCAAGGAGGCCTGGGATACAGAATCCTCAAGGGAAGGTAACAGTTTATCCTTTTCCACAAACACAGAATGCCTCATTTATAAACGTGTAAACTGCATTTTATTTAAAAAACAAATCCAACTCAGTGCAGAAAGCCCCACAAGAACAGAGGGCCAATGTATATGTCCTTTCTAAACACCATTTTAAAGGTCTAAGTTACAAAGACCCACATGAAGGTAAGTTCTTAAGACACACCTTTTGTTGGAATAAATTTTAAAAATTAATGCAAATGAGAAAAAGAAATGTAAAATTTCATATTTTTTATAAGTCACACTAATAGAAATGTTAATATAGCTCTACTTTTTTATAAGTGGCCTAATAAATTTATTTGCTCATGATCACATCTATGTTTTTTTGAGTTTTACTGCTGGAGAGGAAATGATTATATGTATAAAGAGACATACATTTTACCACTATTACAATAACTAACAGTCTGAACTCAAGTCTTCATCAAAAGTAAACAAACATGGCTAATTTTTTTAGGCCTGGCACATGCTAAAATATCAGTGTGATTAGCTAGTAAATCCCATTTTAAGAAACCTTTTTATGACTAGGGACTTCTGCCACTTTACAAATGTATTCCTCTAAACCCACTAATTCAGTTAGCCTTTTCAATCCATTGTATTATTCTTAGGCTAGCTTCATTTTGCATTAAATCCACTGCAGAAAGCTAAATTGAACGCAAAAAATCAGACTTGATCCAAGCTTCCTTTTGTTCAAAGATAGAGACTGAAAGTCCTCTGGTGCTGCCACACACTTTCATCACCAATTTATAGAAACCGACAGTATAAGGGAAAAGCAATGAAAGTCATTGTTTTGAAACTTCAAAGAATCTCTGTATCTGGGGAAGGAAATCCTTTCAGTCAGCAGGGTAGTCCCCACAGTCTGCAGGTGGGTGAAAAGTTATACAGAACTGCAAGTGCCCCAAAGCCATAAAGATATTAGCCATAAAGTAAAAGGAAGGGGAAGGAAAGCAGGGGTGGTGATAATTTAAACAGCCTAATGGTAAATAAGAGTGAAAAATGGAGAGTACTTTAGTCTGGTTAAAATGCTATCAGTGGCAAAATCACACACCCCGTATAGGGCCCATTTCTGGATTTTAATATTTCTGTGCATAATACTCATCTGATTAGGTGATAGGAATTTTATTACATTTAAATTATTGATAAGTTTTAAAAGTATTAAGGTTGGGGAAAATAGGAGAAGCATGCTGGATTTCTCTTGGCCTTCTTAGAAAATTAGATGGTTTACTTCAAGAAATTTAGAATGTTTTTTATGGATCCTCTAACTTTACTGGAATTATCAGTTTAAAGTACTAGTTCCTTATAAAAAAGCTATAAATAAAAACATACTCATTATTATAATGACATTCCCACTGGATGTGGAACCAAAAATTTTTTCTATACATCTTAACGTGAGGATTTGGTATGAAATTGTCAATCTAGAACTTTCCCACAGGTCCTGAGACCAAAGCCTCCCACAAATCTTACCTTCACATCTTGCTCAGAGTCGCCAGTCACAGCTTTCTGAGCAGCGCTGCAGAGGGAATTTGCCACCTGTGGCTGAGCTTCTAGGAGTTTCTTCATTTTCAAATCCACCATCAATTTACTGTTTTGTTCTGCTAAATATGCAAATACCACACACAACTGAGTGAATATACATTCTATCAGTTTTAGAATAAATCACATAAATATTACAGTAATTTTAAATGAGAGGGAGATGATACGTTCTAAAATCACATATTAAGCTAAGCATATATAGCCTAAGGTTCTATATGTGAAAATATCTTTTCTTTCAAGACTTTACCTGCAAAATAAGTCAGTACAAAAAAAAACCTCACAAAAAAAACCCAAGAATAGCTTGGATTTATGGAGAGCTGTAAGTTTTACAGAGGACTTTAAGCTTACCTCCCAACCCTCTGAGGGAACGTGCACACACATTATTGTCCTTGTTTCACAGATGAGAAAGCTGGAGCCTAGAGAAGTTTTACCACTTGCTCCAGGTCATACAATCAGAAAAATGTTGGGAGAAGGATTTGAATCCAGGTCTCAGCTCTAACTCCAGTGCTCTTTACTCTATACTCCACTGCCTCCCACATAGTTAATAAGATCAACATCAAGAACTATTTATTTGATTATGTTGACTGTTGAATGCCTTGAGTCTTAGTGGAGATAGAGCCAGGCTACAGCAGAAAGACTGGGGTTCAGATTCCAGCTCTGATAAACCCTCACTGTGTGACAGCGGACAATCATTTGAGTTCTCAGTGGTCCAAGGAGCTCTCTAAACCTGAAAGTTTTAAAGAAGGTGCTGAGCTACACTGGCAGAGGCAGTTTCCTCATTTGAGGACTCTCCCTAGCCAAGCAAGTTCCAGGTTTGGTCCCTACCTTTAATCCCTTGTGAATGGCAGTGGGCGAGAAAATGGCATTTGAAAAAATAGCACTTCCATATACATGTGAGGAAACATATATGTGTGTGTGACATGTGTGCATGCATTTGTAATTAAATGACCTATAAAATGAATATTCAAAATAGCAACCACGTGTAATTTTAAAACATAGTTTCTGTTACCATGCAAATTCCTACCATATTTTTAGTTCTATCATATCAAAGCACTTTGCTATAAGTTCTCAATATGACATAGCCATTCTATATAGAATCAGAAATGATTACTACATAAGGATATTACATATTCAGGTATATACATTGCAGGAAATATTTTTTATTTTGTCTTTGTATCCAGTGCCTCACATACAATAAATGCTTCATAAATGCTTGCTGAATTGGATTGGACTAGGTTATACTGGTATGATTAGGTTCATATTTTATAATACCTAAAGGTAGTAAGCTAATAGCATCTGTTTATAGGTTCTTGCTTTTATATGGTAAGGATATTCGAATATTTTGCTATCTTTAAGTGCATTCAGCTAAAATAAAGCATTAAGCTTTATTAAGAAGCAATATTTGTCCAATTTTATTTAGCAAATGTTTTTATGCCTGATTATATAACTCAGTAAAAAAAAGAGGAAGACAAAATTTAACTTAAACAGACTTGCTAATTTACTGAATTTCAGCATAATTTAAAAAATCTGATCACATAAACTGACTGGCCATTTGACAAATGAAACATTTCTTTTTTAAAAAAGGTCTATGCTTTTCCATTTAGAAGCCTCTGAATAGCAGTTACTAGTATATTCACACAGACTACTCAATTTATATTAGAAGGTTTTTCTTTGTTACAACATTCTATAGACTATAAACTACTTGGGGACAGGATTTGTTTTGTTTTTTGTGTATATTTCTAGTATTTTGCATCTGTACATAAAAATGTTTAATAAATGTTGAATTGAATCATGGTAAAGAAACATGTGTTATATAATGTATAAAAATCATACAAAAGGATTAAAAAAGGATATGGGAATAAAATAAATCAATTATAATACAATAATAATATATATAAGTGTATTTGGTTTAAGTTACATTCATATTTCTTGTTGTCATGAAATACATTACAAGATATGAATGGGAAAGCTTTATACATTAATAAATCAATGTTTACTGGTAAACCTGGCCATCTGCAACTAGGAATTTAGTTCAAAGAATCAGAAGTCATAGATATATTTCTTTTTATTGTAAATATCAAATTAGAAAAAAATGTCTTAAAAAGACAGGTCAAGGTGGTCAGGGTTAACAAGCTAGAAATGTATTTCCCATCAAAATGGGCATGATTCCAGCTACTGTTAGAAATAGAAAATTCCCTTCTTGGGGCTGCTAGGTGGCGCAGTGAATAGAGCACTGGTCCTGGAGTCAGGAGGACCTGAGTTCAAATGTGGCCTCAGACACTTAACACTTACTAGCCTTGTGACTTTGGGCAAGTCCCTTAACCCCAATTGCCCTGCCCTACCCCCTCCAAAAAGCAAAACAAATAAAATAAAATTCCCTTCTCTTACCTAAGAAATGGCCAATTATTGATTAAGTAACTCATTAGAAATTTAGTTTATGAACAACACTTACTGTCACTGACTTAGAATTCAACAATCTGTGAACACTGTCTCAAATTCTATTCACTGCCTGCTCTTATAATTATGGAACACCCTGAGAATTAAAGTCAGGTCTATAAGTAAAAGTGATGCGACTGGCCATTTTGGAGGAAAAAGTGTAAAAATGGGAACAGCCAAAATACCTTCTCACCCCACTTCTATAAGCACCTCTCCCAAAACCCTCATTTATGAGATTTCAAAGTGGCAGTTCAGTCTTTTGTTTCAACAAATTTGAAATTTTCCTTTGATAGCAACATTTTTACATTTGAGTTTCTCTAATAAAAGCATATAGAGACTTTGGACCAGACTTCACATTTTTTCAAGCATGCCCTCTGTTAATCAGGAAAGCCTTTGTCAACTGCTTTATCAGACAGAGGATAATGTTTTGCTGTTTCAAACTAGGGAGGGAGGCAAAGCATGGTGCAAATCAGTATGGGGAGCTAAGAGTAGGGTGTGAGTGAAGGGTCTTGGAATTCCCAGATTCCTACTATCTGTTCTTCTCAATTCTGAACACGAAAAAACTAAATATTGGAGGCCCTCCTCCATACTTTTAAATAAGGAGAAAAAGCATCAAAGCCCTTAAAACAACTGGATAATTGTTACTTACATTTGATTTTGAAGGTATTAATAATCAAATTATAGGTATGCAAAAAAATCCAAATGAGAGTTTTTACTAAAAAGATGCAAGTCAATAAGTGGCATGATTTAGTCGCGTCAGTCTTGGAACAGGCCTAACATCTGTACCGTCATATTACAACTAAAGAGAACTAGGAACTTTAAATTAAATCAGAAAAAAATATGAGCCTGTATATCACTGTGCACGAGGGTGATTTATGTTCAAGACATAGAGTAATATTAATAAATATATTATGTGACTAGTCCTATAGAAACCTTCAGGATAAAAGGTGAGAAAGTGAATCTTAAGAATGGGAAGAAATAAGCAATTGCCTGTTACTCTAAATTCATTTTTTACTTTAAAGTTGAACTCCAAAGTAAAAATGACAGGAAGAAATTTATAAAACTGACATGCTATGGGCCTTAGGTAATGATTTACAAAAGCTCTAATAAAAAATATAAAAGACATCTATTATTATTGATGAAATAGCAGCAAAACCACATAAATACAAAGAATGCCATGCAAAAGCACAAAAAACATTTATTATTTAAAATTACCAGGAGAATCAAGGTCATTTTCTAAGTTAGTAAGTTCATCACCACCTCCCAAAACAAAGCCTTCAGGAGTCTCCTCGTTAGTATCTATCTCAATATTATCATCCTCATCTGTAGGAAGATGTATCAGTAAAGTTAGGAGAACATTATTATTTTGTCTTATTCATGCAAAACACCTGTGTAGAGTCAGTGTTTTAATAACTGTTTATGAAATTCAGGTTTGACAAAGATCATTAAGTGATGAAATCAATAAGAAACATTACTTTTTCACTACTAGATTAAAATTTATATTTTGAATTCATGTCAAATATGAATTGCCACATCAAAATGTGCATAGTACATAAAGTTTTTTACAACTTGCCACATTTTAAGTATGTCTCTAAATCATCATACCTCTTGGAGATAGTTCACTTTAATGTATTTATAACAGCTATGATTACTAACATTCACAAACTGTATGGTAACAAAGATTGCCAATTATAGGCCTTCATTTTACAACTGCATAAAATCTTGGTTTTAAGAATAAATAAAGAAGAAATACTTTAATAAAATTACAACCATGAATTATTAATATTGTTAATATTAACAACAATGGGAATATTGAGTGATTTGATTCACTACTTATTGGGGACAATGTGACTACCATAAAAGTAGACATATTAGGGATAGATTAGGAGACTATGGTTAGAACAGAATAGAGAAAACACTTACATATAAAGGAAAGTTCAGAAGTAACTAAGACAGGAGACTTTGCAAGACCTAGAGCTGGGAAAAATTAATATTATTTAAAGTAACATATGCTACTGAAATGGAAAAGCTCAGTTGACTATATTTTAGACATTCAAATATACAGTATGCTGAAATAAATGACATTCTCTTTTATTTTTAACATGAGAAATTTAGCTATTTTCTTTCTTTTTTACTTGCTTTGAGAATGGTCAATTGGTAAGAGTTTGGATTCATACATCTGGTAAAGCATGGCAGAAATCTTATTTGTAAATCTGATACCTTGCTTTTAAGCATTCTGCCAGCTGTCACTGCCTAAAGGAGTTGCTAAAATGCAGAAAACTTCTATTAGCTCAGTCAGTGCTTCAATGTTCTGTCAAGTAAAAGGCAATCGTTCTTTCTTATTAAAGGGAATATTGCAGAGTCTCAGACATCATGGAGTTTCAATATTTTTATGACTTAATACCTCAAGGTATTCTCTTAACTTTGATTCCCAACCTGCTTTCCAATGTCTAAGTAAATGCTTAGTACATTAGCAACAGAATGTAAAAGGCACTTTTCTATGAAGAGTTTAAAAGGCCAAAGATACAGATTAACATACAATATCCTTAGAAGTAGAAAGAAAGCAAAGGGGAAGCCAGAGAAATCCCAAAGGAAGAGTAAACATCTGATTTCCCAGTAGATAACATATCTTAGTGAATACTACTTATAGGTATTTAAAGAAAATATTAATTGGTTATGATATGTGATAAAGAATAGCAAAAGTTAGAAGAAAACGTAAGGTGGTAAAACTAATACTGTTAGAATAAGCTCATGTCCTGATATAAGTAAGTTTGGAGGCAATATAATGTAATGTTATCAAATTATAAATGAAAAGGAGTTGATGACAGGTTGGTCTTCCACTGAAGGCTCCACTGATTTAAAATAAAATCCATAAATATATAGGTCATAGGCTTTAAACTATCTAAGTGAACCCAGCAAAAATAAAAATGAATTGGTTTCAATGCAGCCAGCAATGAAGGTAGAGAAAGTCAGAGATGAAAGAATTTAAGAACAGAGGATGTAAGAGAAGGTTTTTAAAGCATCAGGATTTGGGAAAAGAGGGAGAAAGACTAAGAAAAGTTACAAAAGATGATGAAATTAGGAGAAAGTTTTGTTTTGATTTTTTTAAAATCTCCCCAAATTAGACTAAATCTTAAACTTTAGATGATATTAGATATCAACTAGATATCAATGAAAGGGGATTCAGATCAAATGTGGTTAACAATCATTCAATCCATCCAATTATTTTTATTCTCAATATTCCCTTCTGAAATTACCCTACATTTCCAAACAATGAGTATTTATTGAGTACCTGCCATGTGTTCAGAATTCTTCCTCAGTTTTTACTCTATGCCAGAGGTGGTTAAAACTTAGTTTAAGGGCTCCAATACATCTTTCTACCACCAACTCGTCTCTTTTCTTCCTTTGACCATGCCTAGGTGAGGGTGCAGTCTGGAAATGTGGTCAGATATGGATGTGTTGAGGTTCTTGTGATGTGCAGAGGACTGCAGGCTTCATCATCTACCACCCTGAACACCTTATGCCAGGCAGTATGCTTGTGAGATGTTCAAACAACTATAGTGGTCAATGGCAGTTTCATTTTATTGGCTGGCTAGATGAGATCCCTATCTACACTACTACTCCAAGTATGTTGAGAGGGCAACTCAGTGTTTGTGTATGTATTGCTGACCTCAGATAAAAGGATTACTATTTGAGAGGGGGAAGAGTAAAAATTGATCTTTTATATAGCTCAGCTACTCTTAAGAATGGATTTCTCCTTTTTTCATTTAGTGCCTTCTGTTTCAGGATGAACCCTTGAATTCTTTTAAGCAGTTAATGTTACAGCATTTCTAAACACCTGTGGCAATTCTTTATGTATATTAACAGGACTCAAAGTTCCAGGCTACCAAGAAATACAAGATCATAATTGAAAATCCCTCTTCTGAGTTAAACCATAGTAGGTAGAAAATTAGGTAGGTGAATAAGAAACATGAAGTAACCTGGAAGGTGCACTGCACAGCAGAGTTGGTTATGCAAGTTACATGCTTTAATAAGAATAAGTTAATATACCATATTGTATGCAACAATGTTAAGATTTAGACATTAAGAAGGCATAGAAATATAAATGAAATTGGGGTCCTGGATATACTAATCAGTAGCATAGGCTGAAGCCAGGCCTATAAGACCTAATAACTACCAAAATATTTTAACGCAGAACTCAAGAATCCTAATAAGATGATAATAGTATTATTGATATTGTAACACCTAGGGAGTTTAGAAAGTATTGACTTGGAGTCAGGAAGAATCCCTCCTCAGATATTAATTAGCTCTGTAACTGTTAGAAAATCACATACCCTTGCTGATCCTCAGTTCTTTTTTTTTCATTTGCAAAATTGGGATAATAATAACACCTTATTGGGTTGATGTGAAGGTCAGATCAGATAATACTTTGGGCTTTGCAAACTTTAAAACTCTATATAAATGAGAGCTATTATTAATTACTTTATTAATAAAGTAAATGTTTAGGAGTGGCTAGGTGGTACAGTGAATAGAGCACTGGCCCTGGAGTCAGGAGGACCTGAGTTCAAATCTGGCCTCAGACACTTAACACAAAACTAGGCCTTGTGATTTTGGGCAAGTGACTTACCCCCAATTGCCCTGCCTTCCCCCCTCCATAAAGCAAAAAAAAAAATTTTTTTAAGTAAAGAATAAAAAGATTATGTGTCTTTCCAAGGGTCACAGAGCTAATAAGTATCTGAGGTGGGATTCTAAACCAGGTCTTCCTAACTCCAAGTTCAATAATTCCTCCATTGTTGTGTGTCAAAATTTCCCAAAAAATAAATTACTTTTTAATCTAGCTTATAACAAAATAATGAACTCTTGGAAAAATTGTATATGTTATAGGCGTTGTCTTTGCCAGTGTTCCATAAGAGCTGACTGTAAGGGTCTTGAAACCTTTGACAAAGGAATATATAAGAATAAATGGAAGAACCTGACAAGTGCCACTGAGGCTACAATACTCAGAGGACTCCTGATATTTTTTCCATTATGTACATCCACTCAAGTGGAGACAAACTTGACCTGTCCTGCTTTTACTCCCCCCTCTCCAGGACTCCAGGAGAGCTAGTTCACAGTGACCTCAGTTTGCTTATCTGTCAGAAGAGTGAGTTGGATTAGACTTTCTAAGGCCCCTTCTAGCTCTAACTGGAGCTTCTAGAATGTTGTCGACTCATTCTGGGCTATGGAAAATGATGAGGTTGCACTAATTGAATTCCAAGATCTTTTTCCAGCTCTAAAATTCTAAAATATCAATTTACAGTGCGATTTTGTCCTTATTAAGGAAAGAAATGGTTTTTGTAAGCTCATAGAGGCATGCCTAATGGAAAATCGGTCTGACAGCCACTAATATTCCCTCTATGTTGCTGATATGCATAACTATACGTGGTCTAAACAATATATAATCAGTTGGAAGGAAGCAACCACAGAAATTTTTAGTTCAGTTTCTAACAGCAAGAAAGAATTTTCTTTGTGAAGTTTTATATAAGTGGTCTAAAGGGATTTCTAGTTTGTGTTTCTGATAAACCATCATTATTCTGCTAAATCACAATAGAGGTAGTTCATGGTTATTGCTGAGGAATATGGAAAAGAGATAAGGGGAGAAGACATTTCTAATTACATGATTCAGCATGTGGGGAGTAGTTTTGCTTTTCACAAAGTTGGCTCCCTCATCTAATCCTGAGGAAGCAAATCCTCCCTAATGCAGGAGTTCTTAATCATGAACTTGTTTAAAAATTTTTATAAACTGTATTTCAACATAACTGATTTCTTTTGTAATGCTAGATCTTATTTTATGCACTTAAAAACATAATTCTGAGAAGGGATTCATGATATGAAAAAGGTTAAGAACCACTGCCCTAAAAGTTCAAAGCTCATGTTCAGCGTCTGCCATTCTCTTATGTGACCTGATCACAGGTAGATTTAGAGGGAAAGAAAATTTAATTAAATGATTTTATATCATAATTTTAGATAGATAAGTCTAATACCCAACCTGGGTATTTCCATTTTGAAAGAACCTACATGAATCTCAGGTTGGTGGAATTTCCAGCAGCGTAACTCAGAGAGGAAAAGGACTGCTTTTTGTGGTCTTCCAGGCTTCTCCATTCCCCTAAGCTTCTCTAAGCATGGTTCTTCCTAGTCTGAACTGCGCCCCCCCAATGAAGGGAAACAAGAAGGCTCAGTTATTGACAGAAAAGGGTGCTGTTCCACTCAAAGTCAAGCTTGGCCGCAGGACAACGTAACTGCTCTGTCCCAAGCTAAACATGTGCTGGAGAAGTAGAAGAGCCTAGGGGTTCTTGGATCCCCTAGGTTAACTGATCTAGGATTTTCCAAGAGGATTCTAAACAGCTTCCTATTTGTCTTCCTCATAGCTGATGCTAGAAATATTCTCCTGGTTCTCAGCTCCCATAGCTCTAATGCTGATCACCAATTTGGCCCTTCATACTTCTAGGGGGGGATTGTTATTCACTGGGGGGACTGGCCCCAGGTCTCTACTTTCTTTGACTAGAGAAAGGCACAGACCCTTCCATTAGGTCGTGGACCAAACCATCTTTAGCTCCTTATCCAGACTTGCATGGTGGGCAAAACCAGGTTTGACTTTTGGGAGCCAGGATGAGATTAAAGGAGTTGGCCTGTCTGTATAGCCAACATCTCTCCCTAGGCCACTAACTACTCCATTATAAATTTAATACATTATATTACATATATGTATATATAAATATAAACATATAATATATGAAACTATATTCATAGCTGATTACTAAGTATACATACATATACTTTGTTTTGTTAAAATAGTATGCTTATCTAATCACAACCTCAAAAATATTATAATGCTGGTTGTCACTGCATTCTCACCACTCCAACTATGCCACGCTGCTTTTTGGAATTATGAAGGAAGGTTACTTTGGCAGCTCAAGGAGGGGATATATAAAAACTATAGGAGAAGCTTTCTAAAAGGTGAGAATCGAGTCACCTGAAAGATATTATAAACAGACCTAAGACAACATCAGAACATACATTTTACATATAAAATGAATTATACCAAATGAAATTCATTTATTAAATACAAATGAAAGGAAAACTTCCTGGCTTTGGAGAAATAAAACCATGTTAATGAAGCTGCAAGCAGTCCTGGTAACCTTGCTAGGAAATGATGGAAAATAGTAAAGGTACAGCAGTAAGAAACCTAGAATCATAAAAAAAGTTCAAAGATCTTATTTATTTAGGAGAGTTCAAGAAACTAGGTTTATAATCTTTATGAAGAAGTAACATGAAGGTTGTAACTCACCAAGATACAAAACTTCCGAAGGGAATAAGGTATCAGATACAAGATTATTTGCAGAAGGAGCTTTCAGATTTAATGAAAGGAGGGGTTATAAGCATTTAGTTGAAATTTCTCAGCAACAGAAGCTTTTAATATATGGAATCAACTAGGAATAGTAGCAACAGGAGCAAATAATGTGAACTCTTTTCAAAGAATTATTCTTTGTGCCCTACAGCTTGAGCTCACTTTGAAGAAATATTTTACCCAGGTTTCAACCCCTAACTCCTCATTCTAGCCCATACTTGCCCTAATCTTCAGGGTGATTACAGCACTCTGAGATTAGCTTAAAATAAGAAGTATTTTGGCTTTGTTTACTAGATAAATATGGGATATATTGATACAAAAATACTATTCTTCCAAGGACTGTCACCGTCTTGGGTGAAAAAGATAAGAAATTCCAAATCAAACATAGGCTGAAATTAACACTATCAGATAAAGTTCTCTTTAATAACTGGTATTTAAAATAATATACATTGGATCTAATAATGATTTATGGTTAGATGAAAGCTAGTCCTTATTCCGAAAATAAGCTTAAAACAATTTTTGTAGAATATGAAGATGGCATCCAGAGAACAAGGAGACTAAATGAGACTAGCATTCAGATTTTGAGTTGTACTCCATATTGCTTAGTGAATATTATTGAAAAGAATATAACTTCTAGTGATATTTTGAATTTAGGGCTGAAATAGTATAATACGAACTACATATAAGTGATATGTATCAAATAATGGGGTCCAATGACTACTGCTCCCACATAGCAGGCTATAATGCAAAAATTTAAACAGCAAAAGATGACTTTAAGTAAGCCTTCATAAAAATATGCTATAAGTGAAAAAAACCTTTAAATTCAAAGTTTGCCAGTAAAAAGTCATGTGCACTCCTCTATTTTTGAAGTTTTATGCAAAATAATCATGTTATATAATCAATGTGCTAACCCTCTGGCCAAAACTATAAGTTACAGCTCATAAAGTTTTCAAACTATGAATATCCTTACCAATGTATGTTGTGCTTCTGGGTTTCTAAGAATTAAAACAGTAAAGTGAAGTCTGAAAAAACAAAAACCATTCATCTGATTTACTGGTTTTCCTGACAGAAATGTCCACTTTGCACCCTTACATACCTGCTATAATATTTTGAGGTAGGAATGAAAGCAATGGTCCAAAAGGTCCAACACTGATTTTGGGGTTGTTACTGGAAAATGATACAAGCTTCTTTAACTCACCTCCAGATGCCTTTGACCTTTCTTTCAACTTTTCTGCAGCTATTTCACTATAGCTGGGAAGTTCTGACATCTTCACTCCAGATCGAGCTTCTGCTATTAGCTGACGAGCTCGCTCTCTCAGCTGCCGCCGTCGCTCTTCATCTTGCTGCTAAGATATATTGAACAGTTGCCAACTCAGTAATTGACAGAAATGCAATTTCATTCTCAATCTGATCATCATGATAGTAACTGGTTTACAGCATGGTGCTTGGCCCACATTATAAATAGGATGCTCCATATCAGTTAGGTGTCACACAATTTTTAAAGACATCCCGGAATCAGATTTTTTTTAACCATTAAAAATTATTGTATTAAAATGTTCATTTAAAAATATTTTGAGTTAATTTTTTTAAAGAGACTCTCTGGTAAGATATATCACTTAGAAAATGATTAGGAATTATATATAAGAAGATTTATTGCCATGTTAAATCAGTGTTCTCATAAATTGAATCACAGGTGTAGAAAAGATTCATGATGTAGAAATAGAATTAATATTTTCATACTTTAAGGATAGGATTTAACCTGCCAGCTGTTAATAAAAGCATAAGAGTTTATAATGTTGTAGTACAATATTACCACATAAAAGAAATGGACAGCTTTTGTGAGGCAAAATGGAGAATGCCAATTGTAGCATAGGGTAGGAAAAATTCAATTTTATCAGTTGTGTAAAAATCCTTTTAAAAGTAAAGTAATATTTAAGTTACAACAAATTCAAGGTTTGTTAATTGAGAACATAGAAACTATCAAGATTCTTGCTTTAAAAGTAAAAATATTGATTCATTTAATAAATATTTATTGATAACAAGATAGAGAGATGCAAGAAGTACAAAAATGAGTAAGGCATGGGCCCTTACCTTCAGTCAACAGAAATCAGCAATTATTTACTAAACAACTACTACATGCAAGGCACTGTGCTAGGACCTCATTTAATTTCTCACTGTAACCTTGTGATGCAGATGCTATAAATATAGTTTACAGATAAGGAAACTAAGGTGGAGACAGATTAAGTGCTTGAACTACATCTTAAAGGAAGAGAGGAACTCTATGGGAGGGTGGTCAGTGCAAAGGAACAGAGATGGGAGATGGGAGTGCCATGAGTGAAGAAGAAAGAGAATGATAGTTTGACTGGATTGTGGAATGTAGGAGGGTAAATTTGTAATGTAAGGCTGGAGATAAAACAATAACATAAATAACAGCAATCTAAAGGAGAACTGCTAAATACCAAGAGAAAGATATAAATAAAATACTGTATTAATGTAGACGAGGAAGAGCTCTCCCAGCTAGAGGGATCAAGGAAGACTTTAAAAATTAGATAGTATTATAACTTAGCTTTGAAAAATACATAGGATTTCAAAAGGAAAAGAATAAGAGGGTGTGGAAAAAACCCAGCTATGGAACAGCAAGTACAAAAACATGGATGCAGTAAATCTTGGGGTATTTTAGGGGAATATGAATTAATCAATTTACAGACTGGTATAGGGGGTCAATAGAAGGCAAGGCTGCAAATATCTGGGACCACATTTTGGCAGATATGAATACTGGGTTAAAGCATTTGAACTTTATTCAATTGCCAATGGAGAAATGATGAAGATTTTCGAGCAGAAAAGTGACGTGATCAGTGCTCTGTTTTAAGAACATTAATCTGGTAGCTGCATGTAAGACAGATTCAAGGGAGGAAACTAGAGGTAAAGAAGACAGTTAGGAGATAATTGCAGTAGTCTAGGTGAAAGGCAATGCGTATCTGCATGATGTACTAGAAGTGGGAAAAGAAGGGAGGGGATGGATAAAAGCAATATTGTAGTAGTGGAATTGGTATAATATGGTGATTGATGTGGGGAGTGAGGAGTCAGAGATGCCTGAAGTTTAGAACTTGGGTGACTGGGAAAACTCGTTTCAGTAAGATAAATACAGAAGTTGGGAGGAAAGACTGGGTTGATGTATGGAGTAGGTGTTTTACATTTATAGTCTCTGAGTTTATGGTGAGATATACTGAGTCCAATGTATAAATGGTCACTGCAGCTTGGAGAGGAGGTCAGGACTAGAGATTCAAACTTGGGAATTGTTTATAGAGACATGATAGTTGCAGTTTCAGTGGATGAGAACACTGAGGGAGAGAGAACAGAGAAAGAAGAATCTAAGCTCTGAACAACAGAAAACATTTGTACTTCAGGGTGGAGAGGGGAACACCAAGTAGAATGTGTGTGTGTGTGTGCGCGTGTGTGTGCGCGTGCGCATGCGCAAGTGTGTGTGTGCATGCGTTGAGTATGTGTGTGAGAGAAAGAGAGAAAGAGAGAGAGAGAGTGAGAGAGAGTGAGAGAGAGAGAGAGAGAGAGAGAGAGAGAGAGATGTGTAAAAAGAACCAGGATGATGTAGTGTCAAAGAAGCCAAGAAAATGGGACTATTTCAAGGAGATGGCCAATAGTGTCAAATACTGCAGGAGAGGTATTGTTATTATTATTGTTTTCACTATTATTGATAACAATGTAAGGTAAGGGGTAGAGTTCTTCACCCCAACCTCAATTAACAAGCTGCCCTTCCCCTTGATATCTTTATAGTTTATACCTGAATGGAATTTCATGAAGACTCCACAAGGGAGAAAAAGCATCCCAGTGCCAGGATATAGGGGTACAACTTTGTTACATATGTGTCTTTAAGTTTGAGCTTATTCAATATAGGCACACTATGTATGCACGGGGAGAACAAATTCCCAGTTTGCAGGAAATGTTCTGTACCAAATGTTCTTGCTCTACTGCCCAAAAAGCTAACACAGGTTACTATCTTATAATCAGTGGGAACCACA
This sequence comes from Pseudocheirus occidentalis, assembly GCA_028646575.1. NCBI lineage: Eukaryota > Metazoa > Chordata > Mammalia > Diprotodontia > Pseudocheiridae > Pseudocheirus > Pseudocheirus occidentalis. Next base: position 233,940,623 of record CM053595.1, read on the forward strand.
TTGTCAAAGACTTATGATTGATGGTACTAGAAACCTCCACACTCTCAAAAACAAACCCACAGATCCTCAACCCTCAAGAGTTGCCCCAGAATCATGAGGTGAGCAACATTTAGGACTTCAACCAGTAACTGGGAATGCCTGACTGTGGGAGTGGTCCTGAAGACGTCTTGCCAGAGTAAGAACGGACCTTCCTATGGTGTGGTATTAAGCCTGCATAGCACTTTCCATACATAATCTCATTTGATTGTTATAATAACCCTGTGAGGTAGGCACTAGAGGCATTGATATCCTCATTTTAAAGATAAGGAAACTTTTGCTCTGAGAGGTTCAGTGACTTGCCCTTGGTCTCACAGATATAAGTACTGGAGGTGAGATTCATACTCAAGTATCTCCGAATTCCAAATCCAACATTCTATCAACTCTGAGATACTGTGCGCAGTTGGATTTGTTTGGTAGAAGGCCACTGGTTACCTTCAAGAAAAAAAAAAGATTCAGTAAGAATGTTAGAAGCAAAAGGAATACTGTAAGGAGTTGAAGAGTGATGAGTAGTGATATGGGAGACAGTCCATACATCAATAAGCATTTTTTATTAAGTACCTACTATGCTCCTACTATATTAAGTGTTAGTGACAGAGAGACAAAAATGAAATGGTCCCTGCCAACAAGGAATTTTATGTTTAGCCAGGGGGCAGAACACATACACACACACACACACACTGATACATGCACACTTATATAATGAGAATATGTAATTTTGGAGGGGAGTCAGTAGCAATTGTGGGGTTCAAGAATCTTTTCTTCTGAGGTCACTGTATTTACTAAGAAGAGGAGTGACTTGGTCAAAACTATGTTTTAGGAATATTACTCGAGCAGCTATATAGAGTATGGATTACAGAGGAGAGAGACTTGAGGCAGGGGAACAATTAAGAAGACTTTGCAATGGTCCAGATAAGAGGTGATAAAGACTAGAAAGATGATGGTGGCTATAATGGTAATGGTAATTTGAAGATCTTCCCTGCCCCCTAATAGGCTGAATGTAATTACATGGAGCCTATGGTGGGAGAAGTTTGCTGAAAAGGTGGAGCAGAGCTGACAGGAATCTCGGAGTCAGAGCAGTTAGTATGAAGGGAGGAGAGGATGCAGACAAGGAGACAGCTAGGTTTGTGTTTGTTTGGGGGAAGGCCTGAGCAAGGGAAGACTTTGGGATGCTGTTGCTTCCTGCAGTGATAAGGTGTATTCTTTGTTGCTATGATAATTTGGTCTTTTGGTGTTGAGATTTAGTTTTTTGGTATTGGAATTTGGCTTTCTGGTATCTGAATAAATGTTTTGCTTTGGTCTTCTATATGAAGAGTCTCTTATACTTTGCTATTCAGAATTACACTGGCATATTCATAGCTGCCGTAGGTACTGTGAATATTGAATCGGCACTACAGTGGCTGAGAGATTAGAATAGAAGGGAACAGATAAGATACTGTAGAAGTAGAACTGACAAGACTTGGCAACTGACTCAATATGTGGTATGAGGAAGAGTGATGATTCAGAGATGACTTCCAGGTGCCCTCAACAGTAATAGGGAGCTTCAGAAGAGGGATGGGTTTGAATAATAATATCAGTAGTACTGGGAAAACAACAATGCCAACCCAGTGGGAATTAATAGCCATAGTGCTACTGGTAGGAGTGTAATTTATCAGCAAATTAAAGGGAAAAAAAAGAGTAAAGAGCTGCTGGTTCTTTTAGACTGGACCCATTTTTCTGTTGTAAGTGGGGGGAGGGGAGACAAGTACATCACTTTCATACATTGCCCATATAAACAGAAGGCCCTTATCTCAACTGTCACTCATAATGACAAATCAGGTCCTCAGATATTGATGGTATTGCTTCCTCTTCTTTCAAGGTTCAACCCTGAGGGTTGAGGTGTCTTTTTTTAAAATCAGAGATGAAGTCTTACACGAGTTTATTATATCAAGTATATGCCAGTTTAATGTACACAATAACTGCTCCTAACAAAATATTTGCATTGAAACAATATATAACAAAAATTCTCCCCAAAACCAACTCAGATGAATTTAGGTACTTGCTGAATGCAACTCACTTTTTCAGATGAAGGTTATCGTTGAATTTTGTTATTATTTTTCATTTTAGGAATGAACAAGGTAATTATCACAGCTACAAGTTACACTAATTCAAACTATACAGATACATCAGGCAAGGGTGGTTACTGGTGCTGAAACAGATAAAGGACAAGAGTTCTGTATTTCATTTCTATTAGAGGAGGTATAAAAACTGTACAATGTTGTATGTGTCACAGAGCTCCTCAAAATTAGGTGATTGTACTGGAAGTGGTGGCTGCCCAGTCTGAGGTGACTATAGTTAGCTGCTCAGACCTCTCTTTCCTAGGACTCTGCTTCAGTTTGGAGCCTACCAAGGCAGTCTGAATTATATCTTCAGCAAGTACAGAGCAATGCAGTTTAACAGGAGGGAGGTACAATTACTTGAAAATATCTATGCTATTGATGGTAAATCTGTCTTCAACCATCTTTCCTTTAATTTATTCAATACCTAATGAACTTAAAGCAACAGCAGACCCAAAGAAACATGTTAAATCTGGTGGTCATCATCTTCTCCTTTCCATCCCCTAGGAACTGTAATTTTATAATGTTACCACGAATTGGTTGTCCCCACCTATCCAGTGCCAATAGCTTTTGCCAAGGTGCTCTACATTTCTGAGATTCTCCTAACAGTTAACTACCTTTCTGTGGTATATCCAGGCCAAGGCAGAGATTTTAGTACAAGGCCATGATTAGGGTGACCTCTGTCCCCACTTTAACTGAAGTCACTGTTATTGCTGCCACCATGTTATATCATAAGGAAGCTCAGGACATCTTTCTAATACTATCAGTTTGAACCCCTATTCCAGTTTGTTCTCCTTAACAGCAATTCACCAGTTAAGACCGAATATCTTCCTCTATCACTAACTGACCCAGTGAATAATGTCCCCAATATCATTTAACCCAGCGGTTCTCAATCTGTGGTTTATGTTCAATTTGTAACAATGAAAATACATCCTGCATATCAGATATTTACATTACGATTCATAACAATAGCAAAATTATAGTTATGGAGTGGCAACAAAAATAATTTTATGGTTGGGGGTCACCACAACATATTAACATTTAATACAACATATTGTATTAAAGGGTCGTGGCATTAGGAAGGTTGAGAACCACTGATTAAACCAATTAACCTAAATTAGCTTTTATAAAGGGATATTTACTGAAAAGATATAGCAAGAACCAAAACAAGAAGTATTTCCTCCCACAGGACACAGAAATATTTGGGCTTACTTTTCTCTCCATAACTTCTATTAGTGGGGTGAGTGGGCTCAAATTTAAAGTGGATGCAACAAAGCTTTCACCTTTTCAAGTTCTTGTCAAGGGAACTCTGTCAATCAGTCAATAAACATTTATGAAGCACCTACCATTTGCCATGCTTTGTGCTTTAGTGAGGCTGGGGAAATAAAGAAAGGGGGAAAAAAACCCAAACCCAGCAGCTGTCCAACTTCTCTTCTGTTTTTGTCTCTTTTTTTTTTTTGGAGGTGGAGAAGGCAGGGCAATTGGGGTTAAGTGAATTGCCCAAGGTCACACAACTAGTAAATGTCAAGTGTCTGAGGCTGAGCAGCCCACCTTCTCAAGGAACAAACAGTCTAGTAGAGGAGACAACTATATGCAAACAAAATATTCACAGGATAAACTGGAGATAACCAGGAGAGGGAAGGAAGGCACTAGCATTAAATGGAGCAAGGAAAGGGTTTTTTCTAGAAGATTGGTTTTTTTAGCAGGTACTTGCCAGGGAATCCAGGAAGTGAAGATGAAGAGGGAAGGCATTCCAGGCACGGGGGACAACCAGTGGAAGGGACCAGAATTGGGAAACAGCAAGAAGGCCAGTGGCACTGGATCCCAGAGTATATAAAGGGGATTAAAGAGTAAGAAGACTGGAAAGGGAGGGGAGGCCAACTGGGAAGGGATGTGAACTCCAAAAAAAAAAAAGATTTTACTTTAGATCCTGGAGATGAGAGGGAGCAACTGGAGTTTACTGAATAAGGGGGTAACCTGGTCAGAAATGCCCTTTATTAAGATCATTTTAACAGGTGAGTGAAGGATGAACTAAACTGGGGAGAGGCTTGAAGAAGACCAACCAGCAAGGCATTTTGACAGTCTAGGAGTGAAGAGATGCGGGCCTGAACCATGCTGATGGCAGGGTCTTGGAGAGATGTCATGAGGGGAGAAGTGGCAGGACTTTCTCCCCTCCCCAATCTCCAGACTAATTTGTGCTTACTTTAGGATTAGCACATTCACTTTGGCCTAACTAGTTGGGGCTGGTTTTAGTTGCAATTTGAGGAGAACATGAAGAGCTCCCCATTTGCCCTATCCCAGACACTGTGATTGTTTTTTTTTTTTTAAATATTACTTCTGTTTCTTTGACCCTTTGAAGTCTCACTAGGCATGCCACCAAAAGAAAGAAGATAAAAACAGGAGGTGGCCCTTCTGGAGACAAAGGCTTGACTGGTGGAAGGAAAGACAGCCTGAAGGAGCTATGTGCTTGACCTGCCAGCAATAGACCACCTCATGAGCCAAGGGCTGCACCATGCTCAGAAGCCAGAGACTAACTCCTTCAGTGGCCGTGCTACATCTGGTAGTGAGCTGGTGGGGGGAATGCTTTGTACCAGCTGCTTTAAGTCTGAACCCATTCCCCCCACCCAGGAGCAGAGGTGACAGAGGGAAGAGTATGCCCCAGTTCAGGTTATGGGGGGGCAGGATTTTGGGCGGTTATTGTTTTTTGTTGCTGTTGTTTTGCTTTGGTTCTTGCTATATCTTTTCAGTATATATACTTTGTAAAAGCTAATTTATGTTAATTAACTAAATGCTATTGGGATACTGTCAATGAGCCAATTAATGTCAGGTAGTATATACTAAATATAACTGGTGAATTTATATTAGGAAAAAAACCCACCCCAATGAAGGTTCAAGCTGAGCTTCAGAAAGACAAGCTGCCCATTAGGGTTACACTTAGAACCCTGAGGGGAGATGGAACTGTAACTTCACCCTCAGGGGATCAAATCTGCCAGAGTAAAAGGGCTTTGGAATAAAGAACCTCCCTTGTTTATGTGGGTTAGAAGTGAAACTGGGAGAAGTGGGAAGGTATTCCTAGGGCAGCAAACCAGCACAATCATGAACCAGAATGCACCTTGGTTAAAAGAGGCAGTCTTACCTATTTTGTGTGTGTGCGTTTTTTTTTTTTCTGTATGTTCCTTCAATTAGATCCTTTTTTGTGCCTCTTTGTGTTTGGGGGTATCAACAGGGTAAACCAACAGGGAACTGGCCAAAGATAAATTGAATGTCTATATGCACAGATGACTGCTTTAATAGCACATACTTTCTCCTGGGACAACCTTTCTTTTTCCTAAGGGCATGCTCATAACTTCTAACAACGCATCTTTGAGGCTGAAGGAAGCACTAAGAGTTCATCTAAATCAAATCTAACCCCTCTATAGATAAGGAAAAAGAGATCACAGGATCATAGCTGGAAGAAACCTTCAAAACCATTTAATACAACCCATTCATTTTACAAATGAAGAAACATGTCCAGAAAGATTAAGAAACTTGCCTATACAAGTAGGTGCAATAGCACCAGCTCTACAGAAGTTAAATGACTTGCCCAGGGTCATACACATAGTAACAGGACGGGGACTAGAATCTGGGTCTCTTGACTCATCATAAGATCTTCTAGCAGTCGGCGGCTCTCAACCTGTAGGCTGCGACCCCTTTGGGGGTCGAACGACCCTTTCACGGGGGTCACCTAAGACCATGGGAAAACACATATTTCCCATGGTCTTAGGAACCGAGACACCGCTCCTCTATCAGTCTCCAGGCGGGTCCTCCCACATGCAGATACACCCACATAAGAGTATTAAAGGGTTGAGGCATTAGGAAGGTTGAGAACCACTGCCTAGCAGTTCTACCATACAGCCTTGTGAGAGGAAGGAGAAAGGTACGAAGGAAAGAAACCAGAGGACAGGTAAAGTAGGAGCCAGTAGAGCAGGGGGGAGTGGGGCTGCAAGAGGGTGCAGCACAAAAAGTAGAAAAATGAAGACTCACTGCTTATAAGCAGTATTTTTAACATGGGAAAAACAGAAGAAATAGAAATTCAGGTTTTGAACAGGAGCATCAAATGACATGATAAAGCAAAGAAAATACTAAATATACATGTGTCAAACCTAAGAAAACACTAATGAAAACTAATGAAAATAGTTTACCCCAGGCACCAAGTTTTAAGTTAATTTCCTTATATGGGCATAAAAGATATGTGTGGAGCTAGAATTCAATTAGTTAAACTAAGATGTACTAATCTTAACAGAATTAGAATGAAATAAAAGAGTGTATCTTTTTGAAATTGAAATAGGAACCTATTTTTATAAGGGATATGTAAATACCATTCCCAGCTTCCCTCCTTCTCCTCTCCCTTCCCATTCCCCGCCCCCCCCCCAAAATAAGAGGAAAAGAGCACTTTCTTTCTGCAAAGGTTTCCACAGAGTGCTACTTAGCTTGGGCAATCATTAATAAAACCAACACCAAATCCTAATTAGCTACATTTTATCCATTTCCATGTAAATTGTTTGTTTGTACCTATTTACTCATCATTGTTCTTCATACAATAGAAAAAATGCAAATGAACGAATCAGAAAGCAGCCCTAATGGGACTTTCTGTTTATAACCATTAGCCCAGAGGTGTGCTGTAATTCAATTCTCTAGCAGCAAGATTTAGCCTCATTAACAGCCAGCATGGGCAGGTTACAACTCATAAAACCCTACAGTAAACAAAGTACGTGGACACAGCACAAAATCTTGAGCCTGACTGACAGAATTCTAGTTCCCTATCAGATTGCCTTGGTTTACTTTTCTCCTAATGTTCCAACACTACAGAGACAATTTTGCTTGGGCCAAGAGCTCTCCAGTGGGATAGCCTATCTGCAGTGTTTGTTTTTTCACTCCTTACTTTCCCTCAAGATAGAGCAACCAACTGAAGAAAAAAAGTATTTGTTAAAAGCATAATTTGGAAATGCTTATTATTATTATCCTAATTAAATATACAATTTAATTTAATAAATTGTAACTGACAATTTTCTTAACTTCCACAGTGCATCACAACTAAAATGACTTCATTTGAATATTTTCTACACACATAACTCAAGAAGTTTGGGGTTTTGCAGTAATGTAAAATATTTTAAAATTGGATTGTGCAAAATTTAATGACTATTCAAAGTAATAATCAAGTCCATATTCTTCAAATATTAAAATGTCCACAAATGAGCACTTGAGACAGAAAGAGGAACTGTTAATTTCACTTTGTACAGTGCACAGACGATCAGTAAAAATATATTTAATGTATATATCTGATACTTTACTTCCATCTAAGAACATTAACTATATATCTCATATCTATTTTGACAAGCCCTAAAGAAAAATAGAGCAAGTTCAATTACTCTCTTATTAAAAAAGCAGCAACTCAGATTTGCATGTTATTTGTTTACTAGTGTCTAAATGGGAGAAAAAGCTGTGTGTGTGTGTGTTTGTGTGTTTTTGAATAAGGGCAAATAGTTTTAGAAAACTATTTAGGGAAAATAAACATCATTATACAAATGAAAAGGAAATAATAATTTTAGAGTCATAGATCAGAAACATTAAACTCACTTTCTTATCTTGTCCAGGGAACTAGAAGATCAGCTTTTTTTTTTTTGAGACCATGGCAAGTATTTTTTTTTAAAAGCTAATCTTTATTATCTAGGCAATCTACTTAGTCTACAACAAATGTCTTACTTCTGAATGAACAACATTTTTTACCAAGTTAATAAGTATTTTGGTTCTTTACATTATTAAGAGTATTAGCCTCACAAAATGTGCCTTTTCTATATATTATTATATTCAAGACTAGTCTAAACTATAGAACAAGTTGACATAAGCAACCAGATTTCTAGTAAGGCTGTTCCTCCCACCTCCATTCCCAATTTAATTTTGCTACTAGAAGAACTATAATCACTGGTGGTCAAATAACTTTTCTGAAGGAGTAATATGATTTGTTAAAATCTAAATTATTTATTTTTATATTTGCACACAGAGGAATTTTGTAATGGACTATCCAGTTCTTCTGATGAATTCTTCTTTATGCTTTTCTTACCAGAACAATGAGGAAAATTAAATGGCAAAAAGAAACTAAATTGTTTATACTGATATTATGGGTGGTTGAAAAACTCAGGTCCAGGAACTTAAATTACAGTCTCCGGAAAACTGTTGGATATATTATACACATTTAAATTTTGTTTTTCCCATGATCAACATCCTTAGCAAGGAGTAAAGTCCTTCCATGGTAAAATACCAGACCTATTTCAAGACAAGGGAAATACAACACTGTACACAAATCCTAGAAATGATGAGTTAATGACAGTGAAAAATACTAGTTTCTCCTATAAGTATATTTGCCACATTTGTGAATGCATAAAAATGTAAACTTTTGCCTGTTCTTTTGAACAAATGTTCAAAAATCTGCTATAGATGTACAAGCAAAACTTCACCATTATAGGACAAACTCCTCAAGAATGAGTAATGTAATTCCTTGTTTCCCTCCCATAAAAATGTATTGGTATGCAATTTTTATATTTCACAGTTCACCGACATCTCGGCAAGCTTTCTTCCACTGCTTCAATGGTGCTACTTTTAATTTTATCCTCCTTAGTCGTAGTAATTAAAGTGATCAGCAGTGGCATCCCAGCGGCTTTGACACAGCTACAACCCCCTAACAGACTTCTGCTTTTAAGGAGAAGGGGAGGAAAAAGAACTAGAGTTTCATTTCACAGGAACAAGAAAATCAAGCTTCTCCAATCCTCAACTTTATCCAATTGTTCTTTCAGCAGTCTTTGGATCTTAAGAAACAACTAAAAATGGCTGCCATAGGGGGTCCTTTTTGTACTTGCCGAAAATGTCAATAACTGACATTACTTTAGTCCAGAACGATGCTATGGATTTGTGAAGGTGAATTAGAACATGAGAAATTGTCATTGTAGCTATAGAGAACACTACCTACCCAAGGGTGTCCTTTCAATAGTATTTGATGTGTGCTGCAGACTTAGTTTAAAAAACATAAAACAGAGGTGGAGTCTCTTTGAAAACTGTATACATACACATGTGTACATGGAATTAGGTTAGCAAAAATACTTTTATATAATTTCAAATAATGTCAGTACATAGTTTTGTTGAGTTTCATATATGAATAAAGAACCCAAGTAAATTCTAATCCATTTCAAAACAAAAAGAGACTATGATTACTTAACACTGCTAACAGTTCACATGATTCTTCTCTCCAAATTGCTCATGAAATGCCTCGATTACATAGTAGGAGCTAAGAAAAAGAACTTGACGGCCACCCTTTCATCATCAGACAGGAAGCAAGGCTCTGTTATTAGCCATTAGCCAGAAAGAAAAAAAGAGAGAGAATTCTGTGCTTGTCCAGAGGCAAGGATTACCAAAATGTACCTATTCACATGCTACAGAACACAGAATTAAAATAAAAAAAATTAAATTACAAGATCTTTAAAGGTTTGGGCAGACTAGATTTTTACTGCCAGCTTGATCAGCTCTTGTTTAAGTAAATAGGATTTAGGATGAAACATTAAAACTGTTTAGCTGATCTTTTCAAACCATTTCAAACTTTTCTTATGCTGGTTTGTAATATAAGCAGACATGCTTATAAATGGCCACACCTGCTCATTTCTCTGGGGATGGCCTGATCTCTGCCTTGCTAACAAAGAAAGAAAAAAAATCAGCCTTTCTTGTGGCAAAACAGAGTGGAAAGTCAAAATCTTTCTCAAGTTTGCCCCATCTGGTCAGATTAATCTTTGATCAACTCTAAGGATTACATTTATTTCTGTAGTTACTTACTCAAGTTTTATATTTGTTAAAAATACACAGGTAGTCAACTAAACAATAAGTGAATTCTGAAATAGTAGACTCTTTGAATCTATACTTTTAAGAACTACAGTTTAACACTCATGTAGACAATGAATAGAAATTGACAGAAAAAAATCTGCATTTTGAATACTTTAGAGTTTCATTATTA
>CM053595.1:233955789-234018430 GCA_028646575.1 Pseudocheirus occidentalis
TGAGCAGTAACAGAAGAGGCAATGCAAAATACAGCTCTCTTAGTAACAGTGATATCGGCTAAGGATGAACAACACGGCACTGAACAGACACACAGCAAATGCTCATGGCTAATGATAGCAGCATGAAAGGGAGTATTCTTGATGTTAAGGCATGTAGGCCTAACTCTTCCATTCAAGACAACGCCATGTAAATTACAACTTTTTAGGCTGAGAGTTTATGGCCATGTAATAGAAAAAAAAATTCTGACTTCTTAAAGTATAGCTTTGTTTTTATTTCACTTAAATATGTATCAATAAATCGATGACATATATCTTCTAAGAAGTCTGGTAGTCATTTTGGGGGAATTATATTTCTAAGCAACTCAAATTTAGACATAATAAACTACTATTCAAAAGAAAATGAATAAAAGTCATTGACTTATGCTGAAGTATTTATAACTGAAATGCAAGCACAAGACATTCCTACCCCACAAAATACAGCTATAAGAAAAGATTAGTTATACATTTTAAATGTCTTACTGGTCTGAAACGGATTATGTACATTAAATCTTCTTGCTATTGTGTTGGAGTAGGCTATGGAATAAGGAATATATTTTTATCTCAGTGTCCTGGGAATTTTGAATACACAGAGAAAATGTTAGCATCCTCCCCAACCAAAAAAAAAGATAAATTTCTTATTCTTTAAGCTATTAAAAGGTTTTAGAACCACTGACTGAACACTGAGTTTTCTTTTCTTGTATTTTATGTGAAATTAACAGCTTGTAGTTTCATATAAGTGAAAAAGAAATAATAAATTTTAAATTTTATTTTTTAGATAAATCTAACTTCAACTTAAAAAAAAACAAAAAAGTATTCATAGATGTTATGATAATCCTTTTATATATGAAGAACCAGTGACACAACCTGATATTCTTGAAATATAAATATAGAGTAGCCAACTCTAGTTATTTAAAATTCTATTTATCTTTGTGATGACACACTTAAAACATGTATAAATGAAAGCTATTGAATAAATTACTAAGAATCAGGGATTACCACAATAATGTTCAATCTTTTTACCAATTATAAAGTAACTGGTTATTTCATAATCTCTAGAACATCTAGCAAGCTTATCTAAACCTGACACAATTATCAGCATGGCAGGCTAGTATTTTTTGAATCAATATTTTCTAATTAACATTAAAGGAACAAGGTTGTGGTCTAAAAAGTTCTACTCCTCTATTACAATAACAAAATAGTCAAAAGATTCTAACAAGTTTTCCTAAGTCTTTAAACAAGACTTGGTTTCCTTAAGAGAAATAATGCAGATTCTACCGTGGAGCATTTCTAAAGGCCAGTAGAAATTAAATTACCTTCTTGACCACTGGTACTAAACTTTTTATACTAAGGTTATCAAAAATCTGGTTCTCAAATTTCTCTGCAGTTAATCAGTGAATGACCATAACCCAGGTCAACATAACCCTTTCTTCACATTTATTTAAAGTCCATTTTTTCCCTTAGAGTTTTCAAAGATGCCTAAACTTCATTACAAACATTCATGGAAACACTTTGTTCACTAACACTGTTAACTTACTAGCTACAAAGGGCAAACTCTGCTATTTGTATAATTTAGGTAGCAGGTACAGCCACATCTTATATGTCTTGAAGAATATTCAATCGTATTCCAAACTGTAACAACATATCATTTTAGTTATTCCTCTGGATAGTAACTTTTTCACTATATTCTTTCAAATCAAGATAATCATTATCTAAACTTAACTGTTTAAAGGATTAAAAGGTATCAGTTATGACTGAGGAACTATCATTATAATAGAAACTTCAAGACTCTAGTATTATCAGCTTTGAGAGTTTATAATATTAATTGTTTATTCTTACTAAGTTTCAAAATATATGACTATTGGCTATCTTGAAAGCATCATTTTTCATGCTAAACAATTCATGAATGTAAAGTGAATGTACATTTATAAAAAATCACTGATCCCTAAGTGGTTAGACTTGTTAGATAATGTGTTTGTTCTGCCTCTTCTGAAAACGGTATATTTATAAAATATGTATTGTTATTAATGATAAGTAATAACTGTATTAGTGATAACTAAACTTACATAGTGAGAGGTTCAAAGTGCTTTTCCAATTATTTTTATGATATTTATATGAGGTTTTGAAGAGAGCTAAGTATTATCTCCAATTTATTTGTTTCTTCCCCTAATATTTTTTTTTCTGGCAGGATAGATTTACTAAATTTAATTCACTCAAATGGAAAAAAAATCATCACCTAAATGTCCATATTATTATGTGTCATCTTTATTCTCAATGAAAAAATTTTAAATACAAAGGAATTTCTACTTCCTATGGTTAAGTTTACATAGCAAAAAGAAAAGTAACTAAATGTCCAATCTAGATTTACATATAAATGTTAATAGAAAAAAACAGACTAAAGTAGAAAGCCTCCATTCTATGCAGATTGGCTATACATGCAACAAGCCCCAAGAAAGGAAAAGGGGAAGTTAATAGACATAAAATAGGTACTGAAAAAATATAAACTTCTTATCTCCTACCTACAAACTCTCATTCTTTTTTTTTTTCATTGTTTTTATTAATTCCTGATTTCATTAGTGTTGCAAACTCCTGGTGTGGAAATTCCCTCCATTTGATGCAGATGGGAAACTCAATGATTAATTTACAATCTCAGGAACCTGGGTCTTCCCATTTCCAAGGCCATATGGCACGTGTGTGTGTGTGTGTGTGTGTGTGTTGTGTGTGTGTGCATGTGTGTGTACAGACACAGATATATGTGTATCTGTACACACACACACACACACATAAAATACAAAATTATAGGCTGCCTTGTCTTCACTGTTACAGTTTTCTTTTCCCGTACCCTCCAAATATAGTTATGCTGACAGAAATACTGAAAATCCTAATAGAGCACAAAACTGCTGAATTTTCAACTTTTGAGTTTTAATTCAGCTTTAAGTACATAAGGGCAATAGAAAAACATCCTGTGTCATCAAGTCCTCATATTAGAAAAATGCAAACATTTGAAAATACTACAAAATGCAAAAATAATAAAAAACCTAGATTGTATTAAAATAATTTCTAAAAATACCCAAGCTATGTTAAAGAATATATGAATGAAGTGACCTTTCATAAGACATGAAAACTAAAATGTCAAGCTTGCATTTTGAAAGTTCTTTATGGATAATAACAGAAAGCATTTATGAAGTGCTTACTGTGTGTCAAATTTTGTGAGAAACACTGTGAATATAAACTGAAAAGCAGGACAGTACCTGCTTATCTTCTAACGGGGGAAGATATATGATCTACTAAATAAATGAATGGTGAGAAGATATAGAGCCATAATTCTGAAAGAGCTAAATCAATCAAATTTATCTTCCTGATTTCAAAGCATTGCAAACAAATGATAATGCATTGTTTTAAAGATGCCAGAACAAATAGTCTCCTTTTTATGGTTTAAGAGATTTCACCGTTATGGAATTCTTCCTTAAATCAATCTAAATTTGTCATCAATGAATCAATAAACATATATTAAGTGAAACAATAATAAGGTAGTAGAGCCAAAGAGCAATGTCATAAAAACCCAAGGAGAAGTGAGGATCAAGGAGGAGAGAGTGGTGTCATTTGCTGCAGAGAAGTTAAGAAGAAAGAGGGCTGACCAAAGACAGATAGTATAACTAAGAGATCGTTGGCAGTTTTGGAGAAAGCCATTTACACTGACTGAAGGGCTAGACTCAGAAGAAAAAAGACTGAGAGATAAGTGGGTGGGGGAGAAGAAAGGGAGTGGGGACAAGATACATAGCTATTTTTTTTTTCCTAAGAATTTTGCTATGAAAGCGAAGAAGGATAGTCTGAAGGGATGGCAGGGTGAAACAAAACCGAAGGGAACAAGATGAAGACAGACAATTTTAAATTCTCTTTTGAACAGAGATGGGATAGGCACAGGGTACAAGTAATAGGGTTGGCCTTTGTAAGAAGTGTTATCTCTTCATCAGAGTCTAGAGTCATGGGAGGAAGAGTAGGGGATGACATCAAGGAGTTTTGAGAGAAGAGGATGTTCAGGGTGAATGGCTTCTCTCTTCTCATTGTGAAGTTCATTTTCTCTTGTTTGATTCTCAGTGGATAGTAAAAACAAAGTCATTATTTCCTGCATACAAAAGATATGCGTTTCTTTTAAAAAAAATTTACTGATGTCATTATTCTGTATCACCTACATTTTCTATTGTTTCCTTCCCTAAGCACTCCCAGGAAACCATCCCTTATAATAAAGAATTGCTTTTACATAAGAAAAAAATGTTTAACATAGCTAACAAACATATAGAAAAAGTCTGACATCACATGCAGAATTCCACACTCGTGGTCCTCCAACTCTACAAAGTAGGAAAAAGTGTCTTCTCTTATTTGGGAACACATTTGTACATTATAATTTTAAAGCATTCATTTTCAATTTTTCATTGTTCTTTCTCCTGATACTGTTTTGGTCATTTTTTATACTGTATTACTGGTTCTAGTTACTTCATTTTATATTCATTTAAGTCTTTCCATGTTTCTACATATTCATCATATTCTTGCTTCTTATATTACAGTAATATTTCATTACATTAATATATCACACATTTTGTTAAGTCATTTCCCAGTCAATGGATATCTACTTTGTCTCTAGTTTTTTTGCTAACACAAAAGTGCTGTAGTAAATATTTTGGGACAGGTGGGGCCTTTCTTTTTGTCATTTATTTCCTTGAGGTATAGATCAGAAGTTGAAACTCTTGGGTACTGATGTTTTACTCACTTTCTTCATAGAATTACAGACTGCCTTCTAGAATGGTTCAATTAATTCACAGGTCCACCAAAAATGCATTAGTGTACTGTTTTTCCAAAGTCCTTCCAACATTAGCTATTCCCATCTTTTATCATCTTTAAAACCATGGAGTTGTTTTGTTTTGCATTTCTCTTATGATTAATGATCTGTGTCCTTTCATATTATTGATAACATGCAACACTTTGGGGGAATGTTTCTTCATGTATTTTGACCTCTTATCTGTTGAGAAATGGCACATAGTCTTGTATATTTGCTAGAGGCCTATTTGAGGGCATCTAGGTGGCACAGTGGACAGAATGCTGCAACTGGAGTCAGGAAGACTCATCTTCTTGAGTCCAAATTTGATCTCAGATACTTACTAGCTATGTGATCCTGGGCAAGTCACTTTACCCTATTTGCCTCATTTTCCTCAACTGTAAAATGAGCTGGAGAAGGAAATGGCAAGCACCCCAGTATTTCTTCCAAGAAAACCCCAAATGGAGTCATAAAAATTCAGACATGACTAAAACTAATGAATAGTAACAAAATATATATTGGATATCAGACCTTTACCAGATACCTGATACACAATGTTCTCCAATCAGCTATTTTCATTTTTGCAGTAATATTTTTTCATGCAACAACTTTTCAGCTTCATTTAACCAACCTTATCACTTATAATCACCTCTTGGATTTTACAAATACCTCTCCTACTCACAGATATGAGAGGTATATGATCTACTACTCTTTAAAATCTTTTGTGATCTTTAGTATTCAAATTTTCTATCCATTTTGAATTCATTATGGAAATGGAATTTGGAACAAGATGCTGGTCTAAATTTGATTTCTGTCAGATTGTTTTCTAGCTTTCCCAATAGTTCTTGTCAAATAGGAAGGTCTTTTTTTTCCCCTAGATAGTTTGCATTTATCAAACACAAGGTTAATGATATCTGATTCTTCCTTGTTTAGTTTCTTTCATTGATTTTTTTCTATTTTTTAAAAATCAAGGACAAATGGCTTTGATATTTACTGCTTTTTAATATAATTTGAGGTCTGAAAGTCCTATTTCTCCATTCTTCCTTTTTCATTCTTCCCTGACATTTCAGATCATTTTTCATCCAAATTAATTTTATTATTCTGTCAGCCTATTAAGTTGTGTATTCTTTTGGTAGCTTGATGTGTAAAGAACTAAATCTGTCAAATGACTTTGGAAGTACTGTCATTTTTATTATACTAGTGTGACCTAATCATAAGCACTAAATAGCCCTGCAGTTACTGAAGGTATTCTTTATTTCTCTAAAAGAGCATTTTGTTACTATCTATACAAGCATGGAGTGTGATCTGGTAGTTCCACGGTGATTTTGAATGGAACTTCCCTTTCTTTATTGCTTCTTGGGGTTTATTATTACTATAGAAATATTGATTTTTTTGTGGGTTTATTCTGTAGTCTTTCATTGAAGTTATAGTTTTAGTTTCTTTGTTGACTCCCTAGGACTTTCTAAGTAAATGATCTTATTACAAGCAAAAAATAATGTTTATCTCCTCTTTGACCATCTTCAGAGCTTTAAATTCCTTCTTTTGTCTTATTATTATTTCTAGTGTTTCTACAACAATGTTAAATAGCAATGCATATATTTGTTTTGCTCCTATATTTATTAAAAAAAACTTCTTGTCTATCCATTGCAGATAAGCTAGTGTTTTGATCTAGATACTTTAAAAAGTCAGATTATAAAGACATATTGCTATTCCCATACTTTATAGGGTTTAAAGGACAGAAAAGTATTGCATTTTATCAAAAAATTTTCTCTGCATCTCTCGATATAATTATATCATTTGGATACTTTTGTATTTGGTATAATTGTATAATCATTCTTTTGAACATACCCAACTTGATCACAGTGAATGGTTTTTTGTATAAATTGCATTAATCTTTTTACCAAGGTTTACAGTTATTAATGATAGTTATATTCTATTTCAGTGTTTTACCATTCAACTAGTTAAGATATTAGGGCTATTATCTCATAAAATGAGCTCAAAGGAGTTTTCTTCCTCAATATTCGAGAATAATTTGTGATTAGAGGTATTTTTTTAAAGACAGAATTATTCTGTAAACCTAGCTGTACCAGTTTATTTCTTTTTTTTTGAATAGCTAATTCAATTTCCTTTTCTGAGATTGGATTATTAAAAATACCAATTTGGTATTCCATTAATTAGAAATGATACACACAAAGATACACACACACATAAATATTTTTATGTACTTTTAGATAATCCTTATATCTTCTCACTTCTCAGTTTTATTGGTCTAAACAGAATATAACTGAGTTCTGACAATTTTTTCTTATTTCTTCTAAGTTTATTGTTATTTTATCTTGTTCATTTTTAATTTTTTTGATGTGGTGTTTTCTCCTTTTAATGCAAATTAGACAAAGGCTTACCAACTTTAAGTTTTTCAAAATATCAGCTTTTAGTTTTGCTTATCAATTCCATAATTTCTTTTGATTTTCAACTTATTTATATAATTTATTTTCAAGATTTCCTCTTTTTTGGGTTTATTTTTATTAGGTAATTTTAAAATCACTTGCTTACTTCATTAATCTTCTCCATTTCTACTTGGTTAATGTATGCTTTTACAGATATAATTTTTCCTCTGAGGAATACTTCTAAATTCCAGAAATGTTATAATAATGAGTGATTATCTTTCACATAATTACTGTTTCAATCATTTTTTCTTTGAACAACTTGTTTAATATTTTATTATTAAGTCTCAAGGTGAACAGCTTATTAATATTTTTATTATATCATAATATGTAAAGGACATTTAAAATGAAGTTTAAAAAACATTTACTTCTAATTTTTAATGCCCTCTTTTTATTATACAATACTGAGAAATTCATATATTCTTTATTGGTCCCATTCAGAAGCCAAAATAACTCTTTCAGTTCTTAATCTCTAACAATTTGGCTAGTGCTATAACTATAACTAACATGGTATACCCATGTTATTTTAAAAATTCAGTTAATTTTTTCCTTTATGAATTTAGATGTTATTCCTTTTGGAGCATATGTTTCATATTGATGTTGGTTCACTGTCTATATTAAGAATAACATAATTTCCTTGTTTATCTTCACTGGGAGTGTGAATGTTTCT
Organism: Pseudocheirus occidentalis; assembly: GCA_028646575.1. Classification (NCBI taxonomy): domain Eukaryota; kingdom Metazoa; phylum Chordata; class Mammalia; order Diprotodontia; family Pseudocheiridae; genus Pseudocheirus; species Pseudocheirus occidentalis. Next base: position 233,963,753 of record CM053595.1, read on the forward strand.
TTTTGCTTTATCTCTTGGAAATGCTTAGTGTTTCCTAATCTGCCAAATGGATTTATTATTTCATCAAAAATTCTAACTTCTGATATCTATTCATTTCTAATTTCTTCTCTTATGAATTTAATTACTCTTTTGTATCAATTTGTAATTAATCTGTAATTATTGTTGTTCCATTCACTCTGGGGATTCTATACAATCCTTTATTTCATAGTCATTAGTTAAATTTCCTTTGTTATGTAATATTTAACAGTGTTTTGTAATCTCTTTGAGGGTTTGGTATTCATCATTCCTTCTAGTCTTCAGAACCTGTTGATTTTATCTGCTAATGTTCTGGGTTTGTACTTAGTTTTTCCCTCTTGAAATTTTTGCTGTTTTATTCTTTTTTCCTTATATTCTCCTGTAACTTTGTGACTTCTCCCCTTTGTCAGTACATCCCAAGGTACAGGCTGCAAAATTACCTCAGGATCCTCTTGAATTTCAGTGTTTACTGGCTTGTGTACCTATCTTTAGAGGTAAGAAATAGGGTCAAGCCTGATCCTAGCTGGAATTCTTGTCCCTCTCTTTTCAAGCTCAGCACAGCCATTCATGCTAGCTTCCCGCTCCAGTTCCTCACTTGGATCTCTCCTTTTCCTTGTCTGGTTGGACAGAATTAATCACTGCCTCTTCATTAATAGCTGAAGGAGGAAATGGAGGGTGTTCCAGGCAGTGTCTTCAGCATTTGCAGTCTGTAACTTAGGGACCACTCTAGACAGAAGGCATCACACATTTTCAATATATGGCTTACCAGAATCAGCTTCTACTGTTTGTTTGGGGAGAGGATAGGGAAGCAAACAAGGATTAAGGTGCGTTGACAAAATCTCTTTAACAGGAGAGGATCCCAATATGGGCTCCAGTTTGTCCTGTAGAATAAAATAGAATGATCTTCATCTAGCAACTAATTCTTGCTTTGGGCTTTTGGGCTTTATTATTTGTAGGATTATGGGGAAAAAAAGTATGAAGCCTGATATTTTGCTGGTCACAAGACCTAAAAGTCTAGATCATATATTTGAAGTCAGTTATTAAATTGCTCTTTAGTTTTTTTAATTTTTATGCCTCAGCACTGCTTATACTATTATAAGGGAGAAGGCAGACTAGACCTTGGTCATGAACTGGAGAGAAAGAGCTGTGTTTGTGCAGAGGCAGTGAAGAAATGGTAAGAATGGAGATGGGAGTAGGATTCCTTTGAAGAAGTAGCTCCAATGGTCTCTAGGGTTATTATTTGGGAGAACTGTTAGGATTCCTATGGTTCAAAATATAGAAAATAAAGTAATTCCCAGGGCTTTGCTCCCTCTACCCTGGTCTCTGAGGAAGTTGAGAGTCAGGTATCTCAAAGAATCACAGAATTTTAGAGGAGGAAAGGAAATTAGTAGACAATAGTTCAATGTATACTCCAAACAGAATCTCTAATATATAGCCAACAGGAGGTTACCTAAAATCTGCTAGAAGATGCCATCAATACAGGGGAACTCATTTCTCAGTCAGAATATTGCACTTAGGCACAGCTCTTATTGTTAGATTTTCCTGCCAGGAAGCCAGAATATACAGTTGTGTAGCAACTTTCTATTGCTCCTGGTTCTTCATTATGGAGTCAAATAGAACAAGTCTATTCTCCCTTCCACACGACAGCACTTCAAATGCTTGAAGACAAATATTATGGTCTTCCTGAGTCTTCTCAAGGCTAAGCAGGCCTAGCTCCTGTATTTTTTCAACTCGTCTTCCAAGGGCACGGACAGCAGTCCTTTTTGCTTTCCTCATTTGGAAATTCTTCCTCAATTGTGGAGCCCAGAACTGAACACAATCCTCTATATGCAGTCTGGTCAGGGCATGCATGTTAGAACAGGACCATCACCTCCTTACCTCTGGAAGCTATGCCTCTCTTTATGGCCGCATCAGTATTCTGCCTGCTGCATCATTCTGCTGAATCATATGGAACTTGCAATAATCTAAAGTTCCAAAAAATTTTTCAGAAAAACTGCTGTATAATCATACCTGTCCCATGGTATTCCTGGTGAGGCTACTTTTCTGAACCCATTAAAAAAAAAGTTTATACGTTCACAACCTGGCTGTCATTGATATTACTAAAGCACAAGTCTGACCATGTCATTCACCTGCTCAAGAAGTTCTCTAATTCCCTTTAGAATCAAACAAAAATACACTGTTTGGTATCTGAAGTTCATCACAATCTGAGGCCAATTACCTTTCAAGATGTTATACATTACTCTTTTTTTATGCATTTTATAGTCTAGCCAAATTGGCACTACTTCCTGTACCTTACACACAACATCTCACCTATGTTCTTCTCTACCTACGCCTAGAATGCATTCTCTCCTCATCTCCACACCCAATTTCCTTCAGAGTTTAATACATGTACTCTCTCCTTCCTTCCCCACAGTTTCTAGTGCCTTCCCTCACCTCCCTCCCTTACTTAGTGTGTTTTCTCTGACAGAATGTAAGATTCATGAAGGTAGGGACTTTTGATATTTATCTTGGTATTTCCAGAACCTAGAATAGGGCTTTGAACATAACAGATGTTTTCAACTGATTGATCTTTGCAATTATAAAGGTATTAGGTACCAGTGAGAACCATAAAGAAGGGAATAATATTGAGGGGGAGGAGGCAGAACTGATAAGATTTGGTGACTAAATGGATACGTAGAAAGTATAGCAAGGAATCCAAGGTATCTTTGAGGTTATGAACATGAGAATGTGATACAATGTATATAGAATGAAAAGAATAGATTAAATTTTAGAAAATGGTATAAACTAAACAGAGCAGTGCTTATTATCAATTTTAATAAAACAGAATATATTTTTAAAGTTTTTTTATGTTAGCATTTATTTTTTTGCTTTGGAAGAAAGCAATGAAAGTTAGTAACTGACAAACAATGTAACTAAAAGAGATATTTAAGCATCTGCCGCAGTGATTTCAACTTCTACACCTGGCTCTATGCTAAAAAAAAAACTGATTTATTTAACAATCTAAGAAGTATCTCATAAATGTTTGTCTTTGTGACTGGATCAAATCCCAAGTCCTTGAAAGTCAGGAAAAGTAGTATGATACAGTTGGGTGAAAAATAAGTAGAGTTAAACAGGCTAAGGTTAAGCCACTATTTAGGATATCGAGTGGAAGTGCTTGGTAAGTTTCTAACAGAGGTCTGGGTTGGAAGTCTAGATTTGTAAATTGTATCAAAGTGGTAGCTGAGGACATAGAAATGGGGGAGGTTACATAGAGAAGAAAGTAGGCCCAAGAACAGAGCTTTGGGGAACAACTAAATGAAGGGACAAAAAGAATAAGGCAGATAATGAAGTAGAAAAGGAATGATTAAAGAGTTGGAAGAATGAGTAGAATGTGCTATCAAGTAAGTTAAGGGTTAAGAAGGTATCATGAACAAGAAGCAGTCCATAATATTAAATGCTACAGAAATATTAAGGTGAATGGAAACCAAGATTAGCTGAGAAAAAGGCCACTGGATTGGGCAGTTAGGAAGTCACTAGAAATCTCTGAAAAACAAATTCAGGAGAGAACCATGATAGTACATTTCCATAGTATGTATGTATGTGTATTTTAATAGCTATGGAAATACACACATACACAGAGTCTAACTGAAATCTCTTCATAAACAGTTTTTATGGATCTGTAGACCCTCAAAGCTGGATAAGATCTCAAAGGTCATCTATAGTATAATCTATAGCTAACCAAAAATCCCTATGACACTGCAAACAAGGGGTTACCTAGCATTAGTTTGAAGTTTTCAAGTGAGGGATAATTCAATGTATGTTCCATTCTACTTTCAAATAGTTTTGATTGTCATTAGCTTCTTTTTTCCATCAAATCAGAATATTTTTTGCTGCAATTCCACCTTTTGTCTCTAGTTTTGCTCACTGTGGTCTGCCAATAAGCCTTTAAGTACCTTTGTTATTCAGTTGTTTCAGTTGTGTTCAACTCTTTACAACCCCATTTAGGATTTTCTTGGCACAGATACTGCGGTGGGTTGCATTTTCTTTCTCCAGTTCATTTTACAGGTGAGGAAACTGAGGCAAACAGGGTGAAGTGATCTGCCCAGGATCACACAGCTAGCAAGTGTCTGAGGGTAGATTTGAACTCATGAAAATGAATCTTCCTGACTCTATCACTCTATCCACTGTGCCACCAAGCTGCTATTATGTGCCAAGCACTCTACTGAGTGCTGAAGGATACAAAGAAAGGCAAAACAACGTCCCTGCTCTCAAGGACATCATCATCTAATGGGGGAGACAAGAAGCAAACAAATAAGCGAAAACTAACAGACAAAGGATAAACTGGAGATAATCAGCAAGGGAAGGCACTAAAATGAAGAAGAAAGGCATTCTGTGTGGGATTTTAGTTGGAACTTACAGGAAGCCAGGGAAGCCACGGGCAGAGAAGAGATAGTATTCCAGGGGTGGGGGGTGGGGGAGTCACCAGAGAAGGTGTGGGGGAAGATTAAGGAGGCCAGTGTTGTTCAATCAAAGAATATTTGGGGGACTGTATGATATGTAAGGACTGGAAGAGGGAACAGGTGGTGAAGGGCCTTGAACACCAAGTAAGAATTTTGTATTTGATCTTGGAGACCACAGGGAGCCAGTGGAGTTTACTGAGGGGGGTAGGGATGACATGGTTGGACCTAAACTTTAAGAAATTCACTTTGGGGCCTGAATGGGGGATGGACTGGAATAGGGAGAGAACTGGGGGAAGCATGTCTACCACCAAGCTACTTCAAGCTACTACAAGTGTGAAGAGATAAAGGCCTGCAAGATTGTCAGAGGAAAGAAAGGAATGTATCTGGGAAATACTACAAAGCTGAAATCGACAGGACTTGGCAATAGACTGGATATGGAGGATAGTAACTATTGGGGAGTTAAGGATAATACCTAGTTTGAGAGTCTGAGGGATTGGGAAAATGGTTGTGCCTTTCAAAATAATAGGAAAGTTGGGAAGAGAGGAAAGTGTAGGTGGAAAAATACTGAGTTCAGTTTTAAACTTGAGTTTAAGATTTCTGTTGGACATCCATTTTGAGTTGTGTGAAAGGCAGCTGGAGCACTAATGCACTGTTGCTGGAGTTGTGAACTGATTCAACCATTCTGGAGAGCAATCTGGAACTATGTCCAAAGGGCTATAAATAACTGCATACCCTTTGACCCAGTAATACCACTTCTAGGGTTGTATCCCAAAGAGATCATAGAAATGGGAGGAAGATCCATATGTACAAAAAATTTACTGTAGCTCCCTTTGTGGTGGCAAAAAACTGGAAATTAAGGGGATGCCCATCAATTGGGGAATGGCTAAACAAGTTATGGTATATGAACGTAATGGAATATTGTTGTGCTATAAGAAATGAGGAGTAGATGGACTTCATATTTACCTGGAAAGGCTTATACAAACTGATGCTAAGTGAGAAAAGCAGAACCAGGAGAAATTTGTACAAAATGAGAGACACAACATATGTGTGACGACCAACTTTGATAAACTGGACTCTTCTCAGCAACAACAAGATTATAAGACTATTCTAAAAGTCTCAGGATGGAAGGAGATGTCTACATTCAGAGAAAGACCTAGAAAGAACAGAGTATAAATGGAGACTGAATGTAGCACGTACAAACTATATGCTCTCGCTCTTTTCCATTTTTGTTTCCTCTTTCCCATGACAGAGATATGTCCCATGTGGAACATATCCAAGACAACTCTACAAGTCTCAGGATGGAAGGAGATATCTACATTCAGAGAAAGATCTAGAAAGACCAGAGTTTAAATGGAGACTGAAGCAATCTACATGTTATCATTCTTTTCTATGTTTGGTTTTGTCTCTTCTTTCCCAGTGTTCACTCCATTGGTTACAACCCTTCTATACAACCAGACTAATGTCCAATGTGAAAGTATTTGCAGATCCTATACTTGATTGTATGTTGCCATAGGGGAGGGGGGAAGGGAAGGGAGAAAATTTGAAATTCAAGGAATTGTGGAACTGAATCTTGCAAACTAAAAGTAAATAAATAAATCAATTTTTAAAAAAAAGGGCAGCTGGAGATATGAATCTAGATAAGTAAATGTGAAAATCATCAGCATAAATGGGATAATTAAATCAAAGGAATCTGATGAGATTGCCAAGTGAGGTAGTATAAGGGAAGAACAGAAGAGAGTCTAGGACAGATCCCTATATCAAAAAAAAGAGAATGATTTACAGTGTCAAAAACTGCAGAGAATTCAAGAAGAATGAAGATTAAGAACAGGCCACTGAGAAGGGCACAGTCAAGTTGGCAAAGTATTAAGAACTGTGAAACTGAGCTCCCTTCCATAAATGTGCCAGACTGAATCCTGATGAGGAAATTCAGAAAAAGTCACAGTGGTTCACCAGTCTAGCTTAGCACAAGACATACAAACACTGGAGAGAAGGGTCAAGCCAAGAGCATATCCTGAGCTCCAGTGTGCTGTGCATCAAGGCAAGAGGAGGTTGAAGACAGATACTGGGGTTCCACCAGACCCATACTAGGCCACTGTAATGGAGACAGGTATTTAATGGCAGCTTTTTCAACCATTACCTAGTTCTGGGTCAGAGATTTAATGTGCACAGCAGGGTAGCATTCTAGGGTAAGAAAGCCCTCAAAAGTGTCCTGAGAAAGGAGAAAGTTCAGCTCACAAGCAAACAGAAGCAGTTTGAAGCCTGCAACTCTGCTACTATGGAGCAAAAGTGCTCTCCAGACAGCTGATGGGTGCTGAATCCACCATCTTGTCCAGATACAAATCCCTGGCAAGAACAGGACTTTGCTTTAGATCAGACCAATTTAGGAGTACCGATAACTTGCAAGTTGCCAGTCTGTTCCTGAGATACTGGAATAACAATGCTCAATAGCCCAAGAAAATAGCAACAGGAACAGCCCAAGCCTCCCCTCCAGAAGTGCTATAGAATTCATCTCCAACTTCAAGCCTGAAGTCAAGCCTGAAAAAAGTAGACTGGAAGAAAAGGTACACACACACACACACACACACACACAAACTTGATCACAAAAGCTATTATGGAAGTGGGGAAGCTCCAGACAGTTCCTAGAAGAAGAGAATGACTTTAAAACATTTACAAGCAAAACCTCACAGAAAAAAACTCAGCTTGGGCCCAAACTTGACTAGAATTTCTGTAAAAGATGAAGAATTAAGAAAAAGGTCAAAAAAATGTATAAATGAAATGATAGTGTTTGTGGGAAAAATGAGAAATGAAAGATGTGGAAGAAAGAATTGGAAAGGAAATTAACAATTTGACACCAGAGGTACAAAATCTTTCCTAAACAAAAAACTCTCTGAAAATGAAAATGGATCAAGCAGATGCTAATGATTCCATAATGCATAAAAAAATTAAACAAAATCAAAACAGTGAAAAAGAGAAGCGTAATACAAAAACACTGTAAAAACAACTGATCTGGAAAAGAAATTGAGGAGAAAAATTCAAGAATCACTGGACTATGCGAATACCATGATAAAAAAAACACTAAACATTTCAGTTCAAGAAATCTTAAAATAAATTTGTGTAGATCACTTAGAACATGGGGGCAAAGTGGAAATAGAAAGGTTACCTCCAGAAAGAAACCCCAAAATGAAAACTCAGGAATATCACCAACAAAGTCCAGAATTTCCAAGTCAAAGAAAAAATGCTGTAAGCAGCCAGAAAGAAAAAAATTAATGCACTGAACTGCTATGGTCAGGATTACGCATGACTTAGAAGTCACTATTATAAAGGAGCAGGGACCTTGAATATAATATTCCAGAAGGTAAAGGAAACAGAGTTACAGTCGATAATAACTTACCTAGAAAAACAGAGAATAATGCATTTAGGGGAAAAAAATGGAACTCTGATGACATAGAGGATTTCTAAGTATTTTTGATGAAAAGATCAGAGCTGAATAGAAAATCTGACATTTAAATACAAGACTCAAGAGAAGCACAAAAAAAGTAAACACAAGAAATTATAGGAGATTAAACAAGGTTAAACAGTTTACATTCTTATATGAGAAAAGGATACACGTAATCCCTCAGAACTTTATCATCACCAGGGGGTCTTAAAGGGAGTCTAATTATTAATTTTTCATTATGGAATCTAGAGTCTAGTGGGAGGGAATAAGACACAAACACATAAAACTATAATATAAAATATTACATGATAAGTTCATTAAAGGTCAAAGTACAAAAACTATTGACAAAATGTCTTTCATTCTTAAGTAAAGATGAAATTTTTAGTAATAGTCACAAATTAAAAACAATTTTTTTTGAGAAAAAGAAAACTCAAAACGAAAACTACACTTGAGCCTAACCAAATGCTTCCTAAGAAGGGAGCACCCCCTCGTCCATCCCCAGACCTCGGAAGTTTAAAGGATAGCTTAGGGTATGTCATGCTTTATTTGCGTTTACAGACTAAAGTGAAATAGGCTTCTACGGAGCCTTCAGAGTCCCTATTTTATGGCAGGAAGGTCATAGAAAGGAATGGTGTCATGAAGACCTAGATCTACATTCTGGATTTCAATACTCAATGTCTGGGTGAGTCACTTAACTGCCTTGAGTCTCAGTTTCCTCATTCATAAAAACTGTGTAAAATATCAAAGAATTGTACAATAGAAAAAGGAGGGGAGCTGGTCGTGTGTTACAAACAAGGAATGACTACTGTATTCTGTGTGAATGCTACTAGTCCCTATGCTATGTGAAGAGAACTTCCTGCAAAGGACTTACGGAAGGCATGGAGAAGAGCTGTAATAAGATTAATAATAATAATAATAATGATATGAGGATGGGGATGACAATGATAGCATTTTTATAGTACTTTAAGGCCTGCAAAATGCTTTACATATTATCTCATCTGATCCTCACAAAAACCTATGAGAAAGGTAGTATTATCATCCCTATTTTACAGGCTAAAAATTAGTTTGCTCAGGGTCATACAGGTAGTAAATGTCTGAGGCTGAATTTGAGCACAGATCTTTCTGATTTGTACAAAATAAGAAGCATGGAAGAACTACTACTGTTGGAGGGATTGCTGAAGTCCCAGATTAGTGGAATTAATGAAATCTATTTCACAGAGCCAACACGAGGACAAATGCCTTGTAAACATGGAAGCAATGTCTAAGTGTGAGTAATCATTATTATTAGCTGTAGTACTATACTTTGGGAAACAGGCAGCTGGGATTAGGAAAAAACCAACAAACAAACAAACTTCATTCTCCAGAGAGGATGGTTCATCTGGAGAATAGACTATTTAAACATGAATGAAATTCATACTCCAGAGATACATTTTTTTCCTCCTAGTTAATGCCATTATGTAGGAAAAACAGGTATAAAACTTACAACCATCTATAAAGTACTCATTGAGGGACTACTATAATCCTACCACCATGTGATATGCTGTAAGAAGACAATTAACTTAAGGGAAAGAGGCATAATTAAATAACAATTCATTTAAAAGATTCCAACCCGTGAACCTTACATCACTCAGCTGCTTATTGCGCACTGGGGTGGATGCACTGGTTATCTGCTTATTCCCAGCCTTTAAAGCTGCATCTCTTCTTGCTTGTTCCAACAGAACTCTTGCTCTTTCCTTAAGTTCTTCTTGTCTTGATAATATTCGCTGCTTAAAAGTAAAAGAGGGTGAATTAGTGGCAAAGACACATGTATGTAATCTATATATACATGCTAATTAACATTCAGGTAATCTATTAAATTAAAAAATGGCCAGAATTAAGACATTCATGAGATTGTGTGATGTAAGAACATGTTCAATATATACATTTATAAACACATTTTAACATAAGTGAAATTATTTTTAGCACTAAAATCTTGTTTAGTCATAGTTTAGTCATAACTTTATGGAAATATTCTCAAAAGAGTGTATAGTGTCTATAAGTCTACTGTTTCTCCTATTCTTCATGTTTTATGAAAGTAGCATATTCTAACAATGAAATACATTTAAATCCAATTTTTAGGCCCTGGAGTTTTATAGAATGACCACTATCTCTTCTACATTTGTACTTTATGTAGAACATATATTTTTCAGTAAATATCTGTGAATGGTGACCAAAACCTTCTTTACTTAGCAACCGTTTCATTTTTAGTACAGTAAAAATCAACATCACCTGGAATTTAAAAAGGAATGAAACATTTTAACTATTTATTCTGGTACAATTTGCTTAAATTCTTCATACTTGATAGTCTAAATCACATGTTTTGAGTCAATGAAAAGCAATCATGCTGTAGAAGTCTGGCTTTCCCTACCCTTTATCTTCCCTATAAAATGAAAGAAACCCTATAAGAATTATAACTTTTTTTCTGGGTTGAGCTACTGAAAAATACTAAGTGTTTATTCTGTACTATATATTTTGAAGAACTTCAGGAACAAATGGCCAAAAAGAAGTATTACTCAACAGTAGCTCTAAATCAGGAATTCTTAACCTTTTTTTTATCTCATGGATCCCTCTGGCAGTTTAGGGACGTTTATGAAACCCTTCCCAGAATAATATTTTTAAATGCAAAAAATGAAATACACAAGACTGCAAAGGAAATAAAATATATTACTTGGACATTCTTTTAAAACTTTATTTACTATTTTCTTTTTCCCCAGTTACTTTTTTTTAACATTCTTTTTTATTTAGTTAGCTATAATAGCTATGAAATATTTTTAAAAATTCATAGACCCCAGATTAGGAATCCTTGTTCTGAACAATAGCATACATGCCAATTTAAGTAGGCAGGTTTTTAGTCCTTCTATAAATTCCTTTTTTTTTTACTTCCCAACATATCCAACTGCTACATGACAGTTTGTGGTTATGGCTAATCTCATATCCAGTACACATAGCTTTTCTTTCACTGTGTAGTGCAAGTTTTAGGTACAAGTACCATAGAAAGCAAAAGGGAAGGTTACACAAGCATGTACAAACATGATTTTTATTTCGTTTGTTAGAATAATTGCCTAAAAAGGGATGACAGTCTTTGACTTTCTCTTTTATCTTTCTCTTTTATTGCTCTGAATTTTCACATCTTCCTATTTCACTGTCTAGATTTTTCTCCTTTGTCCTCAGACATGATAGCTAATGTCTGTTAACTTTTCCTTTATCTTTTTTTTAAAACCTTAACTTTTTTAAACAAAACTGCATCACATATTCAAGATTGCCCCAAAATCTATCGCCTGAAAGAGGAGAATTTGAGCAATAGCACAGTTAGCAATGATGATACTTAGTTATATCTATACGTGTAATTTAAATGACTATAAGAGTTGATTTTTTGTGGATTTTTTAACCATGTAATCAAATTTTTTAATAAGCAGATCAAAATACACTATGGAGTAATGAAAGGAACTTAAGAAAAACAAACAAGTAAGTTCTAACCCCAACTCTGCCATCAACTGTGTGACCTTGAGCATGTCACGCTCTCTCTAACTTCTTACTTGTACAATGTTGAAGTTGGCTCAGATTCCTCCTAGGGTCCACCCAAAGGTAACCTCAGACAAATCATTTAGGTTCTCTGGGCCTTAATTTGGGCCTTATTGCTTTTATGGTCCTATAGTAAATTACTTTTTCCCCCTACATAGTATTTGTGTATTCACAGTAACAAATTTGGTTGTACAAAGTAGGGCAAAGCTGAATTATTTTTGATTGAGATCTTTAGACTATAGATCATAAAAAACCCATATTTATTAGATAGTCATATTATAACTTTCTAGATAATGAATCCTCTTTATCATTCCAAAGGCTGAAATAACTAGAAATGTACATTGTCAGTTCCTAGCCGATACATTAAATGAGCTAAATGAAATATAGGCTACAAGTTGCCTTAATCACCAGAGTGAGTAGGGTTGAAAAAAGACTTCTGTTTATAGATGGGGAAAGTGATGTTTAAGTCAAGATACTTGCTAACGGTCTTACAACTAGTGGCAAATACAGAAAAAATTCAAGCTGACTGACTTCTAGTCAAATATTCCACTGCCGGCTGTCACCAAGTACTCTAGATGACTATAAATGCTGAAGCCTGCCTTAAGACTCTATTTTCATAGTCAATGTTAGAAAGGTGTGGGAAGAGAACAATACTTACAAGTGCTAGAGTTAGGAATCTTTCCAACTATTTATCAAAACAACTTATATTTACATAAGAATATCAATAAGTACTTTATATCATTTGCCCATTAGTGAACATAAGGTCCTATATATAGTAAAATATTCATAGTAGCACTTCTTTGGGAGAATGACTGAACAAAACTGTAGTACAAGAAAAATCGAATATTGCTGTGCCACAAGAAATGCACATGAGGATTCTGAGAAATATAAGAGGTGATATAGCATGAAGAAAGGAGATCAAGATATAGCATAAAACGATTACAATAATGTAAATTTTAAAACAGAGGTATTGAAACTCTGATTAAATGTAATGGGCAATCTTGGTTGTGGAAGACAGGATAAAATATGGCTCCCTTTTTAGAGAGGTAAAAAAAGATGGGTGACTATGGGGGTAGAATGCTACATATGTTGTTAGATGTTGTCATCGTGTCTATTTTTACTTAACTGTCTTCATTTATTGAAAGAGAGGGTTCAATGGTGGTAGTGGGGGTATATACTGGGAAATGACTGTGGTGTAATAACAAAAGACTGTATGACTATTACTCGAACAGTACTTAAACATATTCACTAATGATTTTACAATAAATCAATTAACAAATATGACTGTGTAAATGTTGGCATTCTCAGCTTCCAAAACTGTATTATGCTGCTGCGGCTGTTGATTTGTCAGGAAATGGTTTGGTTCAAAGTCAAATATATGGAAAGCTGTTGCTGGACTGATCAGTGACTGACAAATGATCAGCAAACAGGTCAAGACTGCCTGTACATTAGACAAGGCAAGCTCTGAAAAATGCTATAATTTGTTTTAGCCATGAATAAAACATAGGGGCATGAAATATCTGAGCAAGACAAATGAAAAATAAAGGAAAAATGCTTTAAAGAGAAAAATTAGAGTTTTATTCTCAGGCTATTCTTATGCATTCATAAGATACAAAATACTCTTGCTTTCTATAGTCAATTAACTAGTAGTATTTAAAGGCTCAACAACTTAGCCCTTTACTCTAGAGGGGTTCTAATAACACTATAAAATATTATTACTAACTTTAACTGGAGAGAATAGGATACATCCTAAGAGGAGTTTCTGGCTATGTTGCTGATTTTCACATATTAGTAGCTGTAGACAACAGAAGAACATGATAAACATTCATCACTTCAAAAATATCATTATGACAAATCATAACATACTCCACCTATAACCATTTGTAATAACAAACCTTTATTAATCACCTATTATGTAGAAGGTAGTGGGTTTATGAAGAAAAAATGAAAAACAGTCCCTGCCTACAATAATGCAGTACAAATATGCTGTGTGAAGACAAGGGCCATACCTGACTAGTAACTAAAGATGCACGTGTAGTCAATTGTCTTACCTGAGCTGTTTTTGCAGAATGGTCTGAATGATTTAAAACTGCTTTATCTGTATCAGAATCAGACTCTGTGTGTCTCAGAGTAGCACGTTTTTTCTTTGCAAGGTCTACATCCCTATTGTAGGAATATCCAAGTTTAGAAATGGGAGATAAACTTGATTTTTTTACAGGAGACTCAGGTTCCAGTCTCTTGTTCTCTGACGAGTCAGAAGATATCAATTTTTCTTCTTCTAGATTACTACCAGTAACTTCTAGAGAATGATGCCTTTGCCTCTCAAGTTCCTCACAAGCAAAGGGTGGAGAAGAATCTTTTTTTTTATCGCTGATATATGTTAAGTCACTCAGTTCTAAAGGATCGACTTTTAGCAGTTTCTTCTTGCCCAACAAAATCTGTGCTTGTGTAGAATCTGTTTGGGTATATAGTCCAGCCTCCTCATATCCTGAAGTCCTTCCTGAACTTTGTTGGTGCTTTTGTGGCTCTGTGTCACTTTTAGTCCTTCGACAGTAAGGGGAAGCTGTGCTTGGACTTAGATGATCATCAGGGGTCTGATGCTCACTCTCTGACTCTCCAACACCACTATCATTTACAAATACAGAATCATCCTGAGATATGAAGTCTACTGCACCGCTGCTAGGCTGTTGAAATTCAGGGTCCCGGTTCAAATCATTAAGTTCTGCATAGAACTTTTCCTGATCAATAGAACTGTTTGTATCAGTTTCATAGTTTCCCACTTTATATGTGCTTTTACTGCTGTTCTCTTCTATCTGAACAACATTTAATTCTTGACCACTGAAATGGGCTCTTATTTGATAAAGATAAGTCATAACAGTCAGTTTGTCAGGAATTGCTAACAAAACCATATCAGAAGGTTCCAACAACCGGGATATTCCTATGCTTGCAAATCCATCGTATGCCTTCCAAATAAACAAACAAAGTTATATTACAGAGTTCACTCAAATGTCAAATACTGCAATTCAAAATTTAAACTGGAACTAAAAAATGAGAAACATTACAACCTGATTTTTAAAATTATACACTGTTGTTAAAAAACATTCTTAGAATGCAAATGATCTTTTCCCATCTTTCCCAAACTTCAAATTTACTTTTTCCTATAGGAGTAGGTCTACTTTCCATGTAGGAAAAAGTGTAAAATTTACTTAGGTAGCCTTTTATTCTAAAATACTTTTCATGTTATTTATGGTAATGCTAGATGTAAAATTAGAATTTAAAAAAAAGCAAAGAAAATGAGAAAAGCATATGCCCACCTTCATTGGGGACATCCGGAATAGATGAAATAAAAATAGAATGATATAGAAAACAAGCAAATAAAAATGAGCTGGAACAAAAAAGGTATCTAAGGATGGGCTTTTTAAGATAAGAAACTAAGAAATAAAGACACCATACTAATCTATCTTGGGCTTTATCATGCCTGATCGACTTCTTCTCTTCTAGTGGCCATGTAATTGCAGTGATTTGTGCTGATAAAAAACAGAAGCAGATAACCAAAAAGAACTACACTTCGATCACCCGATATAAAGCAGGAATAAGTACTTTTTAAACTTGCAAACATTTTCTTAAACACCCAATTAGCTATGACTTTACAAACGAGAATATAATTTTCCTTCATCAGCACTAAAAAAAGTGAAGTGTTTTGAGTCCTACGACAAAGTTGAGACCGTGTGGCTGCACTGTATTATTTTTGCTAGCCCTTAAATGACTGCAGTGCATCAGGTTTTTCTAGTTTTGAAGAATCAAAGCTGTTTCTCAATTTACAAATAATTATTACTATCCTGAACTAACCCTTGAAAATAGTATTGTGTTGCCAGAAGCCCAGTAGGGAATGGCTAAGGGTTTTAGATACACTTTTAGTGAGAACAAGAAAAAAATTTCTAGTTCTACATGTCATAATTTTGGTCATAAAAATATTCTCATCATATTCTGGTTTTAAAAATCAACTCAAAATTTTTCTTCAAAACAATAAGTTAGAAATTGATTTAACACCAGGAAGAAAATAGTCTTTTGCACTTACATGTTAAAATACACTTCTACCTTTGGATTTAATCCTTTCCTCATACTCCTCCTGCAGTTTTATAAATTTTTAGGGGGAGAAAGGAAGAATGAAATGGAAAACAATTTGTGATATTAAAACATCTTCAATTTTCACAGCACTATCTTTCATAATATGTATAGAAGTCTCAAAATATTTAGTTAAGGTGCAAGGCTCAGTTGGAGTGCAAGTATAGACTTGTTTGTTATTTTACTTGTTTTAGGAAAATTAAAGAATTTTTCTTCCTCCGATGTCCTGACAACATGATTGACAGCCATCAACTGCAGGCCATCAGTGAAAGCACCACAGGCAGTATTCTAAACACTTCCCAATTATCTAACACACTGACATACTGGCCAAGATCAGATGTCACAGGTAAATACCTTTTTTTATTCACTACTTCTTCCAGATCTGGGAAAATGATTAGCTTCCTTGTGAGGAAACTTCTTAAGTTTTAATTATGGTACCAGTTCATTTTAAAATGTAATTATGAACACTAATTTGTAGTGCAAGCTGTCTAAAAACAAATCATACTTTTAACAAGTAAGGTCAAGACATTTATTTTAAAAGTGTATTTTCAGAGGTTAATGTTTGCTGCTATTTTGTAGTGGCCTGGGTACAGAGGAAAAAAGGAGATCTCACAAAGAAAACTGTCTTATTTGTTGCTAGATGTTAGTTTAATTGGTTAGGAGGAGTCATTGTCATATGTGCTACTGCATCCACATGAACTATACACAGGCATTGCTTGCTCCTACTCCTGCATTCATTCTCATCTAGGGCACTTGGGGTTATCAGACAGAACTGTGTGAAGCCAAGGAAACAAATCTGAAGGAAGCAACTGAGCTACTCAAATGCAGCTGTCAGGCAAGGGCTTAAAATGATGAAAGAAAAAAAAATTAGAAAACAATAATAGTGATTTATTGAATGATAAGTATTTTTGACAAGAAGTGGAAGAGTATGAAATACAATTCACCCAAAAACTGCATTTTTCAGTCAAAGCTAATCTAATGGAGAGAATGATTTTAATAGAATAGTGTAATATGTGTAGTCGAATATAAATCTGAAGTATTATCAGCTTTAATGTCTTCAAAATTCGAAAATGAAATACAAAATAATGGGTTGTCACAACGACTTAAGAGCTGGCATCTATTTGCCAAAAAATATTACAGGAAACATACAATAATATGTTTTCAAAATTTCAAACTGAAAGTTAAAAATCCACCTTATAAAATGACAAAATATGTACATTTTTTACAATTATTTAGCTTTGCATTTTCCATAAGAGTCAGAAAAAGGCTTGTTATTTACTCAATAGAACAATGCAAAAAAGGCTTGTACATATGAACCAATGACCAAATTTGGCTGAAAGTATGAAAAAAGAAAGCTTTTTACTTTGGTGTATGCTGCTTCTGAAACAAATAATTTGCACAGATAACCTATTTTTACAGAATACCAACTGAAAAAAAGTATATTACAATGATTTCCCATTATTAATTGTGTAGAAAATGAGTTATTTGTCAATACAGCCTATGAGGGAATAAGGCATTTTCAAAGAAAACTGAAATTTTTAAATGCTGCATAAGATTTTCTTGGTGGGGGTAGAGGAAAGAAACACTAATAGGGGAAAAAATTTTGGGGTTTAAACCTATTTTAGCTAAGTGAATATGTGTCAAGATTCTCTTTATATTACTTGGGTTTTAAATTACCAGATTCAAAAGAGAATTAAAAGCCTTGGTTTGGGCACACACTGATTTTCATTAATTATGTTTCTAGTGGGAATCAAAGTTCTTAATCTTAAAAATTTTAAAGACTTGTGGCATTAACATCAATATATTT
This sequence comes from Pseudocheirus occidentalis, assembly GCA_028646575.1. Lineage (NCBI taxonomy): Eukaryota > Metazoa > Chordata > Mammalia > Diprotodontia > Pseudocheiridae > Pseudocheirus > Pseudocheirus occidentalis. The sequence goes on from CM053595.1 coordinate 233,981,136, forward strand.
AACCTAAGCAATCTGGTAGTCTTTTAAAGTCAAACAGAAATATAAACAAGCAATTTTTGGTACAATTCTAAAAAATAATTAAAAATAAATTAAGACTGAAAGAAGAAAAAAAGTCATGAAAAGCTCCATCAGTTCTTCTTCCCTTTTCAGCTTTTAATATAGACATACAAAAAATAACTCTAATGCCAAACTGGAACTTCTTGTGAATGTTAAAGAACATGACAAACCAGAGTCAATACTATGTCCAATTTGAACTGCAGGAGGCTGAATAGCTTCTGCAAACTACAGTTATGACCTTACAAGGCTGCCTCACTCTCCCCAAATTAATAAAAACCTGCAGTGAAGTCCAAATTGAAGCTATATCTTTTCCCCCCTCCTTTCCTATGAGGTCTTACCTTTTTGTTGTTCTCTTTAATATCTTGAGGATTCAAGGACTTGTAGTCACTGAGGGAGAAAATGGCACAGTAGGTATGTATAGTATTTGATAAATGAGGTAGTTTTAAAACACATCAAATCTAAACATCTGACATACAATGATATCCTATAGTAACTAGCATTTTCATAGCATTTCAATCAACAAAACTAATATTGCAGAAAATAAATAAACCAAATAAATAAATAAACAGTAAATACACATTTCATTGCCTGAAGCTTTCCATCTAAAAAAAAAAGTTAGTGCAGGCAACTAGACCTTGCAACCAAATTCACCATGAGGTAATCCCTTGTTGTCAATGTATAAGCTACAGGCTTATTTGTCTCATCTCATTTCAAAACTAACACAATTTTAATAATCATCCTGAAGTCTGTTTTTTAATAAGATTAAGAAAAAGAAATATATCATTTTTAAAGTAGAGAAAAGATTGTTTTTAGGAGGGCTAAAAAAGGGATTTCAAGGTTTGGCATAAATCAGTTTCCTCAAAGTACACAAAATGCTCAAAGTAATTTATAGTTAAACATTTCAGGTCATGTCAAATAGTGGTTTTAATGTTGTTATTTCCTAATTTCAAGCACATGTAAAGGATCTGACTGGAAAAGTAAAATGTGTTTACTTACATCAGATCTGGTCTAAAGTGGTGTAATATTGCACAAAAAGATAAACCATTTCTCCAGGATGTAGTAAAATTGGTGATTTTCACTCCCCTATAGTTTTTTGTAACTTCTTTGCACCACACAAGCAGTGACTGACTAGCATTTGGCTTTCTCCCCAAAATAGGACTTGGTATAGGGCTTGGCTAGAAGAAAAGGTAAAGAAGAAAACATTAAAAGAATTTAATGGAAGATGAAAATTAACAATAATTGACCTAACTAGATGATCTGTATCCTTTGATGTGAGTTTCAGTCCTTCAGAGCTGTCAATTTATGACTGTAACCTGCAAGGGAGGCACACAAATCTCAAGTTATTATCTCCACTTTTGGCCCTCGGCATTTGCCCTTAGAGAATGTAGATCTACAGAATTCTAAACTTACATATGAGAACAGGCCAAGAACATTAATGACAGAAACACTGTGCTAAAGTACTTAAACACTTAAGGTATTTCTACTGCATAGTCTCTGCTCCTTCCCATACCCTCAGAAAGATTTCCAACATGCATTCATGAAAAAAATATTCCTATTAATTCTTTTCTGAGATCAAAAGTATAGCCAATTAATGGTTTACTATATAGCCTCAGTTGTGATACTACTATAGTAGAGAGATCAAAGTTTAATCAGTGAAACATTTTAATATACTGATCTTATATACTTTCTAAATGAATGGTGCTACTATTATAATCATATTCAAACAATAAAGAGGAAAACAATTTTAGAGTTATTAGCAATGGTGAACTGTTGTTAGCTATAGCACATTATTTTTTTCAAGTCAATCAGTTTTTGCAGATTATCTATGAGAAAGCAAATTTCACTTAGGTGGAAAGTGAATATTCAAATATGAATAAATGAATACTGGATTTACACCAGTAACTAATTAAGTATATATTGAGGACATCTTTTCCTTTATAATATTTGCTGACAAATTAATCAACTTATATTAATAAAATACTGACAAAGTAAAAATAAACCTGAACTATATAATAAAGATGCTTATTCTACATTTTTAATCTTAAAATTAAGCCATTTTTGTTTTCTTGAGTGCCACAAAAATGTACTGTTTCACACCCAAAAAAGGATTCTTCCAATTTAAAATGTCATGGATAAGTTATTTTAAGGGTAGACATTCAAGACTGAAGAAAACCACTAAAGTTTTCAGTATTTTAAATCTTGCTCTTAATTCAAAAGAAAAATCAGTTTAATTGCGGGATATGGCAAAATTCAGATTCAGAACAGAGACTCTCCAAAATAAGGTGAGAAAAAAAAAACAAAAACCAAAGTCACTTATCCTAATGTCATTACTTGGTTTGGGAAGCAAATCACTCTTGCCAAGAAGCCTAGTTAAGAAAGACCAATGATGCCCCCACTTGACAAAAGCATGTCAGTGCTAAACAATTAAAGCTGTCAAATTCACATAACTATGATTTATGTATTCACTGCTTGTGGGGGAAGACAACTAAGAAATACCAAGGAGGTAATTTCTCATTTTTATTGACTGTCAGACTAACAAATTGTTACATAAACAACCATGAATCTTGCTGTTTCTATATCTCCATTAACAGCAGGAAGACATTACTAAACAATTTATAAGGAAAAGGCCCTAATATTGTGTAGTAACTTTAACTAATATTGAGCAATAGGAAGAAAAAGAATTTCCAATATCAAATTCACCTCAGAAAAAATAATGAGCCTTAATGAGACCAAACTCATAAATGCACAAGTATCATTATCTAAGCATCTTTTAAATAAACTCTGAAATGCTTTACCAACAACTTCTACTTCCTTCTCATCTCTCCACAGGTATTTTATATATTAGAAAAATAGAACAAAGATATTAAGACTGCCTAATGAACAACATTCCAACTACAGTTTTACTGAAACGAGTTACTTTGTTCAGTGGTGTGGTTTAAAAAAAATGATGCTATCTGGCATGTCAACTATGTCATCATGTTCACAAGTTGTGCTAATAAAATTCTAGAAGTAGAAGAGATTTTAGAAATCACGTAAGTTCCATTTGTTTATTTTATAGAAAAGAAAATAAAAGCCCAGAAAGGCTACATGCCCCATCTAATATCACACTATCAGTTAATGGTAAAACTGGTACTAGAAAAAAAATCATCCGATCTGTTCTTTCCACCCCACCACAGACTCTGACGGAGTGCTGAAACTGGAAGAGTACAATTCCATTCCATTCCATAAGCACTGATTTTACATCCCAAATCTGTAAAGGGTATAAAGTTCAGAAGATGTGGTCCATAATCTCATGGAACTTAATGCCTAACTGAAGTATTTAACACAAACAAATGACTCTAATACAAAATAATACATAAATTCATAATCAACATTCGAATCAAATGCTATATGAGATCAGGAGTTGAAAGGTATTTCCCAAAATGCAGGGTTGAAGAAATTTGTGAAGGTTGCTTCCTAGAGCAAGTATGATTTGAAGGAGAAATACTGTAAAGAATAGGTAGGAATTCAACACATGGAAAGGTATACGGGTATGATGAGGGGATGTTCTAGGTATAGGAAATAACAATCAAAAGCAAAGTGGATGACATAGGTTAGTAGATTTAAAGCTGAAATGGTAATCAGAAATCATTCTAGTCAAACTCTCCATTTTAGGGTGAGAAAACTAGTGTCCGTAGAAGTTCAATGACTTGCAGAGGGTCACACAGGTAATAAGAAGGAGAGCTAAGATTTTATCCCTGGTTCCCTCACTCTACATCCAGTGTTCTTTCTATGGTTCTATGCTGAATGTATGGGAAGCAGGAGCAGGGGTGTTAAGTAGTTCAGTTTGGCTGGAGTATAGAGTATGTGGAGCAGAGGAGTGCTAAATAAGGACAGAAAAGCAGAGTGGCATCAGATTGTGGAAGGCCTTAAATGCCAGACAAGCGTTTGAACTTGAGTCAATAGGTAATAGTCATTGAAGGTTCTGAGGAGACAACTAACATAATCAACTTTATAGCATAAGTAAAACTAGTCTGGCAATGGTGAGAAGGATGGTCTGGAGATGGGAGACAGTAAAAGTGAGATATGATGGGAAGCTACTGCAACTCTCCAGGTGGGGTGGCAATAAGGGATTTCATTAGGTGATGGATGTGTCAACAGAAATAGACAAATGCAAGTTATATTGTGCAGGTAGAACCGATAGGATTGAGTAAAAATAGGTATGTCAAGTGTGTGAGAGAGGTGAAGAAAACACTAAAATCTGAACATAGAAAACCAGGTAAATTGCCTCAGAGGAATGCTGTAAGACTCAAAACAACTTACAAAGCACTTCACGATTGTTAAAGTATATCATATATCTCAGTTAGGACAAAAGGCAAGAAGAACAGGTTAAAGGGAAATGGAAATTAGTTCAGGATTGAACATGCTGGCTTGGTGTTGCTAATGAAAAGTCTGGTTCCTACAGCCTCATCTCCTAAAGACTGAGGGAGCTATGGCCTATTTACTCCTGACTTTGGGAAAATCCAAATGGCATCATACCCTGTCCAGAACCCTTCAAGTCATGATTTCCTTCTTCCTTTATTACTTTGTGAGAATCAATGGCTTAACTTAGCAAACTGAAATAACCTTAAAAGAATGCTAATTCCTATACCATAACACTCTTTTTTGAATGTCTTTTCAACAAAAACTATGAAATATAACCCAAAGAAATACACCAATCAAGTAATCAGGCTATATGAGTAAATTTAACCATAGTTTGCTTAAGTTTTATTAAGGACCTTGTAATTATAAAGCTTGTTTCTATGAATGGTGTAAATTTACCTGAAAGAAGATATTACTGTTAATCATTTACATAGTGCATAATTAGCTGTTCATATTTACATAGTGCATAATTAGCTGTTCCTTACCAGTTGGTAAGGTGATTAAGAAAACAGCTTCACAATTAGGCAGCAATTTCACCAAACCACAAAGCCAAGATCAAAACATCAACCAATTCTGGGTTTGGTGACATAGTGAGTCATACCATCTATGCTCTTTCAAGAACTCTTAGTTGATAGGGTAAGTGAGTTTCCTTTTACATAGTTAATAAGATTCATAAGTATACAGTTCAATAGGAGTCAGTGATAATTTAATTTTCCCCTTATTTTAGTTCTAAGCTTAATTAGGAATTATTTTTAAAACATCAATGCAGCCCTGAAATATGGTGCTTCTCACTGTTTCCCCAGTTTTATTTGAGATAAAAAATGGCAAGTATAAATGAGAAATGAGGAATTAAGTTGTTATCCAGATGTTTTAGCTATAGTATCAAATATACACGTGACTGAATTAATTTTTTTCATCAGAATGTTTGGCACTGTGTCGTGTAGACACAATCAATATCTTCAACATTCAGACAAATAAAATATACGATAAGCATCATGTATCAATATCAAGTATTTTCCCTAGATTATAGGGAGACTTGTGCTTAGAATTCAGACTCTTGGGGCACAGACCTAACTGCAGTCTCAATTTACCAAAAGTATATGTAAATTCTATTATACTACATAATTTACATGAATGAAAACAACTGCATTTTAGCTAAGTTTTGTTCCTTTAAGGCTCAACTTGGGTGCTTGCTCTAGGCTACAATTTCTGATTTGTTGAGTTGTTAGGGCTCTCTTCTGCTTTAAAATCACTTTATATTTATTATATATTTGTTATCTCCACCCAGAACAGGATGAACTTCTCAAGAGTAGGGACTACTTTCTTCTTTAGTCCCCACAGAACAGGATGAGCTTCTCAAGAGTAGGGACTACTTTCTTCTTTAGTCCCCATATCCTTAGACTTACCTTGCACTTAAAAGATGCTTTTAAAAAGTCTGCCGAAATTGAATTAATTTATAGATTAAAAAAGCTATCTAACATGTTCAGATGTTTTTTCTTTAAATGAAATATATAGGAGATTTTTCTTTGTGGATTTGCCAGTCATATATTTAAGATAGTCTCTATCAATGTAAGACCTTTCTCAAAATACTAAAATGAATCTGTGATCTCATCTATTTGAATATTTCCAATGAGGCAGATTGCAAACTACCTGTTTTCTCCTAAGTTTGTCACAAGGAATACACCTACCCAGCTTCTTGCTTCTCCTAACATTAGAGATACCAGTGGAACACCCTGGGGCACTCAATTAAATCCAAGAAGCACTTATTAAGAAACGTGTCAGGCACTGTACTAGGCCTCTACAACTGATACACTGCAGTTACGTGGGTTGACAAACATTTATTAAATGTTTACTTTGTGCTAGGCACTATGCTGAACTCTGAGGATACAAAGAAAGGTAAAAATATACTGCCAGTCATCAAGAAGTTCGCAATGAAGGAAACAGCATGCAAATAATTGTACATATTAGATCTATACAGTCTAAGTGAAAGGTAACCTCAGAAGGAAGGAAAGAGACTTCTTATAGAAGGTGAAACTTGAGCTCAGTTTTGAAGGAGGCACTTAGATGAGGAGGGAGAGCATTTCAGGAATGGGGGACAGCCAATAAAATGGCATGTAATTATGAGATGGGAGATCAGTTATGTGTGAGGAACAGTAAATATGCCAGTAAAGTTGAAACGTAAAGTATATGGTGGGGAGTAAGGCATAAGAAGATTAGAAAGTTAGAAAGGAGACAGCTTGTTAAGGGATTTAAATGTCAAACCTTTATATTTGATTTTAGAGCTAACGGAAAACCACTGGAGCTTATGAGTATGGGGAGACATAATTAGACGTGAATTTTTAAAATTATTTATTTATTTTTAGTTTACAACATTCAGTTCCACAAGCTTTTGAGTTTTAAGTTTTCTCCCCCTCCTTCTGCTCTCCCATCCCCAAGATGGCATGCAATATGATATAGGCTCTACATATACATTCCTATTAAACATACTTTCACATGAATCATGCTATAAAAAAAATTGTAACCAATGGAATGAACCATAAGAAAAAAGAAACAAAACAAAAAAGATCAGAGAACAAATAGTATGCTTCAATTTGCATTCTGATTCTATAATTCTTTTTTTGGACATGGATAACATTTTCCATCACGAAGCTTTTGGAATTGTCTTACAACCTTTCATTGCTGAGAAGAGCCAAATCTATCAAAGCGATTCATCACACAACGTGGCTGTAACTGTATACAATGTTCTCCTGGTTCTGCTCCCCTCCCTCAGCATCAGTTCATATAAGTCTTTCCATGTTTTTCTGATGTCCACCTGCTTATCATTTCTTATATCACTATAGTATTTCATTACATTTATATACTACAACTTGTTCAGCCATTTCCCAATTGATGGGCATTCCTCTCAATTTCCAGTTCTTTGCCACCACAAAAAAGAGCTGCTATAAATATTTTTGTACATATGGGTCATTTTCTCACTTGTATGATTTCTTTGGGATACAGCTCTAGAAGTAATATTGCTGCCTCAAAGGGTATGCACCTTTTTTTTTTTTTTTTTTTGCTTTTTGGAGGGCAATTGGGGTTAAGTGACTTGCCCAAGGTCACATGGCTAGTTTTCTGTGTTAAGTGTCTGAGGCCGGATTTGAACTTGGTCCTCCTGACTCCAGGGTTGGTGCTCTAGTCACTGCACCAACTAGCTGCCCCAGGGTATGCACATTTTTATAGCCCTTTGGGCATGGTTCCACATTGCTCTTCAAAATGGTTGGATCAGTTTATAACTGCCAACAGCACATTAGTGTTCCAATTTTCCCATATCTTCTCCAGCATTTATAATTTCCTGTTACCACATCAGCCACTCTGACAGGTGTGATATGGTACCTAAAAGTTGTTTTGATTTGCATTTCTCTAATCAATAATGACTTAGAGTACTTCTTCATATGACTATGAATATCTTTAATTTCTTCCTCTGAAAACTGTCTGTTCATACCCTTTAACAATTTATCAACTGGGGAACAGACCTGAACTTTAAGAAAATCATTTTGGAAACTGGGGAGAGACTTGAGGTAGGGAGACCAATTCGAAAACTGTGACAATAGTACAGGAATGAGAAGGAAAGCCTGCTCAAGGGGGTGGCTTTGTGGGTAAAGAGAGATGCTGTAAAGGGAGAAAACACAAGATCTGTAACAGTTTGGATAAGTAGGGTGAGTGAGTGAGGAGCCAATGACTACATTAAGGCTATCAGTCCAGTGACTGAAAGAATAGTAGTAGTATCCTTAACAGTAACAGGAAAGTTGAGGGAAAAAAGAGGGAGAGAGGTATAAGATGATGAGTTCTACATGAGACATGTTGATTGGGATGTCTATGGGGCATCCAATATGAAATGTCCAATTGGCAGTTGGTGATGTGGGACTGAAGTTCAAGAGAGACTAGGAAATCTAGAGATCTGGGAATGGCTGGCATAGAAATGATAACTGAATACATGGGTGTGGATGAGTTCATCAAACTAGTTAAGTGTAGAAAGAAATGAGTAAAGGGTTCAGGACAGAGTTTTGAGGAGTGCCCACAGTGAATGAGCATGACATGGAAGGATAAAGAACGACAGAGATTGAAAAAGAGTGGTCAGACAAGTAGAAGAAGAACCAGGAAAAAGTAGTGTCATGAAAACCCAGAGAGGAGAGACTATCCAGAAGAGGGTGATAAAATGCTACAGGATCAAATGCTACAAAAAGCAAGAAAGATAAAGAATGAGAAGAGGCCATTAAATTCAGCAACTGAGAGACCATCAGTAACTTCAGTGAGGGAAGTTTCAGTTGAATCAGGTAGTCAGAAGTTAAACTACAAAGACTTAGAAATAAGTAATAAGAAAATGGAATAGATGGTCTTCTCAAGGAGTTTAGCCTAGAAGAGGAGGAGAGATAAAGGTCAGTACCTAGGAGATGTGACTGGATCAAGGGAAGATCTTTTGAAGGATGGGGGGCGGAATTATAGGGATATATGTAGGCATCAGAGAAGGAGTAAATAGATTGGGGAAAAGTGAAGATTAGGAGAATACAGATGAAGATAGGATCATTTGCTGGAGAAGATAGGATGTATGGGATCGCTTGTACATGTAGAGAGGTTTGTCTCAGCAAAAGAAAGCCCACCTCTTTGTGTGAGACAAGGGTGAAGGAGGAGGTAGTTGGTGAGGGTACGTCAGTGATTTGAGATAAGGATGAGGAGAGAAGAGGGGTTTCTTGGTAAATGACCTCAAAAACATAGAGATGGGATATGTAGTCTTATGTGAGGAAAGTCAGCTTAGCTGGAATGCAGTATAAGAGGAGAGGCTGAAACAAGGTCATGTAGGGTTTTCAAAGCTATGGTGGAGTTCATATTAATCCTAGTGGCAACAGAAGCCACTAGAGTTGAATGAATAGGGGAGTGAAATAGATTCTCAGTGAAGGAAATTACTTTGGTAACAGGGTAGGGTACAGTGGAATAGAAATAGACTTGAGGCAAGGAGAACAATTAGGAAGATAAGCTTTGTTAAGAGTGATGAGGAACTAAACTAAGGTTATAGCTTCATGAGTGGATAAATGATTCATGGATTTTGGCACTGAGAACTTATGTTTCATACCCTTTCATACCATTAATCTTGCCATCACCTACAAGTGTTCCACTTCCATGTTCTAGATCTCAGTTTCTTTTATCTGATCATAATCTTTTGTGTTTCTGTCTCTCCCTATGTACTCTGCCAGGTCATCAGCTGTGCTCTAGCTATATTCTCTTCCCTTTCCAATTCTCTTTGTTGAAACAGTTAAAATTTACACAGTCTTCTACTTGGTCTTACTGCTGATCAGACCCATCCAGACCCAGACTATTCCCACCATATTACTTCTCTACTATTTATATATTGCTGAATAAAACTGGAGCAACTCATGAAACAGTGATGAGTGCACTACAGATTTGTTGGCTGGGGGACCTCGGGCTCCCACTACAGCAAAACAATGCTACTCTTGCCCCCAAATTATTTATTCACCAAGGAATATTAACATAATGAATACCCAATAAAATCCAGGTAGGCGAAAGTAAGTGGAAATGAGTTGTCATCCTTGTCTCGGGGGAGGAGTTATATATTAGACACATATGAATACAGATGTACTCAGTACAACAACTAAGTAAATGTTAGTTTTGAAAATTAGTTTTGAAATCTTAGGTTTGAAAATACATTTATGGTTTAAATGGTAAAAAGCATTAAAAATACCTTTTCTAGGAGAAATATGAATGAATAATGTTGACTCTATATTGATTTGGCTATTGTTTTCTGTATCTTCACCAGCGTACCCATTGAAGGCAAAATCCCCAACTCAGATAAGTGACAAGGGTTTGGGGAGAAAACACAAACATAATCCCATTGTTCACCGGAGAGAGAAGACAAACTATGTACCTCAGTAATGAACAGCAAAGGCAAGTCTAATGTAGGAATATTTTCAAGGAGGATCTTTAACCCTTCTGAGGAAGACTGAAGAGGGGTCTGGACTAGTCATGATCCCTGGTCTATAAGTAGGCTTGGTTGGTCTCTGACACTAAGAAGATGCTTCATTAAATGAAAAGCTTTTAAGGTACTCTTTTTGATTACACTTAGGGCATAAGGAAACCTTAGACACCAAGGCATCTAGAATAATTATAAAAACTCAAATTATTCTCCCAACCCATCAATGAACATTTATGTGCCAGTCACTATGCCACTCTGGGATATGAAAAGAGGCAAAAGACAAACCTGCCTTAAGGAACAATCTAACAGGACTAGTCTATTGACCATAGTGCAATGAAATGATTCAGATGAAATCTTCAGCAAAGAGGTGAAAAACCAACGCAGTTCCTATTATGATTAGAGGTCACTTATCCAGACAAGTAGCAAGGAGGGTGGTGCCTCTGTCAGACACGGATTTGAAGAGAATGACCCAAGTAACCTTAGTACTACAGGGTTAGCATGATTCAAAGGCATTTATTAGGACTGTTCTATCTTGAAACAAATACTGACATGTGACAAACTGACAGACCACATAAAATCATTTGATTGTACAGTATAATAAGTATAGTATGATAAATACTCAATACTAAATGAAAGAACATATTTCTATGAACTGATGTGAGCCTAAGCAGAATAGCTCTATAGACTCAAGTGAGTGAACTCACAGAAATCCTAGGGAAAAGTGACTCCAGGAATAAACCTGTTCTATGTGAGAAAGTAATGAGATAAGACTGGAGGCTATGCCAGCCTGACACATGAATATCAACATTAAAAGAAAAACAGAGAGGAAGAAAAAAAGAAAATATCTAATACCAAGGAAAATACAATGGGGATAAACTATAGGCCATTACAATAGTGCTTCAAATGCTAACTAGTAAGAAGATGAGAAAAAAAATTGAAGGAATAAGCATAGGCAAACAGGACACACAACTATTACTTACTTAAAGAACTCTAAAGAGTCAACCAAAATTAATTGAAATAATAACGAATAAAGTTTCAGGATATAAAATAAATCTACAAAAATCATTAGCATTTCTATTTATTACCATCTAAATGGGACAGCAAAAGAATATATATATATATACTTCTCTGCGAACTTTTACAAAAACTGCTCATATATCTGGGCATAGAGATATTGCAGACAGATGTAAAAAAAAGGCAGAAATGGTTAATACATGAGGACTATTACACACTAAAAATAATAATCATTTCAGTGACCACAGGAAAAAAAAAGATACTGACCCAAATGGAAATTTAACAGTGAAATCTTAAATAATAAGTGGGATAAAGGGGCAGATAGGTGGTGCAGCGAATACAGCCCCAGCCCTGGAGTCAGAAGGACCTGAGTTCAAATCCGACCTCAGACTTACTAGCCATGTGGACTCAGGTAAGTGACTTAACCCCAATTGCCCAGTGTCCCCCCCTCCAAGAAGCAAAATAAATAAATAAATAAATAAGTGGGGTCAAAGAACAAATTCTAGAAACAGTTAATAAATATGTAAAAGCAAATGGTAACAATAAAAAGAAATGAATAAACATTTCAGTGATCAGGTAGTAACTTCAAAGGAAGAAATGTTGTCTGCCAACAGATATAGGAAAATATGCTCCAAATTACTAATAATGGAGAAACAGAAATTCAAACAAATCTGAAGTTATTTCATATCCATCAAATTAGCAAGGATGAATTTTTTTTTTCTGATGTTGGAGAGGCTGCAGGAAAAGACTCCCTATACACTGTTGGCAGAGCTGTGAATTGGCATAGACATTCTGGAAATCAATTTCAAACTATACCCAAAAAGTTACTAACTTGCTTATACCCATTGACCCAGTAATATCACTAGTAGGCCTATACCCCAAGTAGATAGAATAGGAAAAGGACCAAATGTATAAAAATACTGATAACTCTTTTTGTAGTGGCAAAGAATTACAAACTAAGGAGGGGTTGTCCATCATTTGAGAAATACTAGATTTCAAAGTATATTAGAAAGCAGTAATAATCAAAATTATTTGTAACTGCTTTAAAAATAGAGACATCAATCAAATGGATTATGTACACATTGCATCACTAGACTGCTTTTTCCCTCTTTTTGTATCCCTAACACTTAGCAACACTGTGACTAGCATATACGTTGTTAATAAACATTTATTGACTGTTGAAATAACATGCATAAAAAAATGATGAATGCACAGACTCCAGAAAATATGATAAGGACTCACTATTTGATAAAGACTGCTGGGAAAATTATAAAGCAATCTAGCAACAATTGTATATAGACCAATATTTCACACTATCCACCAAGATGAGCTTCAAATAAATATATGACATAGATATAAAAGATCACACTCTAAACAAATTAGAGGAGCAAGGAAGAAATTAACTTTAGGATCTATGGATGCAGGAAGGGTCAATCCAAAAAAGGAATGGAGGGAACAGAAAATAAAATGGAAAAATTTTATTACATAAAATTGAAAAGATTTTGCACAAAGCTAATGCAATGAAAAAATAGAAGAGAAATTAATTGAGAAAAAAATCTTCCCAACAATTCTGTGTGATAAAGGTCATATTTGTATGTATACATAGGTATGTGTATAGACCTACATATGAAATTTCATATGAATATGATATGAAATGATACAAAAATTCATATACACATATACATTCGTAATTATGTAAAAGAAAACTGTAATGATGAAAATGAACAAAGATTTGAAAGAGCATTCATATGTGTATAAATAAATATGCATATTATATGGAAAATTCAAATGTATAAGAATAAGATATTACCCAAGGGAAAAATTATCAAAGAATATGAAAAAATATTTTTAATTAAAAAAAACATTTTTCTCTCTCTTAACCCCATCATAATTAAAACGAAAACAAAACTCTTAGGACAAACAGTTAAGCAAAACAAATTCCCTCTTTGACAATGTCCAAAAATGTATTTCTCATTCTGCACTTTAAATCAATCATTTTCTTGTCATAAGGTAATAAACTGTTTCATAATTGGTCCTCTAGAATTTGGTTGCTTATTGTATAAATTGTTCTCCCACTTATGGTCACTTCACTTTGTACTAGTTTATACTATCATCTCAGATTTCTCTGAAACCATTCTTTTAATTATTTCTTTTGGCACACTAATGTCCTATTATATTCATATACCATAATTTGCTTCACCATTTCTCAAATGATGGACATCCCTTCTTTAGTTTGGAATTTTTTGCTACTACAAAAAGAGTTACCAATACTTTTGTACATTTGGTCCTTTTCCTAATTCTTTGATCTACTTGGGGTATAGGCCTACTAGTGATATTACTGGGTCAATGGGTATAAGCAAGTTAGTAACTTTTTGGGTATAGTTTGAAATTTGTTTCCAGAATGTCTATACCAATTCACAGCTCCACCAACAGTGTGTAGTGAGTCTATTTTCCTGCAGCCTCTCCAACATTAGTCAAAAAAATTTTTTTTGTCATCTTTGCTAATCTGATGGATATGAAGTAACTTCAGATTTGTTTGAATTTCTATTTCTTCATTATTAGTAATTTGGAGAATATTTTGTTATATCTGTTGACAGACAAAATTTTTTCCTTTGAAGTTACTACCCAATCATGGAGATGTTTGTTCATTTCTTTTCATCGTTACTATTTGCTTTTACATATTTAACTGTTTCTATGACCTCACTTATTATTTAGGATTTCATTGTTAAATTTCCCTTCAGGTCAGTATTTTTTTTTCCCTGTGGTCCCTGAAATGATTATTATTTTTATTGTGTTACAGTCCTTATGTATTAACCATTTCTGCCTTTTCACAACTGGCTGCAAAGTCTCTGTGATAGATACATGATACCCAGATACATGATCAATTTTTGTAAAAGTTACATTTGTACTGAGAAACATGTATATTCTTTTGCTGGCCCATTTAGATGATACCCTAAGTCTTTTAACTCTAGTTTCTTCAGAAATTTTGTTCAGTTCTCTATTTTCCCCTTTGTTTATGTTAGTCTTATCCAAAACCAAAAAAGGAATACTGAAGTCTCCTATCCCTACTGTGTTATAGTCTAAAACTTTTAGCAATTTGGACGTTTCCTTTATGAATCTGGATGCCAAGGTACTTGAAGCATGTAAGTTTATTATTGATATTGGTTTGTTGTCTATTGTTTTTTCACCATTAATGTGTTTTCCTCGATTATTCCTATTTTTGAATGTTTTTGTTTTGTCAGATAGCATAACTGTAATTCTTACGTTTTTTGGTATTTACTTAATGTATAATAATTTTTTTCTCCATCCTCTCACTTTTATTTTGTGTATGTATATAAAAAAGAGGTTGTAGGGCTTTGTTTCCTTATTCAGTCTGTGGCTTTGTTTTACTAGATTGTTTAACCCTCTCTGATTTAAAGTTATGATATTTAGGTGTATGTTTTTCTCCATTTGTCTCTAATTTTTTTTCAAGTTATGATTTTATCTTTTTCTATTGTAAACACAGTACAATTCTTTAATTACTTTACCTTTTTCTGTTGTAAACACTATATAATTCTTTAATTACCTTAACTGTTTTAAAGGCAGTCCTGTTCCCAATGAGTCTTTTCCTCTTACCCTTCACCCCCTCTTTTCATTTGCTACCCATTTCCCTTTGGATTTTTGCTCATTTCTTTTTCTCTCCTACAAGAAGATTTCTGCTTCCTCTCCTCCCTCACAACTACTCTTGCTTGTTAATTTTTTAAATTTCAGTTTCTATATCCCTTTCAAGAAAGAATTCCTTTCACATTTTTCATTATTCATTCTCTTTTTCTGTCTAACCTAGACCCTCATCCTGATTCATGATCTCTATAATATCTAGTCTCTCTACTTGCAGCCTACTGCGATGTATTAAGGCCTTCTTTTGACCAGGGAACTGGTTGAGGGAGAGAGGAATAACCTATAGAAATGCTTGGAGCATCAGAAACTCCCCCAACCTGGGACTGGGGATCACATGGTAGATAATTAAGGGGTTAATTTCACAGTTTAAAACTGTAAGCAGAGAGGATGAAGAATCTCCCAGGGCCATCATGCAAAGATATGGATTTCTTTGAGAAGACCAAGAACAACAAGTTGGTCAATTGTTCTTTAGTCATTATTCTAGTGGAAATTACATTGTGGTGGGATCTTAATTTTTTTCCCCCTTCTGGTCACTGGTCAGTCTTCTATATTTCAGAGCATCTTACTTGCATTATTTATTATGATAAGGGTGAGTTGTTCCTAGGTTCCCTTTAATCCTACCATTTTCCATGGGTCTTCTTGTAAATGGTTAAAGAATTATCCCTAGGAGGTTTCTGCAATGTTCCAAGGCATCATGAAATCAGCACGATATCATTCACAAACAGGAACATCCATATCCACAGAAATCTTTGTTAAAATTGGATCTCCTCCACAAGTACACATCTTCCTTGTAAAATGTTTATGATGAAAGGCTCATCAAAAAAAAAACTGTTATATTTTTTGAGGAATCTTAAATGGTTTTGATGTCTGGAAGGGAGACCCCTTGTTGTAACAGGACCTTTTAGGGGGGTGTTTTGGTCTACTAAATAATATTTTTTAAACAATCATTAATCAAGAAGCACAGTGAGATTATGTACTCTTTACATTTTTCTATCAAATGTATGATGACAAGGATTAGGGCTACAATAGAATATCTCTCACAAAACCCTGCCTCTTTCTCTGTTAAAGTCCTCATTAAGGACACATTTGATGCATATACATGCATATGTATATATATATACATACATACATATGTATATGATTCACATACAAATTTTATACAATTTTACATAAATTTCATATAAATTTAGGTCAAAGATTGCTCCTTTACTCAATCATCTTTTTTCTTTTTCTGTTTTGTGTTATTGCTATCTTTTGTTTTTTATATAATATTCATTTCCAAATATATTACTTATTACCTCTGCCTACTAAGTTCTCCCTTTTAACAAATGTTTAAAAAGGAAAAAAAAATTCAGTAACACTAACCAAAATAGTGACCATGCCTAAGAGCAAATGCACATTCCATATTCAGAGTACCCCATCTATGCAAAGAAGGTAAAGAGGTTTATTTACTCAACTCTTCTTTGAGGACTACTTTGGTCATAATAAACATACAGAGTTCAGTTTCATTTTACCATTCTTTCCAATTTATAATGCTGTGGTCATAAGATGTAGTGTTTTCCTGGATCTTCTGAATTCACCCTGCATCAGCTGAATAAGTTTTCCCATGGTTCCTTGAATTCTTTAAATTCACAAATTTTTAGGGAATGCTAAAAATACTCCATTATACTCATATATCACAATTTGTTTAGATGTCTTCTCAATGAACATCAAGCTTGTTTTCAGTTCTTTGAATACAAGTTTCTGCTGAGGTGAAGATAACGAGAGAACAGGGCTGTGGTAAAGAGATGGCTAGTAATATGAAGTCTGGGGCCACAGCAAGACAAAGCAAGGGATCATCTATCAGAGCCAGGGAATACAGGGAGAGAGTCCAGGTTTCTGATAAGGGGACAGAGATGGCCAGAGAGCAAACCAATGAAGGGATGGACCTTGGTTGGCAAGCTAAAGTAAAAGTTCATATATCAGATCTGGGGAAGTTAGGGTCAGAGTTCAAGGTTCTGGTGAGGAGAAGATGGAGATGGTGGTCTAAGCAGAGAAAGAATGATGATGGGATGGCCAACCAGGTTCTAATCCTTTCTTGCATAATAGAAGCTTCTGAGTTTGCAGTTTATCACTGACATCTAGAACCTCAAATGACTTTCAGGTCATTATGAAGTAGGACTTTAAAGGAACAGATTAGGTAAACAAGAATGAAAAAGAATAAAATTTAATATCCTAGTATTTGGCTCCTTTGAAAAATGTAAAATACATAGGGAAGAAATCCTTTTCAACAAGAATTGATGGAAAAAATGGAAAGTATTTTGGCAAACTATAAATTTAGTCCAGAATTTTACCTTAATAATGCAGTCAGCTCCAAATGGCTATGTAGCCTAAATGTAGAAAGTAAGAACATAAAAGAATTAGAGGAAAAATGGATGGAGGTAACTTTCACAACAATAGCTAGTTTGATAAGAATTGTTCAATGTAACAGAAGATAGAAATTGCAAAAGGCAAAACAATTTTGACATCAACCTGAAAAGCTTTTGTATAAATTGATAAAATCAATCAACCAGCATTTATTAAGAAGCTACCACACGCCAGACACTGTACTGAGTGGATGTACAAGGACAAAAGTGAAACTAAGTCCCTGCTCTTGAAAAACATATTCTAATGCGGGAGATAACGTGTACATATACAGGTATATACAAAACACACAAAACAGATACAAATAACCTTGAATGGAAAGATACAAAATTCATGAACAAAATCAATGCAACCAGGATAAGAAGGAATGGATGAGAAAAAAAAATCTTATGTAGTTCTGCTAAAATGTCTAATCATTAAGACATGCATGTGGCATACACCTTTCTAAGGAGGTCAGATGGAAAATTCCCAATAAGCCAAAGAATGGTGAGCATGAATTTGCATTTAGGTAGAGGGAGGTTCCAGAGAAGTTCCTAATCTGTACCAAACATCTCTCCCTCCCAATCCTCCTTCCCAAATAAAAAGACAATTATGAGTTGTGTTGCCCAACTATAGAGAAGTCTCTCATGTTAACGGATTCATAAAGGGGCACAAAGTGACTTTTGGAATCAAAACAAAAAAGGAATAAGAAACTCCAAAGTATTATAATAATAAAAATAAACAGAGGCTATGCTATCCTTAAAACTAAACTAAAGCAAACAAAAAAATCTCCCAAAACCCTAGATGGGAAAGTTTAGAATACAGGGAAAGAAAAAACAACTTTAAAAAATAAACCAATAAAAGAATAAAGCATATTTTCAGAGAGAATATATTCAACTATCAGATTTTTGTTTTTCACATACACACTCTGCTCTCTTTACTCCTTGCCTCAGGGTACCTAAACAGTTTTCTTATCAATCTGTCCCCATAGGTCAGTCATTCTTTTGATAGAAAGAAGAATTTATGTATCACTGGAGTGTGGGAGTGTTAATCCTAGCTTCCTAAAGAAGACTGCCAGCTTTTATACATTTTCATTTCATTCTCTTTCTTTTGTCTGATGAATAATCCTGTCAGACAAGGCAGTTTTGGGGCCCTCAGGCAACATTGCCTTTAGGCTAAATATTCTCACCCAGGAGAATCTTTTGGTTTTAGACAGTTGCCCTGGAGGATAAAAAGAATAAGCCTCAGTTGGAAACGAAGCTCAAGGGTACTAATTCAGAACAATACATGTTATACTCTCATGTCTTCTTATAATAGACTTGCTTCCAAAGGAAGTAGGTAGAAATCAAGTTGTTGATGGGGTGGGAGCGCAAATTATGTTTAAGAGATACTACACTAAATTAAAAGGAGATCTATTCTAAGGTCATCATGTTGTAGAAATAAAGTAATGCTACTTCAAGGATATGGGTGAGTCCAATACAGTAAGTGCTAGTGAATTTATTGTGAGTCTAATACAGTAAGTGCTAGTGAATTTATAAGTCTGAGTAATATCCTTCTTAGTTAATTTTAAACCTTCCTTCTTTCTTCAATGGCCCCACTTAAAAAAAAAAACCCAAGATGAAACTGCTAAAGGGATTTAGGATCATTAAGATAAAAAAAAAATCAATCCATAACTTTCTAAAAGGTATGTTAACTCAGAGCCCTCATTTACTATGCTTTTCAAATGAAAGAACCTCAAATAAATAAGTGAAATGCCAGAAAAGTCTTAAATAACTTTATATAACATAATATATTCCAAACAAGACTGCTGGATAAACAAACCAAAGAGCTGAGGCAAATATGGAAAGAAATGACACAGAACAAAACAGAATCAGAAGATCAACATAGCCCATTGACTCTGACTGTATGTAAAAAGAACTTCTGCCCTTTTCAGATCTCCAGTCTCACTGACATGAGCACTCCCTTCAATGATGTGAATCCCTACCTATCCATGTCTGCCTGTTCTGTACAATCCTTGTCACCTCTTTCCATCAATGAATCAACAGAGGATACACTTACCAGTCTACGGGCCTACCACCCAAACTCTTGAAATGACACAAAACAAAGGAGCATGTAGACTATCCACTTGTTATCCTTTGCTCTTACTATCTAATTCTTTAAATCTGAGTTTAAAGCCCATCTCTTCTATTACTATCCTGTATGGTCAATAATCTTACTTCCACGGGCCTCGGTTTCCTCAGTTATAAAATGAGGAAGTTAGCCTAGAGAAGTTTTAGGATCTCTTTCAGCTCTAGATCTAGGATACTGTGCTCAAAACTTTAAAATACAGAGAAAGAATTTCTATTTCTAGCCCTAACCTTTCTCCTAAACTCTAATCTTATATGACCAATTCCCTGCCTTACCTTTCTACCTGAATGTTCTACAGAATTCTTACACTTAATGGAACTAAGATTTGTTCACAAACCTATCCCTTCTCCAAACTTCCCTAGTTCAGATCATCTTTCAAGACACCAGTTTTATAAGCTTTGATATCTTTGATACCTCTCATTTCCTTCATCTCCCCAATATTCATTTAGTCAACTAGTATTGTTACTCTACCTCGAAAACATCTCTCACACCTGTCTTCTTCTCTTCATTTAACACTAATATCTAGGCTAGTTTAGGCTCTCCTCATCTTTTGCCAGGACTACTGCTTCTCCCTTCTCCAATTCATTCTCCATATAGCTGCAAAACTGATCATCTTAAAATGCAGAATTGACCATACCACTCCCCTACCAATTCTTCAATAGCTTCCTATTGCTTCTAAGATAAAATATAGTATTAAATCTGTCATTTAAAGCCCTCCATAATGTGGCTCCTATCTATCTTTCCAATTATTTCATATTATTTCCATTTGTATTCTCTCCATTTTACTGTTCTCCCAATACTAGGTTCAATCTCCTACTTCTGTGCCACTGCACACAGGCTGTCTACCTTTACAATCCATCCCCTTTTTCAAAGCATAGCTCAGGTATCCCTAACACAAGGCAGCTCCTAAACCCCCAAACTGTTCATACTCTCTATCCCTCGAAATGGCTTTGCATTACTTTGTATTTACTTGTCTATATACTGTTGTATGAGTCAACAGAATATAAGTTCCATCACTGTTTCCTATCTTTCTATTTCTATCACCTAACCCAGTAATCTTATACCTAGGAGGTGTTTAATAAAAAGCCTACTGGATTTAATTAAACTGACAGAAGAGAGATAACAGCAATGTGACAGTTATATAGTGCTTTAACATTTGCAAAGACCTTTAATATATTATCTTATTTAATATTTCTAATAACAGTCTTGTGAAGTAGGCACTATAGGTATAATCATCCCTTTATAAGTGAGGAGTGAAGTTCCAGTAGTTGAATGAGTTGTTTCGGTCACATAGCAAGTAATGCTATAGTAATGCTATACATACATAATAAATTCAGGCACAGCATTTATTATAGCACTTTAATGTTTGCACAGCACCTTATATATGTTATCTCACTTGATAGCAAACTTTGAGGTTAGATCTGAGCCCGAGTCTTCCTGACTCTAAGACCTAGTCTATGCACCATGTCAAACGTCTCTCAGATTAGAAGAGAACACAGAGCCAAAAAAAAAAAAAAAAAAGACTAATTTAAAAAAATCAAAGTGTATATAGCTTGGAGTTTAAAGTTTTATTTTAAACGATTAAATATTATGCTGTTATTAAATTTTAATAGTTATGAATGTAATAATCATAAAATAAAATCATATGCAGGCTGATACAGATGTATTAAATTTTTTTGGAGGAATCAAAGACAGCATGTGCCTTATCAATTATCTATGAAAGTCTTCAAATTCATAATGCACACACAGAGACACACACGTATATATACAAAAGGAGATATTAACTGAAAATATTTTACAAATTTTAAAACATTTTTTGTGTATAAGCCTGAGACTATATATTTTCACATACCCCATGTAATATTTATGTTTAAACTCACCCAGTTATGCATACTTCAAAAAATATTGCCCCAACTAATATTATTTTGCTATAATATTTATTACACTGTAACTAAACTTGGTTGTAACATAAAAATGGTCAGTCATTTAAAACATGGTTTTTATAGAATTAGTGGGTTTATAGAATTGCTTAAAACTTTATGTAACATTGTTTTCGTGAAACAAACTAATAACAGGTAGAGTATACCTGTAGACAGAATTGTAAATAAATTCAGAAAAAAATATTTTATTCATAATATTGAACAGTAACTACAGAATTTAGAAATGCTATTTACAAAAAGGATTTGCTAAATACTTAAATTAGAGAGCTGTTTTTAAGAAATATTATTTAATGTATTAAAGAAAGGATTTAACTACAGTAGTATTCTGAATAATTCAAAATTTTTACTTAAATGCAACTTTGCAGAAATACATTTCTGTGAAAACATACTAGTAGAAATAAATATTTTTGTTCATTTTTATATATATGCAATTTATAAAAGCATATATTTAATAAACACTAACTTGGTATCTCTAATTGTGGAGACATCAAATTTTTAGATATTTTAAGCAAAAATAAACATTGTTTAAGTTGTTTGACCCTGGTATTGGCCTTTGCTAGAAAAAGATGAACTCTAATAAGGTATGCCTATCTAAGTAACATTCTAGTATTAAATGTATGGTAGATTATTTAGTATATTAGAATGGTGATTTGTTTTTCTTCTCAAGATTAATGTGTTTATTTATCTTAACCAATTCTCTAATTTGGGTCAGTGAACAATTTAATAAGCAGTTTACTCCTATCTCTTCCCTGACCCCTATCTATTCCTTTTGCTCACTGAATTACATAAATTATAATGGCAAAAAAAGACCATGAATCTAATACATTTCTCAAGACTATTTGTGAAGCTTATGCATTTCAAATTGCCCTAAATTAGTGCAATATTAGCTCATTCTGTTTAATTTTTTTTGCTAGGTTTATAGAACTTTCATTTTGTGAAAAACAAGGGAAGTCATAAAAATAAATTTGATAAAATAAAATAAAATAAAAATAAATAGGTAATTTATTTCAATAAATACTCCCTGAACATGTTGAAAGTTTGTATCATTGGTATTATTAATGATGATTTTAACATTAAAATAAAAAGACTATATAATCTATAATTGAAGCAACAACATTCACATGTTAGATTTTGGAGTAATCTGTACATTCTTTTCATATTTTTATACTATCATGTATACTAAAAAAAACAATAGAGCTCAAATATTCCCCCCAATAATTTCACTCTAAGTTTAATTTCAAGGATGACAATTCATGTTAACAGCTGTATGTTTAGCATAGAGATTAGAAATTACTTCAGCTACACTCTTCAATCTAAACTGGCAGCATTCCCTGATTTGAGAGGCTTGACACATTTTTTTTTCCTAGGAACTGTCATATCACCCAAATTAGCTTATTGTTAGGGCTTTGCAATTATACATGATAGAATGTTAAACAAAGATGTGTCTTTTTTGTTTTCAGGGACTGTAATTGCTATTGTTTATTTTTGACTTCTAGTTCATTTCCTTGGGGGAAAAATACAGAATTTTCAAGATTCAAATTAAATTCAGGATGGCTATGCTTTAGCACTTAACAAGTAAAACTGGCAACAAAAAGTTGAAACATAAATGTATGGCAAATTCACTTAAACTGCAGAGTTCTTAGGGAAACAATTTTCTTCTGGGTAAAGTAGAAAAGTGGTTCATAATTTTAAAACTTTACTTTCACGCTTACTATATAGCACACTAGATAATTTGAAAGGTTTTTTAAACATGCCCCACCAAAAGCCTCAATGAATTGATTTTGCCACCATATGGCTAATAAGTACACAACAGTTAGAAACTGTCAAAATATTTTACAGCTTAATTGTAATTACTAACCAAGTCTAGGCATGTACTTTGGCTAAATCTTGCGGGATGTGAAAACACTAATGGGGTGATTTCTTTTTGTGGTCTTTGAAGTTAAGCATATAAAGATATTGAATGAACACACTTTTTTTGTCTTGAATAAATCCTATAAAACATTTATCATGTATAATTCTTCGATTCTTACAATGATCAGTACTGAAGGTGGAAGAGGGATACACAGGACCTAAAGGTCTATTTTGAATTTTTATGTTTCATAGATGAACAAGGCCAAAGAATTCACCCAGTAACTGTCTCTCTGTATTTAGCTAGGCTGTTGCTTGGACAGAAGATACTGTTGCCAATTTCATACTTAGAATCTTTCCAATCTGTTAGAACCTGCAAAAGAGTTTTCTTCCACTGGCATGGCTTTTGAGAATGTATGATCACTTCCATGCTATAATGAGACATTTAAGTAGGATTTTTATGAAGGCACTCACAGGAAAAAAAATTCAATACTTTCAACCAAATTGTTAATCCTAGAGCAAAAAACTAAAACTTCTAGGAGATCTTAGGAGATCATAGTTAAGTTCTCCTACCTTCATAACTGACTATATTGAAAATTCAAATGAATTTTAAACATTTAAGCAAATTAAATGATTCTCAAACATATGTACTACTTACTATATTGTTTTTCCTTACAGTTTACTATTTTTAAAAATTGATTTATTGATTTATTTTTAGTTTACAAGATTTAGTTCCACAATTCCCTGAGTTTTAAATTTTCTTCCCTCTCTCTTCTCCCCTCCCCCCCACGCATGGCGGCATACAATCAAGTAGAGGATCTGCAAATACTTTCACACTGGACATTAGTCTGATTGTACAGAAGGGTTGTAACCAATGGAGTGAACAATGGGAAAAAAGAAAGAAAACCAAACATGGAAAAGAATGCTAGCATGTAGATTGCTTCAGTCTCCATTTAAACTCCGTTCTTTTTAGATCATTCTCCGAATGTAGACATCTCCTTCTATCCTGAGACTTGTAGAGTTGTCTTATAACTGTGCATTGCTGAGAAGAGTCCAGTTTTTCAAAGTCCTACTATCAGGAAAATTAAAGCCTTTGTTTGGAAGAGTCAAAACATTTAGAACACAAAATAAATTTAGTGTGTTTATGTACAGAATGCCTGAGGTAGAAGTTCTTCCACTATGTTGTGATGAGAAGCTACTTAGCTCTTTAACTCAAGTCTAAAAATTTATCTGGGCAATGGAGTACAGGGGTGTTTGTGGTATCTGGGCAAAACTAGTAAGAGCAACTTTGCTGCTCTTACAGGACTTATGTTGTGTATTCATTAAGAGTTCACAAAGTGGCTTCCCTCCACACCTCACTCCTAATGAGAAGTGTTCATGGACCAAAAGAAAGCAATGAGAAGCTGTGAACTTGTGACCAACTACATTTGGGTTCAGTGTCTATCAGAAGATTGTAACCAGGGTTCCCTGTTCTAGAGTAAAAGCTCAATATTGTCCATGTTAATTAAAGTTGAGTATTCCTTCCACCCACCCATGAAACTCAAGTGAAATTCATGATTTGGGTAGAGCTTAGCCTAAATGACCTCTGAGGTGCCTTTCAACTCTAAGATTCTAGAATTTTTAATGCAACTATTTTAACCTGTAGGTACAAAAATTGAAACAATAGTGGCTGCAAAGTGAAAGGAGAATTGATTGTCTACTACCCTATTCCCCCTATTCCCAATCAAGTAAACATACAATTGTCTCATTTTTGAATTCCCTAATCACATATTTCAAGAGGTGCCTGTCACTGGAGAAATGTCCATAATTTTTTTTTATTATAAAGCACCTGAAGGTATGGTGGAAAAAATGTCCATAAAGCATTTCAAGGCTTCATATTTAAAATGCTGAATTTTCTTATTTAGTAATCAGTTTTAAAGTACACATGAAAATACCACAAAAAGGTAGTTAAAAAATTGCAATTCCATTACACCTTAAATTATGACTCTAATTGGATTTTATTCATAGCATAAAATTATAGCATGGTACAAAATTATTATCATGACTAAAGAGAAATTGTACTAAGTGGCTAAAGAGAGAAAAAAATGGCCTAAAGAAAACTATCAGGTCAAGATGGGTGACATATTGGTTAAGCTTTTGCTGTGTTGTCATTCCAATAGGAACTATCATATCACCCAAATTAGCTGATTCTTAAGGGCTTTGCAATTCTAAAAAGAGAATGAGCTATCACTGAACTACTCTGGCTACATTGTCAGGTCAAGTTAATTAGTTTGGTCTGTCCACAGAGTAAGATAATGGGTAGACAGACCTGGAAGCAATGATTGTTAAAACAGCCTTGATCTCTGGAAGGCAGAAACAGCAAGGGGCCTGTACTAACTCCATGTGTTCACTCATTAGAGAATTAATTCTAGAGGGTGGTAAAACCAAGAAACTGGCGATCCTCAAAGTTAAAATGGGCCATTTCTCAGACTTTATCTTTTCAGTTAGTGTTTTCTGAGGCATCTCCTAACTCTTTTTTCCCCCAATTACAAGTATAAACAATTTTCACATTAATTTTTTTTAATTTTTGAGTTCCAAATTCTCTTTCTCCTCCCCTCCCTTATTTCTCTGTGTAATGAGAATCTGAAGATCTTTCCTGCCCCTGGACCCTTTGATAGGCTTAAGTGGCTCTGAGAATGTTCCCTGATTTGAAAGTATACTCTGCTCCATAATAGGTTGAATGTGGTCATGTGGAGCCTGTGGCTGGAGGCTTGTTTTTCGGGAATGGCCACACCTTGTTACTTTGTAATTGGACAGTGGGTCAAGAGGGCTGTGACATTCTCTGACCCAAGAGAAGCCTATATATACGCCCTGATGTGAGGTTTTGCTTTGGGGCTCACCTTGAGAAGAGTTGTGTGATTTGGCCAGATGAGACTCTGGGAAGCCATTGAGCCCCTCCGGCTTTGAAAAACCCAGATATTGATGCTTCCCTCTCTTGTTACCTGAACAGGTAATGGATGTGATGGTCAGATGGTTGGAAGCCCATCTGCTGATCTGTTTCTTGGTCTGCTTGTAACTTGTGTTTGTAACTTGTGCTTATAACTTGGGTTTGTATTCTCTGGAGTTCAGAGTGCTGACTTTTCCCCCTGAA
Source organism: Pseudocheirus occidentalis (assembly GCA_028646575.1). Taxonomy (NCBI): domain Eukaryota; kingdom Metazoa; phylum Chordata; class Mammalia; order Diprotodontia; family Pseudocheiridae; genus Pseudocheirus; species Pseudocheirus occidentalis. The sequence continues at coordinate 234,007,660 of CM053595.1, forward strand.
CTAGGTAAATGATATGTTTCTTTGATTAAAGAAAGATTGTTAACCCATTTTAAGTTGCTTTCCTTTAGTAAAGCAGATCTAAGAACCTGTGCTAGCAGCCATCCTGGGTATGCTAGGGTGCTTGCTGATAACACTCTGAGATGGCAAGCAATCTGATATAGATTATACACGTGCAGTCATGAAAAACATTTCCATATTAGTAGTGTTGTGAAAGAAAACACAAATCATAAAAAAAACCCTGCAAGAAAAATAAAAAAGTATGCTTTGATTTGCATTTTGACTCCATCAGTTCTTCCTCTGGAAGAACACAGCATTTTTCATCATAAGTTCTTTGGAATTGTCTTGGATCATTGTATAGAATGTATAGAATAGCTAAATCATTCACAGCTGATCAGTTTACAATATCATTGTTGCTATATACACTGCTTTCCTGGTTCTGTTTACTTCATTTTGCTTTAGTTCATGTAAGTCTTTCCAGGCTTTTCTGAAAGCATTTCTTGCAGCACAATACTATTCCATCACAATCATATACCACAATTTGTTTAGCCACTCCATAACTGATGGGCATCCCCTCAATTTCCAATTCTTGGCCACCACAAAAAGCTGTTGTAAATATTTTTGTACATATAGGTTCTTTTCCTTTTTTTTCATCTCTGGGACACAGAATTAGTAGTGGTATTACTGGGTCAAAGAATATGTAAAATTTTACAACCCTTTGGACATAATTCTAAATTGCTCTATTGATGGCTAGGTCAGTTAGTTCACAATTCCACCAAAAATGCTTTAGTGTCCTAATTTTCCCATATTATCTCCAACATTTGTCATTTTCCTTTTCTGTCATATTAACCAATCTGATAGGTATGAGGTGGTACCTCAGACTTGTTTTAATTTGCATTTTTCCAATCAATAGTGACTTAGAATATTTTTTAAAATATGACTACAGATTGCTTTGAATTTTTCATCTGAAACCTGCCTGTTCATATCCTTTGACCATTTATCAATTGAGGAATTACTTGTGTTAGTATAAATTTGACTCAGTTCTCTATATATTTGAGAAATGAGGCTTTTATCAGAAAAAGTTGCTAGAAAACCTTTTCACAATTATGATTACTCTGTATTTTATTCTCCCTTTTTGTTCCCCCGCATTTTATCTTTTTCCTAAAACAAACTTCATATTCTTTCCATCTTGTAGATAGTGGGGGGGTAGTAATATGATATAGTTGAAAGACTGGATCTATAATCAAGAGGATCTGAGTTAGACTCACAGTCTTGCCACTTACTTCGTGGGTAGCCTTCAGGAAATCACTTAATTTTCCTAGGTCTCAGTCTCATTTGGAAAATGATGATAGCTAGACCAAGTAACCTCTCAGGTCTCTTCTAATTCTAAATCTCTAATCCTTTGATGTTCTGGTTCTCCCCAGACAACAAAGTAGCCTTAGCCATACTCTTTAGTACTGGGTGATCCTTTTCTCATGCCCCCTGAAAAAAAGAGGACAGGAGGAGAAATAGGTTGCCTGCTGATTTCTCATACCCACTTTTCAATTATTCCTTTGCTGTTACCATGTAGCAATTTCTCCTCTAGTCTTCACACTATTCACTTTTATCACTTGGCCCAAACATTTTTCAAAGTCATCTACTGGCCTTCAGGTCATCTGACAGGTTGACCTACAAAGGTAATTCCTGGATCTCAATATCATGCATAATTGCTTGACCTCTATGATCTAAAATTACAAAATTCCTCTCTCTTATCATAATCTTCCATTATACTACACCCTCCTTCATCCTGCCTCCCCCCTAAACCCCGTCACGAATCCAATGGCAATCCATGGCAATTAGGTGATGCAGTGGCTAGAGTGCTGGATGTAGAGTCAGAAAAACCTACGTTCACATCCAGCTTTGTATATTTGCAAGCTGTGTGACCCTGGACAAATTACTTGAGCTCTGACTGCCTCAGTTTCCTCTTCTGTTAAATAAGCATAATAATAACACCTCTCCCAGGGTTGTAATGAGGAGAAGACGAAATATTTGTAAAGGGCTTTGCAAATCTTAGAGTACTATATAAATACTAGCCATCGTTACGATGATAGACAATAGAATAAGCATTTATTAAATTTCTGCTATGTGCTAGGTACTGAGGACAGAAAGACAAAATAAACAATAGCTGTGGACCAGTCCTGCGTACCAACAGCACTGAGTAATTAACTGCTTTAGGTATCAAGAGGCAAGACCTGAACTTAGGTCTTCCTGATCTCAAAGGTGGATCTGTGTCTACTATGCCTCAGGAAGCAAAACTTGTCAAAACACAAAAGTATTCTTTAATGAACTGATAACTATCCTTGCCTGCTTACCATTAGTGTCTATCACCACCATCCTATGAGCATCTTTGTACCTCAGTTTCTTGATGACTGCAAGAACTTCAAAAGAGAACTACTTTTATATTGAAAGATTAAGGGAGGCCCTTTTTCTGAAGTTGAAGTCTAACCATATCAAGCCCCCTGTGCCATGAGCTCCAGTGACCACTGGAATCAAATATAAGCTCCTCTGGTAGACAGTCATTTAAACTTCTTTATAACTCAGTCCCTTCCTACCTTTCTAGTCTTCTTATACTTCAGTCTACTCCATTCACTCTATGTTCTAGCAGTGCTGGTCTGTCTACTCTGAACAAGACACTTTCTCTTCCTTTTTCTTGCCCTTGTACTGCCTCCACATGTAGAATGTGCTACCTTTTTAGTTATACTTCCTTCCAGACTTAACTTGAGTCATCCTTATTCCAAGAACCCATCCTGGTCACTCCAGGTGAGTTTATCCTCTTTTGCATTCCTTCTATCTACTCTGCATATATAATATTGTGTATCTATCTATCTGGTTATTTAAATGTCTCCCACGTTAGAAGATAAGTTTCTTGAGAACCTGTTTTTGCATTTCTTTGAATCACCAATGCTTAGAATAGTTTCTGGTACATATTAAGAGCTTAATAAATGCTTGTTGATTATTAACTGACTTGTGAATATTAATGCAGTTTTCAAATTCTTTTGCAGTAATGACATTCTTTGTGGTGATCCTGAAAAAGTTAAATGTGAGGTAAAGGATGTTTTATCATGTTATCATAGAGTCTTGTTGGAAAAAGTTCACTTTCCCTTGAAAAATCTATACTTAATTGTTTTAATGTATTAGTACATAGTTGCAATTATATCTAAAATTTTAAAAATAACCTTACTTTAGTAATTTTTATTTCATTTTGAAATATTAAGTCCCAATCAAACATTTTTTCTCCATTCTTTACTGTGACATACTGACCCCTATTTTAAACTGGTTTATTTCAAGTGGACTTTTTCTATGACTAATTATTCTTGGGTAATGAGGATATATCCTCTATATATTTTGAAGTGATTTGCATGGAGATGATAACTGAACCAATTGAAGTTGATGAAACCAATAGGGAATAATAAGGAGAGAAAATGGAAACGGAACCAAGACAGAACCTTTGGGAGATGTCCACACTCAGTAGGAGAAAGCAGACTGATCTTTCAGCAAAAGAACCTGAGAAGACTAAACCTTCTCTCTAATGATAAATGGTGAAAATATATAAGAAGGTAGTTTTCAAAAGAAGACATCTAAACTATCAATAGCAATATGAAGCTGAACTTGGGATACAGAACGACATACTTTTTTTAGACTTTGTCATTGCAGGGATTTGTTTTGCCTGACTATATATATTTGTTACAAAGATTTGGTGTTTTTTTATCCCCTCTTTTTAATAGGAGAATTGAAGAGAGGAAATAGATCATTTTTTAATTTAAAATGTTAAAATTTTATATATATACATATATATATATATATATGTAAAAGAAATGTAAAAAGAAATGTAAAAGAAATGTAAAAGAAAACTGAGAAACTGAGACAGGTAGAAGGAAATCCAAAAGAGCAGTGTCAAAGAAGCCAAGGGTGGAAATAATATCCATCAAATGAAATAATGGAAAGCACTTTACAAGTATTAAACTGCCATATAAAGGTGAGTCAATGTTCATATTATTCTTATCTAGGAGGAGGAGGTCAGCAGTGTTAAAAGATACAGAGATGTCAAATAAAATGAAGCTTGAGTAAAGACTACTGGATTTAGCATTTAAATTAGTAGTCAAATTATTGGTCATTTTGGAGAAAGCAGTATTAGACAAGTAGAATTGTCGGAGGACACATTGTAATGGCTTAGGAATTGCTTGGAAGGCAAGAAAGTGGAAGCAATGCATGTGGAGACCCTCTCTTGGCACTTGGCTGTTGAAGAAGGGAAATAGAGGACAATTACTTAAGGGCATGGCACAGCCAGGTAAACAAAACAATGTTTAAAAAATAACAAGTCAAATAAAATGAAAATTGGGAAACTGGATTAAGTATTAAATTATTAGTAATCTTGGAGAGAGCAGTTTTAGTCAAGTGGAAGAGTGGGAGGTCACATTATAAGGGATGTGGAAATGATGGGAAGGTGAAGAAATGGAACTGATAAATGTAGAAGATGGGGGTCTTCAGAAAAGTTTTTGACATTCATCTAGGTCAATAGCTTGATGGGATGGCAGGACCAAGAGAAGTTTTTTTTTTTACCTAACGGGGGACCTCAGTAGATTTCCCAGTAACTGAGAGCCACTGGATAAAAGACACTGAAGACAACAGAGAAACAGAATGGTGCAAATTCCTGAAGGAAAGAGGAAGGGATTCAAAGACACAAGTGCAGGTATTGTCTTTGTCTAGACGAAGGTCCGTTTCATTAGAAATTGGAATTCTCTTTAGGAAAAATGGGTGGTTTGCAAAGTATTTTACATATGTTACCTCATTAGATCCTCTCAAGAACCCTGAGAGATGATACTACAATGACGCCCATTTTACAAATGAAGAAAATAAGGTACAAATTAGTTATTTGATGAGAATCACAAAGAAAGGCTGATGACCTGTAGTATATGTTGTAGAAAGGATACTTTTCCAAGTATAGGTTGAAATGGATAGCCACCAATGTCTCTTTCAAATCTAGAATTCAGTCACTGTGAAATTACTCTACTTGAATTTGAATTGTAAGAGATAGTGTCACAAACTCTTCTATCAGACATTCTTTGACTACTTTTTTCTCTTATAGACACAAAATACTTGCTCAGTTATTATCAATCATTCTCCAGTTTGCTTTTTAAATCCCAGGGTCTTTTAAAACACCTATATTTCTTTACAATCATAGCCTCTGTATCAAGGTTCAGCACCTCTCCTCTCAATCAAACTCTGATGGGTTGCATTTGCAAAAAGTTGCATTCAATGTACATATCTTACTCTACCATTATGCTTTCCTTAGATGATTAACACTTTTTGTTTTTGTTGTTCAGTCTTCTCAGTCATGTCCAACTCTTCATGACCTGATTGGAAGTTTTCTTGGCAAAGATACTGGAGTGGTCTGTTATTTCCTTCTCCAGCTCATTCAGGTGGCTTGCCCAGGGTCACACAGCTATTAAGTATCTGAGGCAGGATTTTAATGCAAGTCTTCCTGACTCCAGACCTGGAAATCTTCTGTTCTTTATAGTTGTTATGGTGGAATCATCTTTGACTTATTTCTCCTTTACAACCTATTTATTACCAATTCTTACTTGATTTTTTGGCTTTTTCTTAATCACATTTTTATACTCTTAGTCATATTTAGTGCCTCACCTATCAGTGCCTCACATATATACCAGATTAACATTTTTAAACAGACTTAATTATTCTAGCTTCATTTCCTCTTGTGCCTCAGTCTTCCAAATTTATCCTAACACGAAAAATAAGTTTGCAAATATTATCTCATTACCCTCCATCTCAAAACCTTTACCTCTCAATTGTCACATAAATTAAATTAAAATAAGTAACCATAGGCTTGATCCCAATTTCTGCCCACTCCTTACCTGTTTATCTATCTTCCATCTCTTTTACTATGATTCATTTTCTTTGAATCATCCAAGTTAATCTATTTACCTCCTACACATGGAGCTCATTCATATTTGCTTTAAGGAGTCATCATTAAAGAAGGTCTCTTTGAGTATTTTAGAGATCTGTTTTAGTTCTTATACTACTTAACATTTTTATCACTGTTAGATAAAAGCAGATAACACATTCTTAACAAATATACACCTGACACAAAGGTTCAGGAGAAATAGCTAACATATTAAGAGGATTCAAAAAGATTTGAGAAACTAGAATGTTAGACTGAATATAATGGAAATTAATGGGGTAAGTTAAAAATAAATTTCACAAGCTGAAGATGGGGAGGCATTGAATTTTGTTTGCCTTTCTAATTTTATTATTTATTTATTTTAAAGAAATTGCATTATCATTTATATAAACATTTTGTTATTTTTATTATTTCTTGGGTCTAAAACATCATATCTGGCCAGTGTGTTAGGATTTATATATTAATACATAATTAGAACACACTGATATTTAGATATTTTGAACATTTTTTGCTTTCCTATTTACAAAATCTCAGACTTTAATATGGTTTTAAATAATTAAAAGAAAAAAGCTTAATTTTAATTCTCATTACTTCCCATACAAAACTTTTAATTATTAATAGCTGAGATAAATCATTTGTCATTGATTTTATAAGATTCTTTATCTACAGTATTATTTTTTTTTCCAGTTCACAGGTATATTCATTACTACCAACTAAAATGGAACACTTGGAAAACGACCATTATTAGGAATCATATTGTACCAATACCCAAACTTGCTACTTTTTACAGGACACACATTTAGTTTAATTATTTAAATTTAATCAATTAAAAATAATTATTTAAGCCTAATTTTCCTCTAAAATTAACAAAGCGTAATTTTATTTCAAATTAAGTTAGTAAAAATAAATGGCGCATGGATAGTAAAATGGATTAGAAACCAGTATCCAACACTATGCTGTTTATAAGAGACATTCTTGAAATAGAAAACAGAATACATTATAATTCAGATCAAGGAAAAAAGAGAGAGGTAGCAATCATGATCTCTTAAAAAGCAAAAGCAAAATAGACCCAATTAAAAGAGATAATCAGGGAAACTACACTTTCCTAAAAAGGTACCACAAACAATGAAGCAATATCAGTACTAAAGGTATATATACCAAATGGCATAGCATTCAGATTCTTGAAAGAAAATTAAATTAATTATAAGAGGAAACAGAGAGTAAAACTATACTAGGAGGGGATTTCAATTTATCCCTCTCAAACCTAGATAAATCCAATAATAACATAAATAAGATAAACGTTAAATAGATAAATAGAATTTTAGAAGTTAGACATGATAGACATTTGGAGAAAATTGAATGGGAATAGAAAGGAGTATGCCTTTTTCTTAGCTATATACGGCACTTCAGAAAAACTGACCATGTATTAGGGCATAAAAACCTCACAAACAAAGGAAAAATAGCAGAAATATTAAATGTACTTGTTCAGACCATAAGGCAATAAAAACTACTTTCAATAAAGGGCTTTGGATCAAAAATCATTTGGAAAGTAAATACTCTAATCCTAGAGAATGCGTGGTTAAAGAACAAATCACAGAAACAATAATTTCACTGAAGAGGATAACAACAGTGAGACAATACACTAGCATTTGTGGGATGTAGCCAATGCAGTAGATGAGGAGAAATTTATATCTCAAAATGTCTACTAGAGACAGCAAGGACACGCATGCTCACATACAAATCAACGGAAAAAAAAACAAACCTAGAATAAGAACAAATCAAAAATCCCCAATTAAGCAACAAAATAGAAATCCTAAAAAAAAATTTTTAAAAATCAAATCCTGAAAAAAAGAAAATCAAAGGTTTCTAAAAACAAAAGTTTTAAAACCCCCACTGAACTAATAAATTAAACTAAGAGCTGGTTTTATGAGGAAAAAAATAGACAAATCACTGGTTAATCTGATTACAAAAAAGGAGAAAATCAAATAACAAGTTATCAAAAATGAAAAGGCTGAATGCACTACCAATGAAGATGAAATTAAAGCAATTATTAGGAGCTACTTTATCCAATTATATGCCAATAAAACAGATAATCTAAATGAAATGGATGAACATTTACAAAAATATAAATTGCCCAGATTAACTTCTTTCATGGTCTTGATTCTTCGTCATAATGGGTGGTGGTGTTGTTAAAATTCTGACTTTCCAAGTTAATAAAACCATAACTGCCTCCAACTATATGCATTAATTAACTTACAGTAATATTTAGCTCTTTTATTTTCACAGGACTTTAGCTTCTGACAAATATATCATCATTCTTTCCTACAAAAGCATATATAATTGTTTCAGTTCTCTAAACCTATCAAAATAAATAATTCTGATATGCTCTTAACCAAACTTCGTAGGTTCTACCCCTTCTTCCCACTTCTTTCAAATTTCGACAAGCAAAAAAATCAGTATCTTAGCTCCCAAAAATTACCATAGAATTTTTGAAGTCAGAAGGGATGTTAGAGACAATCTAATCCAATCATTATTTTATAGGTATGGAAACTAACTCCTAAAGCAAAGACTCAAATGACTTGCCAAAGGACATACATAGATTTAACCTCGAAACTAATGCTAGAATCCAAGTCTCTTCAACATATTATGTTCATACTGATGGCCCATTGATATGATCTAAGTATATATATATATCTCATATATATATGTATATATACACACATATTTATAATATATAGATGATACATATGTCATATATATGATCTAAATATATTATGCTACTGATCTTTTTTATTCTAAGTATAGATCCCACTTACAATTTATTTCTGTGCACAAAAATCTGACCAAGGTTGGGAGATATTAATAGGAAATATTAAAGTGATAACTAAAACAAAACTAAGAGACATTTATGAGGTGAGGATAATTATTTTTAATATTCTCATAACTCATCATGACTAAAATAGTGGAACAGTTACATCTTTCATTTCTAAGTTAAAAAGATGCCTGCCAACTAAAGTGAACCCAACCCAGCCTGTAGGCAATCAGGGAAAATACTAACTTTACTCCTAAGCCATGATCAACACAGCAGTTTTCTCTAAAAATATTTTGCATTTAGTCTCTAATCAAACTTTTCAATATAAAGCAAAATGAACAAGATAAAAATATGGCAAAACAAGAAAAATCATACAAGTGCCTGTACATTTATAATGCAAATACAAATAACAACTTAAGATACTCAGTTATTGTCATTTAACAGTTGCAGAACTTAGCATAAGAAGGCCTATTTTTCCTAAGGGGACCCTCTTCTCCTAGTGCAGCCACAGGACTTGGGGAAATTCCTTGCTACCTTCTTACCCTAATCACAGCGTTTTCTTTTAGCTAGATGTCAGAGGGGATGGCTAGACTTGGTTTGAGAGCACCCAGAGGGATTTGTGGAGAGAATGGGAATTGGGGGCAAGACAGAAAACTGACAGACCAGAGGGGATCTGCTTCTCTTGATACTAAAGTTCCTTGACCACCTCCTCCTGAGGTTTCTCAGCTTTTAGGAGTTGGCTTGCTGTGGTTAGGGCCATGTCAGAGACAGAGATTCCACTGCCAAAAGTCATTCCAATAGAGAATCTGAGACGTCTTGATGAAATAAAATTGTTTAGGGTTAAAAAACAAAGGAATTGAGCATAAGAGACTTTTAACATATTTCTTGATAGATACAACAAAAGATACTATCAATAGCAATGTTAGGAAAATTGTTTTAAGATTTTTTCTAACTGCTCTTTGATAGATTTTACTACCTTTTCTCCCTACTCTGTAGGTGTCTAAAGTCTGCTGTCCTGATTGATGAGTCCTTCACCAATACTATTATTTTATGAGAGTCCACTCCTCTGCTATGCTCACTATACTACCAGTTTGACTTATTCTCCAGATTTCCCATCAGGAGCTTTTACTACACTATGTATACCTCCCTCTTTGGAACTCCTTTTTACCTTTGCTTTCTTCCACTCAAATGTAAGTTACTTGAGTACAGGAAATGTCTTGTTTACCTGCATTTATATCTCTAACACTTAATAAATTCTATCTACCTATGTATCTATTTGTCTATCATCTACCTACTATTGATTATTGTAAAGCCAATCAGCAGTAGATTTCTGAGAGAATGCTATTGTGAGGAGCTTTTAAGATTCGGATTACACAGTATTAGTGAACACTCTGTTTATTCCATTACAAATCTTTATTCAGTACAATGTTCACAGTTTCAACAGTTCACAATATTATATACAATCTTCAGAACAAGGAAAGTCTCTATATTATATCTTATTTCAGAAAGACACAATATTTAGAACAAGGAACAAAAGAAAAATCCCCTGGTTTCCCTAAGGGGGAAACCAGCTTAACACTTAAAGATTCCATCAGCTTAACACTTAAAGATTCAATCAATCAAATAACAAAGGAATGACCTAGTTTCCCTAAAAGGGAATTGATTCAATCTACAATTCACAATATACTGATCTTCCACCCCTGGGGTAACCATTAACTTTAGTTTCTAAATAAAGTTCTTAGACAACCACACAAATCCTTCCACCTCTTGATTTCCAACAAACCTCAGTTTAGTCCAAGGGGAGGCCTTTTCTTCACTTTGACTCTGAGTGGTCTCTCTGATTCCCTGGATCCCCTTCCCTGGTCCCAGCTCCCTCCTGAATCTGCCAGACAATCACCTAGATTCAGGAGCTGAAAGCTTACAGGTTCTCGTCCAGTCCTCAGGGATGAACAGCTCCCAGGTCCTTGTCCTCTGCAAACATCAGTTTTGTCCAAGGGGAAGCC
>CM053595.1:234018930-234034007 GCA_028646575.1 Pseudocheirus occidentalis
CTTCCTTCCTTCCTTCCTTCCTTCCTTCCTTCCTATTTTAACTTTTCCCCTCTCCTTTCCTACTCCCTTGTAGGCTCTTCTATTTTTGAGAGCGCAGAGGTCCCCTTTCCCTCATTGTCCGCCCTTGATTTGATGCTAGAGCTGCACACGTTCTTCTTATCACTCTACTGCCCCCACCCCAAACTCTTTCCTGTACCCTCCTATGTTGTACTGTTGTCTCACATGTCCCGCAAAAGAAACATTCACCTGTAGGCAGGGTGTTTTCAGGTTCTGTTCTTAACTGACCTCTGTGCTCCCTTTCACTATTACTTCAACTACATTTGTGCCTAGCTATATTGGTCTGCCTCCCATCCTAATGCTAGTGACCCAGGGGAGGAGGCGGCTTATAAGAATAAAGTAAGGAAGGGAAAGAAATCTTGTGGGAGTCCCACTTCCTATTCCAGGCAGCACCTCATCCTACCTCCTCCTCTTTGGTAGGGGTGGTGAATAATGACCCCAGCCTTACCTGTCTCTCTAAGAGTCCTACAGCCCCAGGAACAAGGAGCTGGGTAATGGAGTGCTTTGGGCCGCAGCATGGGGGTCTCTGCCCCCCATCCCTGATCCCAGGGGATTTTTCTGTTATTTCATAAGGACAAAATCAAAGAAAGAGCATGTCAGAGATTTTTTTTTAATGTACATTTAGAAAGAAGTCTCCTACTGGTTTTTCTCTTGTAATTTTGTCGCTGTCCTTGCCTCTTGAATTTATTCATTTCTCCTTTATTTCTGTTATTTGGTTGTTTGAGAAGCAGATATCTCTTCAGTTCTGGTTTTGTTTCAAAAAATATTTCAGTCTCCTCTGTGTTATTGTTCATCCATCTTTGTGCTGTGTGGTTTAACTCAGATTTTTGTGATAGATCACCCCTGTCTGCATCCTAAGCTCCATTGCTTTTCAGAACACATTCTTTTCCCTCCTCCTTTTTTAGTGGGTGTTGAATAGTTTTGAGTTACTTGAATATTCTTTCCTTTATATCTTTCTCTTGATGGTTTGTAAAACTTTTTTCTGGATTGAATTATTAAGTTTAACCACTGTATGTTTTGAAGTTTGTAGCCTTTGGGTTTTTTGTTTTAGTTTTTTTTTGGGGGGGGAGATAATTTGTGAATTCTCTGAATTGGAATTTTATTTTATGTATTCAAAATTTCTAGAAATTCTTTTCTATTATTTTCTTTATCATGATGTTAAGGTTATTTTGTCATATCCTGTTTTTCTGAGAGACCTATGATACTTAGGTTGTCTTTGAAGAAAAAGCATCTTTTCTTCAAGATAAGTATTTTTTTAATTGCATAGTGAGTATATATTCTTTTAATGTTCCTGGCTTTTTGCTTCTTTTCTTCTAGGTTATCCTTATCGTTCATTCTTTTTTTTCCTTTGGTGAGGTTTGCCATTGCAGATTCAAGTTTTTCCGTTCTCTCCTCTCCCCCCCTTTTTTTTTTGATGTGCAGTTCATAAATTGTACTCTTATAATTCTGATTCTTCTTTTAAAGGAATTTTAGATACTAGACAACTAAATTAGACAATGTCTAATTTAAAGGAATAGCATGTTGTAGTTCCATGTTGTCATTACACAGAGTTCTCTTTCTCATCAAGTGTTGCATCATTTTCTTGAGTTCACTTATTACATCTGGAAGCTATATATTCTTACTGTTAATTCTTCTGTTTTTGTTCAAGGTCTTTGAGACTTCTTCATGAAATCTTTGGTACTATCAGTCTCTCTTCTTCCCCCTTATTTGCCATATCACTTCCTGACTCCCTGTTCTCTGACCTGAGCTTTCCCTAGTTGCTGGATCTCAAAGCTTCTTAGCCTCCTCCCATTCTTGGTAATTCACTGTTCACCAGCGTACGTCTTTTCCCCAGTTGACTTTTGGGTAATGAGAACTGGACCCAGCTGGATGCTGTGTTTTTACCTGCATGAGTGCTGTACAACCCCTCTCACACACAATGGTAACCAGTCCCAACGCCTCTGTGACTTAATTCTCTCGCCTAGCACTGACAGTTCAGCTGTTTGCAGTGCTGGTGCTATCAGGTTCTAGTCCCTGGCATGCTTTTACCCAAGGCTTGAGCAAAATTCCATAGCCTAGAGTTGTGTCGCCATGGCAATAGAAAGAAGGAGGGGGGACCAGAATGTAAGAGGGAACTGTAAAAAACAATTTTTATGTATTTTTTTGCAATTACATTTTAAAACAATTTTTAACATTCGTTTCTTAAAATTTTGAATTCCAGATTCTTTCCTTCCCTTTCCTCTTCCCTCCTTCAAAAAGCAAGAAATTTGATATAGACTATAAATAAGCAGTCTCATGCAAAACATATTTCCATGTTAACCAACATGGTGAAAGAAAACACAGACCAAAAAAAAAAAAAGTTTCTTAAAAGTATGCTTCTATCTGCATTCAGACTCCATTAAGTATTTTTTAAAAATAAGCCCTTCAGGATTGTCTTGGATCATTATGTGGCTGAGAATATATAAGTCATTCATAGCTGATCATTGTACAATATTGCTGTTATTGTATGTGGTGATCTTCTCATGCTGTTCACGTCACTGGGAGTTGTTTTTGATATAAGCTTCTGTTGTGTCCTTGGCTCTGTTAATGTATCTTTGTTGCCAGTAGTGCCAGAGGTAGGGGAGGGGTGCTGAGTGAGTTCAGGGTCAGTAAGTGTTGGTTTCTGGTTTGGGTTTTTTGTTTGTTTGTTTGTTTTTACCTTCTTTTGGATTCTGGGTATCCTAGGCCATGGAAACAACTGAAGTTACTTTATCTTTGGAACCTAATTTCTATTTTGGAAAGGTGTTGGGAATAGGAGAAAATGTCTAGTTTGCAATCTTGTCATTCACATGACCCTGACATTTCTTCATTTGTTTTCTTAAAAGGTATTTACTGTTTATAAAGGGAAAAAAATTTTTAAGTGAGACCAGTTAATGATTGTATTATATAATCTAAATTGATCATTATTATCTTGACTTGTATTATTCACTAAGATGTTGTCATAACATAAATATAATTTCAAGCCAAATAATCTATTTAATTCTGAACTTTTCCTTATATTTGTATTGATAGACTTGAGTTTTTCAACTAAATGTGATAACACCAGAGGATTTATTTTTTTGTCTAAATCTGTGATATCATTGTACAAACTTTAACCTTACCATAGATACCATTGTCTGTATCTCTAAGAAGTTAAATGACTTGCTGTGGGTCAACAAGCCAGGATGTGTTAGGAAAAAAATACTTAACACAGTTTTTCTCCTTCCTCCAAGGCATGCATTCTTTTTCTTGAATGAAAGTTGCTTTGAATTAGGAACCAGGTAGGTGTTCTCTCCTCCCTACCCTGTAAGATTGTTTTTAGAATAAAATGAGATAATAGATGTGAATATACTTTGAAAACTAACTTGACATGAAAATATAAGATATATAATATTGTCATATAGGAGTTACAAAATCATTTCTTTTTTCACATAGATCAAATCCTTTTTATGAACCCAAACTAACTCCTACTGCAAATAATTGGGTGAGTCCAGCTCCAGAACCAGAAACTGAAAAGAAAATGAAAAGAAAGGCCCCGGAACCACCAGGACGCTTCCCCAAAACAGAAGGAAGGAGAAGTGAGAATCCTGTTGTTTCTGTAGGAGCAGATCTCCTATCTTCTCCTAAGGTAGGCTTTGGGATTTAACAAAGAGTTGTAGTATTTGCTTTTTTATGCCTTTTATTCTAAATTTAAACAAAAAGAAGCAAGAGACATGTTTGACCATATTGTTACTTAAGCAAATCCATTTTGTTGGAACTTTAATGTACATATTGCTATACATTATTTCCACACCAAAACGAACATATTAGTTGCCTGTCTAAGATTTTGTGAGTGTTTCTTTGAAGTTAGTGGGAAAAAAAAGCCCAAACAAAGGCAATTATTGCATTGTTGGCAGCTGTGGGTAAAAAGAAGGCGTTCTAATATGTGTGGAACCATTTTTTTTTATAGTATAGAGTAGTGGTTCTCAACCTTCCTAATGCTGCATCTCTTTAATAGTTGAATGTGGGTGTGCCTGCATGTGAGCGGACCTGCCTAGAGACTGAGAGAGGAGCAGTGTCTAGGTTTCTAAGACCATTGGAAATGTGTTTTCAGATGATCTTAGGTGGCCCCTGTGACCCCTGTGAAAGGATTGTTCCACCCCAAAGGGGTTGCAACCCACAGGTTGAGAACTGCTGGTATAGAGGAAAGAATAGAAATCATCTTCTAATAAAGCTACTGGGTTCAGTAATATTTCGTTGAACTAAGATTTCCACTTGAAAAAGTTGTTTTCTGATTGACTAATACTCACTTAAAACTTGGTCTAACAGCCTTTTTTTTACATGGAGTTTAATGCATAATGATTATGTGGAATGAGAAAGGAAACAGGTTTTAAATTCTGAACAGAACCTGAAACTTCTACATAATTTAAAGAGTAGTGTTCTGCTTGAAGTAAACATGTTGGCATTTTGTAATTGTAAGATATCTAGATTCTTCAGTCTGTGCTTAACTCTTCGTATAATTCTATAGGTAATGCTTTTTTTAACCTCCTAAGAAGTAGGCCTTTTTTTTGTTCTACACATTTGAAGTCGTATTTCAAAACCACTTTTACTTTTGAAGATTTGTAATCAGTCAAGACTAACAATCAAACTTTAGAAGAATTATATATAAGATGTTGGGGGACAACTTTGTGTATTTTTTCTTTTTCCTTGTATAAGCTTCCAGTTGTGTTTGTACATGTACTTGATCATTTGCAACTTGCAAGTAAAATTTCTTATCAAAATTATATGTGCCTTTGTATATAAATATGTGTGTCCCAATTAAATACTAGAGTTTTTTTTTTCTCCTTATGGCCTGTGATTTATATTATTTTACTTGACAGTTTGGATATGAAGTAAACTTAGTTTAAGCAAATGATATATATTTTAATAGTTTACAGAATTCATAAATTAAGGAGGATTAAGTACTATATTTCACAAAGTGATCATTTTAAATAGACATTAATGAATGATTTCTGTTTGTGTATATTTGATTCACCCTCTTTTAGAAATATAGCTATTAAAGCAAGGTTCTCTTTAAGAAAGTTAATGTTGGTAGTGTTGATTCTAATAGCCCAGTCTTCCTTCCTAGTTACTTCTTAGTTACAAATGCTTAAGTTGTTGAATTTAAGATAGAAAAAAGTTCTTGCTCTATAATATTAAGTGTGTGTGTGTGTGTGTATGTGTGTGTATGAAATGAACATACCTAACTACTGAGGGCCCAGACTCTAGGCCATTATGACCACTAGGACCTGGCCTCCCAATCTGACACAGGACTTAGAGAGTGGAGACTTGTCTCTCCCTTTACTTTTCCATCAAAGGTTCCAATGAACATAATCCAATTAACATCTGTCCCTGCTAGGGAAGAAGGGTAAGTGAATATGCTATCCTATAACAAGCTTATATCTTGAATACATGAAATGTATCCCTTTCTTCCTCCTGATTCCAAGAATCTGTAGTTTCCTTCGATTGGTATCTCCTACAGGAAACCTATCCTTATTTCTGCTCCCCTCAGTTGCTACCTAATGCTCTTTGCTCAGAAATTAGTTTGTATTTACTTTATAAAAATTTTATATTTATGTTTGTTTGTATTGTTTCTTTCCAGTGAAATGTAAACTCCTTGAGATCAGATACTTTTCCCCTTTTTTTCATATTTTAAAAACTCAGCTTCTGGCATAAGCTTATCACATTTAATAAATACTCTTTAAATAAATGAAAGATGATACTGAACCATTAAGAAAAAGGTTATATTTTATTCATTATCCTCTATTTAAGAAAGCTGGGTTCTGTGTTTTACATTTTAGAGTTTTATCAGAAATTATTAAAATGAAAAGTTTTCATGCTAGCAAAGTTTTATCAATGCTAAACACTATTCTCCTACAAGAAAAAGGACGTTATTGTGTCTGCATATCAACTTGGCAATGTCTTTCAAATGTCTGGATTGTGCATGTCACACATCTTTTATATGCGTAGAAGTTGATTTACTTAACAAGTAGCAACTGTTTTTGATAGGGACTCTCAGCAATAGAATTTTAAATGCCATTGATTATCCTTATGAGCAAAAAATAAGCACAAATAAAATAATAAAAATATTTTGTTAATATACATTAATAAAACACTCAGATTAGTACTTTAAGAATAAATGCATCCTCACAGACTTTGAATCTACCTGTCATAGATGGACTAGTAATCATTGGCCATATTTATATAGTACTTTAAGGTCTGCAAAGGTATTTGTGTTGTATTATTTAATCTTCACAACAAATCTGAAAGATTTTTGGAGTCTTATTATCCCCCTTTTAGGCCCAGAGAGGTTAAATGAATGCTCATCTTAACATAACTAATAAGGGTCCAGGGCAGGATTATGGAGCAATTTTTTTTTTTAGAATCAACAATAAATAAAAATAGAATCTGGTATAGTTTGCCATACATTTAGGTAAGTGAAGTTTTTGTTGCCAAAAATTATGAACTAGTATTTGCCTTTTCTCATATTTTCCATAAAGGATGCAAGTATACATATCATTTTCATAAAAATTTTGTGCAATAGAGAAAGTAGGCATATGTGTTTGTAGTGTTGACATCATCTTGATTACTTTTTTTAGGAGAGAATAATAGGTACATTCCCCTCCTCACCTTCCCTCTCTCCCCCTACCCAGTGTAAGGTGGTAGATAAAGTACTAAGCTTGAAGTTAGGAAGTCCTATGTACCTATATTCAGATTCAACTTCTGATATTGACTGCTGTTATAACCGTGGAGAAAGGAGGAGCAGAGAAATACAAATAATACATTTCAGTGAAAGATTCCTAGTAGTCATCAGATTCCTTTAATTTCATTAAACTTTTTTTTAAGTTTGTATTAAGAGGGATGAAGAAAAAAGAGGAATATATGAGAATTAACAATGGAAGAAAATACACAGTTGAAGATCATAGAAGTGAATGTGAATGGGGCAAACTCACCCAAATAACAGAAGAAGGTAGCAAAATGGATAAGTGAAGTCTAAAAATATGTTGATTATAAGAAGCACACTTGAAATATAAATAATCAAAATGAAGAACTAGAGCAAAATTTATAGTATTTATTTATTCCTCCCTACCCCACTCCCTTACCTCTAAATGTTTTACTTCTGATCACCACCTCCTCTAGTTCTCCCCTTTTGTTCTCATTCTTTTTTACTTCCTTATAGGGTAAGATAAATTTCTTTATCCAACTGAGCATGTATGTTATTTCCTCTTTGAGCTAATTCTGATGAGGATAAGGTTTAAGCTTTGCTTGCCACCTTCCCACCCCAGATCTTCCCCTATATTATAATATGTCTTTTGTGTCTTTTTTATGTGAGATAATTTGCTCCATTCTATCTCTCTTCTTCCTCCAGTGCAATCGTCTTTCTCACACTCCCCCCTCTTTTTTTTTGGAGTATCATCCCATCAAAGATTGAAATTGTTTCCTACTTATTTTATTTTGTATATTTTATACATTGTCTTTTCCATTTGAATTTACAGACCCTTGAGAATAGGCATTTTTTAGGTCATTGTATTCTTAGTGCCTGGTACATATTAACCACTTAATAAATACTTAATGATTGGTCTCTTTCAGTGGCATGTAAACTTCTTTAAGGCAGGGACACATTGACTTGTTTATCTTTGTATATGTCTGCCTCAAAGCCTCAATCTCTAAAGAATATTTATTGAACCAAATTTAGAATTTTAGATATATTTCACATCATTGAAGTAGGACATTATTAATACCCTATCTCTTTGTATAAAATGACATTGCCTTGGTTCAACATATTTTAATGACATTTGACACAAAACATTTCTTACAATTCATCTTTTCCAATCCATTTTCATTTACATATCTTCTTGGATTCCAAAAGGGTGACTGTCACACAGTGTAACAAGACTGAGAAAAAGTAGAAAAATGATTATAGGCATTAGAACTGGAAGGAATCTTCAAAGTAATGTAGTCTAACTCCCCCATTTTACAGTACATTAAACAGAGACCTGAAAAGGTTAAAAGATTCACTCAGACACTAAATGGTAGAACTGGAATTTGAATTCTGGTTCTCTAATTTCATATCTAATACTCTCTCCCTTATATACTATACAAATTCTTCAATAAATGATCCCTAGGTTATATGCTTCATTGAAAATATACTACATACTGTCATAGAGAAAGCAAAAATGACAGTTTCGAAAGTGAGCAATAATTATTTATGATGTGGAGTTCACTTTTATTCTTTTAGTTTATTCTTTTATCAGGTGAAAGAAAGGTTTTCCATTGGCCAAGAACTACAAGTGACAAATGTGCATAATAAAGGCAGGGTTCATAGATGGATAAAGAACCTTACCTTCTTAGTTTACCTTTTTATTTCTGGTTTAAATTCTTTTGCCTGAGAAGCCTAAGAAAAAGAGATATTTTACCCTGATTATATTGTTATCCATAGCAGAGGACTATGCTCTCCACCCAGACATAGGCTTAATCTTAGTCTGGGTGAGCTATGCATATTTTTTTGTTATCTAGATGCGTTGACTAAGACTAAAGAGCTATGGATTTGCCCTTATTGCTGAAAGGTTCTGTCTAGCCTTTCTTGCTTCAAAATTTGGCGATAGAGAGATTATCTCAGGCCCTGGTAGTATGAAACAGTTCTCAGCAGTGTATATACTCCTAAGCATTCATTGATCACAAAACCATAAGAGATCAGCAGAGCAAAACCTCAAAGAGATGACCATTCCCAGAAGCTACTGTATGTTAACAGGAGTAAAACAATTCTCTGCCGAGACTCCATGCCTAACAGTCCCCAGGAACCTTGAGACCAGTATGATCTAGTGGAATAACTCATCTAGGAGATACCATGAGAATAACACAGTGACATTACCAAAAGACATCAGTACTCCTATAACATGCTTCATAAATGTTACCTGGCCATAGTTAATTCCTTTTTGTATGTGCCCCTCATTCATTACCATCATGCCCATTCTCACCCCAGCGGTGTGTATATTTGTAAAAGAGTGTGCCTTAAGTTTGTGGCAGGAATGTTTTATTTTAACTTTCCTTACTTTGCTGTTTCATGAAATACCTTTGCTCTGAATTAATTGTGTTCCCCAGCTAGCCAGAAAAAAAGTAAATATATCAGTTGGGGCTCGAGTTTGGTTTTGAATGAATTTTAAATCATAAAGAAGCAGCTCTCTGAAGATGAGAGTTCTTGATAGCTTTTCAAAGTATCCATGAAGTCAAAACTTTTTATAATTATACTAAGACATTTTAATTTCTAATATAGTAAATATCCATAGTTATAACCCAAGTAAACAAGAAGCTATTTGGGGGAATCTGCAATAATGTTTAAGAGTGTAAAGGGGTCGTGAGATCTAGTTTGAGAATCATGTCCATACAGTACTTTGAACCTAGGTATTCTTGGGGAGTGGAGTGAAAAGGAGTTGTCTTGGGTGCTACATTTATGTTCCTAATTAAAGAGGACTCAATAATTAGTAGGTTTAATGTTTTGGAGCTTGAGATTTGGAACCAGGAACAACTAAATTAATTCAAATCCTGCCTCTCTCACTTACTAGCTTAGTCACCCTGGGTAAGTCACTTAACTCCTTCTAGCCTTAGTTTCTTCATCTTTAAAATAGGGATACTAATAGCACCTACCTCATTTTGTGTGAGGATCAGATGAGATAACGTGTAAAGCCCTTTGCAAACCTTAAAGTGCTATATAAATACTAGCTCTAGTCAAGATTATCTGAATAGTGTTACTGTTGCACAGCAAATTCATTTTTAAATTTGACAGCTCTTCTAGCACTCTGATTATTTGCTCTTCTGATAGCTTAGCTCTTTATTCTCCCTTGGCATTTAATTTGATCTGTTTTAAAACTTAAACCACTTCCACTTTTTGCCCTCGGGAAGATTTAAAAGGGGTCACCTCTGTTTTAAAACTGGTGCTTTGCATTCATTTGAGAAACAAACTGTCTTTTTCCAGCTTAGAGTATGCTACAGAGAGGAATTGAGAAAGGTTCCCACTGGGAATACTGGACAACTTTATCCTATATCATTTTGTTTAAAGTTCATTTTCAGAATGAAATATAGACAATACTGAAGTGTAAGTGAAAAAAACAAACCCAGAGCCAGTCTATCATCTCCCATCACCCATGTCTCTACTCTCCTCCATTAGTATAGATAATTCATTCAGCAAGTATTTTTTATTTACTTATTATTTACCAGGCGTTGTGCTAAGCTCTGGGGTTACAGAAGCAAAATTCAACCATCCTTGGCCTCTGCCAGTTTATGTGTGTGAAAGTGAACATTCAAGGGTGATTCCTAAAGTCGTGAACTTACGTGACTAGTAGAATGGTGTCTCCCTCAACAGAAATTGGGAAGTTAGGAAGGTCAGAGGATTTGGGGGAAAAGATAATGAGTTCTGTTTTAGACATGTTTGTTTGAAACATCTGTGGGAGATCCAGGTAGGAGATAACTAGTAGGAAGTTGGTAATATAAAACTAGATTTCAGATGAGAGACTGAGGCTAAATATGTAAATCTTGGAGTCGTTTGCATAGAAATTATGGTTGAACCCATGGGAATTGTTGAGATCACCAAGAGAGAGTAATATAGAAAGAAGAGAAATGACTGTACATTAAATAATTTAATGCTGAGAAATACAGAGGAAAATGATCTGTAAGATTGCACAGAGTTATTGGACTATTTTGTTTAGTGTGCCAAGACACACTTAAGATAAACCTGAAATTATAGCCATTTTACATATAGCATATGTATAGCATATTATATAGTATGGATTTAGTTTTGCTGAAACTACTTGTCTGACATACTTTTTGTATAAACTGCAACTATAGAAAGGTCTGAAGAACAAAGTCAGCCCATATGGATTTGAATAGAAGCCTCAAAAACAATTAAAATAGAATTGATTTAAAGGATCAGTTGGATATCACACATAATGCTTTGTCTATTATGGGGTACATATGAAGAGTTTGATAAAAAAACAGTTAAGCTAAGGGCTTAGGTCACTTTTGTCTGTTAATTGGTTAACGTTACCAGTTTATCTCTTACCAAATAACTATATGGCATTTAAACTATTTTAAATATTTGGATTAAGACTTGTAATCTACGGATTAATAAATGCACAACGGCTTTAATGTCTTTAAGGGTATGTTGGCATTTTCTTTACAAATCCCATTGTAGGTAGGGCATTACTTTCTGGAAGTTTGATCAAGAGTCTTTTTGTAAAGGGTCATTAAAAATAACTAATGTGTTAAATGTGGTATAAATTAATTTCATAAATTGTAAATTCCATAGAAATTATCAGTCTAATTGTTTTGTTACTAGTTGTTTTCCAATTGGAAGTATAAAAGTTATGATTCTAAAGGTTATGAAAGGATTGCATTAAGAAACAAAACTTAATCATTGATAATGTTTCATTTATGTAATATGAGTAAACTGGAAGTTTATTCATGGTAGAATTTGAATACATTATTTGATAAATGCATAATTAAATTTGCAGATACAGCACTGCTACTTCTCTAAACTTATAAGCTATGAATTCTTGAGGGTTATTAGTAATTATGTGGTTTAAAAAGGAAAAAAAGTACATTTGTTTTTTTTTAGTTGCCTATAAGTATGTTTTAAAACATTTTGTCAGTTTTCCCTTTTATAAAGGACCATCGACATGTAAAATATATATCAATATTAAAAGACAAGCATAAAGAGAATATTCATTAAAAGAATATTGTTTTAATAAACTTTTTTTTTCTTTCATTGTCTGACATCAGGCCTGAGGTAGTTGTAGAAAGGGTAAAAAATAGCATCTGCCTTCAACTTTTCCTAATATTAAAAAAGAGAAAATGCAAGGGTAACCTAAAAAGTGTTTTCTAATAACTTAAGAAAAAAACTTATGGGGTTAGATCTTGTCTAATTCAAAATGTAAAGTCCTTGAGTCCAGTGATAAATAATCTCATTACACTGTGTATATTCTAAGCCAGGGGTGGGGAATGGATGGCCTTGAGGCCACATGTGGCTTTCTGGGTCCTTGGGTGTGGCCTTTTAGTCCAAGTTTTACAGAACAAATCCTTTTATTTAGGGGAATTTGTTCTGTAAAGTTTGGATTTAGTCAAAGGGCTGCACTTGAGGACATAGAGGGCCACAGCTTCCCCACCCCTGGTACTCTAACCCTTGGAAACCTGGGCTTATTAATCTTAAATCATATATTTATATTCATATAAGACTTTTGCTAAAGAATTCCAAAAACCTGTACAAAATGGAAGCTGAAAGCTATTAAGCACAGGAGCTACTTAGGTAGCACTGCAGCATTGCAGTGATGCACATAGCACCTCTTATCACTAGCTTGGACATGGAGTAAAGAAAAATTCTGTATCCTGCCAAAATTATAGAGGATTGACTGAAAATGATTACTTAACTAGGGACTTTGTCAGGACAAAGAGACAGCCCCACATAATGAAAAAGGACAGGATTGCATATTTTGAAGACATGGTTTTAGTACTGGCTCTGGCACCAAGTAGCTGTATGACCCCAAGACAAGCCATGCTGTCTTTCTGGGCTTCTATAAGGTAGATTAAATGATTTATAGTTTATAATATATTTAAATTCTAAAATGTGTTTTTAGTTTTTCTTGGCATCTAATCATGGACCATATAAACATTATGTATATGTTTAAAGCCAAGGGAAAAGCAAGATATTCACTTGAGGAGGGGCAAAAAGAATTCATGGGTTTTGCTTACAATACAGAGAGAATGATCTTGAGAATAGGTAGAACATTAAATTGGAAACAGGATAAAAAGGCCATAATGGGAAATAAGATGATAACAAGGATCATAGTGCATCCATAGTTTTCTAGCATATGAAAATTGTTTCACTAAGGAACATGAGGCAGAGAAAAGGGAAATATTTAGGGACTTCAGAATTCATTCATTTCAGTTGTGTCTGACTCTTCATGACCTCATTTGGACTTTTTTTTTTTTTCAAAAATACTGGAGTGGTTTGCCGTTCCTTTTCCAGGTCATTTTACAAATGAAGAAACTGAGGAAAAAAGAGTTAAGTGACTTGCCCAGGGTCACACAGCTAGTAACTGTCAGAGACCGGATTTGAACTCAGGAAGATGAGTCTGCCTGACTCCAGAATTCAATACCCTTGATATAATTGTGAAAGGGTTAGAATGTCAGTGCCCATTTGGGAAAATCAGACTTCATCCAAAAAGTGATCACTCTGACAGTGTGGCAGGATAATACTTGGATAAGGCAGTTTATTGTAATAGAGAAAATAAAAGACATATTCTGTAGCTTAATAGTATATCCTCATGATTCTTTCCCTAAATGGTACTAAATAACCTTTTTAGTAGATTCTGTGATTGACTCTCCCTGTGTATTCACTAAGATAGAGTGTGAGAGAGAAACTGAGTGTGTGAAAGAGATTATCCTAGAGCTTGGGTCTGGCTGAGCAAGGAAAGCATGACATGTTCTTTACTACCTTTATTGGTACAGACTTTGGGAAAGTGTTCAGACCTAGATGGAAGCATAAAAGAATATGTCTATAGACCATGCCAAAAGAAAAGTGCAGCAGTCACTGAAGAACCTTGGAAGCCACTGGCAAAATGTAGCCTTTGTTAGCTGAATCAGAAGTGAGTTAAAGTTGAAGGGGCCGCAGAGTTCATCTAGTTCAGCTTCCTCATTTTTTACACAAGAAATCCAGAGACATTAATTCACATGTTAGTGGTAGAAGTGAGACCTGAACCCAGGTCTCTTGAATCACTAGCTTGATTTATTTGACTCTTTTTATTTGTGATATGAACTGGCAATTTTTCAACAGTACAAATAACTGTGTTGGCAGGGGCCTTTTATGTAATCAGTTATAACAACCACTCGCTTATTAATGTTTTTCAGAGTTCTTTAACATGTATTATTTCACTTGCTCCTTATAACAAACATATAGCAGGCACCAGTACCCACATTTTATAGGTGATGAAGCAAACACACAATTGAAATAATTTGCCCAAGATCCTACAATTATTGACAGCTAGGATTTATGTCTTTTAGGTGCCAAACTTCAGGAAAATTCAGACTTAATAAAGAGATAAATTAATGGTGATTATTTATAATGCAAATGAGTTCTGTTTCAAAAAAGATTCCTTGGGACTCATAGGAAGCTTCTAAAAATTTTATGAATCATTCCTCTGCTGAAGCTCTCTTCTAATTCATCATCCGATGTGGAAATGACCCTGGAATCCTGCAGGCTTTGTCAGCAGAACTCAAATTCTAATAATGACATTACTGTATGTGTCCTCTTTGTCCATTGACCAGCCTAATCTCTGATAACCTCACCAGCAGGTTGACTACAAGGTCATAAATTTTTCAGCCACTAAACAACAATTCTTGAAGACTCTACTAAGTAGTTATAGAGGAATTCTAATCTGAAATTTCAGATCTTGAAATCTTGGCATGCAGATAGATCTTCACCAAGAGATTAATGAGTCAAAAAACTTCATGTCATCTGCCCACCTCCAGTCAAGAAAAGACTAAGCTAATGGAAAAAATAAAAATTAATTCACATAACTTTTCATAACACATCTTTTAGAGAAAGTAAAGTGATGAGGATCATATTTAGCTGGGAGGTTTTTTGTCATGTATTTTTAATTCTATTCTCTGTAAAAGGCTGTATTATTTTTCTTTAAAGTTTTATACTTCGTTCTTTGAGACAGAAAGATAATGAGGTAGATAATTGTAATGGTAATTAATTTGTTTGATCAGATGTTAAGCAGATCCTAGTAACCTAGTGTTAAGTATAGAACTCTGTCCATTGGTGAAAAGGTATGAATTCCCCTGTGACTTGGAAAAATGCTATTGGCTGAGACACTCCCCTGTTTACTTGGGAGAAGGCCAGTGATTATAAGGAAGAATTTTACAGAGACAGGACAGATCTTGGATTTGGTTCATGAGTGGATGACTGAAGATATGAACAGGATGGGACTTTGTTTGTTGGTGGCCTGGCT
>CM053595.1:234034507-234049829 GCA_028646575.1 Pseudocheirus occidentalis
AAGAGGGAGAGAGGGAGGTCTTACTTTGGAAGTAGGAGAGGGTTCCACTGATGAATCAGGGGAAGGAAGAGAAGACCTAGGGGATTCAGTGCCGGACTATATTGTCCTGTGAGGGGGAACTGCATTACCCCGGGAGGTACTGGCACCTGGAGGAGTGGAAGAGCATGAACAGAGGGGAAGATATTTCCTGACAAATGTAGAAAAAAAGCTGAGGTTTTCATTCTCTGGCTTATAGCTTCTGTATTTTTCTAGTCTTCTATCCTCTGCATTCCTCATGGAATGAAAACTTTTGCAGTATCTATTTTAAGCAGTTTTTGTCACTGTCTTGCAGAGCTTGCCCTGACTCCCCCCCCCCTTTTTTTTTTTAAACTCTGTCTCTTTCTCAGAAAGATGCCAATTCCTTCAGATGAGTGAGAGGACACTGCTGTACAATAGGATCCATACCCCACATCCCCAAGGACACAATATACACTCCCTTTTATCCTCCTTGATGAACAGGAAGGGAAATAGAAGCATTTATACAGTGTCTACTACATACATGCCAGGTAATATACTAAGCTCTTTTTACAAATATTTGAACCTCATGACAATCCTGTAAGGTAGGTGTTGTTATTACCCCACATTGTACAATTTTCCAATTCTCATTGTACAATTCTATTTGTAAATGTTCTTAAGAATTCCACTTCAAAAAATCTTTTTGCAAAAGCAGAATCACACTAGAAATAATTATTCTATTTTCTTGGAGGCTGAATTGATTTTTGAAAAACATGATTTAAATAATATTTTTCCTCATGAATACTGACATGCTGCAATTTTACCTGGAAACAATAATCAACTTTTAATAGAAGATCAGTAGCAGATCAAATCATGAGGTCTGGAGCACAAAGCTTATCTAAAGGACTATTACAAAAAAAGTCTAAATTAAGTGATTAAAAGGAATTCAGAAATAGACACAAAAAATTTTTGGCTAGGTGACCGAAGGCATCTTATGTCAGTGTTTAACAAATGCAAAAGAAATTAATGAAAATCAAGGCAATATCAAAACAACTAGTTGGAAAAAAAAATGATTGAACATACTCTGTGAAAAGAAAAAAACAATAGCATCTAGTTTGAAATGGAAATCTCAAATGCACTATCAATCTTACTTTATTGACAAATCTTTTAAGTTATCTTAGAATACTAAAAGAATTCAAAAGCATGTGACAATGAAGAATAAGAAGAACATGGAAAAACAAAGTGGAAAGGAAATAACATCCTTTTTGCTTTATTACTAAAAGTCAAAGGACTCCCTATGATTAGGTTACATGAGCTGTACACAAGGTTTTTAAAAATCAAATTGACCCTTAACAGCAAATTCAGGTTATTTTACTGTAGAAGTATACCCAATTAAAAAAAATTCTCTACATAAAACACTCAATTAGTAATGAAATCAAATAAGGAGCAATTATTTATATTTGAACATAATATGTACGTTAAATATTGATTCACTGCAATACTCTTGTTAAAGGACCAGGTGTTCATTTCATTTCATATTATTTGACTGATAAAAATTCAATATATACACATATATGTACATTTAAGAAAGCTATTTTATATAAAAATAAGTACACCTGTACTGGAATGTTTTTGTATAAAATATTACGTGAAATAAGATACAAGGGCAATTGGGTCTGAAAATATTCTTGATGATATTCTGACTTGTAGTATATTAATAAGGATTTGACCTATACAATAGTACAAGAATTATCCAGCTAATGGATTGGATGAGCTCCTTGATTTTTGCCTCCTACTTCTGATATACCTACCTGCGGGCTATTTAAATATTTACAGGTTTCCACCAAAGAGAAGGCAGTCAGGAAGCAGTAATTCAAATTAATCCATTTCCAAGGTTAATAATTAAATTTTCTATCAATAACACCTAGATACTGTGAATAATAAAGAACTAGACATTTAATTTTTCATATATGCTCATTTGGTCAGTTATATCATGAATTAGGTTGGAACCAATAGCCTAAATTTATTTTCACTTAGTTCAAGATGGATAAGAAAGCTCTCAAGAATGAAATTCTAATGAAACAAGTAGTAATGATTTAAATGAGGAAGGAAAAAGGGAATTGCTAAAAAAAAAAAAAATCCACCAATGCAAGTTGCATTGGGAAGTCATCAACCAAGTCAGATTCTTAAATGGTATATATAAAAAGCAGAAAGAAGGGGCAGCTAGGTGGCGCAGTGAACAGAGCACCACCCCTGGAGTCAGCAGGACATGAGTTCAAATCCGGCCTCAGACACTTAACACAAAAACTAGCCGTGTGACCTTGGGCAAGTCACTTAACCCCAACTGCCCTCAAAAAAAAAAGCACACACACAAAAAGCAGAAAGAAATATTGTTATCTGAAAATGAATTTTAAAAAGAGGAGCATAGCCTCATAAGATTAATACCAAGTGTGCTAATGCCAAACACAAGGATAACAGCATTAGAAGAATACATTAATTCTATCCATGAGAAAATAATTGACCTTGAGGATATAAATAATGCGAAAGTAAGATTTCTGAGAAAAACATAATGAATTAATATCACCTTGCAGGAAATTTTTCAGAAGTATTTTTCTTTTTAAAGTAGAGTACTGACAGAATCAACATATCACTGACAATGAGAAACCCTAAACTTTAATCACAAAGAAATTTATTGGGTAACCCTCAGAACTTC
Organism: Pseudocheirus occidentalis; assembly: GCA_028646575.1. Taxonomy (NCBI): domain Eukaryota; kingdom Metazoa; phylum Chordata; class Mammalia; order Diprotodontia; family Pseudocheiridae; genus Pseudocheirus; species Pseudocheirus occidentalis. The sequence goes on from CM053595.1 coordinate 234,037,215, forward strand.
AATGTCAAAGAAAGTAATTTATTTCTATCAAGGAAAATCCATTAGAATAGTCTAGAATTGTACCTTCTTTGTAAAAAATCACAATAATGTTAATATGATACTTCAAAAAACAAAGGATGCTGTAATGAACCTCTACACGTATCAAAGAAGAGTTTAATCATAGATAACAAAAGATGAAAACCTCTATACCTAAAGTCTCCTATACCAAATGGTGAATTCATCTCCCAATACTTTAAGTGAGAAAGTACCATTTTTACTTCAAATCCAGTTCAGTTCATAATTCCTGGATAATACCTTGAAACCTTGACTTCACATGGGTAACTCCTTTCCCTAGCCCCATTTCAGTTCCCTTTTATGTATTGTCTTCTTTCACTGGAATGTAAGTTCCTTGAGAACAGAGACTTTCTACTTATATTTTTATTCCCAGTTTTTTGTACAATAGCTGGCATATTTAGTAAGCACTTAATAAATGCTCACTCACTCACTCACTCTATCTATCTATCTCTATCTATCCATCTACCCATCCATCTCTCTCTCTCTTTCTCTCTCTCCCCCATCTTTCTATCTTTCTTTCTTTCTTTCTATCTTTCTTTCTTTCTATCTATCTATCTATCTATCTATCTATCTATCTATCTATCTATCTATCTATCTATCCATCTGTCCATCTGTCCATTTATCCATCCTACCTATCTATCTGTTTTTCAGTTGTTTAAAAGTATTTGTCTTCCTAAGTTTCTCTTGACTAATGTGATTTGATTTCGAAGTTTATACTAAGGTCTCTTTTTTTTTTTATAAAGGATGTTGTAAAAATCTCTACTTCATCAAAGATACTTTCCCCCCACATAGGATTATACTATATTTTGCAGGTAAATTATTCTTAGTTGGAAGACTTTCTTTTAAAGGAAGGGGGGAGGAGTGAGGGAAGAAAGTCTCTGTTCTCAAGAAGCTCTCATTTTATCCAGGAGATAACGTGTTTAAAAGCATATTTCTGTATATACAAAATACAGATGTATAGAATAAAAACAAAATATATACAAAGTACTTAAATACAAGGTGGTTAGGAATAATAACCCTGGAGGAAGAGGAAAGGCTCTCTGGAGAAGGTACTGCTTGAGTTGAATCTTGATGGGAAGAAGGGAATCTATTAAGGGGAAGTATAAAGGGAACATATTACAGGCATGAGGATTGGACAATACAAAGGCACAGAGACTAGAGACTGAACGCTGTATGTAAGGAAAAGAGAGGCCAGTCTGTCCAGAATGTTAAGTGTGGACAAATATATTTTCTCTTTCTTCAAAATTCTCAGTGCTCTTTGCCCATTCCTTTGTACCTCTTTCACAGTCCTTGTACCACTGGTTTTGTGTACATGTCTTTTCTACCTTTAGTTCATAAAAGGCTAGTATCATATTTTTGTAATGTGTAATATAGACAGATTCATAAACAGAGTAGGTACATAAAAGATTTGTTGAATTAAATTTGAGGAATATCTTCCCCTTTAATTCCAGTAAAAAGTATTACTTCATATGAATTACAGTAAAAAAAACTTTGATCTTCACATTTTCCTAATTTTGCTACTATTGACTATGTACTATTTCTTATTTGTTTCTAATTAGATAAAATATATGATTATATATTATAATATTGTTATGAAGAACCTTGTTTGAGGAACATAGTATCTTTTTTATTTCGCTTTTTTTGGGGGGAAGGGAGAAGGCAGGGCAATTGGGGTGAAGTGGTTTGCCCAAGGTCACACAGCTGGTATTAAGTGTCTGAGGCTGGATTTGAACTCAGGTCTTCCTGATTCCAGGGCTGGTGCTCTATTCACTGTACCACCTAGCTGCCCTATCAAACATAGTATCTTGAGAGTATTAGGAGTATAGTATTGGGGTGCTAACTCTGAAAATGCAAAAGGGGGTAGGAAAAAGAATATATAAGTTTTTACTAACAAAGAAAACTATATGAAATGTCCATTTTTCATAGCAAAACTAAAATTTCAAAGCTGACCTGCTGAAAACTATAGTTTTAGCTCCTCATATACTACAATTTATCAACAAATTCTGATATACAGAATTGATATCTATCAACAAAACAAACTTATCTATATTAATAATACACTTCTGTAACTGTAGATCTAAAATAAAGATTTAAAACTTTCAATCCAAAGACTCTTCACCTTTTACCATCACTTATGCTTTCCCCCAGTATTTCCTACAATATTTTTTCCATGTGTAGTTAAAAACACCACTCAAAAAAATATAAAAAATCACAAAGACAAATAAGTTATCGTTACTTTGAAAGTAAATCAAGGGCGGCTAGGTGGCGCAGTGAATAGAGCACCGGCCCTGAAGTCAGGAGTACCTGAGTTCAAATCCGGCCTCAGACACTTAACACAAAAACTAGCCGTGTGACCTTGGGCAAGTCACTTAACCCCAACTGCCCTCCAAAAAAGCAAAAAAAAAAAATAAATAAAGAGGAGAGGAGAAATTCTAAAAAAAAAAAAAAAAAGAAAGTAAATCAAGAGTAGAAAAAAGGAGTATAGTGGGAAACCTCAGCAGATAGAGGAATTAGGTCATCTCATTTAGAAAGACTCTACCAAATGCCCCAAAGTAAAAATAGGTCCCCTTTGCTGCTGTCTTGACATCCTGAATTTCATCATGAACTCCCACTATAAGAAAAACTAATCTAATAACATGAAAGGTTCCTGTCATACAAAAATTGACTAGTAAACTCTTACTAGTTATTACATTTATTTCTTTGAAACAACTCACAGAGGATCAAAATAAAATTTCTAATGGGTGGTGCAGGTGCTGAGTCATAACCACATACCTAAAGTATTTGAATGGAAAAGCAAACTAAAGAAAGGTATGTAGTCATTCTAAGTCGTACACAATATATACACACCCTGCTGTATTCTATTACCAAACTAAGTGACAGCTAATGTTTATTCTTTTAAATGTGCTTCAATAAAAGCTAAAATAAAAATCAATGGGTGTTTCCTTTTGACTATTCTGTTTCCACTTGAAAATCAGTCCTTATATGCTTTACATGAGTAAAGAAAGTATGTTTAATAGCTGAATCAATTATCTTATGTTATATAAACAATGTGAATTCCAACTTTTTGAAGCTCTATACATTCAGAGATATATTTCTGAAATTGCTTAAGATAATACACTAGCCAATATTAATATCAGAAAAAACAAATGACAAATTTACCAAGCAGGGTCTATATGGGATCAAAGGATATAGCTAGAAAACAGAGAAAGATGGCACTCTAAGAGGCACCTCCTCTGAAACATTTTGGAATCAAGATACCTGACGAAGTTGAGGTCATTGGAGGAACCAAATCACTTCAGTTGTGTCATTCTGACTATGATGAAACCAGAAGCCATAACTCAGTTCATAAGTTCTCTTTGGAAAGACAATTAAAGTAGTTGGAAGAGTTGGCTTTATCATGCATCCAAAGGCAATAAGAAACACCATTTCATAAGCCATCTTACTCTACTGCTAATGCTGATTAGTTACAAAAAGATTAAAGATAATAATGCAGTTTATTTTTAATACCAATTACAGAAAGTGAAGAGGTAGAAGAAATTATGGATAACTTGGATAAAATACTATTTCAAATTAAATAAATACATGCTTTGACACTTAGTGGCTTCATTGCAAAGGTATGCCCCAGGAAAGAATAGAGAAATATAGACTGGAAAATATGATTCAGGTGCAAGAGATGGGAGACGAGAGCTTACAAATGGCAAAGAAGCCTATATAGCATGAATACTTTTGTCAAGAAAAGAATTAGGTGACAACAGATAAGGCAAGGATCAAATCACCTCCCCCAAAGATGAAAATGATAATATTGTAAAGAACAGAAAGGATTTGCTAGTGATATGGGTACCATTTTCAGCTGATTCTGCAGTAAGATAACTGACTTATTAAAGCAAAGATCAAAATTAATAGAAAACTATGAGAAAAAATAAAAATGACAAAACAATATGGCATTCAGTTGAAATAATTCTAAATTGGAAATTACAAACAACATCAAAAATGAAATGAATAGAACTGACATCAATACTGATTATAACGAATTCCTAAAGAACTTTATCTGATCAAGAGCTATAATAAGCTCACCAACTAAGTCTGGGAACTACCTCCACTAGCAAACATTTGATCTTCTTCACAAGCAGAAAGATATGGAAGCCAAGGGCAATAATGGCTTAGAAAATAAACTGATTTTTTTGGTAATCCACCTTATCTTTGCTACTTTATAGTTTTGTTGCACAAATAAAGATACATCAGACTTTATTTCATATATTAACTAGATTTTTGTTCAAATAAATAATATTTATTTAATCATCTCATAACAATATATCCAGGCTAAGAGGAAATCAAAGCAAATTATTGCATGTAGAAGAAAATCACTAATCATGAGTGAAGTTCAAAGTAAAGATACGAGAGTTAAAATGGGACTAACTGAGGGTGCCTATACATTTAGGACAAAGGCAGGGACCAGGAATTATCTGCTTATAGGGATACCTGATATTAACCCATGTAAGGACACTAAGGGAAGATGGGATAATATGTTCAATTTTCAGCTCTGGTCCTAAGTCCTTCCTAGGGGAAGGGCAAAAAAAACAAACCAAAAAACCAACAAACTCCAAAAAAAAAAACCCACCCCAAAACCAAAACCCACACAAGAGAGGAGAGAGAGAAAGAAAGAGAGAGAGACAGAACACTGAGAATCCCTCAAAGTATGAGTAAGGAGTATAGAGGATCAAAGCTAAGCAGACATCTATATGTTCCTTCTCCCCATCTAAAGTGTACATTTCATCATCCCCAACTTGTTCTGGGTATTGCAGAGTCAAGCTCAAAAACTAAGTAAAGGTGGAAGGGGAAGAAAAGGAAAAAGCATTTAATTAGCATAGATCTTACACCTTCAAGGGGATGGGAATGGAAGAAATATTTATTAAAGGGACAACACTACCCATGTTTCTGGTCACAAGGGAAATCTAGATTAGGCTATCATGCAACACAGTTGGAGAGAGACTCCACTGACAAGGGAAAATGGACATGGGCTGGAAGGGAGCCTTGGGAAAGGAATTCAAGTCACCTTTCCAGGTCTGGGTGATACCTTTGCTGGTCTGGACTTAGAGAAGCCTGAATTAGGTAGAGTTCAAGGTAGAATAAGTGATTAATAAGAGCTGACAAACTGGTCAGGGTCCTTAAGGGGAAGCTTCATTAAGGACGAAGTACACAACAAATGTGAGCAGTCTATTATTCATTACAAATAAGTAATGATTTATTTGGAGAATAATATGGAGAACCAAGATAAATGATGCCATCAGTGATAGATAAATTGGTTTTTTTTTTTACAGAATGTAAATTTATTTACAGAATCTTACAAATAAAATGGTTACAGTCCACATGACAATACATTTTTGGTTTTTTTAAATAACACCTGAGTTTTTAAAAAACAACATTGTGATGGAATTGTCGAACTGTAAAAAGAAATGAATAATAAAAACTCAACTCAACTGATTTCCCCTTTTGCATACCCTCAATACAATGTGCAATAATACAACACCTCTTCAAATTGCCATCTTGAGACCACTGTGTTAGTAGATGGCTCATTTAAGAATAGACCATAGAGAAGCAGACTGAAGAGCTTCTTGTTTGTTGTTGTTTGCTTGTTTTTTTTTATTTTGGGGGGAGGAGAGGGGGGAAAGCAGGTCAACTGGGGTTAAGTGACTTGCCCAAGGTCACATCACTAGTTGTTTGTGTGTGTGTGTGTGTGTGTGTGTGTGTGTGTGTGTGTGTGTGAAGTGTCTGCGGCCACATTTGAACTCAGGTCCTGCTGACTGCAGGGCTGGTGCTCTATTCACTGTGCCACCTAGCCACTCCTTACTTAAGGGCTTCTTACAAACTCAGGATGAAAGGCAAATAAAGGTTGGAGAATGCATCAACATTGGGCATTCAAGTGATAACTTCTTCAAATGTTCTCACCTCAACCCAGGTCCTAACTCTGTAGAGGCTGAGAATGACTCTGGGGTCATTCTCCAGTAAAGTAGGATAGAAGGAAAGTAATAGAAGGAAATAGTAATAGAAGGAAAAGCTGCCTCCCCCAAAAGCTGCAGGGAATAGTATCATAGCCTAAGTTTGTGTTCTCTCCTTCCCCAGGGATGAAGCATGAAACTTCTTACCACTTTCCTCTTCCTCCATCTCAATCCTCCCTTATTTCAAAGAGTAAAATAGTGCTAGCCCATAAAGGCAGTAAATGTGGGGGTAGGATGAATGGGCTTTTTGCTGTGTTTTTTTTGGAGGAGGGAACACAAGGCAATTGGGGTTAAGTGAATTGCCCAAAGTCACACAGCTAGTTAAGTGTCAAGTGCCTGACTCAGGTCCTTCTGACTCCAGGACTAGTGTTCTATTCACTGTACCACTTAGCTTGCCCAGGATGAATATTTAAAAAAAAAAAACGATGGATTGTATGGCAAAAGCAGAGGTTAAAAAACAAACAAACAAACCAGAAACCCTGCATGTTCCATTAGCATCTACACAATGTCAAAAGAATGTGAGGAAGACAGTCCTCAGGCTCACAACACACAATGCACTGACTCCTTATGGTAGATGTGTGGGAGGACACAGACCGCAGTTGCACAGGATAAAAAGGAATACGTGGGTTGCAATGTGTATCTCTCAAAAAGGCACCCACATGAATGACTGCCAGATTTATTAAAGTAGTGGGATATTTTTTTTAAGTTCATGTTAACAGTTATATTATACTTTAACTCATACTAAACTTGTTATATTTTCGGGAGTAAATATGAAGAATGAATAAAAGTTCATCTACAGACAATCCTTAATTATGAGATTACATTTCAATTTTCAAACAGAAACAATACTGTAAGAAGTGGTTATGCCTAAAGACCAGCCCTCAAAAAAATGTACATTATATATAGTCAAATGCAAAAGATGGATTAGATAGTTTTCGAAGTCCCTTCTAACTCTCAATTTTTGATTCTATAATCCTATCAACAGCGACAATTCAGTACCTGTAATTCCCACACGTAACATTACTGCTAGAGAAAAATGCGTTTAGAGTTCTAAGTAGAGGTGCTAAAATCACATTTTTCCCTTTTTTAACAAACATCAAGAAGAATGGAAGATATTACTAGACGTCAGTAACTTGATAACTCTCTAATCTACCTTTAAGGTCCTTCCCCATACAACTATTAAAGAGCAAGACCCTTTGCATATCTCTTCATCAATATCAAGAAAAGTACCCCATTAGGTCAATCATTATCCCAAGTATTCTGTATCAGGTAATAAAAGACAACTGCTTCATAGGTAAGGAGGAGACGGGAAAAAAAGTTTGTGGGGTGAGTGGCTGCCAAACTGCTTTCTCCATGATCTATTCTCATGTTATTTATGTATAAAATTGGCCCTAAATATAAAAGATTACTTAATAGCCAATGGTGATTTAAAAGTGAATTATACTTACTCATCCAACTCTTCCTCTTCAGTTTTGGAAATATCTGCATAAAGGTATTTGCTCATATCCACAGGCCTTACATTCTTCCTTTTTGTAGGCTGGAGAGGAGAATCTTTTATAGTTACAAATGTTTCAGGTTCTGCATCTGGCTCATCAAATGGATTCAAGTACGTTGGAGCCTGTACTTCTTTAAAAGGATTGTAGCTATCATTATAAAAAGATTCTTCTGATTTTTTAGATGAAATTATTTCAGTATGTGGTTCTATAATTACAAGAGAAAAAAAAGATGTCAAACAAAATTTTAATATCAATACTTGGTCTTTTTATAGTTATACATAAATTTAGAACAATAATTCTTATATTAAGAATTATGGCAGGATCAAAAGAGTAAAGGATAAAAAGAAAATACAGTTTTACACGGGTTGACTAATTTTATGGATATCATACCTGTGTTTTTAAAAATATACAAAACATGATAGCTCGTGGAGCTGTCATGGACTTTAGAAATTGCCTAAGTCCACTAATTTTACACCAAGAAACAAAAGCCAGGAAACATGAAGTGATTTATTCAAGGTCTTTTAAGTAATAGGGAACAGAAATAGTATTTGAACCTAGGTACTATGACTACAACAGTAATTACCATGCTACACTTAAAAATAGATTATTAGCTGTTTTGAATTCCTATTAGCAAAAACATCCAGTGTTATTTCAGATTTTTAAAATCAATGGCAAATTAAGCAATTTGTCCAATAAACATACATTTCAAATTGAATTTTTGCTTATTCCCAGTTATTCTTAGGTAAGTAAGTCACTGTGTCAGTCAATTCAACTGTGTAAAAGGAATTATAACTGCAGTGTAATGACAAAGTTGGATCAATTATTTAGAATTATATAATTGTAAAGAAGTTTAAAGAATTAACCTTAGAGTCTACATGAGTATTTAAACTACAGAAGGACTTGAAATAATGGAGGAAAAGACATAAAAAAAGACATCAATTTAGAACCTTATCTAAAACACATAGTAATCTTTGTTGGTAGGAGTCTCCAAAAAGAATGTGATTTTATAATACTGTAACAATGGAAATTCAAGCATTGATAAACTATTCTTTTTTAAAGTAAAATTTTACTGATATCTTAGAGTTTTTTATTTTGTTTTTCCATCACAAGAATTTCTAATAGTATTTCCCTCTCCCAAGGGTCCGTGCTGTATATTTTTTTTTGGAAAAGGAAAAAGAAAAAAAATCAATAAAAATGATTCTTTCATCAAAAGTGTCTGAAAACATACATCATCCCATACCAAAGAGCCTGTCATTTCTGTAAAGAAGTGACATAGGAATATCTTCTCATATATCTTCTTTGGATAATGCTTGGTTTTTGTAGTTTTGCAACATTTATTTTTGATTGCTTTATGCTTATTATTTCCATTCACATTGTTGTACTAATTGTGCATATTGTCTTGGTACTGCTTACTTCCCTCTTTATGCACACATGTACATTCTTCCATGCTTCTCTGAATTCATCCCATTTGATATTTCTTATAATATAGCAATATTCCTTACATTTTCCCATTCTCAAATGAATGACACTTAGTTTCCAATTCTCTGCTACCACAAAGAACTACTAAAAATATTTAACGTATATGAGAATTTTCTTTTTATTAATTATTTCCTTGGAGGATAAGCCCAATAATAGAAACTTTGGGCCAAGAGAGTATGGACATTTTAGTCACATTATTTGCATAATAACGAATTGCTTTTCAAAATGGTTATACTGATTCAAAGTTCCACCAACAATGCACTAGTGAGCCTATCTCCTCTCCTCTCCCACATTAACTATTCCAATTTAAAGTGAAATGTCAGTATTCTTCTGATTCTTGTTATTAGTGACTGGAACATTCTTACATGTGGTTATTTTTTGTTTTCTTCTGAGAAATGTTTGTTTAATCCTTTGATGACTTAACTATTAGGGGAAGGGCGTTTCATCTTTATATATAAGACACTGCCTATGTATCTGATTTACCAAGCTCTTACATGAAAAATCTCATTCAAAGATTTTTCTCCCATTTGACTGTTTCTATTTTTATCGTAGATGCAATAATTTTGTTTGTATGGAAGCTTTTCAGCTTCATGTAACCAAAACTATTAATCTTTTTGTAATTGTCTCTATTCTGTTTTAGAATATGTCTTCTACGGGCAGCTACGTGACACAATGAATAGAGCACTAGCCCCTGGAGTCACGAGGACCTGAGTTCAAATCAGGCCTCAGACATGTAAAACTTACTAGCTGTGTGACCTTGGACAAGTCACTTAAACCCAATGCCCTGCCCTTCAAAACAGCACACACACATACACACACACACACACACACACACACAAATACATCTTTACCCATAACTGAGAAATGTGAACTGCCTCTCTCCTCATTTTTAATAGTATGATCATTATATTTAAGTCAGATATATTTAGAATATATCGTGGAATATGGTATAAAGTGTTGGTTGAAACCTAATTTCTACCCAACTGCTTTCAACTTTTCCCAGAAGTTTTATCATCCTAAATAATTTATGTTTAATGATTTATTAACATTGGGTTATTAAGTACCATTGTTTCCATTTCTCCTTTGTCTAATCTGTGCCACTGCTTACTTCTCTGTTTTAACCAATCTCTGATGATTTGAACGATTATTGCTTGATAGTATAGTCTGAGGTCTAGAAGTCTTAATATTCTAGATTTTTTATTTTTCCAAATCAATATTATTTGATACAGTTCTAAAGAGCATCCCACTGATAATTTGATTGCTACAGAATTAAAATATAAATTAATTTTGATGGTAGTATAATTTTGAAATTGATATGTAACAAAACATAAGCACTGAATATTTCTCAAGGCATTTAAATTAAGGAGCACCTTACAATTAAATCTATAGAAGTCTTGTGTGCTTTGGTATATTGCTCCCTAGATTCTTTAAATATTTTGTAGTAATCTGAAATGAGATTTCTCTATTACTGAAAAATAATCTTGGATTTTGTTTTTATCATATGGAAATGCAGTTGACTTCTGAGGGTTTATTTTGCAGCCTGTAACTTTGCTGAAATTGTCACAATTAGTATCTTTGCTGATTCCCTAAGATTTTCCAAGTACAAAATTATATCATTGACAAATAGGGATTAAGTTTATTTCTTTGCTTTGGATTTCATTTTTTATAATGCAAATTCAATTCAAGAGAGGCTGTTAGGGGAGTCAGTGAATAGAACACCTGGCATGGAGTCTGGAAGAAATGAGTTCAAATCCAGCCTCAGACATATAGTAGCTGTGCATCACTTTCCCTCTGCCTGTTTCCTCCACTATAAAATGGGGATAATAATAGCACCTGCTTTCACAAGGTTATTATGAAGAACAAATGGGATAAAATTTGCAAATAGTTTAGCACAGTACCTGACATATAATAGATAATAAATATTTCCTTCCTCAATTCTCTCCTTTTCTATTGTGATACTGTATGTTTTCAGGGATGTAATTTTTTCCCTAAGGACTGCTTTAGCTATATCCTAGAAATTGTAACATGTTCATTCATCATTAACATTCTCTGTCACTTAATTATAAAGTGTTTGTATGATCTGTTATTTGGTCTACTCACTGTTTAGGATTTCACTGTGGTCTCCATTGGGGGTCTGTATTATTTGTGATCCCTGCACTGACTACTATTTGTACTGTTATGGTCTGTAAAGGATGATTTACTATTTATCCCTTTTTATATTTATTTTCTACAACTCTATGGCCTAATATCTAATCATTTTCTGTAAACATCTGATATGGTACTGAAAAATATGTATATTCTTCCACTTACACACTTAGAAGATGCTATACGTCTTTTACCTCTAGTTTCTCTTTTAATGTGCTCAACTCCATATTTTCCCTTTTGTTTATCTTTCTGTTATATTTGTTCAAACTGAGAGAGGACATTAAAGTCTGATGCTGTTTTCTTTTAATTTGGTTAATTTTGCCTCCATAAATTTACATGCTAACATTTGGAGCATACTATTTTGACACTAATACTGGTTTGTTATCTAGAATTTTTTTCATGTAGTTTTAACTACTTTTTCTAAATGTAGTTTTTTCTTTGTTTATCCTTTTGAGTTGTGCATATTTGTGTTTCCTCTGATAGCATGGTTGCTACTTTTTTTTTAAGATTCATTTGATGGCTAATGAGTTTTGTTTAATTCCTTCAATTTTGTTCTGTGTGTCTCTGTTTTAGCCTGTAAAGAACTGATTGTGGGCTTTTTTTTGTTTTTTAAAGACTGTGTCTATATCTCATTTAGGCTAAAGCTGCAGGGACTACTTATGGATCTAATCTCACTTAATTAAGGGCATGGGAGCTTTGACTGCTTCCTTTCTAAACTGATACAAGGTTATCCCACTTCAGGCAATTTGGTGTGCCTTCTAGATCCTAAAGTCTCATCAAGACTTAGTGAAGATATCCCATGGACTTAGTCCAAGTGCAATTGCGAACTTCCAAGATCAACACATCCACTAGCCTCCACCTCCAAGGTAGCTGGAATTAGGCATGAGTTACTATATCCATTGTTTTTTTTTTAATTTTAATTTATTTTCTTGGTTACATCATTCATTTCAACAAGGTTTTGAGTTACAAATTTTCTCCCCTTTTTGCCCCTAGCCCCCAGCCCAGAACATTGGTCCCACTGTAAGGCTCCTCCCACAATCTGTTCCCTTTTATGCCCTCCTCCAACACCCCTCTAGCTTTCTAGCAGGGCAGGGAGGGGCTCCCTGCCCCCATCCCTGTATATATTATTTCCCAGTTGCATTTGATTGTATAGCTTTAAATACTAGATTCTTGCAATTCCTCCCCTGTTACTCACTCCCACTGGGAGGAGCAGCAATTCAATACAGGCTGTACCTGTGTAATTACACAGGACATCTCCATGGTGGGCAAATTGTGAAAGGCTAATTGTATGACCCTCCTTCCTATCCTTCACCCCTCCCTTGTTTTGTTCTCTACCCTGTCCCTGTTCCTTTACTGAGATGTATGCTTCCCGCACCCCTCCCCCCACCCCTACCTTCCCTCCATTACCCTCCCTTCCGTCCATCACCCCTCCTCTCATCCCCCTC
>CM053595.1:234050329-234085873 GCA_028646575.1 Pseudocheirus occidentalis
GCCATCTTGGCTCCGCCCCCCCCACTTCACTTTCTATTTCCTACTTGTAGCACCACAATACTACTGTTATATCTAGAAGACACATTAGTCATCTACCTTATGGCTTAAATATGGTTCCCCAAACCTAAAATGCCTTCTATGCGAACTACTAATTTGTATTTGTTGCCTCCTTCACTAGAATGTAAGTCACTTGAAGTCATGGACTTTCATTTTTGTATCTGTATTCCCAACAGTTAGCACAATGCCTGGCACTTGTTCAGTTGTTTCCATTGCGTGACCCTTCGTGACACTGGAGTGGTTTTACTTAAGTGGTTTTCCATATCCTCCTATTCCAGCTCATTTTTCCCAGGGTCCACAGCCAGTAAGTGTCTGAGGCTGGATCTGAACTCAGGTCTTCCTGATTCCTGGCCCTTATCCACTGTATCATGTAGCTGCTTGATTCATTCAATAAATTTCCATTCATTCAATAAAATCATTCATTCCTCAAAAAAAGGCAACATGGTTAGTCTGGAATTACTTTCTCTCAGAAGAAACCAAAATGACTTTTTGCAATCAATTTCCTTTTCAAGAGTCAATAATTATCATTCCACTTATAAAACATTCCAGAATTCCTTCAGGAACTGAAATCAATATAACCAGTGGTTTTCAGTTACTACTTTCCTGAAAAAAAGTCCATTTGGTTTCCTCTGATCCTCTGGCCTTTCTCATTCCCCACAATATTTCCTTGGTTTGTTTTTTAAATTTTATTTTTTCAGCTAATTAAAATGTATTTCCTTTCCCTCTTAACTCCCCTCAACAACAATGGAAATGGAAAAACAAAACCCTGGTAAAGAATACGCAAAGTCAAGCAAAAAAAAAAAATTTGCCCTATGGGCTATATCTAAAAAATGTATATCTCATCCCGTACCATGAAGTGATCATCAGTTCTCTAGAATCATGGTTGGTCAGCATTGAATAGAATTCTTAAATCTCTCAAAGTTCTTTATCATTGCAATGTTATTAAGTACATTTTTCTCCAACTCCTGCCCACTTCACTCTGCATCCTCTTCATTTCTTATGGAAAGGGGCGGCTAGGCGGCGCAGTGAATAGAGCACCGGCCCTGGAGTCAGGAGTACCTGAGTTCAAATCCGGCCTCAGACACTTAACACAAAAAACTAGCCGTGTGATCTTGGGCAAGTCACTTAACCCCAACTGCCCTCCAAAAAGCAAAAACAAAAAAAAAACAAAAACATTTCTTACAGAAAACAATATCCTATAACATTCATATACCACAATTCGTTCAGCCATTCCCTAACTGATGGTCAGGACCCCTAGTTTCAGTTCTTTGTCACTACAAAAAGTGCTGCTATTAATATTTTTGTGCATATAGGTCCTTCCCCCTTATCTCCTTAGGGCATAGGTCTAATAGTGTTATTTCTAGGTCAAAGGGTATGCAGAATTTAATAATTTGTTGGAATAGTTCCAAACTACTTTCCAGAATGACTGGGCTAATTCACACCTCTAACAACAGCACATTAACATATCTATTTTCCTGTATACCCTATAGTATTTGATACTTTCCTTTTTTTTGTCAACTTTTGCCAGAGTGATGACTATGGAGTAAAAAAATCAAAGTTGCTTTAATTTTCATTTCTCTAATTATCAATGATTTGGAGCATTTTAGTATGGCTACCAATAGCCTGAATTTCTTATTTTGAAAGCTGTTTATCCATATTTGTTCACCATTTATCAAGTGGAGAATGGCTTTTATTCTTAAAAATTTGTGGCAAAGATTTTTTTTCCCCAGTTACCTTTTTCCTTCTAATTTTAGCTGAATTGGTTTTGCCTGTGTAAAACCTTTTTGATTTTATGTAATCAAAACTGTCCATTTTATCTTCTGTGATCATTTCTATTTGTGTGGAAATGAACTCCTCCCCATCTGCAGATCTAAAAGGCAATTTCCTTCTTGCTACTTTAATGTGTTTATGCTACTCTTCACATATAAGTCGTATATCCATTTGGAGCTTATCTTGATATATAAGGTGAGTTGTACTACATCTAATTTCTACCAGACTTTTTTCCATTTTTCCCAGCAACTTTTATCAAACATGAGGCTACCATGTTCGTTTTTTGTGTTGAATATCTAATCTGTTCTACTTATTGATCTACTTTTAACTAGTTCCAAATCATTTTGATAATTGCTATTTTGTTGTATAGCTTGCCCCACAATCAACCACAGACCATTGAAAATTGCAAAGTCATCATATCCACCAATTCTTTCAGTGCTCTAAGGTATGGAGGCTTGAACTCAAGATGGGCAGCCAGATACATTCGATTAACTCCTTATATATCCCTAGTTTCAACTTCTTGTTAGTCATTTCTGTTTTCTTCTTTCTAATTCAAAGAACATTTATTCTTCTTGGCAGAGAAACAGAAGCAAAATCAGTCCTTTATTTCAATTTCCCTTTTAAGTGGTCAATTACCAGAAGCAATGGGTGGGTGAATATAATCACAAGCATGGGAGGAAAATCAGTCTAACTTTTCTTTTGAAAAATAAAATACAAATAAGATGAATGAATAAACTATATTAAGGTTTCTAACTTTTTTCATGATCATTTGAATCACTTTTAAAAATTTTCACCTTTGTTACTAAAAGGCCTACCTGACCAGTCTACATTTTTTTTTCTCCTAAAGCTAGTATACTTGGCAAATAGCATACAGATAGTAGAGTCAAATGATGGTTGCTAATAATCTCACATTACAATAAAGCGTCAACAAATTTTTCATTTGAACTGTTCAAATTATGGTAATTTCTTAGAATAAGTTCATTTCCTGCTGTTTCATTTCTGTTAACCCCAGGATGACTATTACCTTTAGCTAATAAAAATCATCCTTACTTTTTTTAATCAAACATAATTCTAGTCATAAAATAAATCACATGCTATAAATTCATCTTTTCTTCTTATATAAAACATTTTGAAGGAATAAAAATTGGATTGAAATATGCTTCCTTCGCTCCCCCCCCCGAAATGGTACAGATAGCTTTCAGAATGACTTCTGAGTACCACAAAAATCAGGTATCTAAAAAATAGAATTAACTGCTTTTTAAACTTATATTTTGCAAACGTGTAACAGAACATTTTGGTGTAGTAATTATGATCACATCCAAGGTTCATGGTTACTGAGGCATGACTAAACTGTCCATTTTAGTAATCTTGCTGATCTACCCCAGTTAAAGAATTAGTTCCTCAATAAATCAATTGATAGACATTTATTAAGTACTTACTATGTTTCAGGCACTGAAATAATGTAGAAAAATGCAGTACAAAGAATGAAATACTCTCTAGTGAGGAGATTCTAATATGGAAGACAACAAGGACATATAAGTATGTACAGAGTAAGTCTGAATGAAATAAATGCAAATAAAAGCAAAATAGTTAAACACAAGGTAGTTGAGAGGGCAGGTGATTGAGATTAGCTAAGTATTCAAGTAGAAGGTGCTGCTTGAACTGTGACATAAGAGCGATTCTATGAGTTAGAAGTGAAAAAGTCCTACATTCCAGGAATGGTCAGTCCAAAACCATGGAGATAAGATAAGAGTTTCCCATGTAAAGAACAGAGAAAGGATCAGTTTGTTTGGGTACAGACTGAGAGAGAGAATATCCAAGTCAATAAACATTTACTAAACTCCTACTAGATACTAGGCACTGTGCTAAGCAAAGGAGAAACAAGTAAGGAAAAAAACAGTCCCTACCCTCAAGAGGAAGTTGAATTTATTGGGTCCAGCCTTCCAACCAGAGAAAAGAGGCAAATGAGGGTGCTGAGGAGGACCTGAGGACGTGTTAAAGCTTCTCTCTCTCTGTTCGTGTGTGTGTGTATGTGTGTGTGTCTCTCTCTTTCTCTAACTGGGTCCCAAGAGTTTAATCATCATCTCTATTTTTAACATCCCAGATCTATAGATTCATCCAATCTCCTCTCCTCTAAGCTTCATTCAACACCACCAGCTGCTGATAAGATTTCAGGTGATGAGTTTACCCTGAGGAAAGCATGGTGTCTATGGAGTTGAAATCAAGCTGAAGAATAAGGTCCACTAGCTGGAAAGATAGGGCAAGATTGTACATGGCTCTGAAAGATAAGTGGAGGAGTTTATATTTGATTCTGGAAGAAAGAAGAAATCACTGGAGTTAAGAATCATCATTGTCAGGTCTATGCTTGAGGAAAATCACTTTGGTAGCTGTGAGTAGGATGCATTAAAGTAGGAAGAGATTTCTGAGGCAGGTACACCAATCAGGAGGTCACTGCAGTCATCTGAGTGATAAGTTTTGAGGATTTAAACTAAAGTAGTAGCTGTGTAAGTAGAGAGAAGGGGTATGATGCAAGAGGTGTTGTGGAGGCAGAAATGACCAAATTCGTTAAATAATTAGATATGACGAACAATGAAGAATGGAGGAGAATGCAAAGATTAAAAACCTGGGAGGCAGGAAGATTGATGATCCCTTTGATAGAAAAGGGAAGTTTGACCTTATTTTCATCTTTCTGTATCCTTTTTCATAATCTGATGGTCTGACTGCACAGAAGTCACTGAAGATGCTGAAATAACTGATACATCTATAACCAGTTGCTTTGCTTTCGGTAAAACATAATTATTGTCTTTTTTATGACTTTTGGTACTTACTATATTTTCCATATCTCTTCTTTGAGATGGTGTTTATGACAAATATACAATGAATTCCTATAAAGATACTATATCATGGTAATAAGGAGATTCTGTGTGCCAACAGAAGATATGGTCCTTGAGAGGAGAGATAGGTTAGTTTTTGTCTTTGTATGATAGCCTGGCATATAGTAGGCTCTTAATAAGTGCTTATTAAATTGAATTAACTCAAGCTGGAAACAGTTCAAATATACTCCTGAACTAGTTGCCAGGGGCTAAATATTTTCTTTTTACAGCAAGTAACAGAACTTGCAAATATAAAGAAGCCTTCAGTCACATGCAGTATACTTCAGTTTTCATTAATATGTAAATAACAGGGGAATAAAAGGGGGCTAGTGAGTTCTAATGTTAACAGTTTCAAAATCATCTATATCCATTAATTTAACTATTGATACTCTCAATATGAAAGCTAACAATCAGCATGTTAAATCTCACCTTGAGGAACTAGAGTGTGGCTATATTATCCATAATGACATTCTATTTCCAAATCATGCCAGAAGAGGTAAGATAAAGGAGGGAAAGAAAGGAGAAAAGAAAAGGAGGGCAGAGGGGAAGGGAAGAAGTAATGGAAAAGGGGAAGGGAAAGGAGGAGAGAAGAAGGGAGAAGAGGAGATGGGAGGGAAGGGAAGGATAGCTCACATGTTCTTTTTGAAAGGCAAAATAGTGGAATCTGCAGAATCTTATTTATCATGAACTCAAAAACAACAAGAAACACCATTCCATGACATATTTGGTTATTTCATCTTTTGGTACTTATAATGAAGGGAAGAATCCTCTCTACTTTTAATGAACAGCTTCTGTGACTACCTCTAGACACCCTATATAGAATTCTCAAACAGGTCTATGGATAAATGGACAAAACAATCAATGCTAACAGACACACATTGTGAAACTGTACCTACATATGCATGAGAACTTGAGTTTCAGTCTTCTTGGTTTCAGCATTATGTGAATTACTCAGTGTTATTAAAATATATGTAGTCAAATAAATTTGTGCACATTTCCCTTTCTATCACTAATTCAAATAGCATCAAAAGTATTACATGATAATATCTTCAAGGTGAAAAAGACCTCAGAGATTATACAGTTTAATTTCCAAACAATTCAAGATTGCTTTCTACTAAATTTCTACAGACGGTTATTCTTCCACTGCCTCAATGCATCCAGTAGCAGAGTACTCATTGCTGTGCAACACAGGCCATTCTGTTGTTGGATAGCTCTGTTAGTTAATTCGTATATTAAGCCAAAATCTACCTACTGGCCTTCACTCAAATACAATCTAAATCTCCCAGTCTCATCCATCTCATTTATCAACTGACTAAAAAACAAAGTAATTTTTTGTACTATAGCAATGAAGTATAACAGTTACCAATTTTGAGTACAATTAATTCAAACTATTTAAAATATCATAATACAAATATAATAAGAAAAAATCTTTTATATCACTGTCTTTTTAGTTATATCAACCACATGCTAAGAAAAAAAAGTTGTTTTTTTTTTTTAAATCTGCATGCTGGTCTTGTGAGCTGTCACAAGTACCACATTGCTTAGGTCATGGTAAAAAAGATCTTTGCTTCATCAGCAGAGCAAAATGCAACACTAAAGAATTTAATTTGGAGCCTATGGAGCAATTAAATGCTAAAATAGACATGCTACAGGGAGCTCTCTCAACCACAAAGACTTAATTAGAAACCATATAAACTAAAATAACCAACATAGATGGTCGGATGGAAGGGTAGAAGGATAAATGCAAACTTAAAAAAAAAAAACAACTTCCATTAGAAATGCCCAAATAAGTGCTCAAAGTATCCAAAAGATCTATAAAAAAAATTATGTGGCTTTTAGAATGAAATGCTTAACAAAATAAAACAATAATTTACATGCAGTAAAGTGTTCTAGATATACAGAAAAAGAAATATTAAAAATATATGAGCTAAACATTTAAACTACAATCCAATTGTGGAAGCAATAAGTTAGGTCTGTTATTCAAGATTCCAGTCATTCAGCAATCCCCAATCTCACAGGAAAACTTCTCATATGTCACCAAAAAGGCTTCAAAGAAACTTTATGTAGTCAAAACTGTATTATTAGAGATGCTAGTTGAATTTAGACTAATGTCTATGAAAAGGAAACAAACATTTATGAATTAAGTCCTGTCTGTAGCTCTAAAGAAAATATTTTTTAAATTGTTAAAGAACTTTTGCTTTCCTAACAAATCTTACACTTTGAAAATAATGAAGCTAGACACCTGTGAAGAAATGTAATACTGAAATGTATAAACAAATTCAAGTTTACTATACCTATGCACTAAGCAGTATAATCAAGTGATCAATCAACAAGCATTTATTAATATATCAGGCATTGTTCTAAATGTTGAAGATACAAAGACAAAAGTAAAATGGTCCATATATATAACATAAACAAAGTTAATTCAACAGAATTTTCAAAAGAGGACATTAGCTTCTGGGAGGATCAGAAAATATCTCCTATAAAAAGAGAAAATTGAATAATTGAGTCTTGAAAAATAAGCACACATTCTAAGAGGTAGCAGCGAGGAAGAAGTCCTTCCAGGTATGGGAGACAGCCCATCAAAGGGAAAATGAGATAACATGAAGTATCCTGTAAATAGAAAAACAAGTAGGCCAAGATGGGTATATCACAGATAGCAAACAGAGATGTACTATGTAAGAAGACAGTAAAGATAGGAAGAAGCCAGGTTTTAAAATACTTTCAATGCCAGAAAAAGGAGCTTAACTTTGAGCTTAGAGGAAAAAAAGGAGTCAGGGAACTTTCTGGGAGGAAGCACATATAGGAAATTACTGTACTGGCTATAGGGAAAATAGACTGGAGCAGGGAGAGATCCAAGGCAGAGAGAATAACTGAGGTTATTATAATAGTGCAGGCAAGAAGTAATAAGGGCCTAAAGTGGTGGCTGTGTAAGTCAAGAGAAAGGGACATATAACAGAGATGTTAGTGAAATGCAAAGAACAAAATCTGGCAACTGATTGGATATACGAGATGAACAAGAATCAAGAGTCAAGAATAACTATGAGATGTTTAAACCGTGTGAGATCGTGTAGAGCTGAACTGATTCACTAAGAGAAGAATGTAATTAGAACAGGGGTGGTGGCTGCAGAAAAGACTAATGAGTAGAGAGAGTGGAGGTCACATTAGAGATATGTTTAGAAGAAGGAAGGTCTAGGGAGAGATACCGTGATCAGTGTGTTTCTGATCACACGAAGTAATTTTAGAATTCACATGAACACAAAAGTAGAATACTTGTGATTGGTGAGATCAAGGGCATGACCATCCCTGTTAACATTTAAGGTATAAGTAGGTTATGGGAGCTTGAATAGATTGAGGAATTGGAATTAAAGTGGAGACTGAAGCAGGCAATGAACTTATTGATGAAGGAAAGAAAATGTCCCAGGTGTTGACAGAGACTAACCTTGAAGATTAGGTGGTAATGGGTATAGAGTGAACTTCAAAGAAAGAGACTGTAGCAGAGGGAAAGTCCTGAAGTAGGAATAGGGAGGAAGGAATATCATACCCTCCAGGAACAGCGAATTAGGAGGTGTGAGAGAAGGTACAATCTTTATTAGTGAAAATTATGTTCTAAAATATTCTATTTCTTTTTAAATATTCTGTTTGATAACAGAAATATAAAGAGCCCTAATTAGTATATTAACATTTGTTTATTCAACCACCATTTACTAAATGTTTAATGCATGCAAAGCACAGTACTACACAATGGAGAAAATACAAAGATAAGTAAGGCATGACACCTGCCTGGTTTAGGGTATATTCAAGGAAGACTAGTTCCTCTGGTATGAGAGCTGCCAAGCCCTTTTCAGGGCTGCTTTCCAACTTTGGTGTCCATCTGTTCCACCTAACTGTCACCTGTGGCTTCAAGAAGGTGTAGCATGTGCAGTGGCCATACCCCAGTAAACCATTTCAGCAGATGGGCTAAACCAGGTTGAGGGGAACCAAATCTCAAAACCTTTAGTGAGTTAGGGGAATGTCTACCCCAAGCAGACTTCCCCTGGTATAACAGGTAGATGAGAACATCTGTTATAATGGCCATGAAAGCAGCTAAAGCAGGCTCTGTGGAGCTGGTTAGAGATAGAAGATGCCAAGGTCTTCCACTGCATCTTGAGCCCTTATCAGTTGTCTTGACTCTGTCCTGTCACTGGACGATGATGACTCTGGAGGATCAAGTGAGGCCAACAACTTTGTGCAACTCTGCCTCACTTAAAATCTAATTTATACATGAATTGAAAGACATTGCCCATTTTTTAACCTATCTCAAAGTCCTGTGGTGACAGACAAGTTATGAAGCAGCAGGTATGGATACCCTGGGAGCTGTAAGTCACAATCCTATATACAGGCAGCCCAGGCCATAGGGTAGTTTTCTCACTGGAAGTAGCAGTGGGTTTTGACAGCCCCCTGGGGGTCAAAGCAGCCTTTTAAGGATTACACTGCTCACCTCCTGATGTGAGGAAGGGGCTAGAAAAGGTGCCTTAAAAATTGTCTGCTTACTCAACCCTGGCCTGATTACAATGGCAGATGGGGATCCCATCCCATGGCCAAAACACACAAAAAGTACAAAAACATTTGCAAAGATGATTCCACTCACCATTGGCACATGGTAGGTTTTGCAATCAAATTTGTAATTCTGGGCAACTTTAATGCTAACGTGGGCTCAGACTACCAGACTTGGCAGGGAGGAATGGAGTTGGAAATGGTCACTTACTGCTGAAGACTTGCACATCTCATGACCTCATCAATAACACTGTCTTCCTCTTACCTAAATGCAATGAAACTTCACAGATGCAACTTTGCAACAAATATTGGCATTTAATAGACTATGTGACTGTAAGAAGAAGAGACTTAACCAGGGTGCTAGATTTATCCTCTCCAACCTAAATATTCGCATGCAAGGCAAAATGACTGCCAGAAGAATTAAAGTCAACAGATTAGAGCTCTTCTCTGACAGGGAACATGTTTGATGCTAACCTGGAGGGAAAGTTGAGCCAACACGTAACTGGCAACAGTGGAGCAGAAAAGGAGTGGGAAGCTTTCAGAGATTTGGTGTACAGCACTGCATTTGCTCATGTGGGTCAGAACAACTGCAAACATCAAGACTGGTTTGATGAAAATGATGGGAAAATTCAGAAGCTGCTAAAAGACAAATGAGAAGTCTACAGGGTTTACCTGCAGGATAGTTCATCCATCTCTAACAAGGCAGTATTTAATTTCAGCAAAAGTAAAGTACATGCAAAGCTTAGAGAAATGCAGGATTCTTGGCTAAGTAAGAAGACAGATAAAGTTGTTGAGTTTTATGATGACACTAACAATCTAAAGTGCTTTTATGATGCCCTGATGGCTATTTATGGGCCGAAGAACTATGGTACATCTCAACTACTCAGTGCTGATGGAGTCACATTGATTAGTGATAAGGATATGATCCTAGAGAGATAGGCTAAAACTTCCATAGTGTTCTCAACAGACCATCATCAATCAATGCTGAAGTCATTGCCCATTTACGTCAGGTTGAAGTTAATCCCTCCCTAGTTGAAGTTCCAAATGAAGAAGTTTTGAATGCCATTAGGCTCCTTTCGTGTGGCAAAGCACCTGGTGCTGATTCTATCCAGCTAACATTTACAATGCAGGGTGTCCATTACTCCTATAAAAGCTGACTGAAATTTTCCAGGTTATCTGGCAACAGGAAGCTATCCTCGAGGATTTCAAGGATGCCTCCACTGTCCATCTCTATAAAGGTAAAGGAAATAGACTGTCTTGTGACAATCACGGTCTCTCTCTTAGTCACTGCCAGAAAGATTCTTGCCAGAGTTCTCCTTAATAGGCTGATCCTTCACCTGGAAGACGGTCAATAGTATATCAGTACCACACCAGGAAACTGAATTGTCTTAAGAAGATTCTGAAGATCACGTGGCAGGATGAGATGCCAGACACTGAGGTATTTTCTTCAACTAAACTGCAAAGCATTCAAATTCTACTTCAGAGAGCACAACTTCAATGGGCTGGTCACACTGTTTGAATGCAAAACATATGCTTGCCAAAAAGACTATTTTATGGAGAATTCACACAGGGCAAGCATTCACAAGGTGGTCAGAAGAAACAATACAAGGACACTCTCAAGGTCTCTCTCAAGAACTTTGGAATTGATTGTGTGGCATGGGAGACATTGGCACAGGACTGCTCAGCATGACAGCCCTACATTAGAGAAGGTGCTGTGCCCTATGAGCAAAGCAGAACTGAAGCAGCTCAAAAGAAACACAAGATACATAAATTTAGAGAATCCACCCCAAATGTTCACAGGCACTATCTGTGCCCAACCTGTGGTAGAGCATACCAAGCTCATATTGCCCTAATCAGCCAGTCATACACACTATAACTTGATTCTAGCACAGTGATGTCATTTTGGTCCTCTTCAAGAATAAAGGATAACAACCAACCAACCAACCAACCAATCAACCAACCAACCAACCAAATGTTTACTATATGCAAAAGCACTGGGCTAGGCAATAGAGAAAATACAATGATAAATAAGACAAGATACTTGCCTTCTAGCTTACAATCTAGGAGGGAGGATATAAAACATATACAAAAGTGTTTTACTATACAATGAATATGTAACAAATACAGAGGATTTAAATTAGCATATTTCCTCTTTGAGAACTGTGTCCCTTAGAAATTCATTTGGGATTCCATAGGATGGAAATACCACCAGATATTGAAGTGAGGAGTGATTCTTGTGCAGAAAGTTTTAAAAGGTTGGGGAGGAGGTGGCAGGCCTCACTCAGTTAAATTCCTTTAAAGAAGATATCTTTGATGCTTCTACTTTCTTCTTCAAAAGCCTCTGCAGTCTATCTTCTGAACCTGTCATTCTACTGAAACTGCTTTCTCCAAATTTACCTGTGGTCTCTTATTTGCCAAATCTAGTGGTCTTTTCTCAATCCTCATCCTTCCTGAACTTCCTGTGGCATAACACTGCTGATCACTCTCTCTTCCTGAATCTTCTCTCCTTTCTTGGTTTTTATGCCACTAACCTCTTTTGGTTCTCCTCCTGTATGACTGCTCTCCTTTATTGAGTTTTTGGTCACAATTACATTCACTAACTGTAGTTCTGGTCCCTCTTCCCTTTTCTTTCTATCTTGGCTTTGGTTCCAAGTATAGTGCAACTAGAGCTCAAGGGTTCAGATAAACAATAACCTTAATTAAACGATATTCAATAACTCCTGGGTAAAATCAACCCCCAATGTGGCAAAAAGAAGTCTAGGAAGGTAGAAACATAAGCAAGGAGGTTAAAAGCAGTCAGCAAGGAAGTTAAGTTCTCTAGGATCTCAGGAGCTCACTACTAAAATCCCAGTACTGTTTTTATATCTTCCTTGTTCAGAGATTCCACATCTGGATCTCAGATCAATATAGCTGGAAGGGGTCAAGTTTAACTAAAATAACTATGTCTGTGCCATAAAACCTTGATGTCCTTCCTTCTGAAACTCTATGCATTGCATTTAACTAAAAACCTCTTTTCACAAACTAAAACAATGAATTTCTCTTTTTTAAAAATTTCTTTACTATTAGTTTACAACATTCAGTTCTACAAATTTTTGAGTTTCAAATTTCCTCCCCTACTTCCTTCCTTTATTTTAAACCATGGCAGCATGCAAGTTGATATAGATTCTACATTTATCTTCACATTAAACATCAGTCATGTTGTAAAGAATTATAACCAATGGAATAAATAATGAGGAAGAAGAAACAAAACAAAATGAAAAAGAGAGAGAGAGCAAGTAGTTGGCTTCAATCTGCATTCAGACTCCATAATTCTTTCTCTGGATGTGGATGGCTTTCTCCATCATGAGTCCTTTCAAGCTGATGAGCCTAATCTATCAAAGTCTGTCATCACAGATACACTGTGTTTATAATGGTGCATAATGTTCTTCTAGTTCTGCTCCCCTCATTCAGCATCAGTTTATATAAGTCTATCCAGGTTATTATGAAGTTTATTCGCTCCTCATTTCTTATAGCACAATAGTATTCTATCACATTCATATACCACTACTTATTTAGCCATTCCCCAATTGATGGTAACCCCTTAATTTCCAATTTTTTGCCACCATAAAAAGAGCTGCTATAAATATTTTTGTACATATAGTTCCTTTTCCCACTTGTATGATCTCTTTGGGATACAGCTGGAGAAGTGGTATCGCTGGGTCAAAGGGGATGTACATTTTTATAGCCCTTTGGGCATAGTTCCAAATTACTCTTCAGAACGGTTGAACAGTTCACAACTCCACCAACAATGCATTAGTATTCCAATTTTCCCACATCTTCTCTAGCATTTATCATTTTCCTGTTTTGTCATGTTAGCCAATCTGACAGGTATGATGTGGAACCCAAGAGTTGTTTTGATTTGCATTTCTCTAATCAAAAGTGATTTAGAGCTCTCTTTTCTCTCTGACGGTGGCAGTATAGATAAGTGCTGTGGTCTTCATACCGCTAGAAAGCTCCACAGCCACAGGAGGGACCAGAAGTGGCATGACAAACAATACAAGAAAGCTCATTTGGGCACTGCCTTGAAGGCCAACCCCTTTGGAGGAGAATCTCATGCAAAAGGGATTGTCTTGGAAAAAGTTAGTGTGGAAGCCAAGCAGCCCAATTCTGCTATCAGGAAGTGTATGAGAGTTCAACTGATTAAGAATGGCAAAAAAAATCACTGCCTTTGTTCCCAATGATGGCTGCTTGAACTTTATCAAGGAAAATGGTGAAGTTTTGGTTGCTGGATTTGGTCGGAAAGGTCATGCTGTTGGTGATATTCCTGGAGTCCAATTCAAGGTTGTAAAAGTTGCAAATGTTTCTCTTCTGGCCTTGTACAAAGGCAAGAAGGAAAGACCAAGATAATTAAATTGTATGATGTCTTAGTCATAGTAAAAAATTTTCATGTAAAAAAAGTGATTTAGAGAATTTTTTCATATGCTTATACATATCTTTAATTTCTTTCTCTGAAAACTGCCTGTTCATATCCTTTGACCATTTACCAATTTGGGAATGACTTGTATTCTTATGAATTTGATTCAGTTCTCTGTATGTTTTAGAAATAAGGCCTTTATCAGAAACACTGGTTATAAAAATTCTCTCAATTTTCCACTTCTCTCCTAATCTTGGTCACTTTGGTTTTGTTTGTACAAAACCTTTTCAATTCAGTGTAATCAAAACTATCCACTTTGTATTTCATAACACTGTCTCATTTGGTCATAAATTCTTCCCTTCTCTATAAATCTGTCAGGTAAACTATTTCTTGCTCTCCTAGAATGCTTACTGTATCAGTCTTTATAGCTAAATCATGAACCCATTTAGACTTTATTTTGGTATATGGTGTAAGATATTGGTTTATACCCAGTTTCTGCCATACTATTTTCCAGTTTTCCCAGTTTTGTTAACTAGTAAGTTCTTACCACAGAAGCTGGAGTCTATGGATTTATCAAACAGTAGATTACTATAGTCATTGACAACTGTGTCTTGAGTATCTATTCTATTCCACAGCCCTATTTCTCTATTCCTCAACCAGTACCAAGTAGTTTTGATGACTGCTGCTTTATAAAACAGTTTAAAATCTGGTATGGCTTGGCCACCTTCCCTAGCATTTCTTTTCATTAATTCCTTTGATATTCTGGACCTTATATTAAACAATGCATTTCTAAGGAAGAAAAATTTTTCATCTAGAAAAGACTTCAGTGAGGATAGTCACACTAATACTAGTCAAAAACATTTCCAGGTGATCTATTTTTATTTTTTATATAATTTTGATGCCTTTTGTAATTCTTTATAGCATAGTTACTTTCACACATAATTTCTCTCATCTAAATTTCCCTAGTAACAAAGAAAAACAGTTAAGCAAAATTAACCAACACTTGCATTTGATCATATATTTAATCTTTCTCCTACCTCTCTACTTAGAGGAAGGGAGTCAACAATTATTCTTCCCTTACCTGAAAAGTTGGATAAGTTATGATTTGGTATAGTAGTCAATTGCATAGCTCTAACTTCAGCCCCTCTCTCAATAACTGAGTGCCTCCTGGGAATCAAAGCTTTAGTCTCTGAGAATAATAGCCTCATACTGCCACCTATATAACATTATATTTACCTAGATCATACATATGCTTCTACTGACAGTCAGTCAAGGGCAAAAAGGGAAAAAAAATTAGTAGTATCCTACAAAATTTGCTTTCACTGTTGGTACACTCTCAAATGGAGGACCCATATTCTCACCCATATTTCTGTAGGTTAGTGGAATGGAATTCTGCCCTGCACTTCACAGATCACCTTCACCCCTTCTATGGTTATCACCATATTGTTGTTTGTCCTTCCTTCTTGAGAAGGACCATGACATCAGGAAGATGATGGCATGACCTGCAAGTGAATTGGATTTAAGTGAAGGAGGGAGTGGAACCATCTGGGTCCAGCGACAAGAGAAAAATCAGGACTACTGATAAAGTCTAAATGGAGATGGCCCCAGATGCCATAGGAAATCTTGGCATTTTTAGCTAAGGTCTTTCCTAGGTCTTAGTTTGACTGAGACAATGCCCAATTCAGTGATTAAGGCTAGGTCAGAAATGAGACAAAAAAATGGTCTCTTTTACCTAGTCAAAAAAAAAATCAATTTGGGAAGGGAAGACACTAAGGGTTTCTAGCCAAAACTGAAACAACTGCTATTATATTCACTCTGAGCCATCAGGGCCCAATGACAAAGTGGGGTTGGCCTAGGACTTATTGTCGGCCAATCAATGACAGCCAAAGTGATTTGGGTTTAAGGCACCATATTTGAGAAAGAAATCTGGCACCAAACCCCAATATATCTTGGGATGTTTGAGCAATAAAAATTTACATTCTTTTAGGTAGATCATGGCAGGGAAGGTAAGAGGAGGGGAGACAAAGGACTTCAGACTTAAACGGTCTATCCAGTAGGGCATCTATATGCATGTTAACATTCTCAGTCTGATGACACATAGTAAACTCCTAATTGGCTAATATTGTTACCTATCATCTATGGAACATGGCATGCAGTTAATACTTTTCAAACTATATCAGTAGACTGGTGTCTATCCAAACTTGAAGTTGAAATCCATAATCGAAGTTTTGGAACTAATCAGTGACAACCACCTTCAAAGTCAAGGAACTACGAACTGGAAATGGAATAATAAATTACACTACTAGCAAATACAGTAAGCTTCTGATAGCCATGGCTCTGCTGTAATCAGGTCTTCTAAGTTAGTATCCATATGTAACACAAATGCCTTGCTTACATTCATAAAAGCCAACATTGGTCCCTTTTTGAGGACTGCCTTTTTCGAGGTAGTCTATCAAGTCCTTGTAGACCTGCTAACATTTCTATTCACATTAATTTCAAGTGGTTCCAGATATATACTTTTTACCCTTTTACTTCCAGTGCTCCTAGACCACTTATCCACAAGATTTTTGATAAATTTCACAATTATTATATCGTTCTTTTTGCTGTTCAGTTGTGTCTGACTCTTCATGATCCATTTGCGGTTTTCTTGGCAAAGGTATTGGAAAGGTTTGCCATGTCCTTCTCTACTCATTTTACAGCTGAGGAAACTGAGGCAAACAGGGTTAAGTGACTTGTCCAGGGTCACATAGCTAGTAAGTGTCTGAGGCCAGATTTGAACTCTTCTGGACTCCAAGCCCAGCACTCTATATACTGTGCCACCTAGTTTCCTAGCTTCTTTCTCTACATTCTCCTTAATTTCATCATCTTCAATGGGTTCAATTATCACCTAAAAATTCCTGTTCCAAAATGAGAAGAAAAAAACACTGTTTCTTCAAAGAATAAAACAATAGAAAGTATCCTATACAATAATATTTTTGAAAAACACACCCTAAACATTTCCATTTACATAATACTAGACTGTAAGAGTTATTTCAGGTAACTTATTGATAGAAAAATCTTAATGTGGTTGTTTCTTTCTTTGTACAGCCACTAACTGCAATTTTATCTGAATAGCTTACTGGCAATCACCTTGTTCCTTTGGGGCTGGGATGTGTCTGGTATGATGTCCAATGAGCTGTTGGTGCTCAAATCATAACAGAAGCAACCACAACAACTACCAGGTTACTGCACGCAAAATTATCTGATACAAAAGCATTGCATAGCTAAGAGTTAACAGTATTAAAAGTTGTATTTGAACAATTCATTTTAAAATAAACAAGAAGAGGATTCATGTCCACATTTACTAGTACTAAAGACTTCAATTGCATATGATTCCATGGGCAAATTTTCATAGTTAGAAAATATATAAAATAAAAAGGAGATAGTCATCTTTATTTTTTTTAAATGTCTGTCAGTGGAAAAGGAGAAAATGTTGCACCCTTTATTAGCCTCCCTACTGGACTTCTGGAGTGAGAAGAGGCAAATATGCAAAGGAAAAGGTCTACCCGCTCTTAAGAAAATAAGCTATAACAATAATTGTTCAAGAAAGATAAAAAGTTTTTTAAAAGCTCAACATGCACACTTCAATAATGTAACATTTAAGTTACATAAGGAATTTCATTAAAGTATAACATTCACAAAGAGGCTCCACATTCAAAAGTTCAATACTGATAATTCCAGAAATTCAGCATGGGGAAATAAATGATATAGAGTTTTTATTTTTATAGGGCTTGTACATATTTTAGTATAAAATTTTATAAATTTTGTTGCTTTATTAAAGAAACAGTAAGTTTGGGGTAGAAATATTTGATAACAGAATAATAACAGAAAAAAAAACACTTAAATAATATCAGGGAAAAGGAGTAACCAGAATAGAAAATCTCAGACGAGAGAATAAGATCTATTCAATCAGTCTACAGAATCTCATACTGATTTCATCCTGATGAATTCAAACACACTTTTTAAAACTGACTGGTCTCAACAACAATTAAACACCTAATCCCAAGTGGAGAAGATTTATACATATTTGAGAATAAAATGAAAGTTAATGAATCCCATCTACATTTTTTCACTGATTACTATCTAACAATTGCTTTGGATTCAGAAGGCTTTGATAGGAATCCAAGCTCTGTGGTTTACTAGCTATACTTCAAGTTTCTTCATTAATGAAGTAAGAGCATAAGATAAGGAGGAAGCCCTGTTCCTAACCTTCTATCTATGACCTATGGATAGATGTCAAAAGGTTCGTAAAGACAGATGAGAAAAAAAAATATTTTTTCTTTTTGCTGCTCTCTAACTGAAATCTAGCATTTTCTTCAATTATTAAATGTAGGCAGCAAACCATTATTCTCAGAAGGGCTCTATAGGCTTCACTAGATTAGCAAAAGGGGCCATAACATACAAAAGGTTAAGAACCCCTGTATTAGATGATCTTCCAGCTTTAAATCTATGGTTCTAATCAGGTGAAATTTTCTAACAAGAACATGATAAAATAATGTTAAATGTAAGAGGTTTGGGAAAGGCAATGGAGACTGGCAAGGAGTCAATTTCCTGAATCTAAAGCTAAGCTACCTAGAAGTGGCAAGGAAAGACCAAGACATTGGTGAAAAGATGGATGCCTTAAGTCTTATGTTTATAAACAAGAACAAAAATTCAATGTATATTGCCTTAATAATCCTCAGAGAAGGATCTTAAAATTCAATAACTGTAAATTCTCAAGTCAAGAATATCATATTTATTCCTTACTTCATCAGTTTCATATCAAAAGTCCCTATGCCATATTGCTGCA
This sequence comes from Pseudocheirus occidentalis, assembly GCA_028646575.1. Taxonomy (NCBI): domain Eukaryota; kingdom Metazoa; phylum Chordata; class Mammalia; order Diprotodontia; family Pseudocheiridae; genus Pseudocheirus; species Pseudocheirus occidentalis. The sequence goes on from CM053595.1 coordinate 234,068,787, forward strand.
CATTACAGGAAGGGAACTACTTTTCTAAGGTGGATTCCTGATCCATAAAGGTTTAGGGAGTGGGGGGTAGGAGAATATTTGAAAGGGAAAAGGTCACAAAACTGGAATAATTTCATTTTAATTAGCTTTTAATTTTTTTCAACAAACACAAAAGCTTTTCCACTCATCTTCTGATTCAATTAAGAACAAAGAACATAAAATTCTAATCAGTAAATGTAGCAAATAATTTTCAGCCAAGGAGAAAGACTTAGTGAGGGGTGGAGGAAAAAGAATAAGACGTGCATGTCTTTTACTTTCTCATTTGTCTTTGTCTCCACTACATGCAAAAAAAATATACATACAAACATAAAACATAAGACACACTAACTTAATAAATGTTTGTTGACTGACCCTTTCCCTCCAACTCTGTTCTTCCTCTTACTGAGCATCACAGGAGATGTGTTCGCATACTCTTTTCCACCATTATCCCTAGGTTCCCAATATGTACTGGTTGGTTTTCTGCTATGATGAGCACTGCTTTGACAGCAAGGGTCAAGAGATAAAACAATTCTTAAAGTGTAGGTGATGGGTAGTGAGTAGAAGATATAGGAGAACTAAGTGAACCTGTGTGAACAGAAAATGGTCAAATATGGGTTATCAAATACTGGTTTCTTCATCTGGAAATGGTGGAATTGCTCTGTCTTTCCCAAGGAAAAAAATGAAAGAATTTACTAAGATTCAGCAGCATAACCTCAGCACTCCCTGGAAGATGGGGGCATTATTTATTCTAACCTGCCATTGAAACACACTCAGAGATACCTAATTATATTTCTTTTGAAAGATCAGTAATCTCACTGATGTGAGTATGCACCCTTCCAACAATGTACACTACAATACTTACATATTATCTTATCCCATCTAACTCTTGCCCACATCCTCTTGTAATTCCACTATAAGTAATCCAACTCAATATACTAGATTCTCCTGCTGGTTCAGATATTGCATAGACATCAAGAGCACCTAAGAGTAACCCTTTAGTAATCTGTTTTCCTTGCCATATGACAGTCCCACCTTCTTTTCTTATGACAAATTTCTAATGACAACATTTAAATAATTTCTCTTGTACAATTTAATTGGTAATTTGTTGCAACCTATTCATGCATACCATGTATTTCTTCAATGCCTATTTTAATGACTATAAACTTTAATCATCCTCTCTAGCTGATAACACTCAGATCTACATATCCAGCCCTTAGGAGATACTAGCTTCAGTCACTCATCTGCTTAATGGACATTCCAAATAGGATATCCTGTAGGCATATCTCAAGGTCAGCACATTCAGAAAGAATTATTTTCCCTCCCTACCAAAGCCCTCTTTCTTTTGCACTTCCCTATTACTGTCAAGGATACCACAATTCTACCAGGTTTGAAACCCATGTCATCCTCAACTCCTCACTCAATCATCTCATATAATTATTGCCCAATCTTGCTGTTATTATCACAACAACTCTTGCATTCATTCCCTTCTGTCTATTCCCATGACCATCATCCCAATTCAGGCAATTCTTGTCTGGATTATTTCAATAGTCTTCCAATTAGTCTGCTTGTCTGCCTATGCCTTTGCCAAATCCATTCTCCATATAGCTGCCGAAGTGATTTCCCTAAAGTGTTGCTCTGACTATGTCATACCCTTACTCAATAAATTCCAATGCTCCTCCCTCCCATTAATTCTAGAATCAAATGTAAATTGCTCTGTTTAACATTTAAGGCTCTTCACAATCAGGCCCCATCTTACCTTTCCAATCTTATTCCCTCCCTAGTTGAAGTTTCAATTGAAGTTGAGGTTTTGACACACACACACACACACACACACAAAACTAGCCGTGTGACCTTGGGCAAGTCACTTAACCCCAATTGCTCTCCAAAAAAAAAAGAAGTAGAGGTTTTGAATGCCATTAGGCTCCTTTCATATGGCAAAGCATCTGGTGCTGATTCTATTCCAGTTGAGATTTACCAGGTGGCGGGTACACTGTTCTTACAAAAGGTGACTGAAATTTTCCAAGTTATATGGCAAGAGGTTATTCCCCAGGAGTTCAAGGATGCCTCTATTGTCCATTCCTATAAAGGTAAAGGAAACAGACTGCCCTGTGCCAATCACAGGGGCTCTTTCTCTTAGTCACTGCCGGCAAGATTCTTGCCAGAGTCCTCCTTAATATGGTGATCCTTCACCTGGAAGATGGTCATCTACTTGGAGCCTCTATGGCTTCAAAAGGGCTAGGGAATGGTTGATAAGGTGTTTGCCACCCAAAGACACAGGAAAAATGCCAGGAGCAGAACAGAAGTCTGTACACAATACTTATCGATCTGACCAAGACTTTTGATATTGTCAGTTATGAAAGCTTACCGAAAATTATGTCAAAATTTGGTTGCCCAGAGAAGTTCATCAGCACTGTATGTTAGTTTCATGAGGGCATACTTGCCCAGTTTCTGGAAAATGGACAATGCTCTCGTGCCTTCCAAGTTACCAATGGAGTGCCATAAGGTTGTATTTTTGTTCCCATACATTTTAGCATGATATTTTTAGCCATTTTGTCGAATGCTTTCAACGAGGACAAACATGGATCAAGGTCAGCTACTGCACTGATGATAAATTCTTCAACCTGAAAAGACTACAAGCCAAAACCAAAATGGAGGGAGTGTTGGTGCATGATTTTCTGTCTGCTGATGACTGTGCACTGAATGCAATCTCTGAAGCTAAGATGCAACATAGAATGGACCAATTCTCTGCTGCTTGTGCCAGTTTTGGCCTAACAATTAACATCAAGAAAACACAGGTGCTCCATCAGCCACACCACACCATCCACATGCGGAACCATCAATTACAGCAAATGAAGAAGTTTTGAATACTGTGGATAAGTTCACTTACCTTGGCAGTATACTTTCCAGGGATGTACACACTGATAATTAGGTTGACACAAGCCAGAGTCAGCTAAGTGTTTGTGAGGCTTCGAAGGAAAGTGTGGGAGAGAAGAGGTATTAGACTGACTATCAAACTGAAGGTCTACAGTGCTGTTGTGCTGACCTTATTGTTGTATGCCTGTGAAATCTTGACAGTATCCCAGCACCGTGCCAAGAAACTGAATTGCTTCCATTTGAATTGTCTGCCAAGCATTCAGACTCTACTGTACAGAGTGCAACTCCAATGGGCTGGCTACACTGTTCAAATGCAAAACATATAATTGCCAAAAAGACTCATTCATGGAGAACTCACACAGGGAAAGTGCTCAAATGGTGGTCAGAAAAAGTGATACTCTCGAGGTCTCTCAAGAACTTTGGAGAAAGTACTTTGGAAAAAAAAAAAGAACTTTGGGAAAATTATTTGGCAAAAGTATGACATGGAGACATAGGCACAGGACCACCCAGCATGGCACGCCCTCATCAGAGAAGGTACTCTGGAATTGAAGCAGCTCAAAAGAAATGTAAGATTTGCAGATTTAGAGAATCCACCCTAAAAGTTCAAATGGGGAGCATTCTGAGTTCAGATTGGTCAGATCAGTCAGAGTTGGACACACTATAACTTGACTCTAACACACTGATGTCATTTTGGTCCTCTTCAAGAACAAAGGATAACAACCAACCATATTGTACAAGAGTGCTCATGAACAAAAATACATTAGAGGGAGGAGATGGAGAGACATGCACATTTGAATGCAATAAGAAGGCACAGAGATGAAAAGAGATACTAAAACACAAAAGCTCTAATGAAGAAACATTTTGATTTGTTGGGTTTTTTTAGGTACTTCAGTTTTTTCGATACTTCAGTCAAAGACTTAATATTACTTCATTTTCATGACTATAGGCATAAATGAAGACATGGGCTCCTGGTTAGCTTCATTTGGTTATCCAGGAAAGTAAGTTGCAAATTGAAGGCTTCCCACTTCCAAAAGCAAGAAATGACCTGGTTAGTTTGGGGAAGTGCAGATTTTGGCTTCCCACATAATTCCAGGTATATAGTAGACGTTGGATTCCAGTAATATGACTGTTATAGTATCTGTGTGAGTCATACAGGTTTGATGGACCCCCAGCCCAAAGCAAAGCCTTATATACCTGACCTTTCACCTCCTGAACTCAGCTCAGGACCTGAGCATTAGGTATCAGCCCCTCTCTTCTAGGATCCAACATTTTACAACTGCTACTAGACTCCTCACCTCTAGTACCAGAACTCTAAACACAAGACTCCATACCTCCAGAACCAGCGTTTCCAACAACTGACCCTCACCTTAGCAACCCAATCCAGGATGAAAAACTCAGATACTAGAGTCTTGACACTAATAATTCATGTTTAGAAAGAGTCAATTATGCCAAGTCAAATCATCTTTATTCTTCAGCATTTGAAACCTAGGGTTCATAGGATTCTTGAGGATGTGAGCACAATTAAAACACATCAAATAACCTAGGACTAGTAAATTACTATCTTTAACTCTTTCAGTCCCAATGAAACAGAATCCCTTTCTGCCTAACCCAATCAAAAACACATCCCTTCCCCTAGACCACTTCCCAATCTCTCCATCTTAGCCCTACTTCTTCCACCTTAGCCTTACTTCTTCCAAGTCCCAACCACTTCCTTCTGCCCCTCCTCTCCACCTCCATCATGTTTCCTGGAATGCTTATTCTAACATTAACAATTTTATTTTCATCTTAGGCTTCTTCCTTTAGTATTAATTCCACTTTATCATTCCCAGAAACCCTCCCAGTCTCAAACTCCAGAAGACACTGCATTCTTTAAAATGTATTTATTTTTAGTTTTCAACATTCACTTTTATAAGATTTTGAGTTGTAAAATTTCTCTTTCTCCCCTCTCCCCACCTCCCCAAGATGACATGTGATCTGATACAGGCTACACCTGTACAATCATATTAAACATTACCACATTAGTCATACTGTGAAGAAGAATCAGAACAAAAGGCAAAAACCAAGAGAAAGAAAAAACAGAAAACAAAAAGAAAGAGAAAATGGCATGCTTCAATCTGCATTCAGACTCCATGTCTTTCTCTAGATGTGGACAGCATTTTCCATCATGAGTCTTTTGGAATCATCTTTCTTAGATCTTTAAGTCTAACAAAGTCGGTCATCACACAATGTTGCTGTTACCGTATACAATGTTCTCCTAGTTCTGCTCACCTCAGTTAGTTCATACAGGTCTTTCCAGGTTTTCCTGAAATCTGTGGGCTCACCATTTTTTATGAAACAATATTATGCCATTACATTCATACACCACAACTTGTTCATTCATTCCCCAATAGATGGGCATCGCTTCAATTTCCAATTCTTTGCTACCACAAAAAGAGCTACTATAAATATTTTTGTACATGTGGGTCCTTTTCCCTTTGTTATGATCTCTTTGGGATACAGACCTAGATCAAAGGGTATGCACAGTTTTACAACCCCTTAGGCACAGCTCCAAACTGCTTTCCAGAATGGTCGGATCAGTTCACAACCCCACCAACAAAGCATTAGTGTTCCAAGGATCAAAGCATGGAACGGGAAGAAGACAACACAGTCAGAACTCCTGCACCAAAAGCTTCCAAGAAAAATATAAATTGGTTATAGGCCATGGAGGAGCTCAAGAAGGATTTTGAAAATCAAGTAAGAGAAGTGGAGGGAAAATTGGGAAGAGAAATGAGAATGATGCAAGAAAATCATGAAAAGAGAGTCAGCAACCTGGATGAAGAAAATAACACCTTAAAAAAACAGACCTATTCACATAACAAAAGAAGCCCAAAAAGCCAATGAGGAGAAGAATGCCTTAAAAGGCCAAATTTGCCAGATAGAAAAATAATTTCAAAAGCTCACTGAAGAGAATAATTCCTTTAGAATTAGATTGGAGCAAATGGAAGCTAATGACTTTATGAGAAATCAAGATACTATTAAACAGATCTAAACAAATGAAAAAAAATAGAAGTCAATGTGAAATATCTCATTGGAAAAACCACTGACCTGGAAAATAGATTCAAGAGAGATCATTTAAAAATTATTGGACTAGATTAGAGAATAAACATTTGTAGTGGACCAAGTCAACATGGTTGCGTGAGTTTGTCTCTGTTCAGTAATGTGAGTAGGAGTAGAGAAAAGAAATGGTGAGAATAATTCAGTGTCAGGTTTAGCAAAGAGTACAGTGATAGGAAAAGAGAACAAGAGATTTAAGAGGATAGTGTAAAGTTGAACTTGATAGCTTTAGGGTCAAAACTGGAAAGGGCAAAAATTGAAGCCAGAGAGAGAGTGATAGTCTGGGGGAACAAAAAAGAATCTAAGGTTTGATGGATGTGCTTGCTTACGTTGCCAGTTTCTTGACTTTTGAGCTCTTTGCCACAGTAGAACTCTACTTGCAGAGAGGAGAGATTTGTCCCAAATTGCTGGGGTTTTCACAGCTGCTAGAGCTATTAGTTGGGTGCCCTCTCTGCAGCCCCTCACATGCTCTGGCTCACTGGTTACATACCCCAGGACCTCCACCCAAGACCATGATCCAGATGCAGGCAGCTTAAGGAAATAGCCATTAAACTCTGAAAGGTCGCTTGGTCCCCCTACAATCTGCAGGCCAGGAGCTCTGAAGCAGCCTCCACCACTTCTTGCTTCGGGGACAGGGCCAAACCACAATCTGTCCCCCCCCCCCCAGTTCCAACAGAGTTCTTCACTGACCTTTTACTTTATCTTTGGCATTTATGGATGGAAACTGCCACAGCTGCTGATGATCCACTCTCCCAAAGTCAGCTCCAGCTGCTGCTAACTGGGGCCACCCTGGGGCTAAAACAACAGGCTCACGTGGGACTGGGCTCAGCTCCCAGCATGCTGTGATGGACTGTTCCTTTCTACCTGCCAGGCTGCCTTCAGCAGATTTGTTTCTGTCATTGTGTGGGTTCTGTAGCTCTAAAATTTGTTTAGAATCATATTTTATAGGTATTTAAGGTGGTTATGAGAGGAGCCCACTGAGTTTTCCTGCTTCTAGGCCACCATCTTGGCTCTGCCCCCCCATCTTATTTCTTTCTATGCCCTTAAAAATAGCAGCCCTTATACTCAATGATACTGAATAACTGCATCTGTCTCTATTCTCTCTGTCCCTGTCTGTGTCTCTGTCTCTCTCTGCTTCCACACATTCATCATCACATTATACGTATGTTATCTACTTGTTGACATATATGCATTTAAGTCTAACTTGAAATTCAACTCTAAACTTAGTCACAAAAATTGTCCTTAAGATAACAAAGCCATTACAAAAGTATGAGTGACTCTTGGGTTTTATATAATAATTCTTAGGACCTACAAATTGGCACTGGGTCAGGTCATTTCTCAAGTAAATTCCAAAGCAAGAGTCACTGCAATGAAAACTTGTGTCCCCTAAAAACTCAAACCTGAGAGGATCCCAAAGAGTTAAGCACACTCCAGTCATCATAGAAATATTTACCTAATATATAAAATGTTGTACAAAGGCTATAATTCTAAAAAAAAAACCCTATTAATTTCACAAAATTGTGATATGGAAAAGATATCAAAAATTTATATGCACATATATAGCACTGATTTTACTATTAATCAAAATTTACTAACATAAGTATGTATACACAAAAGAAATTAAATCACCCTAAATGTAAGAAAGAATGTCAACCTAAAAAAAATCAAGCATGCCTATTTTATTATTCAAACAACTTCTAGCAAAACATCCATATACAATTTGATAATTTGGCAAAACTGTAACAAGAAACAAAGGAACTAAGAAAGTCATTACATTTCAAACACAGTCTGGATGACTGCCTCTAAGCTCATTAGGAGTAAAATCTGACAGTTGGACCACCCTTATACTAGTGATACAGACTTAAGACTTCTGACACACAAAAAACTGAGAGAAAAAGATGTAGTGTTTGGGAGTAAGGGATGAGAAAATGAACCACAAATATACTTTAGCTCTCAAAAGTATAATTGGCTCACAAGGGCAACTACCATGCTAAGGTGCAACCATTATGTAGCTCACATAACTGGAAATTCATGCTCTACTCTTTAAATTGGCTTAGACAGGAGCATCTGTAGCACTTTAATTAATTAGAGCAATTGACATACCTTAAAAGTAAACACTCATATCTGAAATAAGGTAATGTAAGTAGTACTTGTAAGCCAATATTAATCCAAGTTTAACCTAAATATAACAAAATGTACATTAGTATACTTTGGATGACAAGGAGACAATTTGATATAATAACTTAAACTGGTACACCTATATTTGGAATTCACTATTCTGAAATTGAAATGTTCTCAACATTTTAGGTTAAAACATTTATTTTATGTGCAGATAACTAATTATATTTATGATTCTGATGTACAAAATTGCATTTTTAAAGAGAGTTATAATTTAAAATTGAAACTGTGCTTCCATTATACTAGCAAGGATTTAAAAGCAACACATAGTTGTGATAAAGGTTTCATATCTGATTATCTTTAATCAATTCCCCATATTTCACTGTAGAGGGTTAAAAACAAACAAACAAAAAGTTATGGTCTTCAGAAAACCAATATGCCTGCCCAAGGCAACATTAGAATTTCTACGAAATTACATAAAATAAATTTTAAAATAACAAATAATTTGAGAGGAGCTATAATGCTTAAATTGGAAATAAAAAGTATATTCATATGTTTCATAAGGAAAAAAACTAAAAAATTAACTTTTCCTTTATTGAAATTAATAACTTTTTATAAATACCTTTTGTTTTAATATCTTTAGATTTCCTAATGGATCCTTCTCCTCATCCCCTACCAGAGAACCATCCCTTATAACAACAACAAAACAAAAACCCCCAAACAACAAAAAAACAAAAAGGAAGGAAAAGAAAACAGTGCAGCAAAGTTAACCAACACACTGAAAAGTCAGAAATCATCTGTAGCATTCCACAACCAGAGTCCTCCATCAGAAGTGAGCTACCATCTCCTACATCTGCTAGGGGGTCAAGATCTATCATTATAATTTCACGGCATTCAGTTTCTATCAATTGGTTGTTGCTATTATTTCCACTTATATTGTTATTGTATATATTGTTTTCCTGATTACAGTTACTTCAATTTAACATCAGTTCTTATATGTCTCCCCCACGTCATTGTATTTATCATATTGATCATTTTATATAGTATAGTAATATTTCATTACATTCATACTTCAATAAACCAATCAATAAACATTTATTAAGCACCTACTCTGAGCCAGGCACTGCGCTAAGCAAAGGATACAAAAAGAGGCAGAAGACAGTTCCTGCCCTCAAAGAACCTATAATCTTGTAGGGGAGCCAACACATGGATGGATGGATGGATGGATGGATGGATGGATGGATGGATGACAGATGACAGATAGACAGACTGATCTACATATCCACATATCTATCTATCAATCTATATCAAGCTATATACAAAACAAGTAAGAAATAATTAATAGAGGGAGGGTACTAGAATTAAACAAGGTTGAAAAGACTTCTTGTAAAAGATGGGCTTTTAGGTGGGACTAAAAGGCAATCAGGGAAGCCAGAAGGCAAAGATGAAGAAGGAGAATATTCCAGGCAGAAGGAACAACCAGAGAAAAATCCCACAGCAGAGAGACTGTGGGCAGAGAGGAGGCAAGGTCCCTGGATCTAAAAATAAGTAGTGGGGTTGTTGTTGTTCATTCAGTCCTTTCTGTTATATCTGACTCTTTGTGGCCCCATTTGTGGTTTCCTTGCCAAGGATACCAGTTTGCCATTTCCTTCTCCAACTCATTTTACAGATGAGGAAACTGAGGCAAACAGTATTAAGTGATTTGCCTAGGGTCATACAGCAAGTAAATGAGACCAAATTTGAACTCAGTTTTCCTATCCCAAGTTCAGGTCTCTATCCATGGCACCATCTAGGTGTCCACGCAGTTGGGAGTAATATGCAAAGCCTGTTAGGGGAGCAGGAGGCTAGGTTATGAAGGGCTTTGAATGACAAACAGGGCATTTCGTATTTGATCCTGGAGGATATATGGAACCACTGGAGTTTACTGAGTGAGGGTAAGTTGGGAGAGGGGTGTTGACATGATCAGACCTGCACTTTAGGAAAAATCACTTTAGAGGCTGAATGGAAGATGGAATAGAATGGGGAAAGAAAGGAAAACCCATCAGCAAGCTACTACAGTAATTTAGGCAATGTGGTGATTAGGGCATACACTAATGTGGTGGCACTGTGAGAAGAGAGGAAAGCGAGATGTTATTAGCGAGATGTTGCAAAGACATGTTGAAATCAACAGGTCTTGACAACAGACTGGATATGGGGAAATAACTTTTTAAGTCATTAGGACCTTTAGATAGAGCACTTTCAGTGGAATAATAATAAGGTTGGAAGAGTTAAGAAGAGATAGGAAAGAAAGTGAAGGCACCTATTGAAAATGGCCTTTTTAGTTCAGCTACAAAGGGCAAAAAAGATACAGAATGATAGTGGGGATGGAAGGATCAAGTGAGGGTTTTTTCAGTATGGAAGAGACATGGGTATATGCCTCTAGCACATGAAGGGTTTACTTTTAGTTATAGAATCTATGGGACAAAGGGGACGGATATTCTGGTAACATTTTTCAAATAATTCCAAATTAATTTCCAGAATAGTTGGACCAATTCCAAAATTCATCAACTAAGCACTAGTGTTCCTATCTTCCCACAACTTTCTTCAACCTTAACTATATTCATCTTTTGTAATCATTGCCACTTTTCTGGATAAGAAATAAAACCTCAGAATGGTTTTGATTTCCATTTCTCTTATTATTAATATATGTATCATTCTTTCACATTGTTATTAATAGTTTACCATTTTTTTGAGAACTAATTATTCAAATCTTTGACAACATCTGTTGGGGAATATTTTGGCTTTGTACATTTCCATTAGTTGTCTATTACTAAAGATATTTGATATGAAGATTCCCCCACCCCAATATGCCACTTATCTTCATATCCTAATTATAATTAAGCCTGTCATTTCTACCTTTATAATACCTCTCATACATTTCCCTTTTTCTCTGCTCTCAAAGCCTCTAAACCAGCGAATCACTTCTTCCTCACTTCTCACATGTACTCTTTAGTAGCCTTCTAATTGGTTTCCCCATCTCAACTCTCTCACTTCTCTAATAAATCCTCCTTTCAGATGCCAAAGTCACTTTCCTAAAGTGTTCTTCTGACCATGTCACAACTACCACCACCACTTAATAAACTCCAATGGTTCCCTATTACTTCCAGGATCAGAGACTCTTCCATTTGGCATCTAAAGCTCTTCAGAACTTGACCCCTTAGTACTTGTATAACCTGACACTTTACTTTTATCCATGTATATGCTGAGAATGTTGTTCCTCCTTGCCTCTTAGTTTTCCTGGCTACTTTGAAGATTAGCTCAAGTAGTATTTTCTACAGGAGGACTTTCTTATTCTCCCTAGGTGCTAGTGGTTTCCTGTCTAAGATTATATTTTATCTTGTATATGCCAAATTATTTGCATACATGATCTTCTTCATCAGAATGTTGGATCCCTGAGGACAAAAATTATTTTTCCCTGTCTTTGTATCTCCATATCTAGTATAGAGCCCTGGCAACATTAAGAACTTAATAAATTCTTCTTTCATGACTGATATAAAAATATAATAATAAAAATTTTTGTCATGTAAATTTCTAACAGAGCTAAAATTGTTCATATTGCAAATTGTGTATTTCTTCAGGACTGTAAAGAACACAGTAAAACGCAAACTTTTATATTTTTTATTTTTAAAAACTTTTTTATTTTTTTTTAAATATTTGTTTTTAAAACTTTGATTTCCAGATTGTTTCCCTTCTTCCCTTACCACTCCCACCAGGAAGATAAGCAATTCAATATAGGTTGTATATGTGTAGTTACACGGAATGTTTCCATAGTATATTGTGAAAGACTAATCACATTTCCCTCCATCCTATCCCGGCCCCCAACTATTCCATTCTCGACCTTGACCCTGTCACTTTTCAAACATATATGCTTCTAACTACCCTCTCCCCTAACATGTCCTCCCCTCCATCACCCCCTCTCTTATCATCTTCCCCCGCCACTTTCCTGTAGGGCAAGATATCCAAATAAGTGTGTATGTTATTCCCTCCTTAAGCCAAATTCAATGACAGTAAAAAAGTTGACCCATTCCCTTTCACCTTCCTGCTCTTCCCCTCGATTTTAACAGTTTTCTCTTGCCTCTTTTATATGAGATAATTTACCCTATTCTATCTCTCCTTTTCTCCTTCTCTCATTATATTCTTCTCTCACCTCTTAATTTTATATTTTAGATATCATCCCTTCTTATTCAACTAATCCTGTGCCCTCTGTCTATGTATACATGTACATACACATACAGACATTCACATGACATTACACACACATACACCCTCCTATACATACATATATATGTATACATATATATTCCCTTCAATTATCCTCATACTGAGAAAAGTCTCATGAGTTATAATTATCATTTTTCCATGTAGGAATGTAAATAGTTCAACTTAATAAGTTGAACTTAATAAGTTCCTTTTTTCATTTTCTTATTTATATTCTCATGGTTCTCTTGCTTCTTGTATTTGAAAGTCAAATTTTCTGTTCAGCTCTTGTTTTTTCATCAAGAATACTCAAAAGTAAAAAAAAAAAAAGAATACTCAAAAGTCCTCTATTTTATTGAATGACCATATTTTCCCCTGAAGCATTATACTCAGTTTTGCTGGGTAGGTGACTCTTGGTTTCAATCCTAACTCCTTTGAATTTCAGAATATCATATTCCAAGCCCTTCAATCCTTTAGTGTAGAAGCTGCTAGATCTTGTGTTTCCACACTACTCAAATTGTTTCCTCCTGACAGCTTGTAATAATTTTTCCTTGACCTGAGAACTTTGGAATCTGGCTAAGATATTCTTAGGAGTTTTCTTTTGGGGATCTTTTTCAAGAGGCTGTGGGTAAATTCTTTCAATTTCTATTTTGCCCTCTGTTTCTAGAATTTTACGGTAATGGTCCTTGAGAATTTCTTGAAGGATGATTTCTAGGCTTTTTTTAATCATGGCTTTCTGGTAGCCCAATAATTTTTAAATTGTCTCTCCTGGATCTATTTTCTAGGTCAGTGGGTTTTTCCAAAGAGATATTTCACATTGTCTTCTATTTTTTCATTTGTTTGGATCTGTTTTATAATATCTTGATGTCTCATAAAGTCATTAGCTTCCAATTGCTCCAGTTTAATTTTGAAGGAATTATTCTCTTCAATGAGTTTTTGAAATTCCTTTTCCATCTGGCAAATTTAACTTTTTAAGGCATTCTTCTCCTCCCTGGCTTTTTGGGCCTCTTTTGCCATTTGAGCTAGTCTATTTTTTAAGGTGTCATTTTATTCAGTATTTTTTTTTTGGTTTCCTTTACCAGGTTGTTGACTCGCTTTTCATGATTTTCTTGCATCATTCTCATTTCTCTTCCCAATTTTTCCTCTACTTCTCTTACTTGATTTTCAGAATCCTTCTTGAGCTCCTACATAGCTTGTAACTAGTTCATGTTTTTATTGGAAGCTTTTGATGCAGGAGTTTTGATTTTGTTGACTTTTTTGTTCCATGTTTTGATCCTTTTTGTCCCCCAAAAAAGGATTCTATTGTCTGATTGTTCTTCCTCTGCTTGCTCATCTTGTTGACCGGGACTTTTGAGCTCTTTGTCATGGTAGAACTCTGCTTCCAGAGTGCAGACAGTTCTGTCCCAAATCACTGGGGTTTTTGCAGCTGCTGGAGCTATGAGGAGGGCACCCTCTCTACAGACCATCACCCAAGACAACGATCTAGATCCACGTAGGTCAAAGCAAGAGTAATCACCCTCTGAATGGTCACTTGATCCCCCTACAATCTACAGGCCAGGAGCTCCAGAGGCACCTGCAGCTGCTGCCATGCATCGACCACCTCTCACCCATGGAGCAGGGGCCAGACCGTGCTCTTTTGTCACCTGGTCCCAACAGAGTTCCCCAGTGACCTTTTACTTTCTCTTTGGTGTTTATGGGTTGAGAAGTCTAGAAACCACCACAGCTGCTGGTGATTCACTCTCCTTAAGTCTGCTCTGACCTGTGTCATGGGCTAGGGCTGCCCTGGTGTGGTCACAGGTGATTTACGTGGGACTGCACAGGGCTCTCAGCTTGGTAAAATAGAGCCTTCCCACTGGCCTGCCAAGCTGCCTTCAGTGGGAGATTTTTTCTCTCTTTCACTTTGTGGATTCTATAGCTCTAAAATTTATTTAGATTCATATTTTATAGGTATTGGAGGTGGTTGGAGCCAGAGCCAAGCAGAGTTCCTGTTTTTACTCCACCATCTTGGCTCTGCCCCCTCCCCCCCACACAAACCTTTAAACTGAAACAATATGAAGGCATAGTCTAGCATAATTTTTTAAAGTTAATTTTGGCACTGAACTTACAAATAAAAAATTATAAATGTTGAATCAGATATTATTATATTAAAAACCTGTCTTTTTAAACTAAACCAGTATCAAAATAATTTACTCAAGTATAATTGATTTTATCTTATAAAAATTGTCTTGAAATCCAAAACAAACATAGAGTGCCACAAAATACCTTCCCCTAAATGAATCAAATCCAAATTTCCAAGACTGTCCAAGAGTTGAACAAGACTTGTATACCTGAAAGTTGCACAATCAGCATTAAAATTACATTATTATATGCCAATTTAACTTAATATTTGGTTACTAAGATGCTTGGAAGCAGTATAGTTTATTGCAATAATCACTATGACTGAGCATTTGGACATCCTTGTTCTGGCTCTGCTAAGCTGTGTGACCTTGGGCAAGCAAGCCACTTAACCTGGGTCTTTATTAAGTGAAGCAATTAGACGAGACTAGATGATTTCTAATATTACTTTCAGCTTTAAAATTCCATGATTCTATTATTTCAATAAAATAGCAAGTTAAATCTTAAGGGAAAAGGATATATGAATGTTACAAAGTTATTCTGCAAAGCAGCAATACGAGGATTGAGGTTTTCTGATGTCAAAATACTGATAACAATTAATACATTCATACTAGACTGGGTAGGGAAAACAAATATATGTACATGTATAATATAATTATACACATACTTCCTGAATTGTGTTCTTTATGACACATAGTTTTATAAGATATTTTAGTTATATGTGCTTCTGCTGATTAGATAATACCTTTAAAATAGAATCCTGTCGGGTGGCTAGGTGGCACAGCGAATAGAGCACTGGCCCTGGAGTCAAGAGGACCTAAGTTCAAATCCAGCTTCAGACACGTAACACTTACTAGCCCTGTGACCTTGGGCAAGTCACTTAACTCCAGTTGCCCTGCCTTCCCCTCTCCAAAAGGCAAAAAATAAATAAATAATTTAAGGGTGGCTAGGTGGCGCAGTGAATAGAGCACCGGCTCTGGAGTCAGGAGTACTTGAGTTCAAATCCAGCCTCAGACACTTAACACACACACAAAAACTAGCCATGTGACCTTGGGCAAGTCACTTAACCCCAACTGCCCTCTAAAAACAAAAACAAAAATTAAATAAATAAATAAATAAAATAGAATCCTGTGCTGAGTAAATAATACCTTTAAAATAGAATTCTAACAATATTTATGGTAAAATAGCACTTTAAATTATGGAATAACAGTAATGCCTATGAAAATAGAATGCTAAGTTGTTTTTTAGTAAAATGCCAAAAAGGCACTGAAACTGTTTTAAATTGATGATTGTGAAATCAGTCATTACATGATATAAATACTAAACTATTAAACAGAATAAAATCTTAAGCAATTTTTTTTCACCAAGTATGGTGAATCTGAAATACAAGAATTCCATTTTCTTCCAAAGGTGTGGTTTTTCAAAGCATAGCCAATTACCTACACAGGTAGTCAGGCAGACCTTTGCAGTAGAAATCATCCTTGGACCATATTTTGACATATTTGCCAACCTGACAAACCACTCTGTTTGCTTTCCTCTGCCAATATTAATTAAGCCAAGTGGCAGATACTCTTATTTATTTCTTTCAATGTCACAAGACCAAGTTATGCCAGGGCAAAGGTCAAAAAGCAGTAATTAATGTTACTGCTATGAATGCACTATATTTTTAAATACTAACATTATTTAAAGACTGGCCAAAATCTGTTTAAAGAAATGGCAAAACCAAGCTAGTTGTAGGAAACTTGAAATGCTAAATATAATCTTCTTGTTACATTATTTTCAAATTTTTATTTTATAATGTGGTATAACATAAGTCAAGGGAGATCCTTGAAAAAACATGTGAAATACAATTAAGCCGCTGGCGTGGTATGCACAGATTTCTCTACCAGCTTAAAAATTCTTGTTTTCTAAATCTATATTTAGTGTTATTTTGCAGACAACAGTCTAATGATGTTTCTGATTTTTGTGTAGGTGTTTGGATAAAGTTGGATACTGACCAGTTTTGTGTATGCTGAAAGGCACCAAACTGGAACACTGTATTCTGCAGTTGGATAGAAGATGTCTAGTGGGTTGGCAGATGTGTGCATTGGCACTCCATGCCGAGCCAGTAAGCTTACTTTAAAAGGTTATTGCGTGTCTTGACTGAAAAGGTTATTCTGTCTTGACTTTGGCAGCTGTCTTCTGTAAATGCTCATGAAGCGTCAGTCTGATCCAGAGTCACACCTATGTATACCTAGAGTGGCTCATGTTTCAGGCACTGCCCATCATTTTACATTCTGTACTTAGAAACCGAAAGCACTTAGCCCCTGAAATACATTTGTTATTTGGGGGGGGTCACTAAGGCATCAGATTCCAAAACATTCAGGTAAGAAGAAGTGTGTTTATAATAAATACCTAACCTCTTTTATGTAAATTGAATATAAGCATATAAACATCCTCCAAAGTTCTTTATCTAGTTTATATGCTTTCTTTGCTCCTAATGTATAGTTCAAATCACCCTCTACAAGGTGCAATCTCTAACAATGAAGGTCTTTAACAAGTCTTGGGCCAGTGGCGGCAATCAGTATAATTTCAAACAGGTTGGATACCTTCCTTGTTACTTATTCCAGTCAACTTTATTTCTTTTTTTTTTT
>CM053595.1:234086373-234101895 GCA_028646575.1 Pseudocheirus occidentalis
TTGAATTTGGCTTAGGGAAGGAATGACATAAACTCTGAACTGAGTATCTTGCCACACAGTAGAATAGGGGGGATGGGGATGACAGCGGGGGCGATGGAGGGAAGGGCGGGGTGGGGAGAGGGTTGCAGGAAGCACACACCTCAGTAAAGGGACAGGGACAGGGCAGAGAACAAAACAAGAGGGGGTGCAGGATAGGAAGGAGGGACATACAATCAGCCTCTCACAATTTGCCCACCATGGAGATGTCCTGCATAATTACACATGTACAGCCTGTACTGAATTGCTGCTTCTTCTAGTGGGAGTGCGTTGAGTGGCCTGGATCTGGATCATGGTGACAGGGTGACAGGGGAGGAATTGCAAGAATATAGAATTTAAAGCTATAAAATCAAATGCAACTGGGAAATAATCCATACAGGGACGGGGTCAGGGAAACCCTCCCTGCCCTACTAGAAAGCTAGAGGGGAGTTGGAGGAGGACATAAAAGGGAACAGATTGTGGGAAGGGCTTTACGGTGGAATGTTTTGGGCTGGGGGTAAGGGGAAAGAAGGGGAGAAAATTTGTAACTCAAAACCTTGTGGAAAATGATGTAACCAAGAAAATTTTTAAAAAAAGAAATTAAAAAAAACAAAAAAGAAACAACAAAAGATATCTCAGAGAATATTAGATCTATAAAATGAAGCATAAACATGAAACAAATTTATATAAGGACCACAACACTGTAAAAACAAAACAATACTGAAAAACTTAGGATTGGTTAACGCAATGACCAACTGTGTCTCCGGAGGAACCATAATGAAACATATTACCCATTTCCTAATAGAGAGATAATCATCAAGATGCCTAAAGAAGTTCACTATGTACATTTGTTTTGTTTGAGTATGCTTAAAAGTTACAATGTTTTTCCCCCATTTAGATTTTTAGGTGGGGTGAAAGGCTGAGAGAAGAGAACAATAATAGTTACATATATTTTTTAAAGATGACCACTGATACATTTGAAAAATCCAAGGAAGAGAATAAGGAATTTTAGAAGAAATCATAGACAAGCAGCAGTCTGGAAAGCAACATTGTAGAATTTATTATATATTTTTATTTAAAAGCAAGCAGTATGAAAACGAAATTTTTGCTTTCATTTACAATCTTATGTCATTCTATGTGTATTAAAGGGCTCTTTTTTGGTGTTTAATTTCAGAATAAAATACAATTTTCTTAAGTGGTTACAGATCTTTAAAAATTTGATAGAATTCATATGTTATTAGATTTAGACCAGGGTTTGGTTCTACTTTGTTTCTTTCAGCAATCACTTTGAAGTTTATTCAATTTCATTCTCTAAGATTAGGCTACTTAAGATTCCTATTTTATTTTCTATTAATTTTGGTACTTTATATTTTTGTAAGCAGTCAATGATTTTCTTTTAAATTCTTAATTCTGCTGTCATATAATTATGTATAGAAAAGTTATAATTGTTTTCTTCTCTATTGAAATTTTACTTTTCATTTTTAAAATTTTGATATTTTGCTTCTCTTCTCTTTTTTGAGATTAGGTAAAGCTTTATCAGTTGTTAGTCTTTTCAAAGAACTAGCTTTTGTTTATGTTCTTACTTCCATAATCTTTGTTTACCATCTATTAGGGCTATGTTATGTTAGTAAGGTCCTGCTTTAACTACATTCTCCCCACATTCAAGTCTCAGCAGAGGATCCTGGTCAATTGCTTTCCTACCAAGAACTGTACTAAATGGCTTTGAAAGTTACTAGATAATTGGCATGGATGTGTTTCTCCCCTGTCACTTCATACTAGTATCCATTCCATCACTTAAGGAAAGACTGAGGAGTTCTTTCCTCCCTCTTGCCCCAAGAGCAAAAATTCCTAATTACAGTTTCTCCTTGCCTGATTAACCATACAAGAAAACAATAAAGAAATGTCCTACCTGTCTTGATAACTGGAAAAATTTGTGGAGGAGAGCAAAGTAAAAGAGACAGAATGAGACAGTACATACACAAAAGAGGAGCTCACAGAAAATGCATCATCCTAAACCGAAAGAAAACAAACCAAAAAACATTTTAAACTAAATTTAACTATATGGAAGCTAAATTATTAGAAGCCCCATAAATATCATACAAAAACACTGATACTTTGCTAGATTAGTTTTAAGACCAAGGATGCTGAAATGCTAAAACTATTTCAACTGCTAATACTTTCAACAAACTATCTGAAGCATACATGTAAACTAAATTCCTCCAATCAGTTTTAGATCTCTCCTGTAATGGTCAGCAAACAAGTTTAATTCCATTTTTAACAGAGTACTTATTAAGGGAAAAAGTTCTGCTGCGTACCCATATCTTTGTTCTCATGTAAAACATACGCTTGCCAAAAAGACTATTTTGTGGAGAACTCACACAGGACAAACTTTCACACAGTGGCCAGAAGAAGCAATACAAGGACAGTCTCAAGTTCTCTCTTAAGAACTTTGGAATTGATTGTGTGACATAGGAGACACTGGCACAGGAGCACTCTGTATGGCATGCCCCTATCACAGAAGATACTGTGCTCTATATGCAAAGCAAAACTGAAACAGTTCAAAGGAAAGGTGGGATGGCAAATTTAGAGAATCTACCCAAATGTTCACACAGACTATTTTTGCCCAACCTGTGATGGAGTATTCTGAGCTCACATTGGTCTAATCAGTCACAGTTGGACACAATGAAACACTGGCTCTAGCATAGTGATGATATTTTGGTTCTCTTCAAGACCGAAGGAGGACTACCACCAACCACTAAATGCTCTTACACCCAATCAACATAATTCAAAGCTTCAGTTTTATAAAATGATGAATATCTTGGTTTTAGGTTATTTGTCTTTAAAGGTTGTTATTGTTTTTAATCCTTCACTGTTCTTCATATTTGTTTTGATCAAAGAATTATCTGGGGGGAAATGACCAATTGATATCCCAAGGATTTTTTTCCACATGTGGGGAGGGTGGGGTTATAGGTGGCCATACAGACAAATTCAATGTCAAAAAGCTATTTCATTACTCTAGATTTAGAAGATTTTTTTACATACAGACAAGAATATACAGAAGAAAGTCAAATAAAAAGTAGCAAATTGAACAATCTTAAAACAAATACTTTTCTATTAAAAGCCAAGTTCTTATGTTTGGAGTATCATTAGAATCCTACTGTAAAACAATTACCAAGGCTCTGTTTTGAAATTTGATGTAGAAAAAGAAAAGACCTTATGCAGACTCAGAGCTTCTTGTGCACTGGTAATAATATTTCACTACTGATTTCCTATGAATAAACATATGGTAAAAAAAATTGCTCAAACATACTGCTGGTTTTAAATGTACTTAACATACTATTAGAGGTCTGCTTCCTGAACTGACAGACTTGCTCATTGGTTTCTTCGCTTTAGGTGACAAAGAATAACAACCATCTTAAACAACCATGGTTGGCCTTCTCTTTCATTTTTATCTAAAAGATACTTGCAGGTAACTAGTAGAAAGTGAGCAGAATGAACTAAACAAAATGGTACTAGCAATTTAGAAAGCAAATTCCATGTTACTACTGTGAATCAGTAACTATAGAACTTATATCTCATCAAATTTATCCCTGAATAAATGTTTCAATTCATAACATTCTTTGGGCTTATAAAACTAGAATGTACTAACAAGATCATACTTTTGTGTTTAGTTCCCAAAATTCTGATTTCCATCTTTAGATCTACATAATTAGAATATAGAACAAATTTAAACCTTTTCTACAATTCTGTTCATTTTAAGTTTAAATGCTTAATCTATTATTGTACTATTTTGTTCCACTTCTTTCAGCCAGAGTCTTTCAGATAAAATATACAATTCATTCCAACCTCTGAATCAATTTAAAAGGCTGTCTATTTTTAAAGTGACTCACTACAGTTTAACAGATATATATGTTTATATATAACATGTATTTCTGTGAACACATATATGTATATACATATAAAATGAACTCCTGACTCTTGCTATTTACTGAAAATAATGGCAAGTGAAAGAAAAAATGCTATCCAAAAAGCTTAAAATTAGGGAAAGAGATCAAAGTTGTATAAGACAAAATGCATGAGATATGTCAAATTAAAATAAGAGATTCAAAGTTCTAATTGGGAGGATCAGGGAATACTTCATGGAATGACAGCTAAAATAAGAAACATGTCAACAAGATGAAAGGAACAATTGTGCCAAGCGTTGGGATGGTGCTTGTAAATGAATAAGGGCAGGAGAAGATAGTAAGTGATATAGTTTGGCTCAAGTATGGGAATATGAAAAGGAGTAGTATGAAACAGGTCAGAAACAGAGTTTAAGGGAGGCAGCTAGGTAGTAAGGAATCCATAGGGATTCTATGGTCATTACCCTTCATGGGTCAGGTCTCATTAAGCCAGACAAGAAAGAAAAGGCTCAATACCTCAATAGATGACATCAAGGAGGATTGGGAAATTAGAGAGCAAGAAAGTTAGAGAGATAGTTTAGTTATTATGACAATAAAGGTACAGAAATGACTGTAATACATCAGCAGTATAATGAATCTCGAATTGATGTGAGAGGTGTACACCAAGCAGTGACCAGATTTAGCGAGGGGGTTTTAAGGTATGTAATATCCTAAGGGAAAAAGCTGAGAATGATTTAATACCAGGAAGTACAAATGAATGAAGGGTAGTTTGTTGACAATACAGAAGAGTTCAAACGGGGGAATGAGTAAGCCAGCATAAGGGCTGTGGAAGAATGATGGACCAAAATGAGATTAAAGGAATTTATTCCTTGGGCTGCAGTAGTTTAGTATTACAGGAATGAAGGAGAGTCAGACAGGGACAGAGATAAGCATTTAATCAAAATATTTCATTCCAGAAAAAAGAAACAAAAATGTTGCTTTAATTTATATTGCAGAAAAAGAAGTGGAACATAATCAGAGTAGAAAGGCAGAGAGCAGGTAAACATCTGGGAAATATTAAACTTTAGTTGATTTTACCTGATCTACTGAATTCCATTAAAAAGAAGAAAGTCTTTGTTAAAGTTATTCTATAAGAATAATAGGCATTAAAGGGAAAAGAAGACAATCTTAAATTATTTTATATTTGTTTTGGTGATTTTTAAAATTTATCACACACACACAAACACACACACACACACACACACACACACACACACACACACACACACACCATAAAAGACAGATTTGGTTCAATGAGAATAATATACCTACAAAGAAGATAATGAATTAATTACATGTTTTATTAAAGAAGTGGGTTATTAATTAACCTGAAACTTATTTACATGGGGGAAGATAAATTGAAAATTTTAGTGAACTCAAAATGTTTTCAGGTTTCTTTATATTAGCAATTATATTGTGATTAGCATTTTTCCCAATGATTCTTTTGAAGTAAGAAAGATATCTAGAATGAGAAAACAGATTTGCACTTTAAGTTTTCCTTTTTTGAAGGTGGAAACTCTGATATTTGCAGCCTGGGGTGGGAAATATTCTTTCATTTCTTTGGGGGTAGGGGGAAATTTCAAGAAGAAAGCTTAGGATAAACATTGGGAAAATATGTCCTTTGATCACACATGAAAAATAACCAATCAAATAAAGGCATCATCTTTAATTGCAATAAAAAACGGTGTTTTATAAATCTTTAATTGTATAAAATCTTAAAAATTATACTTCATTTAAATTAGTATACATATATCAATGTTCAACAATAACCAAGCAAAAAAAAACCTAATAAAGTAACCATTTCAGACTAGATATGAACTACAATGAGGATAAAGACTTGCATGACTAATCTGCTAAAAACAGGTTAGGATTTAAAAGGCTAACTGAAAGGTTTTATTACAAAACTGGCAATCCTAACTTTTTCAAATTATTTCTTCTCATTATTATTTCTTCTATTACAAAATGGCAAATAACTTATTTAATCAATTTTGAATATATTTTTAATTAGTAATATTTCACACTAGTAAATGGCATTGGTATTTTGAAGAATCCTCTGGTATAAAAGAATATTTGAATTAAGAAAACTATTCTAGAATAAAGTTCTACCCATCTCTGCCTTCACCCCTTCCCACAAGATTACAATGGAACACAACAACATTAAATTTCAGACCTTCTTTATCACCTACCACAGATTTCAGCATGGTTGAGGGTGCTGAGATAATATACATTTGGGAGGTGGGGTGGGGGGGGAGAAGAGAGAGAAATACAACACATAATTTAGACATCACTCTAAGAAAAACAACTTTAAAAAGTAAAACACAAATGCCTCAGCAATTCAAATGCAAATAAAAGACAGGCTTGAATTAGCTTTAGTCCATCTTCAGTACACGTATGTTGAGATCAGTTCTTCACTTAATGACTCAAAGCTGTTGAGGATGTAGGAGGTAAGATGAGAGTTTCATACATAAGAATAAATCTCATCATTCACCACTGAGTGGAGCTGTTAACCTTGGAAAAGGTTGATGTGACTTCTCAAGGTTAGTCTAAGCCTTCTTTTGAAAGGATCATAGAACTCTGTAACATTAAGCAACATTAAATCTTCTGAACATTTAAGACTACCATCTTCATTTTACAGGTGAGGAAACTGAGGCCTAATGAAGAAAAATGACTTCTCCAAGGTCACAAGTAAGTGAGTGTGGCAGCCAGACAAGAACCCAGTTTCATCTGGTCACTACACAATACCACAGAGACCTTTTACTAAATGAAAAAAAACTAGCATTTATTTAGCGCCTATTAGGTGCCAGTCCATGTGCTAAGCACTTTAAAGATATTATCTGATCCTCATGATAATCATGTGAAGTAGCTGTAATTATTTTACAGCTAAGGAAACTGAGGCAGGCAAAATGACAAAATGACTACATGACTTACTCAGGATCACCACAGCTAATAAGTGTCTGAGGTCATATTTAAATTTAAGTCTTTCTAACTCCAGGCTAGTGCTCTATATACTGTCCCATTTAGCTGCTCCCATTATGTATTATGCATGTATACTGTATTGATTATATACTATTACATGCTATATTTATATAGGTAAAACATATTTTAAAATCTCTTTTAAAAACTGAACTGCCCTTAAATCATTATACATGTATCAATTTTCTTTAAGAAAATTGCAGAACCAAGAGAACATTATATATGCTCACTGAAATGCTGCTTTAAGAACAACTATGAGAAAATAAGCCATTTTGACAATTACAAATACCCAAATTAACTGCAAAGGACATATGAAGAAAAACACTATTTATATCCAAAGAAATAACTGATAAATGGAAGTATGAATAGATTGAGCTTACATATAATACATATTTGTGTCTAATGGTAGCCATCTCTAGGATGGGAGGTTAGGGAAAGAATAAAAAGAAATGTACATGATAACTTTATTATATACTTAAAGGAAAAGCAAGTTGTATATAACAGATTGGCAATGTCATGAGCAATCATTTTTTTAAATTATACAACGTTACAGAAATGCTTGCTTTATCCTATAAGTTTTTAAAAAGTAAAGAAGAAAAAGAAAAACATATATATGTGTGTATATATATATATACATAGTCTGGGAAGTTCATAAAAGATTTACATAGCTGTAAGAATAGGTAACGAAAGTAATTTTCCAAAAACGTGTCAATTAAATGAGCAAAATTCATATAGAGTTAGGTGGAACAGTGGATAGCTCAATATGACTAGAGTTAGAAAAACCTGACAGTTCATATCTGGCCTCAGACACTTACTAGCTGTGTGACCCTGGGCAAGTTACTGAACCTCTGTCAGCCTCAGTTTCCTCAATTGTAAGATGGGGAGAATAACAGCACCTACTTCCCAGGATTGTTGTAAAAATAAAATGAGATATTTGTAAAGTGCTTAGCACAATGCTGACATATATTAGATGTTTAACAAATGCTTATTTTTTTTCCTCCTTCCTTTCCTTTCTACCACTCCAATGCTTATAAAGAATTAGTACTAGCAATCTGCACATCCCAGATAAGAGGCAAGGTAAGTACACATAGGAAAAATAGTTTAAAAACAACAACTACAACCTCAAAAGCTGTTGGAGAAGCCATGAACGGGAAAAGGAATAGGCTGAGGAAGAGCTAATGATGGGAGAAGATTCTAGTCTTATCACTATTTTAAAATTCAATTTTCTTGCTAGCTAAGCTGTTTCTATGATCCTAAAGGATTGCAAAAGCTGTCCATGTCCTCTAAATGTCAGCATCATAGGGGTAAGCCATGGGTGTTTTGCCCTACTTATGGTTCAGTTCTGAGGCAATATGGTATATAATATAAGGAAGAACACTTAACTAAAAATAAAGATTAAAGGATACCAGTTCTGCCAATGACTTACCATGGGACCCCACTTCTCTCTGTTCCATAGTTAATATATTTAAAAGAATGATAATATAATAATATCTGCTCTTCTTTGGTATACCTGTATCCTCATCTGTAAAATATAAACCTGTCTAACATATATGTCAAATTTCAAAGACATCACAAAATTTCAGTTGGAAAGATTCTCAAAGATGAGTTATAATGTACTTGGGAAGTAGCTTGTTAGTAGGAAGAGCAATAGATTTGAAGCCAGAGAACCTGTGTGAACATTCCTGCCCTATCCCTTACAGGTTCTCTGTCTGGCCACTATCCCGGCTCAAGCTCTCTTCACCTCTTCTCTGTACTATACAGCAATAGCCACCCAATTGGTCTCTCTGCCTTAAGTTTCTCCCCTTTCTAGCTATTCTCCACAAAGCTGCCCAAGCAATTTTTTCTAAAGCTTAAGTCTGACCATAACTGTTACCTGCTCAATAAACTCCAGCGGTTCCCTACTCTCTGAAGAATGAAATACAAATGTCTTTAAAGCCCTTTGTATTTAAATATACATGTAGTCCTCTCCTCTTCTTCCAGGCTTCCTGGTGGTGGTTTCTCTCCCTCATGAATCCCGAGCTCAAATGTGACAAGGATGGAGTACCCAAGTAAAGGTCCTTTCATCTTGACTGGAGACTGACTCCCATACTCCATGGGTCCTTTCCCAGCTCTTGCCTGAATTCACCCAACTGTCACCTGGATTCACAGGCCCAATTCGGGAGAGACCAGTCCAGCCAGTCTCTAGCTGCTTATCTCACTGAACAGACTGAATAATGATTAAGGAACCAGAGAGATCAACAAAGGCTCCATTTATTTTTCCCAAAGGAAAGCTTAAAAAATGAAAGTAAAGTTTGAATCAAGTGGCTGTACCAATCCCTATCCAGATACTAAGTGAGATCACCTCATTCGCTGATGACTTTGTCTAATCCGGACCATGGGAAGGAGTGCCAAACCAACTGTGATATGAGAGCTAGCAGTCCAATGAGAACTTCCTCATGCAAGCACATAACTGGTTCTGACCCTCAGACCGCAGCCTTGAGACTTCCTCATATTTATCTCCTAACTGGAGCAGAGTGTGAGAGTGTTTGTGCCCAGAGGCTATTAACAACATTGGAATTAATTGTTCTTTGAAAGTTTGGTAGAATTCACTTGAAAGGCAATTTGGTGCTAGGGATTTTTTCTTCCGGTGTTTATTTATGGATTAGGCAATTTAATTTTTTAAGGAATGATTAAGTATTCTACTTCTTTTGTTAATCTTTGTACTTTTTTGTAAAAATTCATGTATTTCTCTTTAAGTGGCCTTTTTATTGATATTTTTGCTCAAAAGAGCTTCTAATAATTGCTTTAATTTCAACTTTACTGGTGAGGCATTCTGTCTTTTCATTTTTTGTTCTGATCTGTTTTTAAAAATTTTTAAATCAAATTAATAACTGGTTTGTCTACTTTATTGGTTTTAAAATTAAATCAGCTCTCAATTTTAAAAAATAAATAAATAAATAAGTGCAAATGTATTAAAAGTACAATCTACCATACCAGCTTTTTTTTATACAGAGTATCCGCCTTTGTAACCCCAGTATCTGACACATAGTAAGGAAAGACTCTGTTGTTGTTCAGTCATTTAAGTCATGTCGGACACTTCATGACACCATTTGGGCTTTGTTTTCTGCAAAGTTACTGGAGTCATTTGTTGCTTCCTTCTCTAGAAGGTAAGCAAGGTTAAGTGATGTGCCCATGGTCACAAAACTCGTAAAGTATCTGAAGGCAAATTTGAACTAAGGAAGATAAGTCTTCCTGACTCCAGGCCTAGCATTCTACCCACTTTGCCACCTAGCAGCCTTGAAATACATAGATACATAGTGACTTTATGGACTCTACAGGCTAACCAAATACACCTTTTTCCCATTCTTCACACATGAAATACCAATCCCTGTTAACTTTACCCAAGTTATCTCCTGGACCTTTTCTCTCCCCTTTATATCACTTGGTGATCTCATCAGCTTCCAGAGGACTCAATTACTATCTTTCTGCAGATAATTCACAAATCTATATTATAAGACCCTAGGCTCCCTCTGGAACTACAGTCCTATATCAGCGACTGCCAGTGGAGCATTTTAAGCTGTTTATGGGCATCTCAAACTCAATATATCCAAAACAGAAATCATCTTTCTTAACTTCCCTAACATTTTCAAGGACACTACTATCTTCTCTGATATCCAGACTTACAAGTCAGGTAATCCTCAACTTCTCCCTCTCATTCACCCCACATATTCACGCTGTTGTCTCTTGTATTTGTTCCCTTCTCTCCAATCTCCCAACCACTACCCTAGTTTAGGCCCTTATCACCTCACATCTGGACTATTATATAGCAATCTTCTGACTGATCTCCTTGCCTCAAATATCTCTCTACTCCAGTCCATCCTCCTGAGTTGACAAAATGATTTTCCTAAAATATAATCATTCTGACTATGTCACCCACCTATCAAAAACTTCAAGGCCTCCCTTTTACTTACAGGATCAAATATAAAGTCCTATGTCGAAATTCAAAGCATTTCATAAGGACTTCCAGGGGCAAAAGCCAAGATGTCAGAACAGAGAAAGCATTCAGTCAAGTTCTCTCAACAACTTTACAACAGTGCCTCAAACTGAATTCTGGAGAGCTAGGGTGAGATAATTTTCCAGCTCAAGACAACTTAGGAAGTCAGAGAGATCTGTGATATAGGGGTAGAGGCTGGCCTGGAGTCCATATGAATGAAAACACCAGTGGTGGGACTAGGTGGTGATAACAGAAGCGAATGAAGCTAAAGGAGCTTTCAAGCCAGAGACAGTAAATAAGGGGACCTGGAAACTGGTCACAAAGAAATTTATGGAGTCTCCTGTGTTAGCACTGGATGCAGAACTGGAAGATATGAGAAGAGTGCTTTCAGTCATGAGGGATTGGGGGCCCTGAGCAACAGCATCACTTTATTATATAGTGAGTTTACTATGTTGGGATGATATTTTAAAAAATGGATTAGTGAGACAGATGGATGCCCTAGGAGAAGGGGGAAGGGACAGAAAGAATAGGGGGAATTATCTCACACAAAAGAAGTACACAAGGAATAGTTTTTTCAATATAGGACGTGGGGGCAGGCAATGCTTTAACTTCACTTTCATATAAATAGGTTTAAAGAGGAAAAAAATTATATATAATATGTATGTGTGTTTACACACACACTCACTCACTCACTCAATTGGATATAGAAATTTATCTTACCCAACAGGGAAATAGGATAGGAGGAAAAAGGGATAATGAAGGGAAGGGGCAAGAAAAGGAAGCGTAGATAAAAGAAGGGAGTGGTCAGAAGTAAAACATAAGTAAGAGTAAGAGGGACAGGATAAAAAGCAAGAGAGAAGAATAAACAGGCAAAAATAGGATGGAGGGAAATGCACAATTAGTAAGTACAACTGTGAATGTAAATGAGATCCATAAAATGGATACAGACAGCTGAATGGATTAGAAATCAGAATTCCACAATATGTTGTTTATAAGAAACACACCTGAAACATAGAGACACATAAAAGTGTTAATATAAGGGGTTGGAACAGAATTTATTATTCTTTGGCTCAAGGAAAAAAGGCAGGGATAGCAAAAAAAAAAAAAACCCAGAAAGATTTTTATGAACTTAAGCAAAATGAAATGAGCAGAACCAGGAGGACACTGTACACAGTAACAGCAACATTGTAAGGATGATCAACTGTGAAAGATTTAGCTACTTTGATCAACAAATGACCAAATGATCAAATAATCCAACACAATTCCAAAGAATACATGATGAAAAATGATAACCACTTCCACAGAGAACTGATGAACTCTGAGTACAGAATGAAGCATATTTTTAAAAACTTTTTCTTGTTTGTATCTGTTTTCTTTTGCCACATGGCTAATATGGATATATGTTTTGTGAAGGGAGGCAAAACACCTGATCCAGGAATCAGGCTGGTCCTAGATAAGTTAGCTCTGGATTTTCCAGTGATGTGACCAGTCCATACTGTCTAGTCCTGGTTTTCCCATAAGAAGCAGCTGTAAATCAGAGCTTGCCTGATATCCTGAGATCCAGGGCTCTGCCTTATTCTGGGATATTAGTCAGAAGGTGTTAGCTCACTAATACATTGCAGATACTATTCATATGGCTTGGAATCATCAAGAACATGATAACATATCAAGGTCTACTTGACATCACTGTCTGGCATCTTGAAACTGAATAAGGCAGTATTAGAAAACTTAGTGACTTATAGTTACCTTCTTTGTCTCACTACTTTATAAAAACCTTGCTAATGGTATCATCAATTACATTGGTGAATCTCGCCTGGCCCACAACTATTTTCCACACTTCCACAGTCTGGTGCATCATTTTAGAGCTGGCATAAGAAACCACTTAGTGCTGACCCTACAGTTTTAATGATTTCACACACACACACACACACACACACACACACACAACTCAGTATCATATTGCTTGCCTTCTCAAAGGATGAGGGATGGGCTAGAGGGAGAGAGGGAGAATTTGGAGTTCAAAATAAAAAAAAGTTTTAAAACGTTTACAGTTAACTGGGAAATATATAACAAAACACATATAAATGTATTTAAAGTTTTTCATAACCTGGCCCTTCCTACCCTTTCAGTCAGCAATACTAACCTACTTGTTGTTCCTTACACATGACACTCCATTTCCCATTCCTTCACCTTTTCACTAGTTGGTTTTTTCCCGTTCCTCAAATGCTTCCCTCCTCAATTCCATTCCCTAGTTTCCTTGGTTTACTTCAAGACGCAGCAAAAATTCCTTTTTCGAGAGGAAAGAAGGTCCCTCTTGTTATTATTGTTGTCCCCTCTGAATTTTGTCACCTGTGAGGTCTCTATACCAATGACATAATAAATCCAGCCCCCATTCCTAAGTATCATCTTATTATTTCACGCAATGTTTCAATTTTGTTTTTGTATTCCCATCACTTAGTCTAGTGCTTGGTAAAGCTTTAATATATGCTTTTTCATTCATTCAATCATGCTAATATCAACCCATTAATAATTCAATTTATGAACTAACCTGAAAAAATAATGATGTACAACAGCTATAAAGATTTATGACTTAAGAATAACCATATATGCTCTGACTCTTCAAACCTTAAAATAAATGAAAGACTGTAAAATTCACAAAAAGCTATTTGAAAGCATAATTCAGTACCACAATATTATTTTCTTCCATACATTTAAGCTAAGCAAATTTTTTTATTAAATAATTCTCCTCTTTTGCTATTACTGTTAAGAAAATTCTAAGAGTTACAGATCTTATTTAATTTCCATGAGGCTTTCATCAGCACAGATGAAAGTTCTGTACCTTAAATCACTGATCACAAGCTTAAAAAACAACTCAACCAAAGAAATTATATTCAAATATGACATTACTTAATATTGAATCATACATTCAAGGTATGAACTTTTGACCAACTTACATTTTCTATGACAAATGTCCATTCTTTGTCTTCAAACTCCTCAGCATGTGGATCCTGAAACAAAAAACTAAATATAATTAGTTTTTTTTAATTTTTAAGTTGTTTGGGGATAAAGCAAGCTGCTTCTTTTCCTACCAATATTTTTTAGGCTTGATCAAGTAGGTAACAAAATAAGCAAGACAAAATGATCTTAAATTTTTTGTCTTTTATCCTAATAGACTTCCTCTAATTAACATAATACATTAACTTTTGCACCACAACTTTTCAGGATTTTTTGATAACAATATTTTTGTTCTTCCAGAAAGCTTAAAACAGTCCAATTTAAAGATTAATCTGGTCAATAAATTTAGCAAACAATGTTAAAAAAAAATCAAAGGCATGTTGTGAAATTATAGGAATTATAGGAAGTTACATAGATACTTCAAAGTCTTACGCTAGTACTTCAAGAGATCTATAACTGTAATAATGGTAGCTTTGAGACATAGTGAGCTAAATCTATAGTTTTAGGCCTCAAAGCTCACAGAATGATGAGTTCACAGATGAGGTTGAGGGAAGGGAGAAATAACCAAAGGGGAATTACATTCATACACCATATTCCACTGCCTAACTTTGCACCTGTGCACATCCTCCCATACCTGGAATGTTCTCCTCTGTCATTTCAATTTCTTAGAATTTCTAGTTTCTTTCAAAAAGAACTCAACTCGAGCCTTGGCAGGCAGAGCCAAGATGGTGGCGTAGAAGCAGCAAGGTTCCGCAGCTCCCACACAACCACCCTAAACACCCATAAAATATGACCCCAGACAAAGTCTAGGACTCTCAGACTCACAAAAATACAGAAAATGCATCTCCCACTGAAGGCAGCTCGGCAGCAGGGGTTAACCGTGGCAGGCCAGGAGCTGAGGCCAGCCCAGCCTGAAATGGAAAAGCGGCCAGGCCGGGCCCCAGAAGGGTCGGGAGGAACTGAGCCGCAGCCAATCTACAAGAGAGAAGATCTACCACACCTCCAGCAACTCCACATCTACCAAGGCTTTCACGCCAACAGGGATTAGAAAGGGGGCAGCTTGGCAGGAGGGGCTCATCCAGCAGGCCGGCAGGCCAGGAGCCTAGAACAGCCCAGCCCAAAACCGAAACGCGGCCAGGCCAGGCCCCAGGGTGGTCAGGAGGAGCCAAGCCTCCCAAGCCGCAGCTTGAGTCTACTTCAAAGAAGATCTACTGCACCTGAGGGGATCTTCATGTCCAGCAAACCAGGATTAGAGACAGTCAGTGAAAGTGAAACTTTGAAACTTAATTTGGGGTAGGAAAAGCAGTTCAGCCAATCTGCCCCCAGGGCAAGGAAGCAGTGGGGAAAGGGCAGGACCTGCTGTAACCAGCGTAGGTCCCCACTGGGCTGCTTCAGAGCCCCTGGCCTACGGACTCTGCAGGGGGGCTCAGTCGATTGATCAGGGCCAAGTGCTCTTGTGATGAGTGGCCTGGATCTAGATCGTGGTGTTGGGTGGTGGTCCTGGGGTGCACTTTCAGCAAGCCAAAGCTGGGGGGGGCTGAAACACCCCCTTAATAGCTCCGGCAGCTGGGAAAACCCCAGCGATTTGGAACAGAGCTTTTCCCCCTGGAAGCAGAGTTTCACAGAGCTAAAAAACCAACCAATTAATTGACTGGCCAACATGAG
>CM053595.1:234102395-234129764 GCA_028646575.1 Pseudocheirus occidentalis
GTATGTATGGTTCCAAACCATTATCAGAGAAATTTGATACAAAGATTTTTTTTTCTTGTCTGACCACTTCTTATCCTAGTTACATTAATGTTTTCTGTGCAGAAGCAGTTCAGTTTTAAGTAACTGATGTTGTCTATTTCATCTTTTGTAACTACCATTATCTCCTGTTTGGTGAAGAATACATCTCCTAGTCATAGAAAGGCACATGAGCTGTTTCTTTTCTAATTTTTTGAATATGATCTTTGATATTAAGGTTACATACCCATTTTAGAACATATCATGGAGTGTGGTATAAATATTGTTCTAAATCTAATTTCTGCCAGATTGTTTTCCAATTTTTCCAGTAGTTTTTTTTAATCAAATAAGGAGTTTTTAACTAGGAAATTCATATTTTCTTTTTTTTTTATCAAACACTGGGTTATATTAAGAGTTCTATTGTTTCTGAATCTTCCTTCTCAAGTCTGTTCCATTGATCTCTCTATTCTTTAGCCAATACCAGATGATTTTGATGATTTCTGCTTTATAATAGAGTTTGAGGTCTGGAAGTTCTGTCCTCACTTGTCTTAGGGCATTTTACATTATTAAAAGAGCACTTACTATTGGTAGTCACAGCTTGAATGCCTCTTGCTCAGCCTCTATGGTTGCTTTCAATAGACAGGACTTAGATTGTAGAAGCCTCTCAGAGACATATAGTAAACTATAGGCAGCTGCACCAGGAGAGCCTATCCAAGGGTCTGTCAGAAGGTCCTAGGGCAGTGTTCTCAACCTGTGGGTTATGTTCAATTTGTAACAATGAAAATATATCCTGCATATCAGATATTTACAC
This sequence comes from Pseudocheirus occidentalis, assembly GCA_028646575.1. Classification (NCBI taxonomy): domain Eukaryota; kingdom Metazoa; phylum Chordata; class Mammalia; order Diprotodontia; family Pseudocheiridae; genus Pseudocheirus; species Pseudocheirus occidentalis. The sequence continues at coordinate 234,103,222 of CM053595.1, forward strand.
TATGATTCATAACAGCAGCAAAATTACAGTTATGAAGTAGCGACGAAAATAATTTTATGGTTGGGGGTCACCACAACATGAGGAACTGTATTAAAGGGTTGTGGCATTAGGAAGGTTGAGAACCACTGTCCTAGAGGATTCCAGGGTAGTCTCATAAATAAAATAAAAGCAAACCGTAAATACTATAGTTACAGAACTACATGAATGCAGAGAGAAGTTTGAGGAAACTCAAGAGAAATTAAGGAATTGTCCAAAGTTACATGGCTATTTAGGGCAACATCTGTACTAGAAACTTCTTTAGCTCAAGGTATCATCCACTACATCACAGTACTTTGAAAATGTTCCAAGATGGTGGCTTCTGTAATCTTCCTAATTGTATGCTCAGTGGTTGAAGATTTCTTTTCATTCATTCACTCAAAGGGCACTCTATTTTATTTGCTTCTCTTTCAACTATGGGTGAGCCCATATCTTTCAACAGCTGCTGCCATTTATAGAATTGTCTATAAACTTGAAGCCTTATATCCCTTTGTTCTGTCCAAGCTTTTTATTGTTGTCCATCCCTGTCCATTATGTTGAATCTTGACAGGCTACATTGATCTTCTCCTCCTACCGTAGCATGCCCAGATCCATTACCCTCCAATGTCTAAATCATCCCCAAAACCCTCTTCTCACCCTCTTTATTGTCCCCTAGGTATCTCAGACATGGAAGAAAGAGATAATGGAAGTCATACAGGGTAGGGAAGTGAAAGGAAAGCCAGTGTAAATGAGGATCTGACTTATTTGCTTTTAAGTAGCAATAAGGGAGTAGTTACATGGGGTTAAATATGGTTCATTCAAACCAGGGTTCCATAACCAACAAAGTCTATAAGGAACAACACAGGCAAGGGTATGGTTTTTGTCTCTGATGTCAACCCTAAAGGTTAATCATATTCAACTTTGTAATCATATATAGCTTGGTTATTCATAAATTTGCCCAAATACTTTTGAATCCAATTATAGTTCTTATCTATTTAGCTTCTTAGGATAATATATAATATACATTTATTAACTTCTACTGATAAAAAACAAGATGGGTTTTTGTTTTAGCAAAAAACTTGGGATCATTAAAAGAAATGCAATTTCCCAAAGGCTATCCAACCCATTCTACTCCTCCTGTCTATTGTTAGGCCCAGCTCATTGTCCTCTGTCCAAGATATGAGTATTGATGGAGCAGCTCAATGGGCAGTTCATTTAACTGTATATGATGGTTTGGATAATAAGGATTTTTCCTATTTTTTCCCTTTAATTTCTGTGTGGATACTTAGGTTGAATTCTCCTAAGTGGTCATAGATGTCATTTACAGCACTCTGCTATCAGCAGTACTAATAATATCTCACATTTATATCACACTTTAAGGTCTGCAAAGCACTTGATAAATATTATCTCATTTTATCCTCACAACATTCTTGGCAGAGAGGTGCTATTACCCATTTTACAGATAGAGGAACTGAGGCAGACAGGTTCAGTGACTTGTGCAGAGGCACACAATTAATGAGTCCAAATTTGAATTCAGGTCTTCCTGACTCCAAGTCCAGTATTCTATCCACTGCACCACCTGGCTGTGTCCTATACAACAGGGGCATGAAGAAGATCACCACCAAATGGTCATAGTATATGACTGAATCATGGAACTGAGTCTGAGTCACTGAAAAAGTACCTTTGTGAGTTATGCAAAGAAAAGGAGGCCCATGGTAGGGGCAAGTAATCTGTGATGCATTATTAATGAAGAATCACATAAGAGAAGAATGAAAAAGGACAGACGCCATCAGATAGTTCTATGACCAGAAGAAGGTAGAGGCTAGTCATATAGCAAGAGAAAGGGTTAATAGATGCTTCCTTGGTCTTCACAGGAATCCACTCAGTGTCAAGCAGTCAAGAGGGAGGCCCCCAGCTTGTGGAGTAGGAGATAAGAAGGTGTGGATGACTTGCAGTCATTTCTGTTGGAAGTATTACCCACACTGACAAAGTCCTGTATCTATTAGGTGTTGCCTTTTGTTCTTGTTGAGTTCTTTTTTAGTTGAGTCCAACTCTTCATGATCTCATTTGGGGTTTTTTTGGTGGCGGCAAAGATACTAGAAGGGTTTTCCATTTCCTTCTCTAGCTCATTTTACAGATGAGGAAACTGAGGCAGACAGGGTTAAGTGACTTGCCCAGGTTGCATAGTTAGTAAGTGATAGGTCAGATTTGAACTCAGGAAGATGAGTCTTCCTAACTCTAGCCACTGTGTCACCTATATACATAATAAAATAAAATGAAAATTTATTGTTTTTAGTAAATTTACCTAATGAAGTTTCAAAAGGGGCCCCTTATCCTAATATTATTTCAGTAATTGCTTAACAAGTCTGTGTTCCCTTTATCCAGGCATATAGGTGGCACACCGTGGATAGAGCACTGCGTCCATAGTTCAAATATAGCCTCAGACATTTACTAGCTACATGAGCCTAGAGAAGTCACCTAAAGCTCCTTTCTGCCTCAGTTTCCCCATCTTCAAAGTAGAGATAATAACTGCATCTACCTCTAACAATTGTTGACAGGATTAAAAAAATGAGAGGCAGCTAGGTAGAACAGTGAGTAAGAGTACTAGACGTGGAATTAGGAAGATCTGAGTTGAAATCCCGCCTCCAACACTAGCTATGTGACCCCCAGCAAATCACTTAACGAGAAAGCACTAACCTGCATTGGCACAAGGGGTTTCTCTCTTAGGAGTTCCCTATATTAATGAATTCACAGATCCTGTCCCTACTCAGCAGAGGTAGATAGGATAGTAGAGGCAGTAAGGTGGCACAGTGGATAGAATGTCGGACCTGGAGTCAGGAATCCTTGAGTTCAGATTTGACCTCAGACACTTACTAACTTCATGACCACTGGGCAAGTCATTTAACATCACTCAGACTCAGTTTCCTCCTTCTTAAAATGGAGATACTAATACCATCTACTTCCCAGGGTTGTTTTGCGAATCAAATCAGAAAACATTTGCAAAGTGCTTTGCACACTTTCACACACCACAGAGATGCTAGATATCATTATCACCCCTGTGACTCTCTTAAGGAAATCCAAGATTGTACTAGCTTTGGCAGGGTGGGGCGGGGGGGAGGACTGCCGTATCATATCATATTGTCAATGCATATTGGAAGCAATTCATTAAAAGCTCCAGATCTTAAAAAAATTTTTTTTCTAACTGTGTCTCCACCACCTTGTGCACTACTTGTACACTCATATTTATTTATTCCTGTTAAATTTCACCTTATTCAGTTTGGCCCAGTGTTCCTCCAATGCAATCAAAATCTTTTCAGATCCTCACTCTGTCCCCCGTGCACCAACTAACTCTTTTGTTTTTGTATCATTCCTCTTGGCACTTCACTTGGCAGGCCCTTCTTTAATTCTATTATATCTTTATGAGGTGTTGGCAAGCAGAGCTACAAACAATATTCCAACCTTGGAATATAAATGCAGGGTGTTATATAAGGAAGACGAGGCCTTTATTTGTTCTGTTTAGCTGGAGCTCCCTCTCCCCCATCAGTATTTTCTTTCCTTTTATTCACTGATAAGGGCCAGGTGCTATTGACTGTTTTCTACCCATTGAGCAGAACTAGTGTCAGAGAACCCAGTTAGAAGAGGCAATGAGGCTTAGAGTGAGAGGATCTGGGTTCAAATCCTAGCCTTTCTACTTATCATTCAAATAACCACAGGCTCATCCTCATCTCTAAAGTAAAGGAGTTGAATTATGTGATCCTTAAGCTTTCTTCCATGTCAAGAGGAGAAAGTCACTTCTCTTGGTTATACTTTAATTGAGGACTCCCTTGACCTTCTGAGTATTGGACCTGGGTAGAATTAACTATTTTTTAAAAATAATTTTAATTTCATTTTCAGGTCTGAATTCTATGCCTCTCATGCTATCATCCCCCTTTTGAGAAAACAAAACACAGTACAAACAAAACCAATTCCTTCTTTGTCCATGTAGGATTAACTGTTCATTGAGATGTGGAAGTCTTGGCAAGAAAAACTACCGTTAAATGGAGAAGAAAAGAATGTCTGAGAATCAGGGCTCTGGAATTGACCCCCTTCATTTTTTAGTTCTTTCTATTCAATGTGAAGCCCCAAAGTTGGATCTGATACAGATTTATTTTCATTTTCCTTGATGAAAGTTTTGAAACTGCTGTGTAGACCATATTACCTATGGTAGAAGCCTATCATCTGTTTGTTGAATTTGGATTGAATTTGTAAGCTACCATATGCTAATACAAAAAGAAGACAACTTTGATTTCCATCCACCCTTTGTGTTTGGGAACATCCTCCATCAACTCGGAACACAAACATCTATGATCTAGAAAAGTTCTGTGCTAGATATAAGTAGAGGCAAAGGAACAATTGGGGCTCAGTCTGAATTCAATGTCCTTACACTTCCTAGCCGTATTACTCTCTAAATCACTTGATAAGATGTTATTGAGTCATTTTCAGTCGTGTCCAACTCTTGGTGATCCCATTTTGGATTTTCTTTGCAAAGGTACTGGAGTGGTTTGCCATCTCCTTTTCTAGCTCATTTTTACAAAAAAGGAAACTGAGGCAAACAGGGTTAAGTGATTTGCCCAGGTTAACACAGCTAGTAAATGTCTGAGGCTGGATTTAAACTCAGGAAGATGAGTCTTCTTGACTCCAGGCCCACTGCCCTGCTTTGCCACCTAACTTTGTAAGTCTTTGTAAAACTTAAAGTTTCATAAATCTTCAGGTACTATTTTTGTTGTTATGGTTCTTGTCATTATTATTGACTTTTAGGCAGTGGTATACTGATAAATGTTTAACAATAGGCTCTTTGAAGTCACTCAACACACTTTTAAAGCGTAGTCTGCATTATTGACATCTTCGCTTTTATGATAAGACTAGACAATCCAAGAAACAAGCCCTGATTGGAGCATTTGCTGTTTGCTGAGGTACAAATTCTCACACTAAAAAATTAACTACCCACTATAGCAAAGCCCTGAATTTTTAGAGGAAGTAAAGAATCCTGGATTGAATGCTAGGCTTGGAGTTATAAAGCCCTATACCCAGTTCTTCCGTCTGATATTTCCTAGGATTGTGTCTCTGGGCCAACCTCAGCACCACCTAGCTGCCTGTAGGTAGGAAACATTTGGAAAGGGCAGAACAAGAGAGCTTTGTTGACCTTGACCCCTTGGTCCCTTGACCCCAGGCCTTGCCTCTCCAGCCAGTTTGCGACTCCTGGTTCTTGTATCCCAGAATTTAGCATGGCTTCTGGTGCATCAGAAGTACTTAACTAACACTTGCTGACTGACTGCATCTGCTTCAGAAGCTGATAAGGCCCTCTGGCTCTTCAGCTAGACAGGCCACATTCCTAGTTACCTTTCTTAGCTTATTGGTAGGTAGATTCTGCCTCAGAAGCTGTATGTAGTCTCCTGGCTGTTCCACAAACAAGACACTCTATCTCTTGATTCCTGGCACTTTCTGGATGTCTCACCTGCCTGGCGAGCTCTTCCTCCTCAACTCTGCCAACGAACTTCCCCAGCTTCCTTTAAATCCCAACTAAAATGTTGTCTTTCATAGGAATCCTTTCCCAGCCCCTCTTAATTTCGGTTCCTTCCCTCTGTTAATTATTTTTATTTATGCTGTATATAGCTTGTTTGTATATATTTATTTGCATGTTTTCTCCCCACACACCTCCTTAAAGGTAAATAAACGTTGTCTTTTGCTTTTTTATATTTCCAGTCCTTAGCACAAGGCATGGCACATAGTGGGCACTTAGTAAATGTATATTGATTGGTTGTAAGAACTTCCCCAATGTCTCCTTCTCTTCTGCCCCTTGACTGTTCAAACCGGGGAGGCTTTGGTCAGCTGAATTGACCTGCGGAGCCTGTGGGAGGAGGTCAAGGAGGGTGGAATGGAAGAACAGTAACCGCTACAGTACAGAGAACAGAAGTCATGCTTCTCCCCAAACATGGGCAGACAGGCTGAAGTTTGTGTCTTTGGCTGCTATTTAGCACTTCAGAGCTCTTAAACCTGCAGTGCTCAGCTCCTAGGCAGTGGGTCTGGGGAGAAGTAATTAATTCTGGTGGTGTCTGCCAGGATGGACTGATTATGAGAACATGTCTGGAATTCCCCAGTTGTATAAAAATCCTGGCAGTACTTGGGCCATCAATCATACTTGTCATAGACTAAAAGAGGCTCTCTGGGTGGTTCTGGAATGGGGGAGGGGAGAATGTGAGAGGGATTCCCTGGCAAAGACAGAAAATGGATCTTCTAGAGTGTTATGTAGGGAGTGAGTACACAGGCATTGTCCTAGGTCCTCATTGCTACCCCTTGAAAAGGACATTAATCTGGCACTGATGTTTCCTCCCTATACAAAGTGTAAAAGTTTCCGTGGTTACCCACTAGATGTTTGTTCAAGGGTGGAAGACATCTCTCCAGCAAGTGTTGTAGCATTCCTATTAGCATCACATTTGAGGATTGTCGGTTGAGTTCTTGCTAGTCATATCCCTGAGCTAAGGCCTTGGACTTTTAAAATGGAAAGCGAGTGAGTACCAGCTAGATGGCCAGGTAAGAACTGGTCAGACACAGACAGGCTCCAGAAGTTTGCACAGCTTTTCAAGGAGCTATATCCAGCAAAGAATGATAAGGTTCCCTCATCTCCTGGGGTCATTCAGCTCCCTTAGGGAGACAACGAAAAAGATGCACGAACTTCTCTCCAAGAAACTGGAGTCTGTCTGTGTGTGACCAGGTGTTGTTTTCCTAATCTGGCCTATGCCAGTTCTAGTCTTCTCCATCTATCTCTATGTATCTTTTCTCACCTTTTAAAGATCCTGATCCAAGGGCAAAACTCAAATCATGACTCCATCAGTCATCCTCAAATGTATAGGAAGATGTTGTCTATGCTAGAACCAAGTCCTCGTCTGTGGGTGGCAATGAGGACCCAGGGCAATACCTGAACACCCCATCATACTTACCTTCTCAGGGGAAAAAGAGAAGTAAAAGCAATGAAAGAGAACAGAGCAGCAAAATGAACACTAAAGTGGTAGTCACAGGGTTCAAATCCCAGCTCTATCATATGTGACCCTGATCTCTCATTCGCAAAATGAGAGATTTTGATTCAGAGCTTTAAGGGATCTCAGAGGCCATCTAGACCACCCCCTCATTTTACAAAAGGAAGAACTGGGACTTGAACCCAGGACCAGGGTACTGCGTCACAATGTAAGGTGTCTACCGGCTCCAAATCTTTGGTCCTATAAACGATCTCTGAGGACCCTTCTAGGCTAAAGACTATATATCTTTGGCAATGGCTTTTTAGCTCTTCCTGGCCATCTCTTTGCCATGCCCCCGACCCTCTGGCCCCATCCTCAGGTTCTCTCCTCCCCACTTTAGACTATATCCTTACGTCTCCCAGCTCTGACAGGTGAACTTTTGTCTTATCTTGTCTGGATCCAGGCCCTCACACCACTTCCTTGGCCATATTCGTGCCGTCCCACCCATCCCCTTCCCCTTCCAGCTCCCCTTTATGCATTGTGTTTATATCCTCAGCAGTTACCATAGTGCCCAAGACATCTTTATATAACTGGTTGTTTAACTAGATTGCTCCTGTATTTGGAGCTTCAAGAAGAATGTTTTTCTTGGGAAATACTCTGGAGATTGCTCCTCTAACACCTGAATGTCAACTTCAGAGAAGAAATATGTGGAGAGAACTTTCTATCCTCTCGGGCTCTAAGTGACCCCTGACCAGAGAAGCTAGCAAAAGGTTAAATGGAAATGAGTCTAGCAAACAAAATTATTTTTAAATAGGTAACAGTTCCAAGAGAACTCTGAATGGGACTGAAGCAGGAAAGGTGGGAGGTTGTTTGGATTTCTCCCTCCTGTAGGCAATAGTCATTAGGGAAAGTGAGTTGCCACCTATCTCTAAGTATAGAGATGAGTATGTGAGAGACATATTAGTTTCTAAGTATACAAGAGACTATGTACTAGTCTCTCATATAGACAGTGATCATTAGGGAAACTGAGTAAATTGTTTAAGTTTAGATAAAGTCTACACTTGGGGCTTTCTGTTTTTATTCCAAATGGAAGAAGACAAAAATAGGAATAATGAAGATCATATATAATATATGTGTGTCATATATAAGAGTAGGAATAATGGAACATTATATATAACATATACAGGAGTAGGTATATATGTGATATATATGTGTGTGTATGTGAAAGTGTGTCTACTTATATCTATATGCATATAGATGTATAAATCTTCCTGGGGACTAAAAGTGTGTTTTCAAGAGCATAGAAAGTTTCCTTTATCTAAAAAAATAATCTTTCACTTTACTTAGAATCCTTTTGACAGGAGATAAAGTCTTTATTACCCGAAAAAGAAATGAAACTTAAAATGCAAATAGACTTAGAAGAAGAAACCTGTTGACCCTTTTCACTTCACTTAAGGAAGAAGTAATCAGGCATGGATAAAAATTTTAAAAATGCAGAAAAGGGATGTGGATGGGCAGCACCAGAGAAGTTGTCTGGGTTCTATCCCAGACAATTTTCAAGGCTTTCATAGGTCTTACTTTGTCCACAGCTGGGAATGGAGGAAAATCTCTGAGAATTATAATAATCACATTCACCATCCCCTTTTTTCTGCAAGGCCCCGTGTTAAGTTGTGCCACTGTGGTTAATTAGATCAAGAGGTAACAGGTGAAGGGATAAGCATATTGGTTAATTACCCTCCCCCTTACCTAGTGTTAAGGCAAATCCAAAGACTGCTTGGCAGAGAGGGGTTGGTTATTGTCAGAAGGAAGTTGAGAGCTGGGTTTCCAGAGGAGGTAATGCATGGAATTGTCAGGATGCGGCCTTTGCCCCTTCAGGCCCATCTTTTCTTCCTCTGCCTTTCTCACTTGCTGAATGGAAGCTCAGGACTGTCTCATGGTTCCCCTAAACATGATATGGTGAGTCCTCAAGGGGGTAGTTGCAAAGCTCTTTGGTGGAGACCTAATTATGAAAGGGAAGTTGGCGGTTGGGAGAGTCCTACCTGTAGTGAGTATGGGGATAAATACAAGGGGTCAAAGGAACAGGGAATGTTTAATCTGGAAAAGAAAAGATTGAGGAGAAGGTTGAGGGGAGGGGAATGGGACAGCATTCAAGTATTTGAAGGTCTGTCTTGTGGAAGAAAGATGAGACTTGTTCTGCTTGGCCTCAGAGGACAGAACCGGGAGCAATGGGAGGGAATTACAAAGGGGAGAAATGTAGGAAAAATTCCTTAACAGTTGGAGCTTTCCTCAGGTGGAATGGGCTACTTTGGGAAATAGTGGACTCCCCTCTGTGAAGTCCTAGCCAGATGGGTGGTAGTGGGCGGGGCACGGGGAGAGGGTCCCCTTTTAAGTAGGGGTTGAACTAGGTGGGCTCCGAGGTCCCTTTCAACTCTAGAACATGGTGATTCTAGCTGTGTTAACTTCCGAGCTCTAAAAATGGTAGCAAAGATCTAGTCTTAAGGCCTAAACTGAAAGTACTTTTAAGTAGTTCCCCAAATTTCAGGACAAGGAACAGGGGGGAAGATTGAAGGCAGGAAGGTCGAAAATTGAGAGGCATTCTAAATTAGTGCTTTCATCATGGGTTTGGGAATAGTCCATGGTATAACCACTTCTTCCACTGATAACACTCTCCTCTGCCCCTTCCTTTCTTCCGTCCCTTCCTTCCCCACAGGTAGGAGAGTTCCAGGATCTCCATCATGCTGAGTCTAGTGAGTATGGTTCTGTGAGCCTGGGGTTTCTTAAAACGGGATCTACGTGTAGATTTTCATAGAAATCTGTGAATTTGGGTGGGGGAAAATATCCCCAGCATTTAGCACGGGTTCTGTAATATAGTTAAGTGCTTAACAAATATATTTTTATTTATACATAATAAATGCTAAAAAAATTTTAAAGTTCTGCTAAAAGGTTCATGACATGAAAAAAGAGTGAAGAACTCCTGCCTTAGATTTCTTCTCCAGTTGAGCAACCCCTGGGTAGCAGGTGCTTTTTAGGGGCTTGATTTGTTATTGAAGAACCATATTTGTAACTTCTCAGAACATTGAAAACAAAGTCTGCCCTCTGAGGAAACATATGGAAAGTAGGAGAGAAGCTCCTCATCAACCCTGACCACATTTCCCCTCAGTCAAATGTTTAAACACAAGGGATGGTCTGAAGGTAGAGGACATGGGTAATAATTCTGAATCTGCTATATATTACTCCTGTGACCTTGGGCAAGTCACTTCTGGGCCTCAGTTTCCTCACCTGTAAAATGAAGAGGCTGGAATAGATGACCACAGAGTATTTCTCACTCTAAACCCATGATCCTGAGGTACTCAGCCTTCTAGAGGATACAGAAGAATAAAGGATGGAATCCTTACCCCTCACCCCATATCAAGAGGACAAGATGACCATTTTGTAGACTTGGCTTAGGGCTTGCTTCTGTCCAAATATTCATTCACAGTTATTATAAAGGTGGGCTGTTCCCTATGAAAGACAGAAGAGTCCATAGTCAGTCTTGGCTTAGACTAGAGAAGGCAGTTACCCAGGAGACATTATATAGCCATGTACACACACACACACACCCTCCCTCATACACTGCTTTGAAGTCATAATTGTTTTTCTAAATGCTTCTTTGTTGGATCTGTGATTGCACTGGTGTAGGGAACATCCAGTATGGAAACTCCCCCTACAATTAAAGATTGGCATTTCCTCTGCAATTTAGGCTTAGAGAAATGCTTGAGGCTCTGAAAGGTTGATTGACTTGTCCAGAGTCACAAAAAACCCAAATTTTCATAACTCTTCTCTAGCACTATGCTAATATTTCTTCTCTTTTCACATAGGAAATGCATACGGGCAATGAAAGGTAGAATTATGAATGGCTAAGTTCGAAATGCATACTAAGTGGTCTTCCTTTTGTATTAGCATATGGTAGCTTACAAATTCAATCCAAATGCAGCAAACTGATGATAAACATTTGCCATAGGAATATGGTCCACACAACTGTCTTAAAACTTTTGTTCAGCACAAGAAAAAGTGAACATAAATCTGTATCGGATCTAACTTTGGGGCTTCACATTGAACAGAAAGGACTGAAAACTGGAAGTGGCAAGTCTCAAAGCCTGATTCTCTTGCTTGTTATCCATATCCATATACACATACATATACATTTGTATACATACGAGATCATAAATTTTATTGTCTGTTCCTTCTGTGAATTTTGTCTTTCTTGGGATTTAGACAGTTAAAAAGATAGCAGGCTCGATTGCCTTTGGGAAATGGTGCAGTGATTTTAATTGACTTAATGCTTCTTTCTGAAACAAAAGCCCACTTTAAAAATATTCTTTCAGTGATATATGGCAATAAATAATTGAATACCACACTCTACAAAGGATTAAAATTGAGGGTTATCCAACTGACTAAAGAAAGACCTCCAAAGGAGTCTCTTTGCTTTACTTCAGAAAACCATGTTTTAGGAAGGACATATACACACGTATATGTGTGTGTGTACATGTGTACATATGAGCTGTTTTCTCTTCTCCTGTGTGTGTGTGTGTATGTATATATAAACAGGAGAAAAGGAGAAAACAGCTCAGAGGAGAGATTGATAACAATCTTCTAGTATTCAAAGGGTCTTCATGTGGAAGAGATTAGACTTGCTATGTTTGGCTCCAAAAATGAGACCAGGAGCAATGGGTAACAGAGAGAGAGACTTAGGCTTGATATAAGGAAAATTTCCTAACAATAGACTACATTGGGAGGTAGTAAATACCTGGAAATGGAAGGTCATCAAACCAAGGTTGGATGACTGCTTATTAAGGATGTTGTAGAGTCTTGTTCACTTACGGGTTTAGATGTGCTTTTGGTCATTTGGTAAGAGTTTCATTTACTGTTCCCTTATTCTGTCTCCTCTTTGTCTTCCTTTTCTCATTTTCTTATTCTCTGCTGGACCATACATGAAATGATCACAGGCTTAGAGATTTAGAGCTTAAAGGACCCTTCAAGGTCATCTAATCCAGCCCCCTTATTTTATAGATGAAGAAACAGGCTGAGAGAAATGAGTGACAGATAATAGGTGTCAGAAGTGGGATGTTTTACCCAAGTGCTTTGACTGTAATTTCAGGGCACTTTTACAGCATCCCAAGCTACCTCTGATGCAAGAGCTTGATTATTTGGAACATTAATGTTTAATTATTATTGCCTCTGTCTTATCTCTTTCCCTTTCAGAAAGGATATTATCTTGGACTGAAATTTATGTACCTGTAAGACACTGTCACACCATCTTGAAGAACAAAATGGGGGAGTTTTCCATCCCAGTAATTCGGAACCGCCACTTTAAGAATATCTGGTGTAACTGGACCATCTGGGCAGGTCCCAGAAATCACATTATCATCTATGTTCAAGGGTTTAGGGGAAGCAAGAACTGTGAAGAAAACCGAGATAAAATTATATTTCAGGGAATTGCCTCTGTTGTAGAAAGCACCATTGCCTATGCTTGTTGGAACAAGAGAGTGCACATCTATGCAACTCAGGCCTTGGCTGTGAATGTGGCGTTGCTGTTGAAAAACTATGCCCAGAGCCATCGATACAGACACTTTAGAGGGAAATATTATATCTTCAGAGATCCCAGGGCAAAAGCTTCACAGAGAGAGGACCCAACTTTTCAAGTGCCTTTTCAAAGACCTTCCAACAAGCTTCCCTACAGTAGCATCGAATCAATGGTTGAACTACCTGTTGTGATGTCTCAAGGGGGTATAGAGATGGCTTCTTCTGAACTAATGCCATCAAAAGCTCTTCAGTCTGAGAGATCTTACACATGGGAAAGAGAGAAGGTTCAGTTTTCTGAAACCTCTTTACCCTACTCTGAGAGACTATCTGATAAACCCCATGCTGATGGCATCATGGTAACAAAAACACTAGGTGTGGGTGAGATTAGCCTTGGGGATGAATTATTTTCCAAAGCTCTAAGGAAAACTGCAGCCCTTGATACTAGATGGTCGGAAATTACAGAAGAAAAGAGCATCCTTTCCCCTAGGTCTACTGTGGATGGCTCAGCAGTTGATGTAGAAATTCTTTATGAAAATACCCCTTACTTCTTGGGTCCTGAGCAATCAACTATAATGGAGGATTGGTACGTAAATGTCAAATTGAGAAGCATGGATAATCAAACTGACTACTTAATTCCTACTTCAGAGGATGTTCCAATAGACATTAAGCCAACTCCCATAAGCCATTCAATTGTTTTTGTATCAGATTCAGAATTCCTTGAAAAAACTGAACATTCTAAAAATGAGAAGACCCAGATCAGCCCCTCCTGGATATGGAGCAGTTTGCAACCCGTTCCACAGACTGAAGTCCTGACTTATGAAGCAGTGACTTTATCCACTGATCCTATGGGGAATCACATGTCTGGTATCTCCCTGGCCAGTGAAACTCAGTTGTCTCTTGAAAGTTCCTTGCACTTGATCCCTGTGGTTCCGACAGTACGTACGGCTGTGGGTTTTTCTAAGTCTTTTAAAGGTGGTGACTTACTGACTGACCCACATTCGGGAGTTGTCATTTCCCCTGGAACTGTACAAACTCTGGGGAGTAGTGGTATGATTTGGTTGAGTTCTCCAGAAATCTTCAGTGAAGGAGGGCTTAGCCTGATAGTGGCATCTGCTGAAGGAATAGGCTTAGTCCCTGAACTGCCCTCCACCATCTCCATTAGGTCCACAGTGGTCAGAGCTGAGGGGGAGCTAGAGCTACTTCTCCAAGCAGAGACAGAAAACTTGGCCAGCAGTGCAGCTTCTGAAGAGGTCCCCACTAGGTACCAAGTGAGTCCTGCTGAAACAGATCTAAAGTTTATACTTAGTCAAGAAAGGTCTCTCCCCTTTACCACTTACCAGGAGAGTCTATTTGATGCTGAGTTGACCCCAACTTCTCCCCAAGTGGCTATATCTGAGATTGTTCCTGAGTGGGCTCTCCAAGATATCTCAGCCTACCACAATCAGCAAGTGACAACTGAGCAGCCTTTGGGGATCCCTTTGACCTTAACCCCAATGGCCATGCTAAAGGTCAAGTGGCCTTCTGTGACCCCAGTTGAGACTAGAGCTGAGTTAGACTCCATGCTTATTGTTCAAAGTATAACCACGCCTTTCACTTCAGTGAATCATGAAGAGAGCATGGTGGCTACTGTATTCTCTCTTGAGATCCCCTTGAACTACCATTCAGACTTTTCTAAGAGCAACACGGAACATTATTTCTCCAGTCCAGCTGTGGTATCTCTTGCCTTCTTGCCCACTCCTACACTGAGTATAAATGAAGATGAGCTTGCTCTTAGCAGTCTATCAAGTCACACCTGGTCTGATTTAGGGGAAATGTTTACAAGTGTGGGAAAAATTGAGCCTCTTGCCTTTACTTCAAGGAATGTGGATTTTGCTACCTCTGTGTTATGTCCTAAATGTCTTGTACTTGACTTAAGGAATCTCTCTGACCTGTTAGAAGGTGAACACTTTATTAATAAAAAAACACAAAGTATCTCTCAGCTAGTTCCTAAGGGTGAGCTTTCACAAGGTAGAGATGCTTCTTCAGGAAGTGAAATTCCCTTGGTAACTAAGACTTATAAAATGACTCCCCTGTCAGCTCTGCAATGGATCCCTACCAGGACCACAACTTTCTCTTCAAAACTTGATGAAATTCAGAATGAAGTGACTGTTCAGCCCTCAAAGAAGGATGCTCTGGTGAATGAAAGCAACCTTTGGAAATCTTCCAACTCACTTGGAAAGGATCGGAAACTTACCAAATTCAACTTTACATCGTTGGTCCCTAGTGTTCCAACAACGTCCTTGGGTAAGTGGGACCAGACTGGGGACCTTTCTGCAGTCTCATCATCATTACCTCTCTGGTCTAAGGATACAAACCTTTTAGAGGCTAAAAAGCTTCAAGATTCCAATTGTAAGCTTTTGATTTTGTTTGTGTCTTGTGCCCAGTTAAATTTGGTTATTCTTTTAATTCTAAATAAGGAGTTTCAACAAATGACTCTTTTTAAGATAGCTAACTAAGCCCTATCCAGGTGCCCTTGTAATGGTCAAATTGAGCACTGAGTACAAGACTGTAGAAACAGAGAAAAGACAGCAATGAGGTCTCTGTATTCCCTAGCATTTCTGCTTTAACTGTTCATCTAAATCAGGGATTCTTTGCCTGGATTTCATGGACCCTTTGGCTCATGGGTAGATTTTAGAGAGTGATATACACCATAAACTTGTATAGGAAGAAAGTTACATCTTTGTTTTCATTAACCTCTGATTAAAATTTAGCACTTATTCAATTAGCTAAAATCGTTATTTTGAGAGTGTCCCTGTACTATGAGTTAACAAGTAGATCACATGCACACACACACACACACACACACACACACACACTACTAATCTCAATGGTCTTTGGTATCAGATGGTATTTATGTTTGAACTGAGCCCAATGGTGCTTTGTAGACTTTCAATTTTCCTCAAGACTAATCATATGGAAAGAGTAAGGTTGGTCTTAAAGAATGTGGAGTCCTGGATGTGAGTCCTAGAACAAATGGAATGAGGTATGAGTGGTTGAGAGAAACAGAATTTGTATTTACTGGTAGAGATTGGAAGGACAGAAAATTATGTTGAGCCAGGAGAGGAATTTTTTTTAGGAGACTCTCATTGTCCCAATATGATTCCAAGGCTCCCAATTAGAGCGCTATGCCATGATGGTACAAAGGCTGACTAAAAGCTACCTGCTATAAGAAGTCATATAGATCCCCTCGTTTCAAGTTAACATACCCAAATGTAGCTTCTTTGAAAGTTTTATATTAAAGTATTTTCACTGATTTGGCTTTTTGTTTTTCACCCTTACCCCTTCCCCTAACTCCCAACAGAGGTGCTCACTTTAACCAACACGGTGGCCTGTATTCCTGTGAGAAGATGCCATGTGGTTTTGGAAGATACCTTTGGAATTTTTTCATTGCCAGAGAATTTAAACAGTTCTTGGTCATGCATTTGTTGTAACTGGACTATCTTGGCAGGGTCCAAGAAACATATTGTTGTTTACATCAAAGGATTTGAGGGGCCTGAGAACTGTGACCAAAACCAGGACAAAATCATTTTTCAAGGGGTCTCATCAAGTGTGGAAAGGAAAACCTTCTATGCATGTAAAAGTCAAGGTACTTTGATTTTTGCTACTCAAGCCCTGGCTGTCCATATAGTGTTCTTCTCTGTGAGATCTTCTCCTAGACACATCCCAGCTTTTGAAGGCCAGTATTTTGTCTTCCCAGACCCAGGGAGACAAGTCCCTCCTAAACCTGCCATTGCTTCTCCCTTAGCAACTTCCCTGAGACTCAGAAAGAAGATTCTAAGTAAGATGGATTCTCCTCCTGAGCTAATGACAGAACCACAGTCTGGGAGCTTTCCAAACCCGACCACCATCTGTATGGGTCTGGAGAACAAAAGCCAAATGGTGACTGAAATATTGATGCCAAAGAACAAGGAGTTAATAGAGGGAGAAGGAAAGGCCCTTGAATGGAAGCATCCGAGTAGCCTCCTTCCTCTGATTCCTGCTAAAGGGCCATTGATAAAGAACCAAAAGTCACTGCCCATCTCACTCAGCAGACCAACAGAGATGATAAAAAATTCTGCTGGAAGCTCCAGGGAAGTGACAACTTCCAGTCAATTTATGTGGGATTCTCTATCTTCTGGCAGTCTAACTGAGCACTCCCTTCCCTTGAAGACCTCTCGCCCTGCTCTGAGCTTCCTCCAAGAAGTCATAGATAATATCCATCCAAACACTGGTGCTGTCCACTCAAGTGTTCCAATGCCTAACTTCAAAGCCAAAGCCATGGTACCTTTGACCCCTGGTCAAGTGTGGAAGAACATGACTGCTGATGGAGTCTTAGTTTTAACCCTGGGATATTCTGGTATGGTGAATATACTGTGTGTTAATTTATTTTTATTTGGGGGACAGAGAGGTGGGACAGGAAATTGCTAAGAACACAAGTTCTTGGAGGTATCTATAGAACCTTTAAACCTTGTAGCTTGTCTGCATGAATCTTCCATCTTCAGAATGTTCAGGCCCAACCACAGGAAGAACTCACTCTGAAACGAGTCTTGGGGGTTCTTCTTTTTCATAATCTCACTTGTTCTACATACAGTGATCCATAATACATCAAGTCATGCTTTTTGCCTCCTGGTTCTTTCTTCAACAATTTATATATTTTCTGCACCCTTTCCCTTAGGGCCCCTTCTCTACTTTCTAGATAAATTGATAAAATAAAGTGGTTTTGACACTTTGTTACTCTGCTTCCCTTCCCCACCCTCGGGGAAAACTTATGTTTTAACAGGCATCTTCTGGAGAGAAGCCATAGCCCAGTAGAGCCCAGACACATCTGGACAACTTTGCCCTGATCAGCGTCGTCTTTACAACTTTTATGACACTGAGACATTTATAACCAGACTCCACCACAAAGTTCTATCCCCTACTATCGGGCTGGTAGCCTGAGATAAGCCCAATTCATCTCAGCCCTGCGTCCACCTTCCATCTAAGTCCTAAGGATTTCTTGCCTTCAGTTTACTTTTTTTCCCATGGGACTAGTTTCCCCCTGAATCGGGCTCACCCAATATTGTGCTCTTGTAGAACCAAGATTTTGTTCAGAGTATCCCCAGGGGTATGTGGAGTTAGTTCACAACTGGCTTGTTGTTTTTATTGTTGTTCAGCAACACCCCACTGTGTGTGACCCTGTGAACCTTGGTTTTCTTGGCTAAGATACTGGAGTGAGTTGCCATTTCTAGTGTGTCCCCATTTTACAGATGAGTAACTGAAGCAAATTGAGGCTAAGTGACTTGCTCACGGTCACACAGCTAATAATTGTCTGAGACTGGATTTGAATTCAGGTCTTCCTGACTCCAGACCTAATGCTCTATCCACTGCACCAACTAGCTGCTATTGGCTGATGCTGTTGAGCCAGTTTTAGTCGTTTCTGTCTGACTCTTTGTGATCCCATTTGGGGTTTTCTTGGCAAAGATACTAGAGTGATTTGTCATTTCCTTCTTCAACTCATTTGACAGATGAGGAAACTGAGGCAAACTGGATTAAATGACTTGCCTAGGGCCACACAGTCAGATTGAACTCGATGAGATAAGTCTGGACTCTAGCCCAGCCCTCTATCCATTGTGCTACTTAACTAGAGTCGATTGTTAAATTTTCAGTGTGAACATTCATGCCTCAGAAAACAGCAAATGCTACATTGAGGGTTTGAGTTATTATTTTATTAATTGTCTCAACTTTAAAAAGTGGAGAAATTTTCAGTAATTCAGATTAAACTGAAAAGTATGTTCTGACTCTTTTTTTTTTTTTTTTTTTTTTTTTTTTTTTTTTTTTTTTGGCAGAGGGTCAGATGTTAAACATTTACTGACACACCCCTGATATCTATCACTGGATTTCAGAAAGACTGTAGAAAGCTAGTGGGAGAGATTTTTAAAGGGAGTTTCTCATATTGTACCACAGACATAGGACCTGATTTCATGCTTTTGTATTTACCCTCTAAGCAAGAAATGCTCTTGAAAAAGTACTGGATTTAACATCTTGCCTGCCTAAAATTAGGCACTTCTCTCACAAACCCATAGAATAGATTAAGGACAGGAAGAGAATGTTGGGACAGCAGATAACTTCCTTTAGAAACTTCATTTTAAAACTGAACCTTATGGATGTGGAGGAGAAGAAGGTCCTTGACTTTCTCTGATTAGCAATCGTTTAGCAAGTAAGAGAACTTGGTAAATCTCCTTAACTACTCCTAGAAGCAAAATGGTTATCCTGTACCAGTTGGGCCTGCTGTGTGTGGGTGTTATTTTCCCACACCTCACATAGCAAGAGAACTGAATTACAGGAACTCAGTAACTTTTTAAATAAGTAATGACTATTCATGGCCTGGCTGGCCTGGGAACCATGACTACCTTTGGCTGAAGAACGGCTGTTCTGATGAGAGACTATTTATGGGATTCTATATATGCACAACCCTATATAGCTCAGCAGGCTGGGACCAGTTATACCAAATTAATGAAGGTTTTTTTTCTCCTCCTTCTGATGTGATTAATAGTAGGGCTGTGTCAAAAAAACTTCTACTACCACCTTCCCATACTCCCACATTCTTCCTGGGCAGAGTTAATGACTTGTGGTAATGTTAGCAGCCTGTTTCTCCCTTCCCCTCTTACCCAGTCCAGGGTTAATTGCATTTATTGTCACTTTTTCATATTTTCCCCCAGTGGTAATTTTAGCAGAGATCAATGATTAAATTAGGTGGATCACTGGCATGTGCTGGAGTCGGTTGGAGGATCCCATTGTTAAATATTCAGGTTGAATATTTGCACCTCCAAAATCGGAAAACATTACAAATCATGGCTTGATTTGTTGTTCATTGTCTAGACGCTTGAAAGCAATGGAGAAAATGTTAATAATACAGATTTAACCTTGCGTTGTACTTCTTTCTTTCTTCCTTTCTTTTTTTTATCTCTCTTCCTTTATTTACTTATTTTCTGGAGAACTGATTCTTAAATGTTTACCAGTACACTGCTGGTCTAGAGGTAGGGGTCTATGAAACTATTTCAAGGCAATTGATTTCCTTTGTAATCTTATATTTCATGAATTTAAACATATTATTCTGAGAAGAGGTCCTTGACACAACAAAAATTAAGAATCCCTGGTCTTGGGAGAAAAGGGAAAAAAAGAAGTTAAAAGGGATTTTAAGTATAAGATAGGAGATGCGGCTAGCCAGCAGTCTGTCTGAAATAAATGTGGAGTTTTAGTGGGCTGAGAGCTCAATATAAAAATAATGGAATAAGGTATCTATCCCCCTCCATTCCCCTTTCCCTGGTACCCTTAGTAGATTTTAGGCTGTCTCGAAGGCCATGGTATCCAGAAATAGGGAAGTAATAGTCCCCCTGTTCTCTGTACTACCCAGACCATACTTGAAGTATCTGGCTCCATTTTGGTCAACACAGTTTAGGAAGGGATATTGATGAGATGAACATCTAGAGCAGTGATTCTCAACCTTCCTAATGCCACAACCCTTTAATACTCATATGTAGGCATATCTGCATGTGGGCAGACCCACCTGGAGACAGATAGAGGAGTGGTGTCTTGGTTCCTAAGACCATCGGAAATGTGTTTTTGAATGGTCTTAGGTGACCCCTGTGAAAGGGTCGTTTGACCCCCAAAGGGGTCATGACCCACAGGTTGAGAACTGTTGTCCTAGAAAATGGTGACCAGGCTGGGGGGAGATCCTTGAAATCATCCCACAGTGAGGAGAATCAGTTGAAGGAACTGGGTATATTTAACCAAAAGAGAAGACTTAGAGGGAACGTAATTGTTGTCTTCGGTTATTTGAAGGGTGGTTTCATGGAAGAGGGATTAGTTGTGTTCTACTTGGCCCCAGAGGGTAGAACTAAAGAGCAGTAAGTAGATGTTTCAAAGAGATAAATTTGGCCTTGATGTAAGGAAAAACGTCTTAATGGTTAGAGCTCTCCAAAAGTAGAGGGGGCTGTCTGAGAGGTACTTACCTGGTATGCTGACAGGGGAATTCTTGTTCAGGCATGGATTGGACTGGATGGCCCCTAAAGGGCCCTTCCAGCTCTGTTGACAAAGTAATACTTTGTACATAATATCTTTGGAGATAAAGTAAACTATGAATGGGCCGTGGGGGGGCCATTCTATTCAAACTCGCTGTAACTTTGAGACCTTGGCCCTTGGTTTTTTCATCTTTCAGTAGCTTGGATGGGCCACAAGAAGACTTGATTTCCTGTCCCTGCCTGAAGCTCCAGTTGCCTTCACTATCCACTTAGCTACTTTCTTGAGGGTCTTTATCTAATAATTTTGAACTCGGAGTCAATTGTGTGTATGATAGAAAAAGCTAAAGGCTTCTAAGAATTGCAACTTGCTCTAACCTTGAGCAAATTACTTAACCCCTCTAATTTCCCTTTTTTTATGAGCAAAATGGAAGCAATGGGGAAGGAAGCAAATCAAATGATATGTTTTAGATGGCTAGATAACTCTGGAATCAGAAAGAATAAAATAAATAGATAATAATAAATAAATAATAGAATAAATTTCAAATCCGGTTTCAGATACTCTCTGTGTCTATAATGTTGGGCTAGTCACTTAACTGCCTTCATCCTCAGGTTCCTCATCTGTAAAATGGGACTAATAATAGCATCTACTTCCCAAGGCTCTTATCCAACAAGATATTGAGTACTTTGCAAGCCTTAAACTGCTACGTAAGTGCTAGGTGATACTGCTACTAGTGCTCTGTGCGAACATACTTTGAATTGGCTCTAGCAAACCTTTGATAAAGGGACTGCCATAAACATAGTACCATAGTAAGCCTCAGGGACTTGTTCTGGTAAGGGAATATAGCACTAAGGAATAAAATGTCATGAATGGAGCCCTGAATTAGAGTTAGAAGACCTGAGTTTAAGTAGTGACCCTGCTACCACTTAGCCGTATGACATGAGCAAATCATTTAACCTTGCCGGACCTCAGTTTCCCATCTGGTAAGATGAAGAAGTACATAGAGATGCTAATGGTCCTTCCAGCTTGGAATCTATCGTATAGGAATGACAATAATCCATGAGGCAGCTTAGTGGTAAGGCGCATAGTGCTGTACGTAGGAAGGCCTGCAATGGAGTTCTTACTCTCCCATTCAGCTAGCTGTGTGACCCTAGGCAAATCACTTGACTTCCTTCTGCCTCAACTTTCTTATCTGTAGAATTGCAATAATAAACCCTATTTTACCATTGTTTCAGGGATCAAATGTGTGTGTGTGTGTGCGCACACACATATACACATATAATTTTACAAAACTTAAAATACTATATATATATATATATATATATATATATATGTATATATATATATATAAATGTTAGCTGTGATCATGACTGCATATAGAGGTCCAAACAAAGTGTTCTGTGAAGTCTAAAGGGGAAAAGGTTATATATAGGGGTTTCCTGCCAAAGTATGATACAAATGTGCAATGTTAGTACACAGTCGTGTTGGAAAAGGAAATTCAATATATTCCCTAGCTAGGGGGCTGGTGAGGGAATTGGGAGAGGGGAGTGAAAAATATGGTAGGAATTATTCCCAGCAGGCATAAAATATCCTTCATCCTAATGTGTGATTAATGGGAAACAGGTGTGCTAAGCCCTGTCTTTGCTTGTAGAACAAGAATATAAAACTAATGTTGCTCCTGTTGGTTCCTTCTTACCTGTTTTTTCTCTTTATCGTTGTCACTCAATGCAGATACAAGAACAACCTCCCCATCTTCTGGAAATGAGTCTATCTTAGAACTCCAACATTATCCAGGAGGTAAGATGACAAACACAAGAAGGCTCCTGTCATTTTGAGGGTTTGATTGGGACTGAAACTCCCACTCACTTGTTATATACTGTGGCCAAATCAGGGATAAAAGTTATTGACCCAAGGCAATTAAGACCCAGCAGTCTTAATCTTAATCACAGCAGTAGCCACTATGACATTGACTTTTAGAGGATGCTAACAAATCTGCATTATTAAGACTTTCTTAAGTCTAGACAATCAGCAAAACAATAAAGTAAGCTATGATTTGTAGCATTGCTAATTGACATGTAAATGCTCACACTGAAATTCTAACAATTCAAAAGCAAAAGACTTAGACACCTCTGATAGATAATGCTTGTGTTTCTTTAGCTGCAGAAATACCTGAATTTAGCACCTCGTTATCAAAAAAAGCTATTTAATATAAGAAACTTTCAGCTTCTCCCCTCTGATAATAGCATAGCAAGCATGTTCTTGTCTAAGCCTGCCTTGCTTGCTCTTCCCACCCACCTACTCATTCCCAGACAGCAGCCTCTGGTACCCTGAAGTTCTTTTCCCCACCATGGAACAGTAGACTATATTCTCTCCCAATTAAAAGGAATCCAAGTCCTGAGGCCTCTCTCCTTCACCCCACCTTACTGTGTTTGGGGTTCCAGAAAGCTGGTTACTGCTCTGATATAAAGTAATCTTAAACTGGTTGTTCTAAGAGATTAGTCACAGGAGAACTCTCTGGGTAATACACCACTTCTATTACACACTTTAAAAATCAAAGTTCTCTATAATTTCTTAGTGGATCAGGCCCAATGTTTTATTTTTCTGAATAACCATAGATGTAAAGTCTTAAGTCCCTCTAGAGTTACGCCCCAAAGTTTTTTCTTAATGTGAAGTATGTGTCTGATCACTGGTTCCTCTAAAGTGGGGGATGGCGATCAAGACTAAGTGAGACATTCTTGGTGCATTTTATGTCTGGCAGATATTCTTTATGAAGTAATTGTTGAAATGGAATGCCAAGTAGAGACCCCATACAATGCCTCTGAAGTGGAGAAAGTCTTGGTAGACTCACTTAAGCAAGAGGTAAGATGGCTGGTGGGTGGAGTTGGCAGCAGAAAATCTGATTATTAGGTAGACCTTCCAATGCTTGTCAAATTACCACATAGGCAGCCACCAAGTTTATTTTTTTAATTGTTTGTTTCAGTCATGTCCTATTCTTGACCCCATTTGGGATTTTTCTTAGCAAAGATACCAGAGTGGTCTGTCATTTTCTTTTCTAGCTCATTTTACAGATGAGGAAACAGAGGCAAACAGGCTTAAATGACTTGGCCAAGGTCACACAACTAATAATTGTCTGTCTGAAATAGGATTTGAACTTGGGTCTTTTTGACTCTAGGTCCAGTGTTCTATCCATGTGCCACCTAGCTGCACTAGCTACCTATATTGCCTGTGTGTCTGTGTGTGGGAAGGAGCCAAGTGTCACAAAATCATCTTGAGGACTCCTAGCACAAGACAACCTTTAAACAGTCCTCTAAGTGCCTGATTACGGGTCTAGCTCTCTCCTTTAGTCTAGAAACTACTTCCACTAAGGAAGGTTACAGACTGGAGGCTGTCCAACAGTACAAGTGGTACATATACAGTACTGAGCTGCCATGGACCAGATAATAACCATACCTAGAATTTATACAGAGATTTCATTTTTGCAAGATACTTTGTAAATAAAATCTTATTCGACCCTGCCTGTCTGATTTGATCTTCAGAGCAATCTTGGGAGGTAGGTGCTATTATCCTCCCCATTATACAGTTGAGGAAACTGAGGCAGACAGATTGTGATTTACCTGTGGTCACACTTCTATTAAGTATCTCAGGCTGGATTTGAACCTATCTTTCAGACTCTAGACTTAGGGTTCTATCTACTTATGTCACCTTCCTACCTCAGTGGGAGAGTTGGCAAAACAGATCTATTATTTGGCCCATAAAACACATAAAGAATGGGTTAGAGATCTTAGGGAAAAGAACTCGAAATGGGTTTTCTTTTTCTTTTCATATCTATTCTGATATTAATATTTCAAATGTGATTAAATCTAATGTACTATGAAAAATTGAGATAATTATAATGTTCTTTCAAGGCAAAGCTTTGAATCATCAAATTACCAAGATTTTAAGTGAAAGCACATTCATTAAAATTAGTTAGTTAATTGGAGATTCTAAGCAGTTATCTATCATAGCCTCTGGAATTGGTTGACTTAATGACCACCTTTTTGAAGAGGCAATATTATCCCAAGATTAACCAGTCATATTTAAAAAAACAAACAAACAAGCAAATCTCCCCCCCTCCCAAAACTCAAGAGTGATGGAGGCAAGTAGTCACTTCTCTTCCTATAAGGGCGTTAGGGGAAGAGACTACTTAGTGAAAAAAGCATAGAAATAGACCATTTCACCCTGGGATCCTTGAATATAGTATCTAAGAATGGCTACTTTGGGTAAGTACATCATGTTCCTTTTTGGTCTAGAATAAGCAGCTGTGGAAATGAGCAAGGCTTTGGGTAAGGACATCTCTGGTCCTTCTTTGCAGATTGAAGCAAATCTAGGCCACTTTTCACCTGAAGCAGATGCATTCAAGATAACTGGAATAAAAAGGTGAGTGTAGGGGACTGGTTCTCCAACTTTGTTAGTCATGCATTTATTCGAGATGGCATTACCATAATGATTTTCCTCTTTAGAAAAAAAAAATAAATGAGGTGTTATTTGCTGTTGTAATGCATGATTGTTGTTTACCTGCAATAAAAGTGAACTCATAAAAACCAGTTCTGAAAACTGGACAGGATCAGGCAGGAGCTAAGTTTCTGATAACTTTTCCCCTTCCTTGTGGGAGTAGAGAGAAAAGGCTGAGAATAAATTAAATGAGCCTGAGGCAAGGAGATATGCTGCTACTAATGTCCTAGGTAAAGCATATTAACTTCTTTCCTGGCATTCCAACATGAATTATAAAGATAAAGTTACCAACATAGAAACCATAGAATATAATGTACTTTTCCATGTTGCTTACTGGAAATGTAGAGTTAAGTCTAAAATAGTCAAGATAATAGATTCCCCAAAACATCATACATAGATATATTGAATTAATGTTTTTTGTTTCTTCTTTATTCATAAAATTTTATTCTCTAAATAGAGGTGTACTTTTTTTTCTTCCTCTATAATACTTGTAGAAAAGATACCTCAAATGCCACGTTCATTTTCTGGCTGCATCTGAGATCGAGAGAGAGAAATCTGTCCGACACCCTGGTATCCCAATTAGAAGCACCCGACAGCAGTGAATTGCATTCTCAATTAAGAACTCTCATCAGAGACACAGTAGAAGCTCTCCAACTTCATCTGAAATCTACCTCCATTCACGGTATAGGCCTGTTGGGTACCAGTGACAGCTTAATCTTTTTTTGAAGGATTATTAATCTTTATTCAAGCACATTTTTATAAAAATAGTTCGGTTTAATACATTCCCAAAAATACACCCAAGTATGTCTGTGACGTTTAAAAATTGAGATTAAGAACGTGCACATGATGACTAAACATGAC
Source organism: Pseudocheirus occidentalis (assembly GCA_028646575.1). Taxonomy (NCBI): domain Eukaryota; kingdom Metazoa; phylum Chordata; class Mammalia; order Diprotodontia; family Pseudocheiridae; genus Pseudocheirus; species Pseudocheirus occidentalis. Next base: position 234,129,159 of record CM053595.1, read on the forward strand.
ATTGGCTATAAATTATAGAGTGAAAAAAGGATGGAACAATTCAAAATTCCTTTCCCCATCTTTGAAATAAGTCATGAAAGAGTTTCAGTAATTCATTATTTTCTTTAGTTTTTTTTGTTCCAGGCTTCTCTGTAGTGACTGGACTCTCATTTGTTCCTTTGTAAAGCTTTCCCTTTGCTGAGAACCTGGACAAATTTCTTCATTTGTTAGGTTTAACTTCTCTTCTGCCTGAGCCTTTACGGCTTGGTACCTCCACTCTTCCTTTTCCATTCTTTTTTTTTTTTAACTTTTTTTTTAAATTTATTTTTTGTTTTCTTGTTTACATTATTCATTTTCATTACATTTTTGAATTACACATTTTCTCCCAGTCTTGCCCCTGTCCCAACCCTAAAACAGCAATCCCACTGTAAAGCCCCTCCCCTGCTCTGCTCTCTTATTTTCTGGTGGGGCAGGGAGGGTCTCCCTATCCCAGCTCCTGTATATCTTAATTCCTAGTTGCAGGTATTGGACAACTTTGAATTCTAGATTCTTTCGATTCCTCCCTTGTCACCCACCCCCACTAGAAGGACACTCAGTTCAATACAAGCTATGGATGTGTGATTATAC
>CM053595.1:234130264-234146189 GCA_028646575.1 Pseudocheirus occidentalis
ATCTGCTCTCCTATAGACGCGGCTTTCCACCCGATGCCCTGGGGCCTGACCCGGCCAGGGTTTAGGCTGGGGCTCCCAGACTGCTGCGAAGAGCCCCACCTGCTGAGCTGTAGCAACAGATGTGCTTTCTGTCTTTTGGAGAGTTTTGGAGCTTGAAAATCTGTTTAGAGTCCCATTTTATGAGTTTTTAGCCTGTTTGTGTGGGAGCTGCGGTGCTTTGCTGCTTCTATGCTGCCATCTTGGCCAATTTATCTCTTTTGTTTTTTCTTATTTGTTCAGTAATATTCTATTACATCTATTTACCTACCACATTTTATTTAGCCATTTCCTAATTTTTGAGCTCTCTTTTACATTTTAGCTGTTTTCTTCCTCTTATTTTGTTTACCAGTATTCTTTTCCCATAATAATCCTCTTTTTAATCCTCTTTCCACCATTCTTTTTTGTACTTGTCCCTTTTTAGTTTAATGTATTTATTGGTATAGAAATGTCAAATTGCTTTGCATGTGTGTTCAACTCTCCTTTGTTTGTTTCAGATATGTTAATCTCATATGCACTCTTCTACCCTTTCCTCTAAGTGTACATGTTCTTCTCATAAAACCCAGTTATGAGAAACAGCAAGTTCCCTTATCATCTTCTCCCACCTTTCTATACTAATTTTAACCTTATAACCTCTTTCTCCTCTTAAAACACTCAGAGCAGAAAGAATCCAATTTTCCCATTATCCTTTTTGGAAATAATAAAATAGAAAAACCATTACTGAATTGTATATAAAACAGGGGAAATTCAAACTATCAATAGCAAAAATCAGTAGGAAAATCCACAACTAACGAAGAAATAAAGGAAATTACTGGAAACTATTTTGCCCAGTTTTGCACCAATAAAACTGATAGCTTTAACAAAATGGTGAAATATTTACAAAAATATAAAATGACCAAAGTACTAGGACATAAAATACAGAATTTAAATTACCCAGTTGCAAAAAAGGAATTAAGTAAACCACAAGTAAACTCTCAGGATGGAGGGGGAGAAGAGAGGGACCAAACTTGGGTGCCACATGGTCCTATGAATTATATCAAATATTTACAGAAAAAATGATTATAATGTTACAGAAGATAACTTCAAAATAGGAAAAGAAGATATCCTTCCAAATTCCTTATGTGAATATGGCCTTGGCACCTTAATCAGGCATTAAGTAACAGGTTTCAAAATAAAGAGAAAAAAACTGTTGACCTCCTAATGAATATCAGCCAGAATAACTTAAATTTGCAAAAAGGACTACAAAAACATAACAAAAAGATCCACAGTATGACTAGATTAGATTGATGTGTAAATTAATGTGCAAACTGCAAATATAGCTGAACATATTAATAGTAAGAACAAAAATCATCTTTCTATCAATAGATAAATAAAAAGCTTTTTAACAAAACACAAGGTCGATTTCTGTTCGAAACACTAGAAAACATAGGAATAAACAAACGTTTAAATATAGTGAGTAATGTCTGTCTAAAACCAAGGGACAGTATTATAAATATAAACTAGAGACCTTTCCATGAAGATTAGGAGTAGAGCAAGGATGTTTCTTATCACCAGTACTATTTGATATAGTGAGCAGCCAGGTGGCACAGTGGATAGATTGCCAGACCTGTATTCAGGACAATTCATCTTCCTGAGTTCAGATCTTGCCTCAGATGCTGTGTGACCCCATGCAAGTCACTTAACCCTGTTTGCCTCAGTTTTTCATCTGTAAAATGAGCTGGAGGAGAATATGGCAATCCACTCCAATATATTTGCCAAGAAAACTCCAAATAGGTTCATGAAGAGTCAGACATGACAAATGACTGAACAACAAAAATTTGATATGGTGTTCTCTATACATATAGCTAGCTATAGCAATAAAAAAAAATCAAGAAAAGATGCATAAGCAAAAAGGAAGCAAAATGAACACTTTTTTTTTTTGCAGATGATAGTCAACTAAAAGTTAATTGGAACAGTAAGTCAATTTAACCTGTATCCTAGGTGCCTACTATGTGTCAAGTACAGTGGTTAGTGCTGGGGAAACTTTCAAGAGGTAAAGACGTTAACACTAACAGAACCTGGGAAGAGTTTCTTGGAAAAGCTTAGATTTTAGCTAACCTTTGAAGAAAGTCAGGGAAGCCAGGAGATGAAGAGGAAGAGAATTACAGCATGTGGGATATACAGTAAAATGCTGAGATAGGAGATGGAGTGTCTTATATAAGTAACATCAAGGAGGTCAGTGCTATTGGTTCATAGATTAGGTATAAGAAGACAGGAAAGAGCCAAGTGATGAAGGGCTTTGAAAGTGTTAATAAAAGACCCCAGGCCCAAAAAGGAATCCTAAATGAAGTAGAACCCTGTCACAGATTATAAAGTGTTCATTGTCTGAGAAGAGCATACAGTCAAAAACTCCTGGGGGAGGTTCCTGGGGAGAAAGAGAGGGAGAGGGAGTTTTCAGCTGCTCAAAAGGGGGTATGGAAAAGAGTGAGATAGTTATAATTTCTAGAGGCTTCTGGGCAAGGAGTAGGGGTTGAGAGAAGGCAGCTATAGACATAATAAGCCAGGGAACAGGATGTTGAGAAAGTTCTGAGCAAGGTTTCAGTTCTGCTGCTACTGGTCAAGACTGGTTGTGTGGTTTCTGGCAGCTACAGACATCTCCACATTTGGCTAGAGTTCATTTGCAAAGGATCACTGGTATGTCAAGCGGCTCTGAGCCTCAGAAATCCTTTTAATTGGGTGGTTGTTGTATGACTCCATTTTCCTCCTTCCAGTGAAGAAGGGAAGTTTTAACATGTCATTACAGAGCCCATCTTCACATTCCTTTCTTTTGGTCAAAGGGGTCACTAGACTTCCTGAAGACCAATGAGAATAATCCATGTATTTTATGCTAGTCAGTGTTTGGTATCTGAAAGAACACAATGAAAAATCCGGTGACTCTAAGGTGATGGGACACAAAGTCAGTGAGGAACCAGAGGATAACAGGACCAAGGAGAAGAAAAAGCATAAACAAGGGAGAGATGCACATATCAGCAAAGTCACCCAGAAAACAGTAAAGAAATACCATGAAACAAAACACCACAGTAATAAAAAATAATCAAATAACAATGTAACCCAAAAGCCCGCAGAATTTTGTCTTTGATCTGAGGTAATTGGGAGCCACTGGAGTTTATTGAATTGTGGAAGTAGTAGGGGTGGCATGGTCAGACACTTTAGGAAACTTTGATAACTTTTATATCAGTTTTGATAGCTTAGTGGAAGATGACTGGAGTGAGGAGAGACTTGAGGCAGGGAGACCAACTGGAAAGTCTACTGCAATAGTTTAGATGTGAGGGGAGGGACTACACTTGTGTGGCCTTGGCTGGTAGCATTTTCAGAAGAGAAAAGGGGGTATATATGAGAGCATGTGAAGATAGAGTTGACAAGATTCCGCAATAGACTGGGTATAAAATAAATCCACATAAAGCACCAGAATCTGTTTATTAGCAAGAAAACACATTAGGGAGATAGAGCAATTCCATTTCAAGTAAATGTATAGATTTTATAAAATACTTGGTAGAACTTATTGTGGCACATAAATATTGAAATATTATTGAGCTGTAGGAATGATGAAAGGAGACAACATTTCAGAGAGACTTGGGAAGATTTTTATGAACTGATACAGAATGAAGTGAGTAGAACCAGAAGAACTAATTTATGTGATAAGTTAACATTGTAAAGACAGCTTCACAAGATTTAAGGAGTCTCTTAAAGAGGTCAGAAGCTCCTCTTGGCCAGTATACTTGTCATGTTTGTCATGTGCCAGTATGATAAATGCAGTATGACAAATAATTCCAGAAGAATATTGATAAACCATACAATCTCCCTCTTTGCAACAGGGATTCATGTACTCAGGATGCAGAATGAGATACATATTTTTTGGACCAATGTGTGAGTTTGTTTTATTTGGAGATACACACACACACACACACACATATATGTGTGTATATATATACACCTATACATACACACATATATACACATACTTGTTACAAGGGTTTTTCTTCTAGAGGACGTCTTCTCCAATCCCTTTTAATTCTGTTGCCTTCAGTTAATTATTTTCTATTTATCCCATATATAGCTTTCTTTGTATGTATTTGTTTTTATCCTGTCTCCTCTGTTAGATTGTAAGCTTCTTGAAGGCAGGGATTGTCTTTTGCCTCTTTTTTGTATACCTAGTCCCTGGTTCATAGTAGGTGCTTAATAAATGTTTTATGATAGCTTTTCTTTTTCTTTTTCCAGTTCAAGAGGAGGAGGAAGAGAGAGAAAATAAATTTTTTATTGGAAAAAATTCAGTTCTGTTTTTAAAAAGACAATCACCAATAAGCCTTTGGTGGACATATGGATTTGTCTACCCTTTCTGGATAGAACTCTTTCAATTATGCAAAAAAATTATTAAAATGCCCTTTTTATCTTAAGATCCCATTGCTAGGCTTATATCCCAGTGAAGTCAAAGACAAAAAGAAAAGTCCCTCGGATAACAAAATATTTTTGTAGTAACATAATTTGAAACTAACTATTGATTGGAAAATAGTTAAATTATAGTGTGTTAGTGTAATGGAATTTTTTGATGATAGTACATCTCAAATATGAAGGTTGAAGAAAAGATGGGAAGCCTTATGAACTGATTTCATAATAAAGTAAGAACTAGTAAAACAATATACAGTATGACTAAAATAATGCTAACTGAAAGAACAATAGCCCTGCTAAATGCTTTGTAATTATAACTGTCAAAAGACTTGTTTATGTAGAAAGCTTGAGAAACTTCATCTTTGTCCTTTACTTGCAGAAGTGAGGAATTAATAGTTTTTTTTAATGCTTTATTTACTGTCAGAAGCATTTTCTGTGTTGGTTGGTTTTTCTGAGTTTCTCCTTTTTAAAATTTTTGTTGCAAGAGAAAGTTCATTGGGTAGGGAAGAGGGGAAGGATAATACTATACTTGAAAATCAATGCAATATAAAAGCAAAAGTCATCAGTTTTTTAAAAAGATAAAACATAAAAACAAAAATGATAGTTCCTGCCTTTCTACAAAATAAGAAAGTTATGGGGCGGCTAGGTGGCGCAGTGAATAGAGCACCAACCCTGAAGTCAGGAGGATGTGAGTTCAAATATGGCCTCAGACACTTGACACAAAAACTAGCCGTGTGACTTTGGACAAGTCACTTAACCCCAATTGCCCTCCAAAAAAAAAAAGCCAAAAAAAAAAGTTACATTCTATTGATTCTATTGGGAGGATACAACCTGTCTACAAATAAGTAAAAGAAATCTCTCTCTTCCTCTCTCCCTCCCTCCCACCATACATTATGTATAATACATAATGTTGCTAAATGTTTAAATCAATATGATGCCTAATGGATGCCAGAAAAAGGTGGGAGGAGGGAGGGAGAGAAACATGGGATATATTGCAGGTTGGAAGGAAATGAGAGAAAAATTTTCAACTAATGTAGAAAACATTCCTACATTATGTATGACATGGAGGAGTACAGACTTAAATCTAGAGAAATAAACAGATAATAGAATTTGAGTTTGACTATAGATGTAGCAGAATTAAGACCACAAATGTGGTCCCCTAACATTAGGAGTACCATATAGAGAAGGCAGTAACTTATTCTATTGCTCTAAGAAAGACACTGAATTTGGAATCAGAAAATCTGGCCACCCTACTGGATCCTGACCTCTCTATTTCAGGGCTCCTCTTCCTGTAGGGTGATCTACTCCAATTCAGGAAATTCCTCCCACTGTTATTTGGCTACCAAGTTGCCACTGAATTCAGCTCAGGATCACCCACATTTGCCAGTGGAAAAATACAAAGCAATTAATTGTTAAATAAACATTTATTAAACACCTGCTATATGCAAGGCACTTTGTGCTGAGGATTCAAAAAGGAGGCAAAAGACAACTCCTACCCTCAAGGAGCTTATAGCCCAATGGAGGATATAACATGCAAACATATAAAAAGCAGATATATAGGACAAATAGGAGATAATTTTAAAAGGATTGGCATTAGAATTAAAAAGGGGATACCAAGTCTTCCAGTAAAAGAGGGATTTAAGTTGAAACTTAAAGGAAACTTAGAGAAGAGCAAAAGAGGGAGAGCATTCCATGCATTCAGGGCAGCTAGAGAATATACCTGGAGCTGAGAGAATGGAGTGCTTTGTTTGTGAAACAGCCAGGAGGCCATTGTCATTGAATCAAAGATTATTTTTTGGGGAGTAGAAGTAAAAAAAATTAATAGGTAGGAGAGGGGCTAGGTTATAAAAGACTAGAGATTCCTCTAGGCCAGTACATATGCTCTTTTTACAGTCTTACCCATTTTTCTTGGAGTAGGGTGGGAGTATGTCTGGGGTTTGACCTTTGTAGGTTCCCTCACTGGAAATTTACAGTTGGTATGTAAGAATGGAAGCTTTTTAAAAAACTGATGAAATACTTCAGTAAATGAATATATGTTGGTACATTTAGTTAAGTCATTTTTTGATTATATCTGTCTCTCTGTGATCCCATTTAAGGTTTTCTTGGCAAAGATACTAGAATGGTTTGACATTTTCTTCTCTAGCTCATTTTACAGATGAGGGAACTGAGACAAACAAGGTTAAGTGACTTGCCCAGGGTCACACAGCTAGTAAATGGCTGAAACGAGATTTGAATTCAAAACTGACTTCAGGCCTGGCATTCTATCCACTGTGCCATCTAGCTGCCTCCTAGTACATTTTTCCAAATCTTCAATTCCAGAAATGTCTCTGGACTCTTGGGAAAAATTAAGGATTGTCCTTTTATTTATGTATTTCCCCATTGACATATACCAGTAAATCACAGCAAAATCCAGGTGTTACAATTCTCTTTGGCCTTTTAGGCCAGATTAAAAATCAAACAACAAGCATTATTTCTCAAAAAACTTCAGGAATGTCCCTTGGTTTGCTTTTGTCCTAGAATACCTCATACCAACCCTCAACTGGCTGGCTATATCCATGGTATCCATGTACAGTTAGGGGACTGAGGACAGGACAGTGAGTTCAGCTGCTTTGTCATTTCCAGAAAGCAATTCAAAACCAGTTATTTCCTCTTTCATATGCAAATATGATTTTCTTAAAGGTAGGAGGGGCCTTTTTCAGCAATCTTTTTCTGAGGCAATTTAACCATTAATATTATAAAGACATCAGTCCCAGTATTGGGAGAGTATTTATTTTTCATTTCCTTTTTAGTGAAGGGAAAATCACTTTCAGTGCCCACAAATTCAATCCCTCCTGACTGCTTTTAAAGTAAACTGAATTCTGAGGAAATCCTTTTGTAGAATTTAGAGGAGCCTTAAATTACTAGGTTGGAAGGCCTAGGGAAGCCCAGTATAGCTGGTGGGCCATACTCTAGGGGTGCTGGAGCCTGATTATTGCTCCAATGAGATTTTATTTTCATGTTAGCATATACACCTTGGAAATTGGCAAAACAGGGTTTAATGTATTGTTTTGTTGATTGTCAGACTTAAGAAAGTGATGGAGAACATTTTAATAATGCTGATTATTCAAAGTGTGTTGTTTTTGAAAGTACCCCTGGGGATTCCATGTAACAAGTAACTACCATCTTTAGAGCCATCATCCGAAGAACCATTAGAAGCATTAAAGTCAATCAGAGTTCATTTTTCTTTGCACTTAATATATATTATCTATCTCATTTGATCCTTAGAACAACTGTCTGAGTTAGGATCTTAATAATGACATACTGTTTTTGATCATTCCTTTTCTAGATCTTCAGTCAACATCTCTTTAAGAATTTGTCCTAAAATTTTGCTAGGAATCAAAATAAAGCTTATTGCCCAGAATAATACTTTATTTAGATCTGTTTAACAGTGGATGTTTGACTTATACTAGAGCCTATATTACAGATTTAGTTCAGCATTAGAAACAAATATAATGCAATTTTTTAGTATGGGGATATCATTCTCACTAATAATTCCCATTCACTCCATCATCTGTAGAGCCTAACTACATTTTAAAGAATCTTAGATTTAGACATTAGAGGGACCTCAGAGGTCATTTAGTTCACTCCCTTAATTTTATAGATGAAGAAGGTGAGGCTCAATGAAAATAATATTTGCCCAAGGTCAGACAATTAGTTAGAGGAAAAGTTGGAATGATTTCATTTCAGTAATCAGGAAGGCATTTAAGTACCAAATTTTATGCAGTGTTCTCAATGGTGTAAAAACAAGTTTTGGACTTTGTTGCCCTGGGTACAGAGACTGAAGGATACATTAAAAAAAATGCTGTTCTTTTTTTGTTCTTATGTTTCTTAATTGCTATCAATACCATTCTCAAACCCTACTTTCTCTCCATGTGATGCAGGAGTAGCCATGTGTATATAAGTAACTCTGCCTTTTATTTTGGATTTGTCTTCATTACATTTTATTTATTTATATTGTTTGCTCTTTGGGCAGAAACGAAATCAACTATTAGTTTGTCGAAAGAGTCCAAAATATTGTAGCATGGAATTTTTATTAAGATTAATCGTTAATTCCTTAAGAAATTTCAAAGAGAACGTCACTTAATGCTTCATGATTAGCCTTGTGAGAACCATGCTAGATAGAAAAAAAAATGAGCCAAGAATAATGATTTAAAATTAGATAAACTCTTTTTAGTAATTGTTTCCTTCCTTCCTTCCTTCCTTCCTTCCTTCCTTCCTTCTTTCCTTCCTTCCTTCCTACATTCTGAAAGAAAAGATTTTATCCCGTATAACTAAGATTTGTACTTGTTCTTTCAAAGACGAGGTGAATTGTAATGTGCCTTTGAGGCTTGACCCTGTCACCTGCCACTTTGTTATTTCTTTTTTTTTTTTTTTTTACAAAGCTACTTTTAATACTCTGGGGTAAGCCCCATAAGGAATAAAAAACACTGGGAGAGGGCAGCCCTCTCACCCCCAGGAATGCCCTGGAGGAGAGCAAGGCTGCCTGGGGGGAAGGATGCACAGAGGGAACCCACCGCAGACACAGGGCGAAGGGAATGCCATCAGTTCTGGGACCTGTGAGTGCTACAGGAGGAGGGGAGAGCATGACGGGACTGGCTCCAGGCACACGGTCGACGGGCAAGAGAGACTGGCATAAGCCATAGAGTTACTTGGGCTCTTCCTTCTTCTCATTGGCTTTTTTCTGCTTCTGTTGCATGATCTCTGAGTCCCTCTGCTTTCGGGCAGCTGCAGAGAGCCCGTCATCCCAGCGTTTTCCCTTGCCTGAGTCGCTTTGCTTTTTCATGTTCTTCTGGCGGGCAAGCTCACGCTGGTTACCGCGGGTCATGGCGACGGCAGAGGCTCCGGCCTGACTCCTACTTTGTTATTTCACAACTCTAGTTATCCTTCACTTATATGATTTTCCATCAATTTTGACTTGCTAATCCTTATCCCGTGTAACCCTACCATCTACTTTTTCCACATCTGTTGATATAAAGTATTCCCATCTGCTGAACATTAAATAAAAAATAAATTAATACAGCTTTATGGTACAAAATCTCATATTGGCCCTTCTTCCTTCTCATATTAGCTCCTTTATCTTCTTCTCTAAGTATTGTAAACTATTTTTCCCCTCCTAAGAACCCTTATCCTATTCCGTCCCCCCCTCCCCCCACACACACTTAAAGGAGAGAATATTGAGGCAAGCCAAAAGGAAGCTCTTGCTACTTCCTTTACAGCCATTTCTTTACTTTTCTGTTCCCACTCTTCTATGCCCAGGGAATTTTCCTGGGCTTATGTCACTAAACTTCAATATGTTTATAGTCTTGTGGGGAAATATGATGTGTATGCAGATAAATATAATGCAAGATAGAGTAGGATGGAGGTGATGAAGGGAGGAAGGAAGGGAGGAAGGAGGGAAGGAAGGAAGGAAGGAAAGAAGGAAGGAGGGAAGGAAGGAAGGAGGGAGGGAAGGAAAGAAGGAGGGAGGGAGGAAAGGAAGGAAGGAAGGAAAGAAGGAAGGAAGAAAGGAAGGAAGGAAGGAAGGCAAAAAAAGAAAAGAAAGTTGTGTTGCCTAACTGGCCGGGTCTGGTTTGGCTCCCAGTGGTCAACTCCTTTTCTACTCACAGAGATTGCTGTTTGTCCTTCGTTCTTGAAGAGGACCATGACATCAGGAAGTTGATGCCATGACATACAAATGAATTGGATTTAAGTGAGGGACTGCTATATAGTCATTAGCCTCATTTTCTCCTCCAGAGCCAACTGAATCCAAAGGCCATATATAGATCAGGACAACTGGAGATGACCCAGAATACAGTTGGACACCTTGACCTTTTCAAGCTAAGGTCTTTAATAGGTCTCAGAATAAGAGTTAGGTTTAGGAGGAAAGATAATTAATTTGTATATGTTGTTTTTTTAAGTGACAGCAGACCATAAGTCTGGAAATGGCCAGTGGACATTTAGAGAGGTAAGGTTGAATATTACAGAAAATATTAAGATAGGAAATATCACTTTGAGGGTTCATAGGATTACAGATCTAAAACCAGAAGGTACTTCAGAGATCATCAAGTCCATTCTCCTTATATTAGAGATGAGGAAGCTCAGTTTTAGTCCTGTAGTTCAAATGACTTGCCTAAGACCGTACAGATAGTAAACATTAAAAAGAGAATTTGAACCCAAGTTTTTTTGACTGTACCATGATAAATTCAAAATTGAATCCATGAACTCATGAAACCATAACTTTTCTGCAACGCACAACTTCCCTCCTTTGCTGTGTTCTCTGACAAAGCGGTAGTCTGTTGACAAGAGGTTGTCAAGGTCATCTCTTATCTTCATGCACTTGATCTCACCCCTTTCTTTCTCCTCTGGAAGGTTGACCCTTCAAATATTGCCCACTCCACCCCCACCCCCCACTTTTTTCTTATCTTCAATTCAAATTATTTCTTTTTTTTTCAGAATTTATTTATTTTTTGTGAACTTTACAAATATTGTATCATATGAAGCTGACCAGTACAATGAGGGGGATGGAGCTGGTACCAACCAACTTATAAAAATCTTTTGAAGAACTGGGAATGCATAGCTTGAATAGGAGCAGACCCAGTGGGGTCTGCTCAGTGGGGCAAGTGAATTGTGGCCTTCAAGTATTTGAAGGATTGTTAAGTGGAAGAAGGTTTAGGCTTTTGCTTAGCATACCTGAGGGCAGGATTAGGAGCAGTGGTGGAAAAGGCAGAGAAAAAAGTCCCAGGCTTTATTTTAGGGAAAATCTCCAAACAAACAATTAAAAGATGTCCACAAATAGTGAGCTAGTTTCTGAAGTCATGAGGCTGGGTGACCCTTTATTGGGGGAGGTTATAGGATCCTAGATTGGAGCTGAAAAGAATATTTATCATCTAGTCCAGCTTCTTCATTTTACAGAAAAGGAAACCAAGGTCTAAACTAGTGGTGCCTTGTCGAAGGTTACTTATACACATAGCAAATGTCAGAAAAGATTCAGACCCACATCCTTTGACAGATTCCTCTGCGCAACCATTAGGGGCATCTCCACTTCTGTGATACTGAGTAAATCCAATTTGGATGAAATATTAGGGAAATTGAAGGGGAAGATTGTTAAATACACCTGAAAAAGTAGATTAGAGCCAGATTCTAGCAGACCTTGAGTGGGATCTTAAGGAGTTAAGTCTTTATTAATATTCAGTCATAGTTGGCGATCCACCTGAAGTTTCTGAGTTGCTTAATGTTGTGATCAAAGTTGTGTATTAGGAAGATCAACCTTACAGCATTGTATTGGATGGATTAGGGGAGGGGGGACTGGTAAATCTGTTGCCTCAAGGGGATAGGCAATGAGATCTTTAAGTAGGATGGTGGCAGTAGAATATAGTGAACATAGAAGAAAATTTCAGGAATCCTAGAGAGAATGTTTTGTTAGAATTTGAGTAGTGAGACTGAATAATTGATTTAGTTAAAAAAGCATTTATTGAATTTTTTCTCTGTGCCAGGTACCATGCTAGGTGCTGGGAATTCAAAGATAAAATTGAAAACATTTTCTGTCCCCAGGGAACTTAAATTCTACTGATACTATTTGTAAAGCACTTAACACAGTGCTTGGCACATAATAGGTACCATATGCATGCTTGTTTACTTTCTTTTCCCTACTGAATGGGAACAACCTGCACAAGGGTGAGTATATATAAAATATGTGCAGGGAAGAAACAAACACTTTTTAAATGTCTTTTTACATGCTGGGCATAGTGCTTAGTACTGTACAAATCATTTGATCCTTGCAAAAAACTCTGATAGATAGGTGCTAATATTATACTTTCTTATAGCTGAAGAACCTGAAGCAGACAGAGGTTAAGTTACTTTCTCAGGGTCACATTGCCAACATATGCCTGAAGACAGATTTGAACTCAGACCTTCCGGACTCCAGGCTGAACTCTCTTATCTATTATGCCACCTAACTGCAGAGTAAATACAAAGAAATTTCAAAAAAGAATATAGTACTAATAATTGGAATGATCAGAAAGGGACTCGTGGAAGGCAGCACCTCATAAGTGCTCTGAAGGGAGCTAGGGATCTAAAAGGAAAGGGAAGAGAAGGAAGGGGAAGGGGGACGAAGGGAGGGGAAAGAAGAGAAGGGAAAGGGTGTGAGTCAAGTAGGGAGGCTGAGGGTGGGCAAACCTAAGCTTACTATGGAGGCAGCAGCTATTCTGGTGAAATAGCAAGTTGTCCAGTTTGACTGAAAGAAAAGAGTTAATGGTGGTGGTGGTGGTGGGGGGGTAATTTATAATTAGTCTGGAAAGGGAGGTGTGGGAAGGGCTTTAAATACCAGATGGAGGAGTTTGCATTTGAACCTAGGAACAACAAATGAGGAACCACTGAAACTTCTTGATCAAAGAAGAGTCTTGGTCAAATCTAAACTTTAGGAATATTGGTTTGTGGCTGTTTCGCTTTTCTGTCTTTTGCCTCTCTTTCCCCCAATTCTTTCTTCAGTTAGAAAGCCATTATTATAGTCTAGGTGAAAGGTCACAAGGGCTTGAAGTATGGTAGTAGCTGTGTGAATGTAGAGAAGGCAACAGATAGAATGGTGGAAATGTACAGTTAAATGAAGGTGGGTGTTTTTTGTTTTTTAAAGGATTGAGAGATTTGAGCCTATGTGTATAATGTAGGAAAGGAACAGTGGATAAAGAGAGGTTGCAGATAATTAAAAGAGGATAACCAAAAAAGCTTATATTCCTGTAAAAAACAAGAGAAGATGGATGGGATGGGATCAAGGGCAGAGAGGTTAGAGGAATTGACTTTGGCAAGAAGATGGGCTCTTTCCCAAAGACTGGAGCAAAGGAGGAAAGTGTCAGATGATATTGAGGGGATTTGAGGCATGGTGTTGAAAAGAGGAAACTTCTCCTGATGAATATCTTCAGTTTTCTGTATAAAGTATGAGGTGAAATCCTTTGCTGAAGGGGAGAGAAATGATATAAGTAGCTTGAAAAGATTTGGAAAAGATGCTGTGGGAAGTAGAGTTGGGGTTCACTTGTGGATGAGTAAAAAAAGAATGATCAAATACTATTTATGTTTCTGTGTTGAATAGCAGTCAGGTCTGTATTACTACTTTAATGATTTGCCAATATAATTGATTGTATACTATTGAATAGATTTTGAGTTTTCAAAAAGTGACTTTTAAAAATAAGACTATATTATAGTCCCATTTTTTCCCCTTTGGGGCAGAATAGAATGTGTGCAGTGCCTGAAAGTGCAAAGCACTTTCTTTTTATGTGCACTATTCTTGCTCATTTTCCTGAAATGAACTTCTCTAATATTTGATAAACTTTTACTTACTTCCTGGTTCAATGCCCTTTCCAAGCTAATGCTTAACAGATTTTATTTTTATTATTTTATTTATTTAACAGTCTTTTGACTTTAAATATTAATGTTAGTTGATAATATTTAATACATTAGAAGCATGGAAAAGTGATCACCGAAATAGTAGTGAATGAATAGAAAGAAATTGAATGCTGGTAGTAGTGTGTTGGTGGTAAAGATATTTTCCCATGAATGTGGATTTTTTTCTGAGTGACAGTTTGTCTCTCCTAGTGAAAGTCCATCTGGGAGAGTAACTTTGCTGTTTAGTGTATTATAACCACTTGATGGCACCCTTTGATTTGATACAAACCTCATTAGCTATACCATAGTGCAGCGTTGTATTTGTAATGGAATAACATAAGAACTAAAGACTGCAAGGTATCTGGTTAATGTAGAGATGAAATGAATGCAGCAGCAAGGCTAAGCTTTCCTGACCCTTCATGAGAGAATAGATGAGAAAAGGAAGAATAAGCTATTGTGCCAAAGGGAGATGATGAAATTCAAGATCCACACACATAATCTCTGGCTCAGCCTCTGAAATGTTAATCCCTGGGTAGAATTATTTGAGCTGTAGATTGCAATTTATCATCAAAATGGCACTATGTCAAACAATACTTTTTGTATGTGTGATGTTTAGAACTATCCAATTTTAATATAAAACGCTTCACAGAACACTGGCTAATGTTTAAGTAGGAACTCTGTAAGGTCGTGATTTTTTTTTTGCTGGTTTCATTATATCAAAATATTAAGTGTATTTTAGAAAGAGAAGGTCATTTGGGGAAACTCATTCTGTTTTTATGAGAGTTCAGTTTTTCTCTTAGGAAATATTTTTGTTTGCTTTTTTGTTTTTAATGTTTGTGGTTTGGAATTGTTTTCTTGTGCTTTTGTGTGTGTTTACAAACATACATATATATGTATGTATGTGTGTATATATGTTCTTTTTTTTAACCACAGAGGATCATTGTCCTAAGTTCTTTGTTGATATATATGGTTGTCCCATGACTGCTTTTCAGCAGGCATGTATGCTAACTTAGTGCTCCATGGGATGGATCCTATTTCAGTGACATTGATGGAAAATGCTTAGGCTAATGAAAACGGAGTACTTTTAAGATTTGGTGTAGGTTTTTCTCTTGACTATAATATAGTTCTGAGAAAAAAATGCTTGTATTAGCTTTAAAACTAAATACTTGGAGGGCTTTTTTTCCTTTCAACTAAATTTTGTATGTTAGGTGTGAGTACCATTCCCAAAAGTGTGTTTGTGAGTCATTCTTCTTAAAGACCAAACTTTGTCAGCAGGATTATGTCAGTTATTACTGTTTCAGTTGGGGTAGAATATTTATTAAGGATTTCTCTGTTGTGAAAATCTGACTTTAAAAGAAAGAAACCCTGAATGACTTCCTAAAAGCCTGACATTCAGGCTTGCTATATAAATTGCCTTCTTTAACCTACGTGTGTAGAGAAATATTCATAATTAGTCATTTTGTCTTAGTACAGTTGGGAAAAACAAATGTTGATTTTAATTCAGAAGAGATGATTAAAATATTTTTCATACATATTTTTCAACCATTTAAAAGAATCATAAAGTCTAATTAGTCATGATGGGCAAAATGTTAACTCTTAATGTTCCTGGTCTGTAACAAAACTTCCCTTTCTTAAACTGTGGGTGGCTTTAATCACTTAATCATCAAAAACTTATTATAGGTCTACTTGATGTTTCACGTTGTTCTAGGTATTCTTAGATATGATTTACTGTAGGAAGTTGTATTTGGCAAATGCAGCAAATTTGTGCATGGTTATTGCCCCTATGACTGATCAGACTGAATAGTCAGAGCAAAGCTGTCGGTGATTGTTGACTTGTGTGCACCCAAACCTATAGGCCCTGCTATCATGCATCTTTGATCCACTGGCAGGGTGGAAGAAAGTGGGGATTAAAGTTGACTGGAGAAGATGGCAGCATAGAAGCAGCAAAGCACCATAGCTCCCACACAAACACGCTAAAAAACTCATAAAATGGGACGCTAAACAGATTTTCAAGCTCCAAAACTCTCCACAAGACTGAAAGCACATCTGTTGCTACAGGCAGCGCAGCAGG
>CM053595.1:234146689-234171146 GCA_028646575.1 Pseudocheirus occidentalis
GAGGGAGTGGGGTGATAAAGTATGTCTAGCATACTAGACAAATTACCAGCTGTTTTCTGGTGTGATCTGACACTGATCTTCTCTCTTAGATGTGAATGAATGTGCAATTGGTCTAGAACAATGTGGTGATGGGGCTGAGTGCTTCAATGGAGTTGGTACTTACATGTGTCATTGCAAAGAAGACTACGAGGACCACTCCCCCACGCAGACTGGCACCCTGTGTGTCCACGTTCCCCACTCAGGTATTGCAGACTCAGTGCCTTTCATGGTGCATACTGCTTCTATGGAAACCAAAGAGACCTCAAGATAAATTAGTTGTAGATCCCAAGATCATAAATTTGGAGCTGGAAGGGACCTTGGAACACCTAGTTACACCTTCATTTTATTTTCTTAACATTTAAAAAAGTTGTCAGTCAACAAACATTTATTCAGTACTTAACTGTGGTAGACATAATCACAAAAAAATTAAATTGTTGTTATTTCTCCACCATAGAAACCTCCTTTATAACATAGCTAAACGAAATAAGTTAACACATTGACCATATCCGATAATGTTCTTTCTTTACCTCATTCTTTACCTTATAGCCCAGAATCTCTCTATCAAGAGATGGAATCACGCTTTACAGACAGACTTCTGAGGTCATAGCTGGTCCTTGCATTAGTCAGAGTTCGAAAGTCTTTCAATGTTTTCCTGTGTTTTAAGTCATTGCAATGTTTACAGATGAGGGCAATGAGTCCCAGAAAGGCAAATTTCTCTGAACCCACATTTTCTGACTCCCAGTGCACTAAGGTCCCAATATGTTATGTTGCTGTTGATCATAAAGGTACTTTGCAATATAACATGCTGACAAATCTGTATCATTTTTCCCTTGTTTCTTCTACTTCTGGTTTTATCCTTAAATGCCCATGGGATCATAGTTGGTTCCAAGCCAGGCTTTCTATAAATTCTTTCTCTTCTACCATACTGCATTGTTTAGGGAGACAACAAAGCCAGTAATTTTTCATTTTGAAAATTGAGTTTATGGTTTTCATATAGCTCTGATGTTATGACTGTAGCAGCACAGGCCAGAAGGAACTCTGAATAATAAGTAGCTTTCTCTGAATTTCTCTGAAGTATGGTAATTATGAATGAAATAACTACCTGACTCAGTCTAAGTTGGAATATTTTACAAGTTAATGATTGATATAATTAGTATAGACATGCCTTTTATCTGCTATGTTGCCTATGAGAGATTTTATTCTCTCCAACCCAATGAGATCTCTAACTTAGAAACCCAGATTTGGAGTATATCCATAGGGAATGACAATCTCAATTTTAGCATCTGTTAACTTGAACACTAGGCTATACACCATCTATATACGTGTGTCTCTACAAAGGATAGTCATTTTAACTCTTGATAACTAGATGTATCGTCTCCAAATACAGCCTATCAAAGACAATAATAGCAGGACATCGCTCAGGTAGAAATGTAATCTAGTCATCCAAGAAATTTTAAGGTGCCATTCATAAGCAAACATCAGGAGCAGAATCTTGAATCAATGAATCAAAAAGTATATATTAAGTGTCTAGTACAATGGTTCTCAACCTGTGGGTTATGACCCCTTTGGGGGTCAAATGACCCTGTCACAGGGGTTACCTAAGACCACTGGAAAACGCATTTCCGATGATCTTCGGAACTGAGACACCACTCCTCTATCTGTCTCCAGGGAGGTCCGCCCACATGCAGATACGCCCACATACAAGTATTAAAGGGTTGCAGCATTATGAAGGTTGAGAACCACTGGTCTAATATATGAGTTAGGAACTGGATGTACAAAGACATAAAAGAAATAGTCCCTTGCTCTAGAAGCTTATGATCTAGACTAGAGGAATAGACATGGCAGGTGGCTGTTAAAGCTCAGCTATGTTAAGGTTTAACAAATTGTTTTAGATGCTATTATGACAGTGAAGACCAGATTTCTTGGTGAGTGAGGTGATAGTTTCCATTCATTATTGACTATTGTGGTTTAGACTCTGTATCGGAACCACTGTTGCGTGGCTTACCTAGATATCATGTTACTGTGTGGCCCTGGCCAAAAGCTATCTTAAAAAACACCATTTTCTTCATTACCAGAAGTTAGGGATTAGCCCGTACCTTTTGTCTTTTTGCTTTGACTTTTAGGGAGAAACCAGTAATGGACTGACCCCAGGTTTTAGCTTGGGAAAACTAAATCTTATTCTTGAATTCCCTCCTTAATTAAGATCTGAGGTCTGGAAAACTCAAATACGTAGCTGAAGTCACTGATCATTTCTCCTACCTGTTGAAATGTGTACAATTCATGTCTCCCCACCATTAAAAATGTACTTTGAAGTCAAAATAAGATAAGACAAAATCATTTTCTTTCCTCTTTCAGGAGTTGGATTTTCTTTTAATTATCTGGATCTTCTCACTGCTGTTGCTGTCTTTGCCTCTGCCTCGGTCTTCCTCATGCTGCTGATAGGTTTTGTGTGGCGGGCAACCAGAACAACCCAAGAGGAAAGGGATTTTTGTCTTCAGGAGACAGTGTCCCTGGAGGGTGTGTCTATGTTACCACAGACCCAAACCAAAGCTTGCTTTAACTTAAGGAAGTTCAATAAATACCCTGTCTATAATCCCTATCAGCCTAAGTCCCCAGCCAGAGTTACAGATGGCTCCCTGGGACAAATACCTTACCTAAACAAAGATTCCCATGTGTGTATGGAACAGTCTGAATGTCTCAAATAATGATTTAAGGAACATTTATCTGTTGTCCCTCTGATCTCTTGAGTCAGATGGAGGAGGTGACTTTTTTTTCTGATTATAGATGAGCAATAAACTATTTTCTCTGGGACAACAAAAAGACACAGCATTTGGGGGTGGGGAGATAGAGGAAGCGAGTCCTTCCAGCAACTTGAAAGGAGAGAATTTCTGATTGTAATTCAGTTTGTCTTTCTTGTTCCTTCCTACCTGAATTATACTTTTTGGCTCTAGATTCCAGCCTCTGTAGGTGAAGGAATTCACATGTTTGTGTCTTAGCATCAAGACTTTCACACTAATTCCTGTAATGAGCAGAAGCATAAAGCTAATGACCTGGAAATTTGTGTGGCATCTGACTGAAGTCTGCAGGAAGTGGAGGGTATACCCCATACCTATTTCCAAAACTGATGATTGAGTCCTGTGACTTCTGAGGATAACCAACTTAAAGTGATAATTTAGCAGTTTGGATGATCCTATTTGACCAAAGTATATTTTTATATGAAGACTTAAAAAAAATATTCTTCCCACCACTACCCTGGGGATGGGGGAGAAACACCTTAGCATTCAAAAATAATTCTACCTACTATCTGTGTTTTGTGAAGTTAGAAATGTGTATATCTGTAGAAAGACCCTTAAAGTCTCTCTTAGTCTACTGTTGGACTGCTTTGTTGTTTCAAATTCCCTGTCTCAAGAAGAAATTGTATATTTTCCATTGATAAGCACTGTACTGGGGATTTTGGGGGTTTGTTTTTTCCAATACTATAGCTACCTGTTCAGAGAAGTTGCTTCCTCAGATATGGTAGTTTACTTGTAAACCTAACTCTAAATAAAACAGACTTTTTTGGGGAAAAAAGGTTTTGTTTTTCTCTAAAACTATACAACATGGTCACATCCTTTATTCATCAGGTTGCAATGTCTGCACTGAGAATACTGGCACAAGCTGTTGATAGAACCAATGAAGAGGGTACTCTATAATCTAAGGGCAAAGTTATCTGGAACCCTTAAGGATAGACAGGGTTTAGATTTTTCCCCCCAGGGGATGGGGGGAAAAGAGTGCTGGGGAGAAAATGGGAACCACACTATTGTATGTCTCTAGCCCACAAGAAGAGATGGCAGTCAAGTCCTCATTGCCCTGCTCCAGCAGGGTTAGTGTACATGAGATTTTCTTTTTGTTTTTGCTTTTTGGAGAGGGAATGCAGGGCAATTGGGGGTAAGTGACTTGCCCAAGGTCACATGGCTAGTGTTAAGTGTCTGAGGCTGGATTTGAACTTGGGTCCTTCTGACTCGAGGGCCAGAACTGTATTCATTGTGCCACCTAGCTGCCCCTGTATGTGAGATTTTCAAAGATACAAAACAAAAACAGACTTTTGAGTTTCTTTTTTCCCTCCTGTCCTTCCCTTTCTCTTGCATGTTAGATGACTAAATGCCACCCTTCTGAAGAAAGCCCTCCAGTAGCCAGGATGAAAGAACTCTTAAGGCATCATATGTAAATGGCTCTTCTGACTAGATGGCCGTGCTACAAGTTCTAAAGCAGGACTAGCTTGGCTGGAAGGGTGAAGTAAATCTTGACTTCTCTTCACATCCAACTTCACCATTGCATTCCACTCCCATAAAGTACTGGATCAGAAGAAGAAGCTGATGAGCCTTGGTCAAGACAGCAGAGTTGGTTTGGATGGGTATTTGTAGTCGGATGTTGCTGTTTGTCCTTTCTTGAGGAGGACCATGACATCAGGGAGGTGATGCCATGATGGGCAAGTGAATTAGATTTAAGTGAGGGAGGTCTGTGCAAAGTCACCAGCCTCACTTTCTCCTCCAGTGGCCAGATTATAGATTAGGACAGCTGGAGATGGTCCAAGATGTATCGGGAGACTTTGGCCTTTTCAAGCTAAGGTCTTTAACAGTTCAGGTAAAAGAGGGCTCTATTCCCCTTTAAGGGAGGGGTGCTTACAGGTGAATGGGAGAGCTCTCTAAAGCACTCATGTAACCAGTCACATGTGACCTGTGAAGGTCAGTGTTGGTGAAGGGGTGGGGGCAGTGGCATGAGAAATGATCCCACTGTCATTAACCATACTAACTACTTATCAGGATTTCATTTCTCTGAGGCTTTGAAACCTTTTCAGGAGTAGTTTTCCCCTGTTAAATATTAAAATGTTAAGCCTAATCAGTGCCTTGGTTGACATCTAGGAAAAAAGTGCTAGTCTAGAGAAGAGGGACATTGTGGAGAGAGATGTGGGGGTGAAGGAATGAAAGGCAAACTTTGCCAGTGGGGTGGGCCCTTCCGTTACTGAAGGGTTCATGCGGACAGCCAAACTTTATATTATTAAAGAATTCTATGTAGAAACTAGTGCCTGACAAGCCAAGAAGGGAAGTTCAGGTCCGCTAATCCTATGATGATGAAGCCACAGACCTGGGACTATTTTTCACTCATCACTCCAGGAAAGATACTTTTCTTTTCCTTCTGTCTTGCTGTACTCCCATTCACCTCTGCTTTTTAACCCACAAGAGGTAAACTGGGGCCTGAAAACTTGATTTTAAAATATTTTTATAACTATTTCAGTAAAATTTATTTCCTTTATGACCCCATGTTTTTTTATTTTACATGCTTAAAAACCTTATTCTGAGAAGAGACCCATAAGCATTACTGGACTGCCAAAGGGGTCTGTGACACAAAAGAGGTTAGGAACTCGTGTGGAATTTGAGAGGTGGAAAAGAATTTACAGTTCATCTAATCCAATGTCTTCATTTTACAGATAAGCAGACAGGTCTTGGATTTGTCACTTGTCCAAGGGTGTTTACAGAGCAGCCCAAAAACAAGACCAAAATCCAAGTCTCCCTTCCAGCCCAGGGGTTCTTCAATCCCTGTGACTGCTTCTCTGGATAACGGGGCACCTGTCATGATATGATCGGGATCCATTATCCCCCATGAATTGGGGCTTCCAGGGGTTGGCTATACATAACTGGCTCTAACCACATGCTGTGTGCTCCTATTTCTTAGCCAGGGCTATTGGCCTCCTCTTTAAGTATTTGAATCACCATGTCCATCAGGAAGCAATCCCTTCCCTCAAACTACTGCAGTCTCCTTTTCTGTGTAGTAAATAGAGCACTGGACCTGGAGTCAGGGAGTCCTGAGTTCAAAGTCAACCTCAGACATTTACTGGTTCTGTGACCTTGGGCAAGTCACTTAACCCTGTTTGCCTCAGTTTCCTCATCTGTCAAATGAACTGGAGGAGGAAATGGCAAACCACTGCAGTATCTTTGCTAGGAAAAGGCCAAATAGGGTCAGAGTCAGACGTGATTGAAAACAACCCAACAAAAACATGCTAATTGGGTATGTTAATACTTAATTATTAGATATTAGCTCATTAGATATGTGACTGCTGGGTAAGCAGGCCAGTTATTTAACCTGTGCCTTAGTTTCCTTAGTTGTTAAATCAGGATAAAAGGGCATCTACCTACCTCTCAGGGCTGTGGTAAGGATCAGATGAGATAGTGTTTTTCAAACACACTTAGCACAATGCCCCACATAGTAGATCCTTAATAAATACTTCCCCTCCCTCCCCCTTCCTTCTTTCTCTCTTCCCTTCCTCAACTCCTTCCTTCCTTCCTTCCTTCTTTCTTTTCCTTCCTTCCTTCCTTCCTTCCTTCCTTCCTTCCTTCCTTCCTTCCTTCCTTCCTTCCTTCCTTCCTTCCTTCCCCACTCCCTTACTCCCTCCCTTCCCCAAGTCCACACTTCTTGCTACTACGGAAGAACTGCAACCTGCCAGGAGGCCAGCAGGGGTCAGCATCCCCCACATAAAGAACCACTGACCTGTTGCTGGCTTTGACAATTGGGATTCTCCCACCCCTGCTGTTTTCGCACCTGCATCCAGCTCTGCCGCGGCTTGGGCTCTACCACTGGATCTCCCTGCTGCTTTGTTTATTGAAGAGGAGCAGTAGCTCAGATCTTTCATTTCTCTCTCGCCTCCATAGGTCAATTTTTTTCCATCCTCCCAACAGGAAAAGCAACCTTATCCAGCTCTGTTTAAAACACGTGGGGACGAGCTCCCCCGGTGCGTTTGCAGGAGACCATCGGGTGGTGCCTGGGGAGCTGGGAAGCACCTTGGGGCCCTCGTCCCACCTTGGGCAAGTCAATTAACTCCAATTTCCCTTCCCTCCCCCCTCCAAAAAAAAGCCAACTATATTGAAATAAAGATGTATTTTTCCCCATCCAAGTTCACAGATGCCCTGAAATGTATGTATGGACCCCATGTTATGATCCCCAAGTTAGATGGACTCAGGTTCCTTTGCATTTTGTGATTGTTTGAAAAGGAAGTGACTGGCGCTTTGGGATGAAAGAAAAGAGACAGCCAGGAGTATAGAGTCAAATGAATCTCTTCATAGCAAAGAACCCACAGAAAGAGGCAGGGAGGGGCTCCTCCATTATTGGAACTGCCTTTAAAATGACCAAAGACATGACTAATGTGAAAATAGGTTTAATATGAATGTATATGTAAAGCCTATATCAAATTATATGCTGTCTTGGGGTCAGGGGAAACGAGAGATGGGGGAACATTCGGAACTCAAAATCTTATGGAAGTGAATGTTGAAAACTAAAAATAAGTAAATAAAAATAAAATGACCAAAGAAATAGGGATGGGCTGAGGAGGGAGACAGCAGGGAGAGAGAGCTTTCTGAAATCATTGCTCTGGAGCCTAGATCTTTAAAATCTAGAATCAAGGACAGTGACTCAGCAACCAATCGCTTTCATGAAGTGCTTGGCCCATACTAAGCATTTACTAAATGCTCTACTTTCTCTCTCTCTCTCTCTCTCTCTCTCTCTCTCTCTCTCTCTCTCTCTCTCTCTCTCTCTCTCTCTCTCCTTTTGTCTGAAGATGTAGGTGTCTCACGTACCTGACCACGCACTAAGTCTCAGTATGGAGGGTCAAATTCTAGGCATTTCTGTGGGTGAGGGTTAATCAGTAATCTACTGACTCCTGATCTATTTGGTTACATTCTCTCTGTTCTGTTGAAGGGAGGTTGACATGTTGACAGCCAGTGCTAAGTGAGTCCATTAGAACACGCACAGTTTGAATTTGTGGGAAACCTCTTTACCACTTTCCCATAATCTCAACATCTCCATTTGTCCTGGAAGTTCGGTATCAGAAATGTCTACTGTTCCTACCACTGGATGGCCTTGGACAAGTCATATGATTCCATAAATCACTTACTCTCTTACAATCTTCCTTTCCTCATCTGTCAAATGGGAGACTGGAAAGGAAAGGGATTGTTGCATTAGATCAAAGGAATTCTTACATATTTTAAAACTGAGCAGCATTTATAAGTGGTTTTTATTTTCTAATTCCTAATTGATATTTTCTTTACATTAGAGGCTCAATCAGGGTCAACTTTCCAGTCCTAAAATTTTAGGAACCTATGGACCTAGGGATGGGGCTTCTTCTAGCAGAAGCCTTTGGAGACTGTAGGGTCATCCGTCCCTTTCAATTTTCTGGGACAACTATTGCCAAAGGACCTGTGAGGATTTCATAAAGGTAAGGAAAGAAACAACCACACCAGTTATCACCACAAGGGGGGCACCTTCTCCTTCATCCTGGGTACTCTTATCACCACAAACCGCTTTGGGTGACTTCCCATTTCTTTGCTCCAGGGAGAGCACATTTTGGCCTCTGTCTTTTGGCACTAATTGATGGTTAGCTTTTTCTCTGCTATTTTGTCAGCAATTTGTTCTATCTTGTTTGGTTGCATGACCTCCCTTAAATTAATTAATATTTGATTCCTTCACTAGGCAAGCCCTTGGGTGGGAATTCAGCCATTCCTTTCTGTTGTTACAGTTCAGGGTGTGGTAATAGTGAGTCACAGATGGCTGAAGGTTGTGGGCTGGCTCTGTGAGCTTCAAAAGAATTAGAGGCCAAACCTTTTCACATCATGCACTCTCAAGAGGGCCAGACGGTGGGGGCCTTGAGCAGGTGTGTACATGCAGGTGTCTGCTTCCTCAGTACGCCGCTGGCAGCCAGCTAGCTTAGCGGGTAGGATCCTGAGGCTGGAGTCAGAAAGACTTCAGCTTGAATCCAACCTTAGACACTTGCTGTATGACCCTGGTCAAGTCACTTAACCTCTGTTTGCCTCCATTTTCTCAGCTTAAAATGGGGATAATAATAGCACCTATCTCTCAGGGTTATTGTGAGGACAAAATGGTATCATAACTCTAAAGCACTTCACGCAGTGCCTGGTGCGTAGTAAGCCCTATATTCATGTCAGCTATTGCTATTATGTTTTGTTCTGGAGGGGGTAAGGCAGGGCAATTGGGGTTAAGTGACTTGCCCAAGGTCATACAGCTAGTGAGTGTTAAGTGTCTGAAGCCGGATTTGAACTCAGGTCTTCCTGACTCCAGGGTCGGTGCTCTATTCACTGCATCACCTAACTGCCCCTATTAGTTTTCAAATTTCTAGACTCTGTATATTAGAGAGTGACAGTTGTGGGAAAATGCGCCTTTGCTGATTCATTATACACACACACACACACATAAATGTATATGTGTATGTGTGTACATATATGTATACATATACACACATATATGTATGTATGTCTCCTTAGGAGATATTATAGTCTTAGGTGCCCTCAACATGCTAGTCATGTAATGCAAATGAGCCTAGAACATCAGTTTTAGGGGAGCTCTGTATGTGCTTGCTTAAAGAGAGTTACAAGGGTTAAAGTGGACAGAGGGCAGGATCTGGCAGCTGGAGACTTGGTTCCAATTCCAGCCATGCCCCTTCTTGCTATGTGACATCCAGCAAGTAGCTTGAGCTTTCTGAGGCAGTTTCCTCATCTGCAACATAAAGGAGCTAGTCTATGCCTAGCTGAGTTCTACAATCTATGATCCTAAAGGCGACAGTGCCCAGTCTAGAGCAGCCAGGATGAAGGAGAAGGTGCTCCCCTTGTGGTGATAACTGGTGTGGTTGTTTCTTTCCTTACCTTTATGAAAGTTCCCCTTCATTTCCCTCCTGGCTTGGCTCAGTTGACAGAGCGGGCCTGGGGCCTGGGGCTCCATGTGACCCAGATGAGGTTGTGCCAGAGTAACCACCTACTTGGTTTGCTCTTTAAAGAGGCTGTTGTTGGGATGTGAGCCCACGGGCCAAGAGAAGGCTGATTGTACTACACTGAGCTTAGGGGGATCAGGGGAGGATTCGTCAGCACATTACAGGATCTGCCCACACTACTGAAAGTGCTGATTGATGCTCTTGGGGGAAAAAAAAAAAACATGGCAGTTCTTAACAAAAGAAAAAATTACAGACTTTTACCACAGACCCAGAGCCTTCACTTGGCATTTGACCTGAGTCAAGTCAAAGGAAAAATTACATTTATCATTTGTAAATGGTAGTTGCTGTGACTTCTACCCTGATTTGGGATGAGTTATTTTGGTAGCCTCTGTTTTAATATATTAAGTCATCCCCTTGATGGGGGGGTGTATGTCTGTCTCTGACAGCAAGAGAGAGAATCCACTGACAAGTGTAGATTTTCCGCTGTGTACAGAGCCCAGCACAAGGAGAAAGAAGCAGAGGCCTTGGCAGCTAGCTAACAGTGCGCTAGATAGAAGGCTAGGCCTGATGTCAGGAAGATCTAAGTGAAAATCCAGCCTCATAAACTTATGACCTGTAAGTCCCTGGGCAAGTCACTTATCATTTGTTTCTGTCAGTCTCCTCCACTCAAATGAAATAATATTTGTAAATCACTTAGCAAAGTGACAGGCACATAGTAGGCACGTAATATATACTCATTCCTTTTCCCTTCCCTTTCATACAGTCTAACTGGATAAATAAGACATATGAAGACATACGAGTTTGAAAACACCTAAAAACCACAATATCCACAGGCTTAAATCAATATAGAATACACTGAACCTCTCATTACTGAGAGGTCAGAGTAAAGGAATCATGAGAGTTGGGCAGAAGTCAGTTAGGGAAGGTAGATATGGGTAGATTTTGAGCACAGTTTTGCCAGGGGTGAGGGTTGTCCTTGGAGCAGGGCTTACAGGTAAATAAATCTGTACTGCATCTCTGACAGTATCTACAATGGGGGTATCTCAGATGGGTACCATTCTTTCTTTTTTCAAGTTACATCATATGGCAGTCTCTTTTCATTCCTGACTACATTTTGTAGGAACTGAACTAAACAGCATTTATATGTTTCCAGTGGATCCTTGAACATATTTTAATATTATTTTGAAATAGAGGATAGAGGATAAAGCATGTTACCTACCCCCTAACAATGAGGTGATGGACTAAATATGCATAATGAGACATATATTTTTGGACATGACCAGTGGAGGAATTTATTTTGTTTAAATACATATATTCATCGCAAAGGCTTTGTTTTTCTTTGTTTTCTTCTTTTTTTCCAAAGTGATGGAAGAGTTGGGAGAGAAAAATTGGAGGGAGAGAAAACAGATTTTTATTAAATGAAAAATAAAATTGAATTTAAAATGTATTTTGGAATAACAGATTTGAATATTCTTTTCCATACAACTGTTTGTGATTTGATACAATTCATTTAGCAAACATTTATTGAGTGCCTACTACATGCAAAACAATGTGCTAACTATAAGGAATACAAAGTTAAGTAATCAGTCTTTGAACAGAGTTGGACTGTGTCATTCTTTCTGAGGAAGATGATGAAATAACAAGAGTTCACATTTATACAGCACCTTTTATTTATAAATTTATAAATAAATTTATAAAATTTATAAAGACCTTTTCTTACAGCAGATCTGTGAAATGTATGTTATTGTTACGTTCATTTTACAGATGAGAAAACTGAGTCAGAGACCTTTGGTAATATAGTGACAGAACCAGCAAATGAACCCGGGTCTGCTCATTATAAAATCAGTATTCCTTCCACTGCATAATACAATTAATGTGAATGAATTAAAGCATTATCTCTCCTGTTCTAAGGCCATCTCACATAAGCTTCTCTCAGAGATCTTGCTTAGGCCCAAATCCTAACTACTGATAGCAAAGTCAGGCTATAGACTAATTAGTAAGAAATCACTCCTCCCACCTTCCACTCACACTTTCTAAATACAGTTTAATTATGCCTAATACCCTTAATTATTTCCATAAAAACAGGACAAATGAAATAATGTTATAGGGGACAGATAATTGCAGAGGTGGGTGACAGGTATCCCACTCAAGCCTGTAATCACATCACCTCTCAATGAGGTGGTTAACGGGCCTACTGAAATCCTCCATAACAAAATAGAGCCAGTTTCAAACAAGGGTGCACCAGGTTGACTAAGAATTTCTTATCAATTCCTTGACCCTCTGGAAACTAAACTTAAACTTCCTCCCCATCTCTCCCAGTCATTTCAAGTAAAGCCAATGAGTATTTAATAGGCATCTACTGCATACCAGGCACTGTGCTAAATTCTGGGGTTGCAAAGAAAGGCAAAAACAGTACTTGAAGGAGCTTACATTCTAATGAAAGAGACAACACATGGCCAGCATTGATGTAGTGCTTTGTGTTTGCAAATTACTTTTACAAAGATCTCATTTGCTCCTCACAACGACCCTAGTTTATAGGTTTCTTAATTTAGAAATTAAGAAACTGAGGCAAACAGAGGTTAAGTGACTTGCCCAGGGTCATGCAATTTACAACAGAATGTACAGAATTTACAGAAGCCAAAAGAGAATTAGGCAGAGAAAAATATTGGAAGCTGTCAGGCCTTTTTGTTAATACCTCCAAACTTAAGCAGAGAGTCTTGCCTTCACCAAGTGGCCAGCCCAAGAGAACCAGATATGAAATGTCTTCCCATGCCCCACAGTCTCTCCAAAGCATTCCTTTATACCACATCTTCCCAGAAGCAAGCTATTAATTTTCCTCTACAAGGATAGGTTATATGAGCCACTCAATATAATAGGGTTTGGCATATGCCCCCACACCCCACTGAGTTTGTTCGCAAAGAAGTTCCAGTCATTCAATTAAAATAGTGGATTTTACAATTTTATGAGAAAGATGGATATTAGACCTGGCCCATAGGGGAAACCGAATCTCATAGCAGCATTCCGTTCCAACAGTGAGCATGGATTGTGTGACTTCTTGGTGTTGGGAAAGGCCTAGATATCAGACAGTAAAAAGGGAATTTCCAAGTATTTATTAAGCACTGTTTGGGGAGTGAAATAGGCAGAGCTAACCCTGGTACCCTGTTAATTCGGTTTTGATATTAGGTCAAAAAGAAGCAGTCATAGGTCATCAAGCAATTAACAACAGGAGGTTTACTTAACCTCAACACAGTAAGTATATGCAATATTGGCACCTAGCTTCTATAGAAATCCCTCCTCATCTCCATATGGAAATGCATCTACTGAGCAGAGAGATATTGGCTCATGTGGTCTTCAAGCATTGACCAAGTTGGAGGGGCCCAATCCCAGATAAATGGAAACTTTTATGCCCCTGGGTGACAAAGAGCCACTCACCACAACCAGAGCCCACCAGGAAATTACACTGAGGGAGCCACAACTTGAGCATCCCCATGCCATTGGAGCCCTTTCTTTGTCATCTATTTCTCTAACCCATTTTGGGGATAGAGAAAGGGGAAGAAACCCTGGTAGATAGCCACTTTTACTCAAATATATTTTCTACACCCAGGAAGTTTCCATTCTAGTTGGGGAGGCAAAACTGACACATATTAAACTTCTTGGGATGTTAAGGGGCCCACAAGCGTGCATAGAAGAGATAAATCAGTCAGGCTTGGCTATTAACAGAGGAGGCCTATGGCAGAGGTGAGGCTTGAAGAAAGGGTAGGCCTAAGGCAGCAGTTCTCAACCTGTGGGTTATGTTCAATTTGTAACAATGAAAATACATTCTGCATATCAGATATTTACATTACGATTCGTAACAGTAGACAAATTACAGTTATGAAGTAGCAACAAAAATAATTTTATGGTTGGGGGGTCACCACAACATGAACTGTATTAAAGAGATGAAGCATTAGGAAGGTTGAGAACCACTGGCTAAGCCTAAGAGCAGAGGAGAGAGGGAGGCATTCCAGGCAGGAAGAGCAGCATGAGCTAAGAAACCAACCTGGGAATGAGCTGGTGTGTGTGGGAAACAGTGAATCATCCATTATGTTATTTGCTTTGAGAACTTATGCCAGTCAAACCATTTGGCTTCTGAGCTCCTCTCTCAGTACTGCTGACTACAGAAAGCTTGGGAGCCCACCTGGCAGGAAGACCACTACATCCATTAAGACATCTTTTTTTGTCTCAGAGCAGACAGATAACTCGGTCATTGGGATGTGGTTGGAAGACTCTGACTGAAATGCTCAGGGATGAGTCCGTTAGAGCTAGCAGCCGGCCTCTTTTTTTCCAGCTGCTCTATGGAGTTTCCGTCTGAGTCATTAGGTACTTTGAGTGCCTATGAGTAAGCATCATAATCTAGTCACTTTGCATAAGGCCAAAGAGAGAGGAATTCTCCTGAACCAAAGTCTTGTTTGTTTCTGCTAGTTCTTCCCTTACCTAGAAATTGAAGTTTTTGATTCTGGGATTCACACTGTCCTTGAATACCTTGTGTATATATGGATTTTAGGATCATAAACCTAATGTGAGAAGGGACATCAAAGGACACATAGTCCAATCCTTTTATTTTACAGATAGAGAAACTGAGGGTCAGGGAAGCAAATAGTCCAAGATCACACAGCTTGTAAATGTCTAAGACTGGATTTGAACTCAAATTCTAGATTGAACTCTAGAGCCCCAGGTTCTGTACTGTATCACCTCTGAGGCAGCTAGGTCAGTAAATAGAGTTGCTGGACCTGGAAACAAGAAGACCTGTGTTCAAATCCAGCCTCAGACACTTACTAGCTGTGATATCCTAGACAAGTCACTTAACCACATGAGCCAATTGCCTCAGCTTCTATAACTATAAAAATGGGAATAATAACAGCACCTACCTCACTGGGTTATTATGAGAACCAAATGCGATCACATTTGTACAGGGCTTAGCACAGGGCCTGGCACAGAGTAGGTCCTATCCAAATGCTTATTAACTAACCCTGCCCTTCTACCACATAGTACCAGGCAATATGTAATAGATTAGAATTTAGAACTCTCTTATGGAACAAAAATTATCTATAAGGATGACATTTTACTCTTCAGCCATTCTTGCTAAAGATGATACAGATATGTGGAAAACCATGAATATAAGCCTGAATGATTTTTCTTAAAAAAGATCTCAGGTCCCAGAAAGGCCCAGTTAGAGATTACAACTCTTACAGCCATGTAATGATTAAACATCTAATTTCTGGGGTTTTTTTTTAAAGTAGGAGGACCTGAGTTCAAATCCAGCCTCAGACACTTGACATGCTTACTAGCTGTGTGACCTCGACCAAGTCACTTAACCCCAACTGCCTTGCCTTCTCCCCTCCAAAAAAAAAAATTAGGTGATAATTCAGGGTCACACTTGGGATATTTGGCATCTCTACTTAACCTGATGTCATAATTATCTATGTTTATTTCATTGCTAAAGACTCAGCAGAATAATTTCTAATGTGCCATTGAAGAAATACAACCAAACTTCAAAGAACCGTGATATTGACCTTGGTTAGAGTTTTCACTATCAATTCATAGTCCTCTTTATGTTTACCACTGCTCCATCAAGACCTGGCCAGAGGTCATCATTGCTGATTATTGTATCATTTGCATAAATAACCAATTCACTGGTGACTGAAATCCAAGACAAGATGATTTTGCTCTTCTGTCTGTCCCAGAGCTATATACCCAAGGTTATAGTGGTTCCATTAGCATGACTATTTTTGGTCTCATACAATGCTGTGTAATGGGAATAGGAAATTATATTGTATTATGCAAGTCATAGAGATATAGATGAAAGTACTTGGAAGTCAATCAACAAATATTTATTGGGTGCTTACTATTGCCAGATGCTTGCTACTTCTATCCCTACATGAAAAAAAAGAGTAGTGACTTTTTTCAAATTTTAACTCATTAGAGAACTTTGGAGTTGTAATCTCCCATAAGAGGCAAAGACTAGATCTCACTTCATATAAATAGGGAGAGAAGAGAGAAGTTATAGTGATTTACACTAAGTGTATATGTAATTATATAGTGCTTTAATGTTTGCAAAGTACTTTTACAAAAATCTCATTTGCTCCTCACAGCAACCCTGGGATATAGGTGTTATTAGCCTACTTTTACAGATTAAGAAGCTGGGGCAAACAGAGGTTAAGTGACTTGCCTAGGGTCGTACAATTGATTAGAGTATTGTTTTAGGCTCTAGAAAATTCTTTTAAAACAGCAGGATATGACAATGTCTTTGGAGAAACAAGACTAACACAGATGTAGTAATCAGCATGCAATAGAAGGCTACATATAACTAAGGGCTAAAATGTGTGATACAGTGGGAAATATGGTTAGATAGCTAGGGTGGAGCCAGATTGTGGAGAACTCTGAACACCAGGCTTCAGAAAGCCTAAAGATATCAAAGGAAAAGTACAGACAGCAGAAACAAATTTCTTACTTAAACTAAAGTGTATCTGAAGAAGAGAAAAGTGTTGTGAGTCCTGGAGTTTCTTGTACAGGAAGAACAATTCCAACACAGCCCGTTTTTCAGTCTTGCTACTTTGGGGCATTATGGGCATGGTGCAGAGGTGATAGGTGATGCTCAAAGTAAAAATAGCCCCATATTCTTACTTTATTGTAGCCACATTGCTTTGAGGAATTCAGGCATGCAAATATTTCTTTTTCCAAAAACTTGGTCTACAAACCTTCCATTTCTATCCCTGTCAACCCTAAAGCTGATTTTACTTCCAGAACAAACAACTCTGTGTCTCCCCTCTCTTCCACAAAAGTACCAGCATACTAATCCTTATTCTAAGTATCAGCAGCCAAATCCTCCTTGCCTTAGAATTTAATGAAGGTAAGCTTAAAAAAATTAAAAGGAGTCTAGACCTAAATATTTACCATTTCAGCTACATTTTAAAACAGTCAGTTGTGCTTTTGAAGCCAGAATGTAGCACCTCTGTCCACTTACTTTCTTTTTTTAAATAGATTTTTATTGCTAACTTATTTTATATCATCTAGATTTCTACTACATACCTCCTCTTCCTTTCCCAGAGAGCCATCCATTATATCAAGTTAATTTTTTTAAAAAGGAAAAGTAAATAAAAAGGAAGAAAGAAAGAAAAATTTACCCAACTATATTAATATTCTGGGAGTAAAAACCCTGATATTCTAGGTTTTACACTTGTGGACCCTCTACCTCCACTCTATAAAAGAGTAGTGATGGAATCCTAATAAAACTGCCCCCAGCCTCGGTATTCTAATGTCCTTATAGACCTCACTGAGCAGCAGGCCCAGTGCCCCTAGCAAGTCACTGCCCACACTCCTGACTCAATATCTTAACTTCATATATGCCTCACTGCTCACTAGAACAACAGGTGTGTCCATGAATTCACAGAGCAGCAGGCATGTCCATGAGATCAGATCCCAGCCACTGTCTCTAGCTAGCCACTGCCCCCAGATCCATTCCTCATATTTCCTACAGAAACAGCAGGTGTGTCTATGCACTCAACCACAACCACAACTGTATGCATCTACTCTCAGAGAGCATCACAATACTCAGCCAATCAGAACGCAGCACCACCAGGATGCCCAAGCAGGATGTGGACCCCAAAACAATAGAAGGGACTTTCCCTAAGTAAACCCCTGTGTAGTAATAGCAAAAGCTGTCTTTTAGACAAACTAATATCATTATCAGATATACTCTATATTCATTGTGGGTAATCACATGCACAGTTCCACTGAGGCTGGGACCCCTCTCCTATTACCTAAGCCCTTAACAAACCCCTCCTTCCTTTTTAATATTAATAATTTCTGTTGTATAATCAGCATTATTTTGCTATAAAATTGCCTGTGTTGTCTCAATAAGTGGCTGCTTCCTATTGGAACATAGCCTGCTTCATGAGAGGCATGTGTCTCAATAAATGCCTATACTTGGATTAGAGGTGGTCTGACTGAATTCTTTCAGACAATTCCATCACAAAACATCATGAAACCACAACAGTAGGAAAAGGTGTCTTCCCAAATCTCCGGAACTAAGCTTGGTTTTGATAATTTTGCAACATCCATTTCCACTTCTTTTAATTCTCAACTAAAATCCCACTTTTTACTAGAACCTTTTTCCAAGTCCTCTTAATTCTAATGCCTTCTTTCTCAATTATTTCTTTTTTAGCCTGTACATAGCATGCTTTGTATATATTTGTTTGCATGTTATCTCTCCTCCCTTCCCTCATTAGTTTGTAAGCTTCTTGAGGACAGGGTTGCTTATTTTTTGCACTCCCAGCTCTTAGCACAGCCGCTGGTATATAGTAAGGGCTTCTAATGTTAATGGGATTTAAGACCTAACACCCCTCCCCCCAACATTAATAGACCTCAGGTGGAACCCATTAAGGGAAACTTACTTAGGGGAGGCTTGCTTGTAGAAAGGCTTTTGCACCTTTTGCTAATTTCTAATTAGTCACTGAGTGATGAGGGTTGTGATGCCTTCTGCCTCTGAGAAGTATATGTACACTCTGAGTTGGTGTTTTGCTTTGGGGACTGGCTTGTAAGAAGGCTCTTGTAATTCCCTGGTCGAGATTCTGAGTGGTCTATTCAGAGCTCCCCAACTACTCTGTAGGTGTAAAGGCTCTCTTGATACAGGGATGTATGTATAGTGTAAAGTTGATTCAGGCAGTCAGAGCCCTTATTTCTCTTATTTCTCTGCTTGTATTTTCTTTGAAGTTCAGGATGCTGAGTTTTCCCCTGAATTACTGAATGTAATTTAAAAAGATTGCTAACTCCTTAAACAGCTCTCTTTCCTAGTAATGCAGATCTAAGAACCTGTGCTAGCAGCCATCCTGGGTATGCCAGTGTGGTTGCCGCTGTGGTGCTTAATAACTATTGATTGATTGATTGACTTTTGGTTATCATTCTTTCCATTTACATTGTCATGGTCTTTCCAGGCATCTCTGTATTTACAGTTTGTTTAGTCGTTCCCCAACTGCTGTGGCAGACTTAATTTTCGGGGATGGTTATCATGTCTGGAGTCTCCTCACAGCTGCACAAGGTATGACTGGGGACAGCCCCAAGATGGTACACCATCCCAGTCCCTAAAAGCAGGTGTGTTGTTTGGGTAATTGCTGCTTGGCATTGAGAGAAGAGCTGAAGATGGTGAGGCCAGTTTTTTTCCATCACTATTTTGATGGAATGGAATGCAAAACAGAAATAAAAGGAGAAGGGGCCAGAAAAGGGCAGGGGTTCAGGGAAGCATGCCTCATATCCTCTTTGGCACACAGTGGGTGCTTAGTAAATATTTAGAAAAGAGAGCTGATGATCAGCTAAGTACTGATTCCCTTTTAAATAGCAGCTGATCATTCAAGCCATTACTGAATCTGGGAAGCAACCGTGACAAAGAAGTCCTTTCCTATCTGCCTCCAGCCTGCCTGGCTTTGTTCCGAGCCCACCAGTGCGTCCATAGGCATCCCTCTGAGCCTGCAGCTCCCCAGCATCCCCAGTTTTCTCATTTGTCATCTCCGAGAGGGAAATTAACAGTTTTGCCAGACCATGTATAAACAGGAAAGCAAGCTGTTAGCAGGAGCTTCTCAGCCTGGCTGCCAAGTCCAGAACACTGCCTTTCCTTCCCCAGAGCTTACTGGTTGTGAGGAGGAAAGAGGGAAGAATAGACTGTCTTGGGTACCACTGTTGTTCCCTCCCATGAACACTCTAACCTCGATGAGTGTTAGAGCCAACGGACAGCTGGGTCTGCAGCTGGGTTTTTGTTTGTTTGTTTTTTTGTGAAGGTCTTTTTTTTCTTTTTTCTTTTTTGGCCAGTGATTAAATTGAGAACAAAGCAACAGCAGAATCCTGGCTGCTAACACCAAGGCTGTTGAATATTAGAGAACAATTAATTAGCCTGTTATGGAATGTGGGGGTGGGGGTGGGACTGGGGGAGAGCTTAGCAGGTGGGAGGGAAGGAGGGTGGACAATGTGATTGTCTACATAAACACGTCAAGAACATGTCTGTATTCTTTATAGATGGAGAAAGGGGAAAAGCTCTGTGAGCATACATTTATGCAGTACGTGGGGTTCAACCAGGCTGTCAACAGCATTGCCAATCTGATTTTCTCAGTGCCTCTCAGTGCTCTTTACAAAGGAAGGTGCAAAGGCAAGGAGAGGCCTATTTACCAGGCTAAGGGACTGCTTGTTGTCTTCCCCATTAGAATGCAAGCTTCTTGAAGGCAGGGGCCATATTTGCCCCTTTTTTGTACATCCAGTGCTCAGCTCAGTGCTTTGCAAACAGCAAGTCTGTGCTTAATAAATGCTTGTTGACTTTTAGGAAGGAGTTGGGGACCTGGAGTCAGATGACTGGGTACAAATCACTTAAATTTTCCAGGTCTCAGTTTCCTTATCAGCAAAGCAAGGGGCATTAAATCAGATGACCTCTAAGATTTCCTCTAGCTCTAACTATATCTATAGAAGTTCTATACCTGATATACCCTCCCTGCTTTCTTGAGGCTAACAACAATGCAATGTTGTTGCAGACAATAACACAGTTCTATTCATGTGCATTAAAACTCACAGTACTCCTTCTAAGTATGGCCTTAGAAGCAGACTGGATCAACTGCATGACTTTCCCCAGAAAGCAACTGAGATACAGAGAAAGGAAGGACAAGATTTGACCCTTGGGTGTGTAAGGCCCTTTCCACTCTTCCTTCTGTAAATGTCTTCTAGAAGAGAGAGAATTCTTGTAGAAGGTATCCTTGTTCTCTTGGAGGTTAAGTTACTTTTGGGGTCCCTTCCCAAGTCTGACATTCAGACTCTACTTTCAAGTGATTACATTCCTCCCTTTCTTCCACCCCTATATGTACCCAGGACACTTAGCTTCCATTAGAATGCCTAGAATATCTTCCCCCATTCCATCCACACATTGTCCCACCCAGGATTACTCTCCAGAACTAGTGTCATAGGCCCCCAAATTACTTCTAACTGCCCATTTAAATTATTTGGCCGATCTTAGCTCACCTATTAGGAAAAAAGACCCAAATAAACTAATTCACACAAAGGTCCAAATCCAGTAAATACCTTAGTTCTCTAGGTTTTTTTTTAAAGGATATTTATAGGCTCAAACAAATAAATTTCTAATGGTAGAATTTCAGGTGATAGAAAAGACACACAGAAGAGATATTTTAGGGCAGGGGGGTTCCCTACGTGGAAAGAGCAGTGAGGTAGATGCTCTAGGTATGAGCGCCAGGGAATTTCTCTTTTCTCTGGGTTATTATAGAAATAGACTTGATGTCTTCTGAAAGCCACCCTCCTCCCCCATTTCTCCAAATCTTCAGATCATATGCCTCACTGTATTTCAAAGCAGATGGCAATAGATTCTTAGAGAAAAACATCACTGATGATGCCTCATCTATTAAGCAGGGAAGAGAGCATAAAATAAAAAATAATAATTAACATTTATAGAGGACTTTAAAGTCTGAAAATCATTTCGAAAATATTGTCTCATTTCAATCTCATAATCACCCAGGGATAGAGGTGTTATTATTACCCCCACTTTGCAGATGAGAAAGTTGAGACAAAGTTTAAATTACTTGCCCGTGGTCAATTGGCTAGTAAGTGTCTGGGGCCAGATTTTAACTCAGATATTCCTAATTCTATCTACTACGTCATTTAGCCTAGCACATGATGCTGTAGTTCAAGGAAAGAAGTCCCATTTTCTCCACTATGGCAGAGCAGTAAAAATAACTAGATATTTTACTCAGTCGAACCACTATGATGGTTGCAATGAATTTTTCTCAATTGCTTCCCTTTTAATCTTAGCTTTATCAATTTTTCCAAAAACTTTTACATTTTATATAATTAAAACGATCTACTTTTTCTTCTGTGATCCGCTGTATTCCTTGTTTGATCATGAACTGTTCTCCTATCGATAGATCTCATAACCAATTTTCCCCATATTTCTCTACTTTCTTTATGATGTAATCTTTTATATCTAGATCATGTGCCCATTTAGACTTTGTCTTTGTACAAGGTGTGAGGTATTGATCTAAATCTGACTTCTTCCATATTGCTGTCCAGTTAAACAAGCAGTTTTTATCAAATGACTCCTTATCCCAGTCTCATGGGTCTTTCTGTGTAACAAGTTTCTCTTATAAATGTCTCATTTCCAAGCTGTGTAAGGAACTAATTTGAATGTTTGGGAAAATAAGCCATTCCCCAGTTGAAAAATAGTCTAAGGACATGAATAGATAATTCTTTTTTTTTAATTCTTAAATTTATTTGTTTGTTTTTAGTTTACAACATTCAATTCTGCAATCCTTTGAGTTCCAAATTTTCTACCCCTTCCCCCTATGGTGGCATGCAATTAAATATGGGTTCTACAAATACTTTCACATTAAACATTAGTCAAGTTGTAAAAGAAGGATTATAACCAAGGAAGTGAATAATGAGAAAGAAAGGACAAAATAAAACAAAACACAAATGAGAGAGAGCAAGTAGTTTGCTTTAATCTACATTCAGACTCTGTAGTTCTTTCTCTGGATGTGGATATCCCTCCCTTTCCATCATGAGTCTTTTGTAGGTGTCTTCTAACCTTGTATTGCTAAGAGGAGCCCAGTCTATCAAAGTTAGTCATTACACATATGATGTGTCTGTAATTGTGTACAATGTTCTCCTGGTTCTACTCTACTCACTCAGCATCAGTTTACATAAGTCTCTCCAGGTTATTATGAAGTCCGCCTGCTCCTCATTTCTTATAGCACAATAGCCTTCCATTACATTCAAATACCACAACTTGTTTAGACATTCCCCAATTGATGGTCATCCCCTTGATTTCCAATTCTTTGCCACCACAAAAAGAGCTGCTAGAAATATTTTTGTATATATGGGTATTCCTCTCATTTGTATGATCTCTCTGGGATATAGCCCTAGAAGTTGTATTACTGGGTCAAAAGGTATACACATTTTTATAGCTCTTTGGGCATAGTTCCAGATTGCTTTCCAGAATGGTTGGATCAGTTCACAAGTCCACCAACAATGCATTAGTTGAACAGATAGTTCTTAAATAAACCCAGTCTATTTAAGGTTGTATAAAAAAAGTTCCCACTACTAATTAGAGAAATTCAAATTAAAGCAGTTCTGAGATTCTCATGCCCATCAGAATGGCAAAGATGATAAGAAAGGAAAATTATATATCTTCGAGGAACTGTGGGGATATAGGCACATTAATACAGTATTGGTAGACCTTTCTATTCTGGAAAACAATTTGGAATTATAAACAAAAAAAAATACTAAATGGTGCATACCTTTTGACCCAGCTATACCACTGCTAGTCCTGTACCCCAAACCCTGAGGGTCTTCCCCTCCCAGCTTGATTTTTTTCTTTTTTCTAATTAAAGGGGCCAGCCCTCACTTCTTAAAGAGGCCTATTCCACTGAATGAGCATTACCTTATTCTTTTTTTTTTTTTTTGCTTTTTGGAGGGCAGTTGGGGTTAAGTGACTTGCCCAAGGTCACACGACTAGTTTTTTGTGTTAAGTGTCTGAGGCCGGATTTGAACTCAGGTACTCCTGACTTCAGGGCCGGTGCTCTATTCACTGCACCACCTAGCCGCCCCAGCATTACCTTATTCTAAATGAGTACGTAGGAAGGCCTTAGCCTAAAAGGGCCAGGGTCTCCCATTGCACATTGGGCCATCTCCAGTTGTTCTGATGAATATCTGGTCACTGGATCCAGATGGCTCTGGAGGAGAAAGTGAGGCTGGTGTCCTTGCACAGCCCTCCTTCCCTCAAATCAAAGTGTACTACAAGCCATGTCATCATTTCCCTGATGTCATGGTCCTTTTTGAAAAGGAAGGACAACAACAACAACAACAACAACAACAACAACACAATAACCCAAAAGA
This sequence comes from Pseudocheirus occidentalis, assembly GCA_028646575.1. NCBI lineage: Eukaryota > Metazoa > Chordata > Mammalia > Diprotodontia > Pseudocheiridae > Pseudocheirus > Pseudocheirus occidentalis. Next base: position 234,170,394 of record CM053595.1, read on the forward strand.
GTTCAAAGAAAAAAGAAAAGGTTCTTTATGGTACAACAATATTTATAGCAACTCTTTTGTGGTGGCAAAAAACTGGAAACCAAGATAACCAATAATTGAGGAACAACTACATAGGTTGTGGCATATGAATATGATGGAGTACTATTGTTCTGTAAGAAATGAGGAAATGGATTATATCAAAAACATGGATAGACCTAGATGAAACAATGCAGAATAAAGCAGGCAGAATCAGAACAATTTATACTATAACAACAATCTTATAAAAATTAGCAATTATGAGGACTTTACATATAAACTTATGAAGAATGAAATTATCAGAACCAGAAGAACAATTTATACACTAACAATAATACCGTAAAAACAAACAACTTTGAAAACTCTAAAAACCAAGATGAATACAATGACCATTCATGTTTCCAACAAGGAAACAAATAGACTATCTATCCGTCACAGAAAGGTGGTGGATTTATTTTTTTTTCTTTTTTGAATTTTTTTTGTTTTCTTGTTTACATCATTCATTTTCACGACATTTTTGAATTACAAATTTTCTCCCCATCTTTCCCCTGCTCCATCCCTAAAACAGCAATCCCACTGTAAAGCTCCTCAGCTGCTCTGCTCTCTTACTTTCTGGTAGGGCAGGGAGGGTCTCCCTATCATGACCCCTGTATCTTTTTTTTTAATTTTAATTTATTTTCTTGGTTACATCATTCATTTCCACAAGGTTTTGAGTTACAAATTTTCTCCCCTTTTTGT
>CM053595.1:234171646-234193957 GCA_028646575.1 Pseudocheirus occidentalis
CCACCTCCCAGCCTTGGCTCACTGAAAGCACACCCCAGGACCACCACTCAAGACCACGATCCAGATCCAGGCCACTCAACGCAAGAGCCCTTGGCCCCGATGGATCGCGTCAACCCCACTGCTATCTGCAGGCCGAGGGCTCTGAAGCAGCCCAGTGGAAGCCACTGTGGCTCTCAGACGTTCCTGCTGCCACAGCTGCTTCCAGCTGCTTCCTTGCCCTGGGAGCCGTTTGGCTGGACCGCTCTTTTCCTCCCGAGTTAGCAAAATTCACTGACCTTTCTCTTAGTCTTTTTTTGTTCTGGCCTGATAAATGTGGTAACTGTGCCTCCAGTGCAGCCGATCTGCTCTCCTCTAGCTGCAGCTCCCCGCCCGATGCCCCAGGGCTTGACCCAGCCAGGGTTTCGGCGGGTCTCAGACTGCTGCGAAGAGCCCCACCTGCTGCGCTGCCTGTAGCAACAGATGTGCTTTCTGTCTTTTGGAGAGTTTGGGAGCTTGAAAATCTGTTTAGCGTCCCATTTTATGAGTTTTTTAGCGTGTTTGTGTGGGAGCTGTGGTGCTTTGCTGCTTCTATGCGCCATCTTGGCTCTGCCCTATTGACACTCTTTCTCAGGGGAAGTATACAAAACTTCCGTGTGAAAAAAATTTGTGAAACTAAAGTGGTTTGGTTATAGTGGAGAAGATTGTTTTTCCTTCACTGTCTTTCTCCCACTATGCAAGTTTATTGGTTTACTGGGTTCTGCCTTGGCTTTTGCATTGTTTTCCTGTCCATTGTATAAATTACAGGTACACTTTATGTGGATTGTGTTCTATTGTCTTCTAAGATAGAAGAAAGTATCTAACATGTCCATTTGACTTGCCTAATATAGTCCCTAGCACAGTGCACTGAATGGATAAGCCCTTAATAAATACTATTATATCCAAAGTTAACAGAATGTTTAAACTTCCTAAATTGTGGTTTTGTGCTTGGGAAATGCCAAGAAAAGGTGATTGGCCATTTTTCCTTACTCATGAATAGTGCCAAGTTATACTTAGAGAAGTATACAGTGTATTTTCTAACATGGAAATTTAGACTCTTTCTTTGGGATGAATGGGGTATCGAAATTTCTCTATAGGAGAATGTGGTCCGTTTAAATGAACACTCCACCAAACTGACGCATGTTTAAGTAGCCACTCATTGTTATGCTGTACTGTGGCAGTTAATAGAAGATCCAAGCCTGTAACTTTTCATAATGCATGCAGAAAGTATTCTTTTTTAATTAATAGGTGAGCCAGCCAGAGTTAATACCTTGGAGCTCTTGACCAGTCTCTCATATTACACTCATATCCGTGTTGTATTGCTCTTCTCCTCAAATAATTTGAAGCCTAGTCCAACTGTAAAAAAACAACTCCATAAAGTTAATGTTTAATTTTTAAAGTAAATTATTTTTGTGTTTCCCTTCTGGTGAATGGACTTAATGCTTAATCAAATTAGCCCTCATACAAAGGCCTTGTTCAGTGTTCTGAAACATGACCAGTGTTTCAGAAATAGCTTAAAATTTGGTAATTTGGAAAAAGAAATGTGCTCTGGGAGCTGGATCCAAGTGAATTGTCCTAGCAAAACTGAATCGAACCAGGAGTGCTGCGGAGAACAGTTATTTGGGCTGGGCTGTAAAGCATACCAAGTGTGTAAATCTGCAAAAGTGAACAGTGATCCATGCCAACATTTTCATCCCAGTTAAAAAGATCTGAGGGAAATAAAATGATTGTGGTGGCAGGACAAAAAAAAATGGATAAAGAATCAGCATGGCCCTGATCCACCTCGCAGAATCCTCTGAGCAGCCTTTGGGTCCAGGTTGAAATTAAATGTTAATGCACTGCAGGAGAAAAGTCATTTTGAAATTTGGCATTTGCTCTTTCTCCGTCCCTGGAGGCTCTCTGATGAGATACATATGAAGTGTGAGGGATCTTTCAGCAAGTTGAAAGAAAAGGAGTAGTCGATTTGCTTTCTGTTCTCTGTGACTGGTTCGATGTTGCTGGAATAAGCCGTCTAGAGCCGGCCGTAGAGAGAGAGTTACAAGGACCCCTGTGTGCTTCGCTGTATCCCCAGCTGTGCCCATCACCTTCTCCCCAAGGGGCTGCTGCACTGAGTCACTGCTTCATTTCCTTCAAGAACTCGAAGTACCTGTTCAGTTCTTCTAGTCACCCTGGTTTGGCCTCTCAAATGGCAAAATGCTTCCAGGTCAGGCCTGGTTTGGTTTGGGTTTTACTATCCACAACCCTCTGAAACAGTCATACAGAGATCGAAGCAGATGTATGAGGAACAGCTTAGCCCATCTTTGTTGCTGCTGTTGTGGATCCTTTGTCTATTTCTTTATTGACATTTTTATTTTTTGGTAACTAACATTTTATTTTTTCCAATTACATGTAAAGAGAGTTTTCAACATTCAGTTTTTGTAAGATTTTGAGTTTCAAAATTTTTCTCCCTCCCATGCCATGTCCCAAGATGGCAAGCAATCTGATATAGGTTATGCAAGTGCAATCACGTAAACATATCTCCACATTAGTCAGGCTGGAAAAGAAGAAACCAATGAAAGTTGCTGATCTTTTTTACCGAATTTTTTTCATTTTCTTAAAAAAAGTTTTAGGGTTTTATAATTCAATAATTTTAAAAGATAATGCTTTTCTTTGATATGTAACTTCTATGTCTTTTCAAAGCATTTTCAGAGATGTTATAGTATAGCATCTGAACAACATTTTAGGAAATTTTTTTGGCAAGAAGGAAGTGATCAAACTGGTTAACTGACCAATCTGCAGTCAGACTGTGAACTGGTTTCTTTTAGTTTGCAGCAAAGTGTGAATGAGCCGAGGTACAAGCAACAATCCCAGAGTAACACCAGCATTTGTTAACAACGCTTACAGAGGACCACAAGCGAACACTTTATGTGAACACTATACAGGCGCAACTGTTAGGAAGCTTCCAGGCTGGCATCTGTTCTACCATACCTATGCCCCAGCCTTATCACTGGCTTTACAGGGCTTCCGAATACTTTCCCTCCTTTTTGCCCTTATGGGTTATTTTGTAAATGAGTGACAGAAATCACACTTGGAATCCTTAAAAGAAATATATTAAGTAAGGGTAAGATTGTTTTGTATTTATTTATTGAAAGGCATACTACAAGAAGAAGACATTGAATAGAGAATTTTTTTTTAAAAGATGGCATAGGTACTAACCTGGCTGAACTTTCCATATAGGAAGGATAAACCTGCATTTCTAACAAGCAAACTACATGTGAATAAATTGGCTTTTGACACAGGACAAACTTTTCTGAAGAACAGTTGGAAAAACCTTTAAAATCTAGGTTATTCCTAAAAGAGACTGGTCATTTTGCTATGACTGGAATTTGTGCTGGCGTTGTTAGTAACATATAAAGGACCTGATTCTACAAGTCTACCACTGTGCTAAAATCCCTCTGTATTTTGGTGTTGGAAACTGGGGATTCCAACCCAAATCTGGTAAACTTTAGGAAGAGAAAAACAAAAAATCACCATAGCACTAACTTGACAAGTTTAAAAGCTTTCACCCAAGCTTCTGTTTATCAAAACTCTCTCTCTTCCTGTTCCTCCTCCTCCTCCTCCTCCTCCTCCTCCATTAAAGTAATTTCCTGACTTTAGCCCAATGTCTGTGTCCTAGAGCTAACTGAAAACATGGTTCAGGTTTTTGGTCCTTATTTGGTCCATTATACAGCTAACTCCTGACATTGGAGTACTGAAAACAGTGGTCCCTGCCCAATATGGGCACCTTAACCCAATGACTTGAGGTAGAGAGGTTGTATTTACAGGTCAGCTTCTTCCCACAGCAATGTTGTGACCAACTCATACATTAAGAATGGGCTGCTGCCTTGAAGTAGTTGGAATAACAATAAACTGACAGTAGGGCAGTTCAAGTCTTATTTTGTTCTATCTCCTTACCTTGAGTGTCAGTTTCCTGCTAGTCATTTAAAAATATGGAATAAAACAAGCATTCCATAATATAGTTTAATAAAAGATGGTTGCACATGAAACTACAAATCTATTATGTACAACTTGCTATTCTTTTAAAATATATGATAAAATTATCATGTAAATTTCTTTTTTATTTTAAAAATATATTTTGTTTTTTTAAATAAGTTGAACTTTTTGCTTCAAACATTTCATTTTTTTTTTCAAAATTAGGGCTTTTTATGTAGCCTTTTGTGAGTCCCAATCATTTTAGCAAGCAGGTTCACCCAGGACCCATGATCCCCTGTGGAGATTAGAGGATTATGACTCTTTACCTACTACTAACTCTAAAGCATTGGTTCCTCATATAGTTAAAATGGAAGGTGAAGGAATTTTCCCTTTTGATTGAGTGCACTATAGTTCCAACGTATTTCAAACATATTTTCCATTGGCCTGATTTTCTCTTGGCTCCGAATGGTTTGAGGTGGAGTTTTTTCCGACTGAAATCATCAAAATCTCCATGCTGTTATACGCATTCAGATCTGCCCTGAATATTGTCTGTGTTGTTAGCTTCAGCTGGCTTTGCCTCGAGTCAATCATTTTGGTCTCTGGTGAGGACCCCATCCTGACACTCAAGTTTGCTGGTGAGAAGATATACCCTGTGATCAGTATGAGCAATTTAGGAGGGGACTTGGCTGTTCTTGTATTTTTATTGTATTGTTTTCTCTCCTCTTCTTCCAAACCATAGACCTATTCAATTTGTTTGCAAAAAGAGCAAATATTTGGCTCAAGTCATTCCTTAGAGTAAAGGCAGCAGCTCACAGAGATTTGGAGCTGTTTTTATAACCTAGCAGGCTTAAGCCTTCAAAAGAAATTTGGCAAGCTGTATATGTTATTAAGATCTTACGTGATAAAAATATTCAACACAATAACCTCCCCAGTGCATTTGTACATGTTTCACTTTTGACTCCACCAAAAAAGAGATGTGTGTGTATGTGTGTGTGTGTGTGTGTGTGTGTGTGTGTGTGTGTGTGTGTGTGTGTGTTTAGGAAAAACAAAAGACCTCTCTCTAAATGCTACCATTGTATTTGGTACAAACTTGAGTGATTAAGTCCTGTGCACCTTATCTCTGTGCAATCTCAAATCACTGGAGGGCATTCCCTTTTTGTTTTCATAAGTAGGGGTAAGATGTAGGAGAGTTCTGTATCTGTTCCCTTTAGGTATAAGTATTGAATGTATTCAAAAGGGACACATGGTAACTTCCAGTGTTTTGAAACGTACAAATTTGGACACATGTCTTATGCATGTCAGAATCATAAACTCACAGAATTAGAAGGGCCTTAAGAAATTGTCAGATACCAAGGTGGGAGGGATTCTTAAATCATCCACTATGCTAGACCATTTGGGAGAGAGGTGATTGAAAAGCAGCTGGCTAACTCAATTGGCACAAACCTAGCAGTGACCCAAAGTTCACCTTCTTAAAAAAAAAAAACCTTCCCTGAAAAGAAACTATGGCTCTCTGATGGATCATTTCTTGATTTTGCCCTCTTTAGGATGTATGTTTTCATTAATTTAAACATGCCCAGTTGCTTATTTGTAAATAAAGCATGTAAAAATAGTATTTTTCAGTAATTAGACATGTGTATGTCCTTTCTTCCCAACTTAGTGGTCATGTCAGTTCTTCTGAGAGATGGGACCAAGTTGTCTACTTCTTCAGATTCTCCTATGGTGCTCAAAACATAGTAGTTACCAGTGAAGGCTAATTAACCACAGATTGGACTGAGTTGTTTGAGTTGCCTAGGATAACAAAGCCACTATGTGCTAAAGGCAGGCCTTATATTCATGTCTTTTGGGTTTCACAGTCTGTACACTGCCTCTGTGGTGAGGGCAGACTTCAATTTTCTAGGTGTCTGCTTGAATTTTCTCTGCTAAAAGCTGAGCAACAGTTAGTGACTTATTGACTTGCCTTAATGATACTTCATTTTTCAAAAGATAGAGGAACCAACATGGAAAAATTTCATACTGTAACTGATTCTCACCAACAGGAAGAAACAGGTTGTCAGGGTGGAAAAGGGGGGAACCTTTTGGGCAAGTGACCATGTCCCTCCCCCCTCCTAGAGATTTTGATAGAGGATGGTCTTAAACTAACATGCAACCTAGATTTGAGGAAAGAAGATTTCACAGAGTTCAGAGGAAGACTAGGGTAGAATCCCATGCATCACACTGCAGTCACCCCAGATGAGAGAATCAGCTGGCTTTCAATGAAATTCTGAAGACATAAAAGCAAATAGTTCCAGTGACAAGGAAAACAGAAGTTGTCTGCAGAAACTGAGATATATGCACAGAGAACTTACCAACCAACTTAGATTATTTTTCAAACAAAGATATGATCACAAGAATGGAGTATGTATAAGTAACCAGTCAAATATAAAAGCATAATTCTTCAAATTAGCATCAGGAATGCTAAACCACAGAATGAGCTGAGGCTGGTGGAGGAAGCTAAAGTCATCCAAAAAGTGCTGGAATTAAATTAGACTGGGGGGAAGGAGAAAGATCACATTGGGAATGGAGGACTGATGGTAACTGACAATGGAGTTAATCAAATCTTACTTTGCTCTGATTTCTCTTTCAAAGACAACAACCTTTGGACTGGAAATGACAAAAAGAACTGCTACTTGAGGGAAATAAGAAAGAGTAAGAGAATGTCTAGCTGACCTTAGTGAATTCAAATCACCTGACCCAGATGGACTTCATCTCGAGTTCTGAAAGAACTTGCCAAGACATTGTCCATAATTTTTGGAAGACCATAAGAAAAAAGAAAGGTGTCATAACATTGAAAAGGGGCAAATGTTATCCTGATTACATAGAATCAGCAACCATCAACTAACAAACTTGATTTCAAATTCTTAAGAAAAGCGTAACAAAGCAGTCAATATAAAGAACCAGCATGGTTCCTTCAAGGATACCAATTATACAATTGTGCTGTTTAAGATTTTGATCAATGTCTTGGATAAAAGCATAAATAGCATTAACAAATTTTCAGAATACAAAGCTGGGAGGGATAGTTGACACACTGAGTCAGTATCCACAAGAATCTCAATGAGCTAGCACACTGGATTGAATCAAATTAAATTGCATAAGATTCTAATAAATTCAATAAAGATAAACGAAAACACTTAGTCCAAGGCTCAAAAAAATCAGCTTTGTAAGTACAGGACAAGGAAAGCATGGTAAAATAGCAGTTGGTCTGAAAAAAAAAAAAGATCCAGACTACAAATTCAATATGAATCATCAGTGTGACGTGACAGTCAAAATAATCTAACATGATCTTGAGCAGCATTAGGAGACATAGCTCTCAGGAATAAAGAAGAGATAGTACCTTTGCAATATGCTATAGACCACATGCAGAATTTTGTTATTTTTGTTCAATTATGTTCAACTATTTATGAGCCCATGGACCAATTATCCATGAGATTTTCTTGGCAGATATTGGAGTGATTTGCCATTTCCTTCTCCAGTGAATTAAGGCCAGCAGAGTTAAGTGACTTGCCCAGGATCACATAACTAGCAAATGTCTGAAGTCAGATTTGAACTCAGATCTTCCTGACTCCAGGCCCAGTGCTCTATCCATTGTGCCATCTACCTGCCTACATATAGAATGCTGTGTTCAATTTTAGTTACCACAGTGTAAAGAGGACATTTATAAGTTGCAGAGAAGTCATGTGAACTCTCATGATGAGATCTGAATTCATGTCATATGGCAATCAGTTGAAGTAACTATAAATATTTAACCTGTAGAAGAGAAGACACAGGAAGGAAATTATATCTATATTCATGTATTTGAAGGGCTATTTTGAAGAAGTTCAACTAGACTTTTTTGGTTTGACTCAAGACTGTAGAATCAGGGAAGTGGGCAAAAAGGGAAAGAAAGAAAATTTAGGCTTGATGTTAGGAAGAATTTTGGGGCTATCTAAAATAATGAGCTGCCCTTGGATGTGGTTGGTTTTCTTGTTTTTGGAGGGTCTTCATGCTGACACCAGATGACCACTTGCAAGGTATGTTGTAGTAGGATTTCTTTGGGGTATGTAGTGCTGAGATTCCTTTTAACATTCTATGGCAATTCTGTTAATATTCTTGAACCCAGAATTGGTATGGTCAGACCCATGCTTTAGAAAGATTATTTTTGGAACCCACATGAAAGATAGGTTGGAGAAGGGGAAGACTAGAAACAGGAAGACCAATTATGATACTATCACATCCAAGGCAAAAGGTAATAAGACATTGAACTGGGGTGCTGGTTGTGTGGGTGGAGAGACAGGGACAAATTTGAGATGTTGTGGAGGTAGAATTGATAACATTTGGCAATAGACTGGGTATGGGAGATGAGAAATAATAAAGAGTCAAGATCCACTCCAATAATCTGGACTTGCATGTCTAAGAGGATGGGTGGTATTGCCCTTAGTGAAAATAGGGGACTGTGGAAGAGAGATGGGTTTAGTAGAAGAAAGATAATAAATTTCATTTCAGACTTGTTCAAATTGTGATACCTTATGGCTAATCCAGGTGGAGCTATACAGTTTTCACATCACATCAAAGATGATTTATTCATAATTCATATTTATATACCTGAATTATGTCCTTTAACTTGGCTTTTAAAAGGAAGAGCAGAGTCAGAAGAAACCAGAGGAGATCCCATCTGAGAGAGCAGAGAAGAGAGGAGATACATCCAGAGACTTGGACTCAGTTCTTTGGAGATAAAACTTGTGCTTTAGCAGCAGATTCCCAGTCTAGGAAACCACATGGCCTCCAAAATGACAGGGGATGAAATGAGTATATAAGTTCCTGAGTCATGTTGGGGTAGTGGTGATGAAATTTGAAGACCCCCTTGTATTGGAAAGCTGACAGATACTTAGCACCTAGTTTCAAATTAAGCCTCTATTAAAGAAACAGAAGGTATGAACCCCTGTTGCTGAGGTAACAGGAAGGGGCTGAACAGGGAGGAGCAATACTGTACATAAGGAAAAACCCCAGCTGGGAAAGGCAGAATTTCCTGGGAACTTGTGGTGACAGAGCTTCTTCTGAGGGCCAGCCAAGCTGCTGAGGACTTCCAAGGGCCAGCTGGAGTTGCTGAAGACTTCTGAGGGCCAGCTGGAGCTGCCAGAGGAAGCATGACTGTGGTGTCAGTACTTTGTGGCTTTGTTAAGCCTTGACTTCCCAGGAATAGAGACTGTGAAGGATTTAATGTGGACTGGACTCTGTGAGCTTCAGTGTGGAACAGGAACTGCATAGAGAGCTGGACAAGGAACTGGAAGCTATCTGCCTTTGAATCCAGGTGATAGTTTGGGGAATTCAGGTAGGAGCTACCTGCCCTGAGTCAAGATGAAGAAAAGACCTCTCCATGGGTACTGAGTAGTGACTGATGAAATTGTCTGAGTAGTGGCTGACGCTGATGTGAGGTTAGGCTTTGGGACTCACTTTGGGAAGAGTTGTGTGATTTGGCCAGATGAGACTCTGGGCAGCCATTGAGCACCCTCTCCCCTCCACAACCCCCCTGGCTTTGAAAACCCAAATGTTGGTGCTTCTCTCTCTGGTAACTAACTAGGTATGGATGTAATGGTCAGACAGCTGGAAGTTCTGTTTTATTTTTTGTTGAGTAGCGACTGATGGAATTATAATTTATTTGTGGCCATTTTAGCGATAAGTTGTAACATCGTGAATGCTATACCTTGACTTTCTATGAATGTTTTGCTTTGATTTGTTATTGAATAAAGTGTTCACTATACTATGTAATCAGAACCTTGAAAGCTGTTCACAGCAGCATGCTTCTGGAAAGCTGCTTGTGCTTGGTGTTACTGTTGGGAGCTAAAGAAATGTAAACTGGTATCTGTAGAGTGGCAATGGCAAAATTAAAGAGCAGTCCCTGGATTATCCCTCCCAAATCCAGTTTAATAAATTTAATAAATGTATTTATTTTTAATATAAATAAAAGAGATCCACTAGAGAGGAAGTAGCAGAGTTTTCTTGACTGTTTATGGAATTTGTATCTGAGTCTTCTATATTTGCTCTGTTAGGATAAATGAAGACCTCTAATATTAGATGTTTTCATACCTGAGTGCTTAGAAGGGATATGAAGGCCTTTTCCTTGTGGAAAACTAGCTATGATCCCAAATTTCTTGCTCCCAAGAGAAATATGGTGGAGCTAAGAACCAAAAAGAGCCCCTGAGATTCAGTCAGATTCATACAATCCCAGAGTTTTGGTGTTATTACACCACAGGTAACAAAAGAATAACATAACCATGTGTGCTGTCATAGCTTTGAAAATAGAATTTTTTTCTCATGCTGTAAAGACTCAGATGCAAATAAATATGGCATATTTTCTTGTTGGATATGACCTTTAGGACATACACATTCATAGAAAATGTCATGGTTGTATTTACAAACAGATATTAGCAACACCAACTTTCCCCAAAATAGAGTAGACTACATCATGTGACCTTGAGATTAGATTAGGTTATTTTTATCATGTAATTTTGGCATCAATTACTAAGGCATTCTGAGTTTCAGCTTTATTCCATGAGTTACAGATGATAATGTTGCTCTGTATTGTAGGATATAATATATTAAGGATTATAAAGTATCCTATAAACTATCATTTGTACTATTCATGTTTTAAGATTTACCTTTTAATATGTCAGCATAGTTGTTGAATCTGACTTTTGAAAATATATCTCTTAGAAATCAACTTTAAAATGAAAGTTATTATATTGGGGGGATGGAGGAAAGGATGAGAACTTTAAGGTAACATATATGAAGTTGCAAATTTTAAATTAAGTTACAATTTGATTTTTTTAAATACTTGACTGATTTACTTTCTTTCATGTATTTAAGCCTATCCCAATAATGTGTAGCAAAGAAAGGTAAGTTTGTTCAATTGCTTCAGGGTAGGTCTCAGGGGATGGTTGCAATTTGGTGGGGCTATTGTGTTCTATCATTAAGTTTTCTGTCTCATGATATTATAATTTCCAAGACTATAACTTACTTTATATTAGCTATGTTTTAAAGTAGTTGCTTTGCTCAACACAGATTCCTTCATCTTGACCTTGGGGGTTTTGTCTTCTTTCTAACCCTTGCTCTTGAATTTGTGGGAGACAACTTAATTCTTAGGTTTCTAATCCTCTATTATTTTTACTTGGATTCAATTGTTGCACTATTAGTCACTGTTCTTAGGACCAGACCAGACCAGACCAAGAACATAAGACATGAAAATGTTTATTGTTACTCTATTCCTTGTGAATTCTTGGTTTGCAATAGTCAACAATGCAAGAAATGAATTTCCTCCAGCCATCATTATGAGATTGATCATAGTAACGCAAAAGTTCTTGGAACCTCAAAAATGAATATGATTTTGAATATCTATGCATTTTTCTTGAAGCCCAGTGTTGATGTCATAAAGCCTTAATGCTTCTGGGCATTATTAGAGTAGTTCTGGGTACTACTAAATCAAGCAGTTATAGAATTCATGTAAAATTTGTGTACAATCTGAATATTTTCTATTTTGGACTATAAGGTTGAGCAATGTCATGAAAGCAGTTGCAAATCAGGATATAAATAACTCAAGGTCAGGGACTAGGAAACTTTTAAAAATGAATCAATGATACCTTAAGCTGAATATAGACTCATTAGAAATCTGAAAATTTAAAAATGATACCATTTTGGTGGTATTACCATTTTTAGAAACATGCTTGTTTTATAAAATATTTATGTCTGGACATCAAAGGACAAATTATTGTGATCTCTAAATAGTAATCAACTTCTTACCTCCACTGCCTTTTAAAAGTCTTTGAACCATTAGTGTGGGGTAGTTCCTTCAATAATACAGATTACTTATGTGTATCCAAGGCCACAGAATTCATCACTAAGTGACCAGCTCACTAGTTATGAACCTCTCTGATCTTATACAAAAAAGGTGTGTCCATTGATCATCCCACCCCTCTGAAAAGAAATTAGCACTCCTTGATTGAATCTATCAATCAAGGTATGAATAAGGCCTGGACACCTTTTGGAATCAATCAAAGATATTACAACTAGGAATACTAGGAAGTCTGTTGGGTGATTAATTGCTTAAGTCCTATGCAACTTGTATAAAACTTTGAGCTAGTTTGGTTGGAGAGTCAGGCAGAAGAGAGGAAGGAGCTGGAAGCACAAGGAAAGGAAAAAGAGGGCTGAGCTCTGGCAGAGAAAGATCATGTAGAAATTGCCTTTGGTCTTACAAGCATCACAAAGCAGGAAATTAGAGCTGACAACATTAGATATTCCCACTTCCTCAAGGACTTAGAAGAGTTCCCCCCAAAAGTCTGCTATTCTTCCAAATTCCCTAGTGGGTGTCTATTTAAACAAACCCTGTAATACACTCTTTTTTACCAATTGTTTTTAGTAACTTGAATTTTGCCTTAACCACAAAGAAGCCAGAAGTTAGCTAGAGATAAATGCAAATAAATATAAATTAAGGGAGGCAACCAAACCTCTGCCTAAATGTTATTAATTTTCCTAACTGGGGGCTCTGAGTGATTCTAATTCATACTCCTAACTTTTCACTTAATATAAACTCCCAAAATATAAACTTCACTGAGTATAAATTCTTTGTTTATTAAATGTAAAATTTTAATATAAGCAACAGAGAAGGAAACCTTGTAGACCTGAGGGTCCATTATATTGCCCCTAGGCTTAAGACAAGCCAATTATTGTAACTAGTGGTACAGCTGATTACATCTCCAAAGTCCAAAGGGAGTAGGGAAGAAAGAATAGTAATAATATCACTACGTGATCTGTATGCTCACCACAACCACACACATGCATCCCCCTGTTGTTACATTGGACTGAATCAGTCATTGTCTGTTACCAGGACACTATTCAAAGTCTTTCCAACATGGCAGATTTTGATAGCACTTATGATCCATACAAATAAGCTTCAAGAACTCAGGGTCAACTCCATGTTACCGTGAGGCAAAAGAGGAGGACTTTGTTAAGGATTCAGGTTTAAAGCCCTCTGGTCCTCCCAGTTGGAAATAATCTTTACTTCCTCAAATTTCATATAACATTTTGTACTTTTCTTACAACATTTGGATCTGCTTTAAAATTATTTCACAGTTATTATATATTATTATATGTACTTGTACTATACAATAATATTTGTCACCTTATTAGACTGAGATGTTAAAACAAGGGTTATATCTTATGTAACTATAAATCTCTTCTAGTGGATAATAGTGTTCTGTGCATTGTAGATATTTAATAAATGGTATTTGAATGAATGAATGAATTAATGCTTATGGACAGTACAGCATTATTCTATGAAAAGAAGAAAATATTTTAAAGATGTCTTTTAAATAGATGCACAGCTACTGTACTAAACCACTTGGACTATGTAGAATGATGTAGAATATCTTGGGTTTATTTACATAGAGTATAACACCTATACTATCCAACAAGACTTTTGCCCTCTAGTTTTCTTTATTTTTTCAAAGTTGTTGTAATTCTTGACTCTTTTAAAGAAAAGCATTACCACATTTTGAAAGTTAGTATCATTGCTTTCATTCAGCAACATGCTACCTTAAACTTTGAACTGAATTTATTTTGTTCTTAAACATTATTAAGAGAGCTGGTTTTTTAATGTTAAGATAAGATACTGGTGGTGGTGGGTAGAGGAAGATTATAGAAAACCTCATGAGTTATTATCTATCTTGTTCCCTTGTCCTTATTCCCCACTTTTTCTATTTTTGTTTAACTTTAAAATGCAGGATTTATAGTCTCCTACAAATGGAATATAGGCACTTACACAAAACAAATGAACCTTAATTGCACATGCAAAATATCCCATTTATGGAGCCTGATAATCTCCTGGTGGCCAAAATCTAACACTTTTAATGCTACCAAATTTATAGGGCTGTTTAGCTTTCCTCCTTGTTTTTTGTCTTTCTTGCTTATTTGGTATGCAAAATCTTTGTGTCAATTTACTTTTGGGGAAGTTTAACACCAAACCAAATTATTCTTTCAGCACATTTTAAACAATCCCTTAAAGACCTTTTTTTCTTGGCTATGTTTCCAATCTTGGCTTATCACTATAATATTTCATGCCCTGTGCTTCTGAAAAAATTCAATATTCAAGAACAAAGTAATCCAGAGCTTTACTTCATTTCAGTCTTTTTATGTCCTAGGGCTGTCCCAACTCAATGACCCAGTTTTTATTGTGTCACATCTCACTGTCAGTTGCTGACTGCTACCAGCTTGCCTAATCCTTTTTCCTGCCCCTTATCAGTTTTTCCTTAATTCAAAAGTCGTTTTTTTTCTTCTGTGCTTTTCTCTTTTCATAGCTTTCAAAATTCCCCCCCCACCCCCCTTAGGAAACTTGATGTCCCTGCAGTAGCCACTTAGAAGCACAAAGACAGACAGATAACTAAGGTGCAAAAGTCTGTTCTTGTCAAAATTTCCGTTGCCCTCATTCTGAAATAGGCAACTTGACACACCAGCTTCGGTAGACATTGTTGTGAGCAGGAAGGTTGGCCAGTAAAGGAAACAAAGTGGCTACTGCTTCCAAACCTGTAGAAACTGGAGGTTTCATACATGATGAGTTCCATATGTAGTTTGCACTAAATGAATGTGCTCCAAGATTGTTCCAGAAAGATCTGTGCTTAATACAAGTAATATGCTATCATTATTGCTACAGTAGTGCCATGAAGAGGGTACATTTTATTTTACACTGTATATCATCCCTTAAAGGGTTTCTAGTTTAAAAATCTCACATAAATTAGCAAGTACATGAGTACTATACCATTATTATGGTTCTTTCAGTCAGTAAACTGTCTGGATTTTGTTGCTTTATCATCCTGAAATACAGAAATTAACCTCTTCACCTCTTTAGTGAGAAAAAATGACATTAAAAGTATTTGTAGGGGTGGCTAGGTGGCGCAGTGAATAGAACAACGGCCTTGGAGTCAGGAGTACCTGAGTTCAAATCCAACCTCTGACACTTAACACAAAAAACTAGCCGCGTGACCTTGGGCAAGTCACTTAACCCCAACTGCCCTCCAAAAAAAAAAGCAAAAAAAAAAGTATTTGTATTCAGAAAGAGGGTTAAAATGTAACTTCAGATAGACATATGATGTTTAAACTATAAAATTTTACTGATCTTTGTTTTTATATTACCTTCATTTCTAAACATTGCCCTTCTCCCACCCCTACCCAGAGAGGCAACCCCTTTAACAAAAAATAACAAAAGGGGAGGGGAGCTACTTAGAAAAACTAACCAACTCATTAATGAAGTCTGACAATATATGCACCATTCATCTGGAGTCCTCCACCTTTGGAAAGAAGGGAGAGAGGCACATTTTTTAATCTTTTCTTAAAAGGCAAATTTAGTTATTATAATCACATAACATTCAGTATTTTTTGTCTTTGTTTTTTTGTCCCATTTACCTTGTTCTAGTCATATATTGTTTTCTTATTTTTGCTTATTTCATTCTGAATAATTTCAAGTAAGTCTCCCCTTGTTTTTCTGAATTCTTCAAATTCATAATATTTTAACATACCATGAAATTCCATTTCATTCACATAGTATAATTTTATTAAACTTTCTCCTAAAAAGTTTCAAAAAGGCATTAAGTTTGTTTCCAATTCTTTGCTCCCCCAAAAAGGCTAGAATAAATGCAATTTTTCTTTCTGTCTTTGACCTCCTTATGTCATATACCTAGTAGTAGAATCTTTGGAACAATGGGTTTACAAATTTTAGTTAGTAGCATAATGCTAAAGTGTTTCCCAATATAGATTGGTTAGAGTAGACCAATCAGTCTATAGCTATACCACTAATTTGTGTGCTTACCTTTCCAAAACCCTTTCAAAATGAACTTTTTCCATCTTTTGGAAAGGTACAGTTGGATAGAGCAGCTAGGCAGCATATTGGATAGCGCACTAGACCTGGAAAGATTAAGACGTGAGTCCAAATCAAGTTGCTCTGTAAATAACAGGTATTTACTAGCTGAATGACCCTGAACAAGTCACTAAACCTTTGTCTGCTTCAGTTTCCTCATCTTCAAAACTAGAAGAATAATAGCACCTGCCTTCCAAGGTTGTTGTGAGGTTCAAATGGACAATATTTGTAAAAAGTTTTATGAATCCTAGATATTATTATTGTCATCTTTGCCAGTTTGCTGGGTGAGGTGAAATCTCAGGGTTGTTTTTATTTGCACGTCTTTCATTATTAGTGATTTGGGATATTCTATTCTTCCAAATAAAGTCTTCTGAAAAATTTTGGTTAAAATCTTTTGACCATTTATTCATTGAGATATAAGCCTTTGCCAGTTTCCTTTTGGATTTTCCAGGGGCTTTGGGACTCTTCAAGTACAGTCCCCTTTGAATCCCACTTTTGGGGACTCATCAAGTTTTGAATCTTCTGGGGGATTCTTCAAACATGGAGTCACTTTAAGTAATTCTCACTTCAAGCACCCAGATGAGAGGGAAGAGGTCAACCCCACTTCAGATTGCTAAAGGAAGAGACTGGAAAAATATGAGAGGAGCTTGCTGGGCTATGGGGAGAGTTCCTTCACCCTTTATTGCATGGTGTATATTCTCTTACATCTACTTTCTCTGAATTTCTTTTTTTGCTACTGATTTGAATAAATGGGTTTCTCTGCCATTCTCTCTGTTTTCATTGTGGAACTGGTATTGTGTGGAAAAGGGGTCAAGCCTTGGATATAGAAAGTGGGGTCCTTCTTCCCTCACAAATGATGAAGTGATCATAAGTTAGATGGAACATGATCATATACCCCCTAGAATAATAATACTTAAGGAAACAGAAAAATCCTATGCCAGTAGCCCCTCTCTCTGAAGAGAGGTCAGCCTCCAGACCCAACTTCCTGCTTCTCTTCTTGGCTGAAATGAAAGCATGAAAGTGTCTCTTAGAGAAGGGTAAGGGGAGAAGAGGCTAGAGATGTCTACTCTACCTCTCTTTGAACCACACAGCAGTTTTCTTTACATGGAGGTCTCATTATACATGTGGGGTGGATGGGGTGTTCAAGAAGGACTAGCATCTCTGGTGTGAGTGTTTGCTAAGCCCCTTTCAGGGTTGCTCATCTGCCTTTGGTGTCCACCTTCACTCAACTCTCATGTGTGGCTCCAAGAAGCTATAGTAGCATGCACATTGACTGTACTCCAGTAAAACCATTTTGGCAGACAGGCTAAACCAGGTTGAGGGGCTAACAGGCCTCAAACATGTTGGTGAGTTAAGGGGATGTCTACCTCAAGTGTGTGAAGACTTTCCCTGGCAGAATGGGTGGACATGAACAATTTGTTCCAATAGCCATGAAGACAACTGAAGCAGGTATTAGGAGCATTTAAGACTTGATCAGGCATCAAAGACATCAGGCATCTTAGGACTAGCGGGGACCATTGGACTTTGATGACTCAGGAAGAGAGGGTAAGGCTCACGACTTTGTGCAACTCTGCCTCACTTAAATCCAATTTATGTGCAAGTCAAGTCATCACTCATGATGTCATTGGTCCTCTTCAAATCCAGAAACATGACAATGGCAACAACTGCTTATGTGAGTTTTGTCACTTTCCCTGTTATATCAATGCTTATTCCTCTCCCCACTCCCACCCCTGCTGATTCAGATTGACGAATGTACTACTGTTCCAGCACAGAAAGTTCCCTAGCTGCACCTGAAGTACCTGAGGAACATAACACTTTTTAATCAGACTCTGGATAATACAGATTGGTCAAGTCATAAAGCATTTATTAAGTACCTACTATGTGCCAGGCTCTGTGCTAAGGGAAAACAATCCTTGCTATCAAGAAACAGTCTAATGGGGAAAACAAAAGGCAAACTGTAGGCAAACAAGCTATAAACAGGATAAACTGGAGGTAATCAACAGAGGGAAGGAACTAGCATTGGGAGGGATCAGAAATGTTTCTTGTAGAAGGTGGGATTTTAGCTGGGACCTGATGGAAGCCTGAGAATCCAGGAGATGGAGATGAAGAGAGAGAATTCCAGGTATGGAAATGTCAAGTGAAAATGCATGGAGTAAGAAGATGGAGTGTCTTGTTCAAAGACCAGAAAGGAGGCCAGTGTTACTCTATCACAGAATAAGTGGCAGGGATTAAGGTTTAAGAAAACTGGAAAGGAAAGAAGGGGACAGGTTAATTTTTTTCTTCTTAAAAATTTTTATTTTATTTATTTCATTAAATATTTCCCAATTATATGTAAAATAATTTTTTTACAATCTTTTTTTTTCAATTTGGAATTCCAAATTCTCTCAATTCCTCCCATCCCACCCCTTCCTTGAGAAGGCAATTATATATTTGAGGACATGCCAAATATATCTCCATATTGGCCATGTTGCAAAAGAAAACCCAAATAAAACAATAAAAATAAAGTTGAAAAAAAACCTATGCTTCAATCTGCATTCACAGTTCATTAGTTCTCTCTCTGGAGGTAGATAGCATTTTCATCATGGGTCCTTTGGAATGTCTTGGATCATTATCTTGATCACAGTAACCAAGTCTTTTACAGCTGATCATTATACAATATTGCTGTTACTGTGTACAGTGTTTTTCCTGGTTCTGCTCACTTTATTTTGCATGAATTCATATGTGGCCATCCTGCTTGTCATTTATTACAGAACAACAATATTTCACCACAATTGTATATCACAGTTTGTTCACCCATTTCCCAACTGATTAGCATCCAGAAGGGGCCAGGTTATAAAGGACTTTAAAGGATTTTATTGTTTGATATTTAAAGTAATAGAGAGCCACTGGAGTTTACTGAGTAAGAAGGTGACATGGTCAGCACTATACTTCAGGAAAATCACTTTAATAGCAGAACAAAGAATGGATTGGAGTGCGGAGAGACCCGAGGCAGGGTGGCCAACCAGCAGACTATGACAATAGTCCAGGTATGAAGTTATAATGGTCTATAACAAGAAGGTAGCAGTGCCAGAGAAGGGAAGGGGGTGCATATAAAAGATGTTATAAAGGTAGAAATGATAGGAATGGGCAACTGATTGGATGTGGGGAGTGAAGGAACTGAAAATGACATCTAGTGTTGGTATCTTTGAGGATGGCAGTACCTTTGATAGTAATAGAGAAGTTAGGAAAAGGGAAAAGTTGAGGTAGGGGAAGATAATTAGTCCAGTTTTGGATATGTTGAATTTAAGATGTCTACAGGATCTCCAGTTCCAAATGTCTAATAGGAATCTGGATATGCAAAACTGGAAAAGATAAGTGAAAAAATACCCCACCATTTCTTCCAGAAGTTCACATAGCCTGGCTCCATCATAAAATTCCAATGCAGGTAGTAAGACTGAAAAAAAAGAATAAATACAAGAAAATAATAATAAAGAAATTTTATGGAGCCAGGGACAAGCCTCAAAACAGAAACACAAAAGAAGAAGAACTCCAAATCATCTGCCAGAAGAACCTCAAAGAAAATAACAGATTGTTATAAGCTCTATTGCAATTCATGAGAGAAATTAAGTAGATGTTGAAAAATAATCACAAAAATGAAATACAAGCTCACAAGGAAAAAACAGGAAGAGAAACAAGAGTTTTCTCTTACTATCTCTTGCTGTTGGACTTTGTTAGAAATATATAGGAATGCTGAGGATTTATGTGGGTTTATTTTATAACCTGCAACTTTGCTAAATTTATTTTTTGTCTCAAGGAGTTTATTACTTGGTTCTCTAGGATTCTCCAAGTATTTCGTAGTCTCTTCTTTGCCTAATTTGATTCCTTTGATTTGTTTTTCTTCTCTAATTGCTACTGCTAACATTTCTAGTACCAGATTGAATAAGAGGGGTGATAGTGGACATCCTTGTTTCACCCCTGATCTTATTGGAAATGCTTCTAGTTTATCCCCATTACAATACTTGCTAATGGCTTTAAATTCTAAGGAAAACTCCATTTATTCCTATACTTTCTAGTGTTTGAAACAAGAGTTTTCAAGGGGAAAAATGAGGAAAGCAAACAGTCTAGAATAGGAGGCACAGAATCTTACTCAACTAAGAAGTTCCTTGAAAATAAGAATAATACTAGAACAAAATCAAAAGACTGGAAAAAAAATCTCAGAAAATGGAAGGTGATGTCTATGAAAAAAAAAGCTGACCTGGAAAACAGGCCAAGGAGAAATAATCTATGATTGATAATATGATCAGAAAACCTCAATCATAAAAAATTATAAATACTGTATTTCAAAAAATCATGTATGAAAATTACCCAGAGCTACGAGAAGCAGAAGGAAAAGCAAAAATAGAAAGAATTTATTAATCACCTCTTGAAAGAAATGATAAAATGAAAACTCCCAGAAACTTTATAACCAAACCTCAGAACTTCCAGGCCAAAGAAAAATACTGCAATCAGCATGAAAGAGTTCAAAGATGAAAAAAGCAAAACAAAACACAGTAAGGATCACACAAGGCAGTATTTCAGAAAGCACGTTTCAAAGGTTAACAACCAAGAATTATCTATCTGAATATAGCAAGGAATTGGGGTGGGGTGAGAAGGTAGGAAAGAGAGGAAGAACGGATCTTTAATGAAATAGATAATTTCCAAGTATTACTGATGAAGGGACAAGAGCTATGAAGATACACAGAAATGCAAACATAGAGATAAAGAGAAACAAAGAAATGTAATATATTTGAAAAACTAGAAGGCACAATAGGATGATAAAAGATTTGTCTTCTAATGAAGGAGAAGAAAAAAGGGTCCCCAAAGAATTCTTTTGTCTTCAAGGGTCAAATCGGGCATATAAAAAAGGGGACTTGGGAGCAGTTTTGTTCAGTTTTGATGCTCTTAAGAGAAAAAAAGAAAATGGAAGAGAAAGGAGTACACAGGAGTGTGGGGAAGAAGGAGGAAAGGGGAAGGATGGAACCTATTATTTCATATAATCAGGATATATGAGAAGTCTATACAATCATTAACAAAGATGTGGAGAGAGGCTACCCATGAACATCACTTTCACCTGAACTGTACAAAAGAGGGCTGGACACACATACACACACACACACACACACTTGCATAAAGCATTTGGTACAGAAAGGCATTAAAGTCATAGGGAATCAGATGAAGATGGGGAGAAGAGACATAGAGATTAAAAGGGAAGATAGATTTGGGGGGATTAGTCAGAAGCAAACTCCATCTTCATAGGGTAGAACATCAGTGGGAGGATAAAAGGAAAGAAATAAAAAGTAATAATCTGTGATAATGGACTGGAAGAAGGGAAAGGAATAGAGGGAGAGAATTGCATTAAATGAAGATGAATAGTATTGCATACACCCTTTATCTCTCAATATCTTTTTTGAATAAAGGAGCAGGAGATAAAGAGGGAAAGACAAAGGGAGAGATGGAAGGAAATACACAGTTAATATCACAACTGTAAAAGTGAATGGATTGAACTCTCTCACAACACAGAGGAGGGAAGCTGAATCCAACAATATATTGTTTCTAGGCAATAAAATGAAACAAAGATTCATGCACAATTAAAATTTGTCTGAACAAAATCTCTTATATTTTAGGTGAACTAAAAAAATCAACGGTAGTAATCATGATTTCAATTTGAACTCTGAGTACAGACTGAAGTATATATTTTAACTTGATTTTTCTTGGAATTTTTGTGTATGGTTTCTTTTGCAACATGGCTAATATGAAAATGTTTTGCTTGACTTCACATGTATAACCAATATAGTGCTTGCATTCTCAAAGGGTGGAGGAGAGGACAGAAAGAGGGAGGGAGAGAATTGGTAACTCAAAATTTTAAAAATGAATATTAAAGCATTTTACATGTAATCAGGAAATAATTAATGAAATCAATACATATTTTCAAAAAATTTTAAAGAAGAATATTTAAAATAAATTGTGATCTCCAAGAAGGCAACAAATTTTAAAAGAACTGATTTTAAAAGACATAAAAGGGAAATTATATAATGCCTAAAGGCACCATAAACAATGAGCTAATACCAATGCTTAATATGTATATACCAAATGTCATATTAACTAAATTCTTAAAGGAACAATCAATTTACAGAATGAAATACATAGTAAGACTATAATAGTTGGGAATCTCAATATGCCTGTCTTAGATCACTAGATAAATCTAACTATAAGATAAATGAGAAGGAAGTTAAGGATATGATTAAAATATAAAATACCCAGATCAAAATAATAAATTATTTAAATAACACAATGTCAGATAAAGAAACTGAATAGGTCACAAATGAAATACTAAAGGAAAAAGAAATGTAGGACCAGATGGGTTTACAAATAAATTCCATTAACCATTCCATTACTCAAAAAAACTTTTGAGA
>CM053595.1:234194457-234212364 GCA_028646575.1 Pseudocheirus occidentalis
GATCAGGGGAGGGGCTTTACAGTGGGATTGCTGTTTGGGGGTTGGGGTAGGGGAAAGACAGGGAAAAAATTTGTAATTCAAAAATCTCATGAAAATGAATGATGTAAACAAGAAAACAAATAAAAAATTAATTTAAAAAATTAAAAAAAAAGAACTCAACTCATAACACAAAACCTTTTACATAAGGCCTTGCAGGTCTCCCCCATGTGTTAGCATGTTCTCCCACAAAATTGCCTTGCATTTATTTTGTACACCTTACACATAACACATGTATGTGTTGTCTCCCTTTGCAAATATAATCTTGCAACATGAACAGTTTCATTTAGCACACAGCAAACACTTTGCTAATTGATCACTCCACATCACCTCCACCTTCAAAAATGCCCCTTTTTTTCCACAACTGTCAAAAATGTTTATTAAGTGCCTACTAGGTATAAAGTACTACCATAGGCACTGCAGGATATGACAAATAAGGCATAGCACCTCAAAAGAACTGAAAAATCTAGCAGATTTCGGCATATACACCACTCCTTCAATGAAGTCCTTAATCATACCTCAAATGAGCTGTTGTATATAAAATGCTTTGCAAACTTTAAAGTAATACATAAAATATCAGTTATTATTATTATTAGACATAACACTTCCTATGTTAATGAATTTTGGGAGAAATGAATGGCAGTAAAGAGAGTTTATAAAAATGAATGGCTTAACTACTAAAAAGGGACAGGGATGTGGTGCAATGAATAGAGTACTGTGCCTGGATTCAGGAAGACTTATCTTCCTGAATTCAAATCTGGCCTCAGATACTTGTTTGTTGTGTGACCTTTGTTTGACTCAGTTTCCTAATCTGTAAAATAAAATGGTAAACTACTCCAGTATCTTTGCCAAAAAAACTCTAAATGATATCATGAAGAGTCAGACATAACTGAAAAACAACTGAACAACTACTAAAAGAAAATTATTATTATTATCAAGGAGAAAATACAGTTTAAAAGAACCCTAGGAACCATTCAATGAGACAGTTAAAATCAACTTAACCATTTACAACAAATAGCAAACATTTTTTAGGGTTTGTTGTTGTTTTATTTTCTGGAGCGGGGAAGGCAGGGCAATTGGGGTTAAGTGACTTGCTCTAGGTCACACGGATAGTTTTGTGTTAAGTGTCTGAGGTCAAATTTGAACTCAGGTCCTCCAGAACCCAGGGCCAGTGCTCTATTCACTGAGCCACCTAGCTGCCCCACAAATTTTAGTTTTATTAAGTTTTTAAGGTACAAGCTTCACTATTTACTATTTCTACAATTGCAAAAATAAAAATCACTATAAACAAGGGATAAAACAATTAGTCTTTTTTATATTCTTTCTTCCACCTTCATTATCTACTTTGCTTATTACTGAACTAAAGATAGATACTGAAACACTATAGCTTGTTTTTATAGCTTCCTCAAAATTGGTGCTCAGTTACTAAAAAGTAATTTTTAATTACTAAAAAAAGGCAATTTCTTATTTTAAAAGATTTAATACATAAAATTAAGGTGGAAAGTGACCTGGAAACAGGAAAAATGCTGTAATCTCAAAAACTGCTTTCTGTATTTATGAATGACAATGACAATTAACAGACTACAGACATAATAGGATTCATTATTAGCACAAAGTAGGTCTTTCTTGTGCTAGTTACAGATTTAAAAAAAAACAACACATAGTTATGGAACTTGCATAGTTACAAAAAAGTAGCAGGAGAAGGGACTACTGAAGAATTTTTACTCGAATGCTGAAAATTGCTGATCAAAAACAGGGACGCAATGGATAAGCCCATTGGCAGTGCCCACATCAGCTGCTTTCATGGATGTCAGAAAAAACTGTTCTCATCAGACCACTTCACTGGGGGAGGTCTTCACATGCTTGGGTTAGACATCCCTTAACTCACCAACAGGTTTAAGGCCTGTCAGTTACTTCCAACCTGGTTTAACCTGTCTGCCAAAATGGTTTTACTGGAGTATGGCCACTGTGCATGCTCCTACAGCTTCTTGGAGTCACACATGAGAGCTGAGTTCCACATGGACACCAAAGGTGGCTGAGCAGCCCAAAAAGGGCTCAACAAGACCTCACAGCAGAAGAGCTAGTCCTCCTTAAATATCCCATACACCCCTTTTATGAATATATTATGTGTGAGTTCACAAATTGTCTATTTTATTTACAAGCCTTATAAAGCTATAAATATGTATTTATGTATATATGTATATAATGTATATATGTATATATAATATGTATATATTAAAACATATTCAATGTTTTTTTCTTCAAACAGAAACTTATAAAGTCCCATAGTTTTGCTTGTGATCTTGTTTTAATTTATACTCATACTTGTTCTTTATTTAGACACAATTATCTTAAATTACTCAAAGTATTAGAACTAAAATAAAGATGCTCCTCATGTACCCTTCCTTATAAGATAACTGTCCACTAAAAGATACCAAAATGGTTTCCACCCTCCTGAAAACAGATGGCACAAAATCTTGCCTGCCTGCCTCTTGTCTGTGTTCTTTCTTTTTCAGATGATTACATTTCCACAATCAACAATAAATACACAACTTGGATTTTTAATTCTTTACTACAGAAACAGTGAGATCTGGAAATTAAACCCATATTTGCTACATGCCACTTGAGTAAAATATAGCATATAACTTTGCCTCAAATATTATTTAAATTACTGAAACAATTCCCATGTTAAATAGCCTTCAATCAAGCAGAAAAACAAGCATTTTTTAAGAAATTATATAGGCCAAGTACTTTGCTAAATAATGTGAGATATTAATTAAAAAGCAAAACCAGTCCTTGTCCTAATAGTGCAGTGGCAACAAGAGAAAATGTGTGTGTGTGTGTGTGTGTGAGAGAGAGAGAGAGAGAGAGAGAGAGAAAGTAAGAGAGAAAGAGAGAGAGAGAGAGAGAAAGAGAGAGAGAAATAGTGTGTGCACAAAATGCGTATCAAACAAATAATGCAGGGTGATTTAAAGGGAAAGGCACTGGGAGCTGGAGGTGGAAAGTCCTCATATAAAAGATGGAATTTGGAGGGAAAGAAAAAAATTCTAGGTAATTCTGAGAGATGCAAATGGTATTGTGATCAAACAGTGCAGAGGCAAAGGAAAGGAGATGGAACACTATGATGTAAAATGATAATAAGGGGCATTGGACCCTCATGGAGGTGGGGAACAGGGGGAGAAGAATGTGGAATAAGCCTAGAAATGGAGAGAAATGGAGGCTGGAGTTGAGTTATAAAGTCCTTTGAATGCTAGATAGTAAAATAAGGAGCAACTAGAGTTTACTTAGTTGACATGGTTGACATGGGTCAGAACTGCAATTTAGGAAAATTAGTTTGGCAGCTGTAAAGAAGACGACTGAAGAGGGGAGATTAGAAGGCTCTTACAAAGCATGAGGTGACTATGTGAGTCAGAGAAGGGGACAGACAAAAGAGAGCTTTCAGAGGTAGAAATAGTATCTGGCAAATGAATGAATTATTCTTGAGGTAAATGTGACTAAGGAAAGGAATGAGACCAAGATTGAGAGCCAGGGTGACTAAAAGAACATTAATACTCTTGGCAGAAATAGAGACTTTCAAAAACTCAGTGTTACACAAGTTGAGGTTAAAGTGCTTGTGGGACATTCAGTTTATTTTGAGAACTTCAGCTCTTTGGTATCTAGTTTGGTAAAGTGATGAGGCAATTTTCTCTTATTCCATTCCTTTTCAGGGCAAAGTCCTATAGATTAGATTGTTCAAATTCACTCCCCCCAACTACACTCCAACCACTGGAGTTTATTAAGTAGGGATGTGACATGATTGGACCTGCACTTTAGGAAAATCACTTTAGTGGCTGAATGGAGAATGGATTCGAATTGGGGAGAGATCTGAGGAAGGCAAACATACCAGCAGACTACTGCAATAATCTAGGTGTGAAATGATGAGGGCCTACACTATAGTGGTGGCAGTATTAGAGGAAAGAGACATTTCAAAGGTGAAATCAAAAGACCTTAACAACAGCTGGGATGGGGAGAGGGGTGAAAGAAAGAAAGGAATCCAAGGTGACTCCTAGGTGAGCCTGAGGGACTAAAGTAATACAGACTTTAAGATGTGTACTGGACTTGCAATTCAAGATGTCAGAAAGGTAGCTGGAAATGCAGGATTAGAAGTCAACAGATTGGGGTAAGAAAAGTAGATTTGAGAATCATCAGCAAAAAGGTAGTAATTAAATTCACAGGAGTGATAAGGTCGCCAAGTGAAGTAGTATAGAGGGAGAAAGAGGATTCAGGATATAATCCTGAGGGATACTTATGTTTAGAGGGCATGAATGGGATGAGATCTGGCAAAGGAAACAGAGAGGAAGGAATCAGACAGGTGGGAGGAAGATTAGAAGGGAGTGCTGTCCTGCCAGCCTAGAGAGAAGAGGGCATCAAAGAGGAGACGGTGATCAACAGTGTCAAGGCTGCAGAGAGATGAAGGAGAACAAGGTCTGAGAAAAGGTCATTGGATTTTGCAACTAAGAGATCATTAGTAACATTGCAGAGAGTTATTTCCATGGAATGATAAGATCAGAAGCCAGATTGTAAGGGCATAAACAGAGATTGAGAGGAGAGAAAGTGGAAGCAACTTTTGCAGATGGCTTTTCAAAGAATTTAGCAATAAAGGACAGAAGATAAATAGGATAACAGTTAGCAGGGATGGAAAGACCAAATGAGGGTTGGTTTTTTTTTTTTTGCAGGACAGGGGAGACACAGCATGTTAACAGACAGTAGGAAATTAACCAGGAGACAGGAAGAGATTGAAAATAAATGGAAGAGTGGTGATGACAGAGAGGGCACTCTGTCAGAAGAGGTAGCATGGTAAGGGGTCACTTGAATAAGTTAGCCTTGGTAAGAATTAAAGACATTTCATCATGTGAGACAGAGTGAAGGGGAACATGGCAGGAGGCACTTAAGGGATAGGAGATGAGGGAGAAGGAAGAGGAGAGAGTTCACAGCAAATGGCCTCAATTTTTTTCTGAAAAATATGAGTGAAGATTCTCAGCTGATGGGGGGGGGGGGCATGAGAAGTGTGAGGAGGGATGAAAAGGTTTGGGAGAACCACTGTGGAGAGTGAGATAGTGAACTGATAGAGGAGATATACTAAGATTGCCTAGCAACAGTGAGAGCCCAGTTGAGGTCATATAACATAAATCTGTAGTGAACCCAGGCAGAAAAGTTCCATGATTTTCTCCACTTTCATTGCACAGCACATATATAGGCACAAAAGCAAAGGCAACAAATGATGGGAGTGAACCAAGGTTGAGGTTTGACTTGACATCACATCACAATGATGTGATAAGGGGCCTAGGGATTCAAGAGGAAAGCGCAGAGTTGAACTGGTTCACCAAAGGGTCAAGATGGAGAGAAAAGGAATAACTGACTAGTGCGGGGAAGATGGCATGGGAGAAAATTGAGGGGTCAAGAGATTGGAGGTCATTGTGAGAATGGAGAGAAAGGTTAAGGAAAGGAAGTCAGAGGGAAAGGTAAAAAGCCAATAGACTATGGTCGAATAAAGGGATTTCAGAATTTCTGAATGTGGAGGTGGTACATTTATGGTAATGATAAGATAAAAGGTATGATCATTTTTGTGTGTGGCTAAGGTGGCTAAAGAAATAGCTCATGGGAAGTAAGTTAAGGAACTGAGTGGCCAAGGCACTTGAGGGAGAATCAATATGTATGTTGAAGCTCCCTTGAATGAGGGCAAGCACTAGGGAGGATAGAAAAATTGTAACCCAGGTATCCAATTCACTGAGGAAAGAAGGGAAGTGACCTGGAAGTCTGCAGACAACAGCTACTGAATTTTGACTGGGTAGTAGATATGAATAGCATGAACCTCAAAGCAAGAGAAGTTACTGAGTGAAGAAGGAAAGGGGGGAAACCTGGAAGTGGCAATGTAAAACAAAGAATATACTGCCTCAACCAGTAAGCTGAGGAGAATGAATGAGTGAAAGTACAATCAGTACTGGAAAGAGAAAGCTAGGATTCAGTAAAAGCTAGTAGATGGAAGGAGTGGTAAAGGAACAGATTTAAGATGAAAGGAACTTTATTGCTTATGGAACAGGTATTCCAGAAAGCACACTGGAAATAGATTCTTCTCTGTCTTTACAACACATGCCAAGATTCTATGGTATAATAATAAATAAAAGCAAAGCAAGAAACTATCATCCATTTTGTCTTAATCTATTTCAACAAAAACAAAATAAAGGACTAATATTATGATATGGAATGACCAATATATACTTTTAAATTTTTCTAATATTTTTCAGTATTTTAAATATTCTACTGCTTTCACTTGCAGGACTGATCTAAC
Source organism: Pseudocheirus occidentalis (assembly GCA_028646575.1). Lineage (NCBI taxonomy): Eukaryota > Metazoa > Chordata > Mammalia > Diprotodontia > Pseudocheiridae > Pseudocheirus > Pseudocheirus occidentalis. The sequence continues at coordinate 234,200,822 of CM053595.1, forward strand.
TCATCTTGGGAAAAATGTATTTCTCTTTGGCCCAAACGATGCAGCCTTCTTTACACACACACACACACACACACACACACACACACACACACACACACACTTTTTTTCCCCTTTTTTGTAGTACAAAAGATTAAAATACAAGTTTAATCTTAAGGTTGTTTTTTTAAATCAACAATTTGGGGAGTGAGGTCTGGAACTGTGATTTCATTATTTTAAGGAATTCCTTGTATTAAAACATCCTTTACTAAATGCAGATTAACAACTGGTATACATGTAATAATTTCAGAGAACTGCACAGCACTGAGAAATTAAATGATTTATCTACGATCAGACTATGAATCAGAGGCAAGAACGGAACACAGGGCTTTCTAACTTCAAGCCTAGTTCTCAATACAATATTCCATACTGACTCTAAACTTTAATTAAAAGAAAAAACTGCAACTACTTTAATTGTATAAATGTTACATAAAAGCAGCAACAAATGGTATGTACCAAAATATACTAAATCTTAAATATGAAACATATACCTTATACCAGATTACCAGAGTCAGCAGAATGAGTATCTACTTAACTAGGAAACCAAAGCTTATGAATACATACATGCATACATACATACATACATACATACATACACATTATAAAGCCAAGCATGAGCAGCTTTCCAGAGGACTGCTGTTGTGAATAGCTTCCAAGTTTCTGATTACACAGTATAGTGAACTTTCTATTTATTCAGTAACAAATTAAGGCAAAACATTCACAGAAAATCAAAATACAGAATCCACCATATTCTAACTTAACAACACAAAAATGGCCATGTAGTTTTCACCCAAGTGGTCACATAGTTTTAAACAAAGTACATTCATGTAGTAACTCAATCATTTAGTAAATCCTTAATTCAATCACAAAGTACAAAGGTCAAAGTTCTCTTTTAAACAAAGTGCATCTATTTAGTCAATCACAAAGTCCACCCCTAGGTCACACTGTCTTAATCTCTTCAATCAAAAAGTCTTCTTTCTTAAAGTACATTCACAAAGTCTTCTTTCTTAAACAAAGTCAATCACAAAGTACAAATGTCCAAAGTTTTCTACCCCAAAGTCAGAATTAAGTTACAATATCATCAGTCACTACTAGGTACCCTCTTAAGGAGTACTGAAAGGAACAAAGAACAAAGACATCTATCCCTAGGTCACAATTAAGTTACAATCTCATCAGTCAGCATTAAATACCCAAGGAGGGGTCTTTTCACCTTGACTCAAGGCAGGATCTTAGCTTCCATGGTTTCTCTTCCATGGTCCTAGCTCCTGCCTGAATCTAACCAACTGCCACCTGAGTTCAAAGGCAGTCAGCTCCCAGTTCCTTGTCCAGCTCTCTGTGTAGTTCATGCTCCATACTGAAGCTTACAGTATCCAGTCCACCCCAAATCCCTCACAGTCTCTGTTCCTGGGAAGACAAAGCTCAACAATGCCACAAGATTCATTCATATTGCTGGCATCCTCACCAATTCACGTTCTGCCTGTGGAATCAACATAGACCCAAAACAGACAGAAAAAGTACTGGCACCAGAGTTCTCCTCAGTTCTCAGCAGCTTCAGCTGGCCCTAAGAAGTCCTTGGCAGTTCCGGCTGGCCCTCAGAAGTAGTCAGGACTGGCAGTTTTTTCTCTCTTAGCAATTCTTGTCCCCAGCAGTTCTTTCTTTCTTTCTCTCCTTCTTTCTTTTTTTCTTTCTTTTTCTTTCTCTTTCTCTCTCTCTGTCTCTCTCTCTCTTGCACATGCGCTTCTCTGCCTCTACAATGCTGTTCCCAGAAGTTCTGGCTCTCTACTTTTAGCTTTTCTTTATATAAGGTATTAGCTCCTTCCTATTCAGCCCCTTCCTGTTACATCAACAAGTCTATCCCACCGTGGTATTCACAAGTTCTGGGTCTTAATACTTAACTTGAAACTAAGTGCTAAGTACCTGTTACCTTGCCAATACAAGGGGAACTTCAAATTCCATTACTATTACACACAAATACATATGTACACACATATATTCTTATATATGTATGAGTATGTGAGAATAAATACATGCATGCATATATAAGCACATATACACATGTGAATGTGTATATAAATATATCTGGGTTGACAGATATGTATGTATGTGTGTGTGTGTATATATATATATATATATATATACACACACATATATATATACACATATGGATAAGAGCCAAGGAAGAAGGTAAACCTAAAAACAATGTATTATATTCCTCCTTTAAAAACCTGCCAGTGTCTCTAACAGCAATTATACTCACTATAATGGCTGAGGTTTTACTAGGAAGAAGAGATTGTTACAATACTGAGAAAGAATCATAATTATGCAATAATACACTTTGCAATGTATCAAATCAAACAGCATACATGTAATAAGCATCTACTACATGCCAAAAACTAAGCTAAGAAGTTGATCATACGATGGCAAAAATTATAGTCATAGCCCTCAAGAAACTTAAATTTGAAAGAAACAATTAATTCTCTCTTGTATTAATAACTAATTATTGTATTAAAACCACAGTTTTTCCCTTTTCTACTTCCTTCTTCAGAAATCAACCAGTGTAGGAAATTTTCCTTAAAGACTTACCCAGGTCAAGATCTAATCAGACAGCAAAAGAAATTCTAAGTTTAGGCTAATGGGTACACATTCCTGCTCAGACAGGTCTTGCAAAGTATTGATTCTCCCATTTTTTAGATCAATTAGTAAATTGCTAAGTCTCTTTGACCAAGATTTGGGTGATCCAAGTCACTACTCCAAGATCCTCAGTTTCTCATTGTAATATTCATCTTATCATTAATCGTAAACCAATCAGAGTTGACTACCACCCTCAGGAACACCTTTCGAGGTGTTCTTTTGAGGGTATAGAAACTGTGAGCCCACTGTGCCATGAAAGGTTTTTGGTCTAAAGAAGATGGTCAAATAACCATCTTTTTATTAATAAACATGCTGGTATCATTAACAAAATGACTAAATTACCCAGAAATTATGTCTCTCAAACTTTTTGAAATGCCACATGTTCTATTAGGAAAAACAAAATGTACAAATGAAACTTACCTTAAACAGAGTCACAGTGATTTCAATGTTTTCAGGAACAGGCCATACGACCACTCCACGATAAGGATTTTTTATTCCAGGTTGCCAACTATGAGCCTACAAAAAATAACAATAACAATAAATGTTCATATATTAGTTTCACGAGAAAGCATAGCAGAAAAGTTATTCCAGTTCAGTTTCTATCATATAGTTTTTACAATATTATTTTAATCTCCAAAATAATTAAATATGCATAATGCCACTAAGCTATTCTTAAACACCCACAATCTACCATCAACTGAAATCATATGAGTAAAATTAATGGTAATTCAACTCACAAGTTAGTAAACAGCATCATTATTTGTATTTCTATCTATCTATATCTATATCTATATATATATTTTGCTTTTGGGGAGTGGGGAAGGTAGGGCAACTGGGGTTAAGTGACTCGCCGAAGGTCACAGAACTAGTAAGTGTCAAGCATCTGAGGCCAGATTTGAACTCAGGTCTTCCTGACTCCAGGGCCGGTGCTCTATTCACCACACCACCTAGTCAACTTTGCAGTTCAATATTTGTACAAAAAAAGAAAAAACCCTCTAGCTGCATTTATTCATATAAAATTATCAATTTCCAGAGAAACTAATAAGAATAAGTAACATTTCTATAACATTTATTATGTGCAAAGAATTGTGCTAAGTACTTTATAATAATTATCTCATTTGATCCTCACAACAAACCGGGTGCCATCGTTATTCCTGTTTTCCAGAGTAGGAAACTGAGGCAGAGGTTAAATGACCTGCCCAGTGTCACACAGCTAAAAAGTGTCAGGCTGGATATGAACTCACATCTTCCAAAACCCAGGCCCAGTACTCTATCCACTGTGCTGCCCCTATTAAATATACACTGAAAATATCTTCTATATTAGACTTTACAATATGAATAAAAGAATATCTAAAACAAAGACAAACAAAGCTTGTTTGAGAGTGAAAAAAACAACTGGCAAAACTTCTTCGGGGTAGGGGAGCAAGTACTAGTACTAGTTGTGGTATGGAATATCTATATTTTATTGACATGTGACTTTTTCATATAAAACGAATCATCTCAAGGTCAGAAACCAGACTGCAGGTTTAGAAAACAGTGAGAGGAGAGGAAGAGGATGTAGGAGTGTAGACTGCTTTCTCAAGGAGTTTAGCTTGAAAATGGAAGGAGACATATATACATACACATTGTCACTGTCAAATACTCTAACTTTACTGTTCCTCTATCTACTCAGTTTTCATGACCTACTTCTCCATTTCACCTTAACTAATTGTTACGCCAAGCAAAGGCAACTTCCAAGGTTCAGAATACCAGAATAGCAAACTCCATTTATTCAGTGACAGATTAAGGCAAAACATTCACAGAACAGAGAAAATCAAAATACAGTGTAACTCATTGATTTAGCAAGTAAGTTCTCAATTCAATCCAAGTACTACTCCACCCCTGGACAATACATTCATTTAGTCAGTCAAAGTCTATCCTGTCAAATGGAGATTAGTTTCCAATCATAAACAAAGTACATTCATTAGGTCAGTCAAAAAGCACAAAAAGTAAAAAGTTTCTCACCCCTGGATCACAATTGAATTACAATATCATCCATTAATGCCAAACACTTTCTCCAAAGGGGTAGGAAAGTACAAAAGGCCATCTACCCTTAAGCTACAAGATTAAGATATCATCACAGCATTGAAAACCCAAGGAAAGGTCCTTCCTTCATCTTGACAAGAGGCAAGTTCTCAGCAATCTTTGTTCCTGGAGAGACAAAGCTTAACAAAGCCACAATACACATTGCAAGTGTCCTCATTAACTCACTCTCTGCCTGTATAACAGTCCCAGAACCCCTGAAAAGATCAGCAAGACCCTCTTTTAGGATTTCTGTAAACATACAACAAGAAAATCCTCCTTCAAGGCTTCTGAACCAACAGCAAGGTTCCAGGACTTTTGCAACAGCAGCACTTGTCCTTCACCAGTGGATAAATCTGGAAAAACAACATTAAAACAGACAAAATGCTGGCATCACAGCCATGCCTCCTCAGTTTTCAGCAGCTCCGGGTGGCAGTTCTCCAAAGTCCTGGGCAGCACCAACTGGTCCTCAGCAGTCTTTCTCTCAGCAACTCTGGCCCCCAGCAATTGTCCTCTCTGCCTCCACAGCACTACTCCCCAAAAGTCCTTCTGGCTTTCTCTCTGCTTGGACTTCTCTCTAAATCCATAGCACCAGCTCCTCCGAGTTCAGCCCTCTCTCTTCATAGCAATAAGTCCATCCCATAAGTGGGATTCACAAGCTCTGGGTTTTAACACTTAAACCAAAAACCAAGCCAATACAGGGGAATCTTTTAAATTCTAATACCATTACACTAATCAGGGATAATCAAACTGTTGCTTATGCCTTCACCCACAAGTGTTCTACTTCCACATTCATAAACTCCAAAACTCCTTACCTGATTATAGCTTTTCATCATTCCATCTTTCCCTCTGCCTTATGACTCCTAATCCTGTCCTTTGTCCTCATTCTAATCTCCAATACCTCTAGCACCCCTTTATGTATTTTTCCAGGTCAGTACTCTTGAAATGGCTAAATACTTCTCCCATCCCAATCCTGACCCCTTGGTGAATCAGTTCAACTTCTAAACTATCCTTCACATTTGAATTTCTTTCCCCCATGACCTATGATCAATTATGCTTTATGAAACCCCAAACTTGGAATACTTCCACCATTTACTGCCTTCCTATCAAATATCACAGGTTGGCACATAGAGCTAAAAGAACCCTATGTAAATCCTCAATGAAGCAAAGCAATCTTTGCTTGCTTCATAGGTAATGTTTTCATCTTAAATCATTTCCTTTCTGACTCCTTAAGTTTTTGGGTTTTCAGTGAGATGTGGCTCACTCCTAATGACACTACCTTTATATCATCCTTTCTAGGCAACTGGTTGGACTATCATTCATTCATCCAACTCAGTAGTCAAAGGGGGAAGTTGGAACATTCCTTGCTCCCCATTACCAATTTCATCCTTTCCCTCTTATCATCATGTCTCAGAAATCTTTTCGCCTTTTAGGTTTATGCAATCCATTTCCACCACCCAATTGGAATTCTGGTACCTGCTGTCTACCACCCTCCTCCACAGGATACTCACCTTCTTCTTTATTCAATGAGTTTAGTATTGGCTCACAGTCTTTCTCTTCTCTTCAACTCTTGCCCTCATACTAGAGAATATCAGCACATACATATACATATACATATGCATATACATATACATATATGTGTAAATATGCATATATACACATATACACATATACACATATGCACACATATGCATATTGTGTACAGATAGACAGATACTCTCAAATACCCTAATCTCCCAGTTCCTCAACTTACCTCATTTCACACATGATCTATTCCTCTATTCTACCTCAGCTATACTCAAACATGGCATATTCTTTTTTTTAAATAAAATTTAATATTTATTTTTAGTTTATATCACTCATTTCCACAAGATTTTGTGTTACAAATTTTCTTCCCATCTTTCCCCTACTCACCAATCCAAAACAGCAATCCCACTGTATACCCTTTCACACCATCTGCTCTCTCCTATATCCTCCCCCATTCTCCCTCTGACTTTCCAGTAGGGCAAGATGGATCTCCATACCCCACTTCCTGTATATCTTATTTCCCAGTTGCATGTAAATAACAATAATGATCATCATCATCATCACCACAATAATAATAATAATAATAATAATAATAATATATTTTAAACATTTGATTTTAAAACTTTGAGTTCCAGATCCTTTCCCTTCCTCCCTTCTCACCCACCCTTCCTGGGAAGATAGTCAATTCAATATAGGTTGTACATGTGTAGTTACGCAAAACATTTCCATAGTGGACATATTGTGAAAGACTGACTGTATCAGTCATATATCAATATATATTGACTGACTCAATCCTATCCTGTCCTCCACTATTCTCTACTTAGACCCTGTCCCTTTACAAAAGTGTGTGCTTCTTCTAACTATTCACCCCAACAACCTGCACTCCCCTCCATCATCCCCCTTTTTATCCTCTTCCCCCCTACTTTCCTGTAGAGTAAGATACCCAAATGAGTGTATATGTTTTTCCCTCGTTAAGCCAAATTCAATAAGAGTAAGGTTGACCCATTCCCTTTTGCCTTCCTATTCTTCCCCTCCATTGTAACAGTTATCCTTCACCTCTTCTATATGGGACAATTTTCCCCATTCTGTCTCTCCCCATCTCCTCTCATTATACTGCTCTCTCACCTCTCAATTTCACCTTTTAAATATCATCCATTCCTATTCAATTGAACCTATGCCCTCTGTCTATGTGTACCTGTACACACATACACACACACATATGTATTCATATGCATATACCCTCCTATATAGACATATGTGTATGTATACATATAAATATATACACATTTATATTCCTTTCAACTATCTTCACACTGAGAAAAGTTTCATAGATTACAATTATCGTTTTTCCATGCAGGCATGTAAATAACTCAACTTTGATAACTTCCTTATGATTTCTTTTCCTTGTTTACCTTCTCATGTTGCTCTTGCTTCTTGTATTTGAATGTCAACTTTTCTATTCAACTCTGGTTTTTTCATCAAGAATGCTTCAAAGTCCTCCACCTCACGGAATGACCATATTTTCCCCTGAAACACTATACTCAGTTTTGCTGGGTAGGTGATTCTTGGTTTTAGTCCTAGCTCCTTTGACCTCTGTAATATCAGATTCCAAGCCCTTCAATCCCTTAGTGTAGAAGCTGCTAGGTCTTGTGTTATCCTGATTGTTATTATCCTGATTATTCCACAATACTCAAATTGTTTCTTCCTGACAGCCTGTAATATTTTCTCCTTGACCTGGGAATTCTGGAATTTGGGTATGATATTCCTAGGAGTTTTCTTTTTGGGATCTTTTTCAAGAGGTGATTGGTGAATTCTTTCCATTTTTAATTTGCCCTCTGGTTCTAAAATATCATGGCAGTTTTCCTTGAGAATTTCTTGAAGGATGATTTCTAGGTTCTTTTTTTGATCATGGCCTTTAGGTAGTCCAATAATTTTCAAGTTATCTCTCCTGGATCGATTTTCCAGGTCAGTGGTTTTTCCAATGAGATATTTCACATTGCCTTCTATTTTTTTTTATTTGTTTGGATCTGCTTAATAGTATCTTGATTTCTCATAGTCATTAGCTTCCATTTGTTCTAATATAATTCTGAAGGAATTATTCTCTTCAGTAAGCTTTTGAGATTCTTTTTCCATCTGGCAAATTCATCTTTTTAAGACATTCTTCTCCTCATTGGCTTTTTGGGCCTCTTTTGCCATCCGAGTTAGTCTATTTTTTAAGGTGTTATTTTCTTCAGCCAGATTGTTGTCTCTCTTTTCATGATTTTCTTGCATCATTCTCACTTCTTTTCCTAATTTTTCCTCCACTTCTCTTAGCTGATTTTCAAAATCCCTTTTGAGTTCCTCCATGGCCTGTAACCAGTTCATATTTTTCTTGGAAGCTTTTGGTGTAGGAGTTCTGACTTTGTTGACTTCTTCCTGTTCCATGCTTTGATCCTTTTTGTCCCCCCAAAAAGGAATCTAAAGTTAGATGGCTATGCTTGCTTTCCTTCCTTTGCTTGCTCATGTTGCCAGTCAATTACTTGACTTTTGGGCTCTTTGGTACAGTAGAACTCTGCTTCCAGAGGGGAGAGCTTTGTCCCAGATCACTGGAGTTTTTGCAGCTGCTGGAGCTATTGGAGGGGTTGCCGTCTCTACAGCCCCCACCAGCTCTGGCTCATTGGTCACATACCTCAGAACCACCACCCAAGACCACAATCCAGATCTAGGCATGTTAAAGCAAGAGCAATTACCCTCTGAATGTTTGCTTGTCCCCCCTACAATCTGCAGGGTGGGAGCTCTGAAGCAGCCACATGGGGGCAGCTGCAGGGCCACTGCACCTTCACCACTTCTTGCTCCAAGGGCAGGGGCTGGACCACACTCTTTCCCCCCTCCCACCCCGTTCCAACAGAGTTCCACTGACCTCTCACTTTGTCTTCAGCATCTATGGGCTGATATTTCTAGAAACCGCCACAGCTGCTGGTGATCCACTCTCCCAAAGTCCCTCCAGCCCCAGGTAGTCAGGGCAGCCCTGGGGTAAAACTGGGGGGGTTACACAGGGTTGGGCTCAGACTGTGATGGACCCTTCCTGCCTGCCTGCTGGGCTGCCTTCAGTGGGAGATTTATTTCTCTCTGCCACTTTGTAGGTAATGTAGCTCTAAAATCTGTTTTGAGTCATATTTTATAGGTATCTGAGGTAGTTATGGGGGGAACTCACAGAGGTTTCCTGCTTCCATGCCACCATCTTGGGTCCACTATATAGATGGCATATTCTTGATCATGGCATAATGCAAGAATGAACCACTACCATGTTCATATACTCTGATATTCCCTTATCTAATCACAATTTGTTATGACTCCACCTCTCTCTCTGCCTTGCAACTTCAAACACTGCTTAGTATTCTCACAGTGATCTCTAATCCCTTGATCCCTCCATTCTTTCCCAGGCTATCATCCCCATACAAGCTACACTCTCCTCCCTTCTCCATCTAAACCCCTTGGTGAATGAGCTCAACTCTACACTGATCTTCTATCAAGTGACTGTCCCCCTTATAATATTAACTATTTTTCCCTACTAAGCTTCAGCCTTAGATTACTTTGTTCCTGAATGAAGTTGAAGAAAATCAGAAAACTATGCTGACTGTGTCCACTAACAAACTAATGGTACATAATTTCAGTTGCATCCTCACTGCTCCAAACAATCTTTCCACACCTTGTCTAATTAACTCATCATCTCATACACAACAAAGGCTCTTCCAAATGTTTTTCATCCTTCCTCAAATCTCCTCCTTCTTCCACCCTTGCCCCACATTTTACTGATAAAAAAAAAATCAAGGTCATTTGCTAAGGCCTTTCTTTTGACATTGCCCCACACTGGGGGTAGGACCTCATCTCCTCACATTTGGATTACTGCAATGGTTTGTGAGCTGATCTCCCTGCCACAAGTCTCTCCCCACTCAATCCAGACTTCATTATCTCCAGACATGCATCATTCTGCAAGATGAAATCAACTCTGAAGCTCTCACCTAAGATCATCTCCCTCCTGAAGTGCAGGATTTCATCACACTCTCCACATCAGTAATCTTTACTCTTCCTTACTTCTCCTCCTCACATTTTAAGCTTCTTTTTATGTGTTGTCTTCCTCCATTAGACAGTGAGCTCCTTGAGTGCAGGGGACATTCTTATGCCTTTCTTTGTCTCCTAAACATAGCGCCTGAATAATTGTTCACTGACTCTGACTCCTTTGACTAATGATATACTGATATATGCAGAGCTCTCACATCAAAGTAAAACTATTGCATGCACCTAGAGAAAAGCAGATAAAGTACCAAGGAACAACTGCCAGGATCAAAAAGAAACCTAGCAGTTTATATTTTAAACAAGAGGAGTTATTAGAATATAATATGCCAAAAGACAAAAGAGATAGGCTTATAAGTAACAATAACTTATTCTGCAAAGCTGAGTATAATTCTACAGACAAAAAAAAAGAACCTTTAATGGGAGAGGACAAAGGAGTAAGAACTTTTAAAAAGAAAGACAAGAGTACAAAAAACCCAGAAAGGTAAACTTAGTTGAGTAATTGAAAGGAAATACATGATTTTTCAAAACTGGGGTACATGAGAAAAATATATAAATATGGCATAAGTGGTAGGGATATTGAACATCAGATGAACCTCATTCATCTCAAATGAACAAATTAGGGTTCAACACACACAGTTTGGTATAGAAATACATCAAACTCACAAGGTAAACAAATAAAATGGGAGAGGGGAAAGATAAATAATACTGGGAAGGGCATAGTAAAAATATTCTGATCCTGATGGAGAAAAAAGGGGAAAAAAGAACTCAAACCTAAGAAAATACTTTAGACTGCTTTTTAGACAGCTGGGGAATGAGTATAAGAGAATATTATTGTGCTATAACAAATGATGGGGTGAAATGATTTTAGAGAATGCTGACAAATGCTTCACTGAGGTAAGAAGAATCAGGAGGATCTGTAAAGCCAGCAACACTGGAAGGAAAAGCAACTTTGAAAGAATTAAGAACTCTGATCATTGTAATAATCTTAATGAAACATTGTGACATTAGCATTGTAATGTTAATAAAATCAGAAGATCTTCCATGCCCCTTTCTATTGGCACCTACTCAAGGCACTTAGCACCTCAAAGGCTTAGCTCCTTACTTCCAGTTAACTCCTTGGGAGTAATTCACACCTTAACAGGAAGGGGCTGAACAGGGAGGAGCTACACTGTATGTAAGGAGAGAACCAGGAGGACCTTGAGCCCTTTTTCTCAGACACCACCTGGAGATTG
>CM053595.1:234212864-234227126 GCA_028646575.1 Pseudocheirus occidentalis
AGGCAATACCCTGCTGACACTATGTGGCCTAGTGGAGACAGACCTGGTACTCACTTAGAGATGGTATGTCCAAGCTAAAGGAGGAGGTAATGAAAACTGCTATCATGCTTGGAGATGAAGCTACATACTATGATATCCCCCTAGGAGTTCCTCATAGAAATATCATGATCAAAACGGCTCCTTCTGCTTATAAGCCTCTAATTTTGCCTCTATTAATTGGAAGAATGGATCAACAACTGTAACAAGGGCTTTAATCGATACGGAGGCGGAGGCCTCACTTATCTATGGAAACCCTGATAAATTTAAACATGGAACTCCTATTACCATCACAGGACTTGGAGGGGCTGAAATATCAGCAAAATAAAGTGAGAAGAGCCAGAAACACAATACTAGTAATGCTGTAATGATGATCAATTGTGAAAAACTTGCCTACTCTGATCAATACAATGATCCAAGACCATTTCAAAAGATTCATAATAAAAAATGTGATCTACCTTCAGAGAGAGAACTGATAAAATGAAAGTATAATTTTTCTTGCTTTTTTTTTTTTAACAAAGTAGCTAATATGGATATGTTTTAGATGACTTCACATTTATAACTGACATTTTGCTTTCTCTGGAATTCAAAATTTTAAAAAGAAAAGAATGTTAAAAATAAAAAATAGAAATAAGAAACATCAAAGAAATGCGGGGGTTTAAGTGGACTTCCAGCTAAGTGTGAGTCTATAATGCAATGAGACCAAAAAAGTTAAGGCAAATTGAGAGTATATTTAAAAAAAACAATATTTTTCAAGACTAGGGATGTTCTGAATTTGCTATACTATGCCCTAGTCAGATGACTTGTGAGGAAATGTATCCAGGTACATACACTACACTTAAGGAAAGACATTGATAAGCTGGAGGCCATCCAGAAAAGGGCAACAAGGTTGGTGAAAGGCCCTGAGATAACAAGATAGATGTCTTCAAGTCTGTCCGATGTTAATAGGAATAAGATGTGTATTCTTGGATCCAGAAGTCAGATATAGTAATGCTCATAAGTTGCAAAGACATAGATTGAGGCACCATGAAAAGCAAACATAGCTATTCAAAAGTAACTATCTTAGGAGGTAACAAGTTTCATATGAAAAACTAGGGATTCCCTCATTATAAAACTTGAGAATGTGACCTCAAATTTCTAGAGACACAATCTAGAGACTGAGATAGCATTATTAGCAACAATATAGAGCATTATACTAAAAAGAACAATATATTTAGAGCCAAAAGATGCATGTTTGAATCCTGGTTCTACCTGAGTGTTAATAGACAACTTACTTTTCCTCTCTAAGTTTCATTTGAAGCAAATGATCTCTGAGGTCCTCCAGTTCTGAATCTTTTAAGTATGTAGCACCGAGGTTGCTATTTGTCCTTTTTTCTTTCCATTTCTATTTTACCCTCTGGTTCTAGAATATCAGGCAGTTTTCCTTGATAATTTCTTGAAAGATGATGTCTAGGTTCCTTTTTCTTTTACCATGGTTTTCAGGCAGTCCAGTAATTTTTGAATTATCTCTCCTGGATCTATTTTCCAAGTCAGTGGTTTTTCCAACGAGATATCTTACATTGTCTTCTATTTTCTCATTCTTTTGGATCTATTTTATAAGATCTTGATTTCTCATAAAGTCATTAAGCTTCCCATTTGCCCTATTCTAATTCTGAAGGAATTCTTCAGTGAGCTTTTGAAATTTCTTTTCTATTTGGCCAATTCTGTTTTTTAAGGTATTCTCTTCATTGGCTTTTTGAACTTCTTTTGTCATTTGAGTTAGTCTATTTTTTAAGGTGTTATTTTCTTCAGTATTTTTTGGGTCTCCTTTAGCAAGTTGTTGACTCATTTTTCATGATTTTCTTGGATCACTCTCATTTCTCTTCCCAATTTTTCCTCTACTTCTCTTACTTGATTTTCAAAATCCTTCTTGAGCTCCTCCATGGCCTGTAACCAATTCATATTTTTTTGGAGGCTTTTGATGCAGAAGTTTTGACTTTAGTCAAAAGTTTGACTTTAGTCAAAAGTTTGACTTTATTGTCTTCCTCTGTTTCTATGTTTTAATCTTCCTTGTCACAAAAGAATGATTCTACAGTCTGGTTTCTCTTCCTCTGTTTGCTCATTTTGACAGCTAATTACTTGACTTCTGACCTCTTTGCCATGGTAGAACTCTGCTTACAGAAGGGAAATCCCAAATTTCTGGGGTTTTGTGCAACTGTTGTCAGAGCTACTTCTAGGCACCTGCCTCAGAACTGTAAGGAGGATTTCCTCTCCACAGATGCCACAAGCTCTGCCATACCAGCACTCCTCCTCACCACAGGACCACCACCCAAGACTGCAACCCATATCCAAGCAGGACAAAGCAAGAGAATCCTGCCTGAGTGCCATCAAAGAGATTACTACAATTGCCCTCCAGTCGGCCACTTGGTCCCCCCATCATCTGTGGGTCTGGAATTCAGGAAGCAGCTACCCTGCTGCCACAGCCACTGCCACAGCCACTGCCTCTGCCACTCCAGGGGTAGGGGTCAAACTATGCTCTTCTCTCACCTAGGTCCAACAGAGTTTCCCCACTGACCTTTTACTTTTTTTTTTGGTGTTTATGTGTTGAAAAGTCTGGAAACTCCCACAGATGCCAGTGATTCAGTTCTGCTTTAGCCGGTCTGTGCCACGAGTCTGTGCTGGTGCTGCCCACATAAGACTGCACTCCACTCCTAGCCCAGTGCTACAGATCCTTCCTTTTGGCTTGCCATGCTGCCTTCAGCTGGAGATGTATTTCACTCTGTCATTTTGTGGGTTCTGTAGTTCTAAAATTTGTTTAGAGTCATTTTTTACAGGTATTAGAGGTGGCTAGCACATGAGCTCAAGTAAGTTCCCACTTTTACTCTGCCATCTTGGTGTTGCCCCTGTCCTTTGTTCTCAAAGAGGACCATGACATAAGGGAGGTAATGCCATGATATGCAAGTGAACTGGCTTTAAGTGAGGGAGGGCTCTGCAAAGTCACCAGCTTCACTTTCACCTCCCAAGTCATCTGGGTCCAGTGCCTATATATGAATCAAGACAAAAATAGAGATGGTCCAGGATGCAGTGGGGAACCTTGGCCTTGTCAAACTATGGTCTTTAACAGCTCTATTTTTTAATATTACTGGAAACAAAGATATAGTGTGTGTTCTCAATTAACTTACTAATCCTTTCAAGAATACCAGATCCAGAGCTAGAAAGGGTGAAAAGATCCAAATACCTGTAGTAATCACAGCAATGAACATCTTATTTTAGATGCTATATATAATGTAATTTGTACACCTTATAAATTGTTCTTTCTCTCTCTCTCTTCCTCCCTCCATTTCTCCATATATATGCATGCGTGTGTGTGTGTGTGTAAAATGAATGAATGTATGTATGTATGTATGTATGTATGTATGTATGTCAGCTTTTAAACATCTTATTGTATTTATCCATGGGGATAGGTCCTTAAAAGCTTGGTGTAGTGAAAAGAATCATTGCTAGTTTGAGCAGAAAAAGGGAGCATGGCTTATATTGTCATTAATCAGTTTTGATTCAGAATGACAGAAATGGTTTCTTCAGCAAATAACTAAAGAACAGAAACAGATGTAGAGCAATTTGATGCCCTGACATAAGGAGAAACAAGATAGGATATTTACCAATTATTTTTAGCATGCAGTCTTCACAGGTCCAAATGAAAATAAAAAGCTAACTATAACAGTGATTCTCAAACCTGTTTCTCCAATTATCACAACTGATGTGAAATTCTTACTACAATGAGATTTGCAGTTCTATTTTAAATTATTTTACATGTCTAAATCATGTCTGCCCTAATAGATAAATTCTTGGTGGGCAGGAACTGTTCTGCTTCTAGTGTGCTATAGTACAAGGAATACTGAGTCAGGAATCAAAAGATGAAAATTCTAGTCTCAGGTCTGCCATTTACTAACTATACGACCTTAAGAAGGTCACTTATTTCCCTCATGTGCTCTAGGATCACATCACCAAGCATCCGCCTTCTCCCACCACCTAAATGTCTTACAAGCACCTTAAAAGCAACATGCATAATCTTTTCCCCTAAACCTACTCCTCTCCAAATAAGGAACAGAAATTCTTCAAGTCACTGAGGTTCAAAAACTCAGAGGCTTCCTCTAGTCTTGAATTTCCCTCAGTTTCCCTTGGTCTACATAGAAGAAACCATAGGTTGTTTATATATATGGATTGTGTACCTTATAAGATGATAAATATAAACCAAATGACTTGACTATACATTAATGGACTATTTGTTTTTGCTCAGTTGTGTCTGACTCTTTATGACCCCATCTGCAGTTTTCTTGACAAAGATACTAAGGTAGTTTGCCATTTCCTTCTCTAACTCATTTAACATATGAGGAAACTGAGGGAAATGGTTATGTGACCTAGCTAGCGAGTGGATTTGAACTCAGGTCTTCCTGACTCTAAACCCAGTGCTCTATCCACTGAGTCACTTAGCTGCCCTCTTCTAATGGACTATATGGGCTTTCAAAGGCTGGAAAGGGACTGCAGAAGATGAAAGCAGACTAAGAAGGGTCCAGGTCTTTTGTAAACATTTCAGCAAAGCTCTAAAAATATAATGGAAGGAAAGAGAATAAGCTAAACCCTCATCCATCCAGTCTAGGAGTCCACAAAAAGGCTGTCATTATCCTATAAAAGCCCTGAACTAAGACAAGCAAAGGTAGATGGAAAATACAGTACAAAGCAACCTATTCCTATTTGGAAGGCAGACCCAGAGTCCCAACAGAAGACAGTCTTTGAAGTATCATCCAGAACCCCATTAGGAAAAAGGTCCAACAAAGAATCTGGATAGACCACATCTGAGTCAGTATCCAGGCAGCCCAACACAGGATCCAGCAGCCAGGATCTGAACCACAGACAAGAACCAACAATACATACAGAAGATGGTGTCTAAATGTAGCAAAAGCATTTGGGACTAAGAATTACCTACCCACACCATTGACCCATCATAATCCACCAATTTCATGCTATGGTAGGGACTTGAGATTTGGGGGTGAGGGCTGTGGGGGAGGAGAAGAGGCAGAGATGAAGGGAAAAGAAAATGCCAGACCCAGTGAAGAAATACCTTGGACTGACAGAAGCCTAAGGGCTAATTCAAGAAGTAATAACTCCACAAGACATCCAAGCAGAACCACAATGAAAAAATGCCCTGACCACAAGGACTACAAAAACACCTGGAAAATATTAAACAAAATTTAACATGGACTAGCAAGGGCAGGAGTGGGGGAGGGGGGGTGAGAATGGAAAGAAGAATTAAGATCACCTTAGAACAGATGGCAGTAAATCCTACCAAAAAACTGAACCCCCTAAAAATTAGAACAAGTACAACTGAAAACAACTCAATAAGATAAAAACAATTACTAAAATATATATGTGAATATATATATACATATAAAAGTAAAAATAAAAACAGAAGGAAATATAAAGGGTATAATAACAAAAACAACTGACCTGCAAAGTCAATCAAGGAGAGATAATGTGAGATCATAGGAGTCCCTGAAAATCATGTGATTTTTCCAACCAAAAAAAAAAAGTTGGCCATTATAGCTAAATAAATCATAGTCTAAAAATGATGAATAAGCAGTTTTCAAAACAAGACATTCAAAATATCAACAGCAACATGAAAAATGTGCCAAATCACTTATAAGAGAAATGTGAAATTAAAGTAATTTTGAGGTTCTTCTTCTCATGGACAAAGGAGACAAAAAAAGGAAGATGACAAATATAAGATAGACTTAGGAAAATAGGCACCCTGACAAACTGTTGGTAGAACTGCATGAATCCAGCCACTTTGAAAAACAATATGGAATGATGCCCCAAATATGACTAATTACATACAAAATGTATACATACTTTGATCCAGAAATACCACTATTAGGCCCATACCTCAGAAAGACCAAACACAAGGTGATAAACATATATGTGTGTATGTATATGTATACACACACAGAAACACACATATATAAACACATATATACATGCACACACAAATTGTGGCAGTTTTTTTGTAATAGCAAAGAACTGAAAACTAAGGAAATATCTGTTGCAAACTATGGTTTATGAAACAAATTATAGTATATGAATATAATGGAATACTATAGTGCCATAATAAATATCTAAAGGGATATATTTTCTTTTTTTAATTCTGATATAGAGGAGAAGAAATTTTGAATTTAAAAAAATTAGTTAAATAAATAAAAGGAATTATATACCTTGCACCAAGATGGTGGAGTAAGCAGTACATTGCTGTAGTTCTCCCATATTCATCTCCAAATAACCATAAAATAGTGCCCCAGAACAAATCCTGAAACAGTAGAGCCGGAAGAAAGATGGGGTGAAGCAATCTTTAAGCAGGTAGACTTGGAGGATCAGCAAGAAAGGTACCTCTCACTCAGATAAAAGGGGAGCACATCCTGGCAAGCTAGCAGCAAGCCCCATCTCAGTAAACCAGCAGAAGAACCTGAACCCCAGTATGGTAGGAAAGGCAAACACCAACACCAGGACCCCTCAATGTGCCTCAACATTGCCAGGGGAACCAGAAGAATACAGCTTCAAGAACCACCCTGTGCTTCAGCATAATGCCAGGCAAACATACATTCTCCAGCAGCTGGACCTCCACATGCTTCAGAGTTACCTTGGGTATGCCAGCATTCTGCAACAGCTGGACTTCCACATGCATCAGCACAGACCAGGGAAAATAGACACCTTCCAGTGGCAAAACCTCCACAGGCTTCAGGGTAGTCCTGGCTAAACACAGAAAACTCCGCCAGCCTCAACACACACCAGACAACACCATTAGACTTCAGCTCAGCACCAGGCAAAGTGCCAGACCCATAAGGCCTCCAAAAGTGCCAGCTACCAACCCAGCTCACCTTTCAACACAGCACCAGACAAAGGGTCCCCTGTGGGCCTCAGGGCAACATCAGTGCAGCACCAGGTAAACATCTAGGGATTGCAGCCACTTGCACAAGAAGCCTAAGAGAGAGTTCCTTCTACTCCTATAGCAGATATCAAATTTAAAAGAAAGGGAAGGGGCAGGAATGTGGTGCAGTGAACCAGCCCTGAAGTCAGGAGAAGCTGAGTTCAAATCCTGCCTTAGACACTTAACACACTTATTAGATGTATGACTTTAGGCAAGTCACTTAACCCCAATTACCTTGCCTTCTCCCCTCAAAAAGCAAAAAAAAAAAAAAAAAAAAAAAGGAAAAGATCCCCAAAAACAGATGAACATAAAGCAACAACAACAAAAGACTCTAACCACAGAAAGTTACTATGGTGACAAGGAAGACCAAGACATAAACTCAGAAGAGGGTAACAATATTAAAATACCTACGGGCAAAAACCCAAAGAAAAACGTGGTCTCAAGCATAGAAAGAATTTATGGAAGAGTTGAAAAAGGAGCTTAAAAATCATATAAGAGAGGTAGAAGAAAAACTGGGAAAAGAAATGAGAGGATTATTTTTTTTTAAAAGAGTCAACAGTTTGGAAAACTGCTTAAAAAGTAGAATTGACCAAATAAGAAAGGAGATACAAAAACCCACTGAAGAAAACAACTCCTTAAAGACTTCAACTGGCCAAAAGAAAGTACAAAAGCTAATTGAGGAAAACACCACCTTAAAAGTCAGAATTGGGCAAGTGGAAGCTAATGACTCTGAATGAAGAAACAAGAATCAATCAAACAAAACCAAAAGAATGAAAAATGGAAGAAAATGGGGAAAACACCTGAACTGCAAAACAGAACCAGGACAGACAATATCACAGTCACAAGACCACCTAAAAGCCATAACCAAAACAAGGGCCTGGACCACATCTCTCAGAAAACTATCATGACAGAAAATACAGTCCACATCCAGAAAAAGACCTATGGAGTCTGAATGCCGATTCAAAGCATGCTATTTGATCTCTTTATTTTGTTGTTTTGTTTCTTCCTTCTCATGGCCCCTCCCACTGATTTTAATCCTTCTTTACAACATGACTAATGTGAAAATTTTTTAAAAAGTAAAAAATTATCAAGGAAAACTGCTCTGATGTCCTGAAACCAGAGAGCAAAATGGACATTGAAAGAATCAACTTACCACCTCAGGAAAGAGATCTCAAAATAAAAACTCCAAGGAACATTATAGCCAAATTTCAGAACTATCAGGTCAAGGAAAAAATACTACAAGTGGCCAGAAAGAAACAATTCACGTATCAAGGAGACATAATTTGGATCACACAGGGACCTGGAATGGTTATGGTTACACAGGTTATGGAATATGTTACTCCAGAAGGCAAAGGAGCTAGTACTACAACCAAGAACTGCTTATCAGCAAAATTAAGCATAATACATCAAGTGAAAAAAATGGTCAATCAATGAAATAGGAGGATCTCAAGCTTTCATAAGGACAAGACCAGAACTAAACCAGAAATCTGGCCTCCAATATCAAGAGAAGCCTAAAAAGGGAAAAAGGTTGAAAACATACGGAATTCAATGTAGTTAAACTATTTATATCCCTACATGGAAAGACGATACTTGTAATTCTTAAAAATTGCATCACTAATGGTATAGCCAGAAGAAATATGTATAGACAGAGGGTATAGGCATAAGCTGAATTAGAGGGAATGACATAAAAAAATGTAAGGAATGAAGAAGAGGAGTACAATGGGTGCATAAAGAAAGGAGAGGAAGAAAGAGGTAAATTATTTCACATGAAGAGGTGCTAAAGACCTATTATAGGGGAGGGGAAAATGGGAGGGTGGGCAATGAGAATTGCTTGAGCCTTACTCAGTACATCAGTATTGACTCAAAGAGGGAATAATACATACAATCAGCTGAATATAGAAATCTTTCTCACCCAACAGGGAAGTAGGAGGGGAGGAGATCAAGTAAGTGGAGGATGGGGACTGACACAAATGAGGACAGATCAGGGAAGGTGGTAGAAGCAAAACACTGGTAAGGAGGGAAATGGTGAAAGGAGAGGGAGGAAGACTAGGATGGAGGGAAATGCATAGATATAAATCATAACTACGACTGTGCATGGGATGAATTCCCATAAAATGGAAGCAGACAGCAGAGTAGATCAAAAACCAGAATTCTACAATATGTTGTTTAGAAGAAACATACTTGAAGCAGAGAAATATACATTGAGTAAAGACAAAAGGCTGGAGCAGAATATATGTTGCTTCAGCTGAAGTAAAAAAAAAAGCAGGGGTGGCAATCCTGATTTCAGACAATGCAAAAGCAAAAACAGATCTCATTAAAAGAGATAAGGAAGGAAACTACAACTTGTTAAAAGGTACCATAGACAATGAAGCAATCTCAATACTAAGGATATATGCAACAACTGACAGAGCATCCAAATTCTTAAAGAAATTAAGTGAGTTGGTGAGTTATAAAAAGAAACAGACAGCAAAACTATAATAGTGGGAAACCCCAAATGTCCCCTCAGAACTCAATAAATCCAACAGCAACAAAAAAAAGAAACTAAGGAGGTAAATGGAATATTAGAAAAGTTAGATATGACAAAACTTCAGAAAAAACTGAATTGGAAGAAAAAGGAATATGCCTTTTTCTTAGTAGCACATGGTAACTATGCAAAAATTCACCATATAATAGGGAATAAAAACCTCAAAATCAACTGTAAAAAGGCAGAAATAGTAAATGTGTTCTTTTTGGATCATAATGCAATAAAAATTACATTCAACAAAGGACAGTACAAATCTAGTATAGTCAAGGAACCTAAATAAATATGATGTTGGTCAATGATTTAAAGCAGAGTTGTCAAATTCACAACGCCCCTGCCTCAAAACTCCTTAGCAGTGCAGCCCAAACCAACTTAAAATCTAATTTTGAAATGTTTAACAAAATAAATAAAAATATAATACAACAAAGATAATGTTAATTTGTAGCTTTCTAAGTCAATATGTGACTAGCAAGGATCCTTTCTATTTGAGTTCCATACCACTGGTCTACAGCATCAAGAATAAAACTTACATTTTGGTATACTATCTACTAGAGCACAATCCATCCAGACTAGCCATCTCTCAATTCATTATATGTGATACTCCATCTCCTGTTTTCATACCTTTGCACTGGCTGTCCTACATGTGAGGAATGCATTTCGTCATTATCTCTATTTTATAGAGTCCTTCTCTTCTTTTAATATGCAACTCAAGCACAAGAAGCTTCTGCATGAAGCCTTTTCAGTTTCCCCCAATTGCTAGAGCCTTCCCCTTATATACAAGTACCTTTTATTTAACCGCTTAATATTTATTCCTAACAATTAAGCTTTATTTATGATGTACACATTAGTTATATAATTTATTTATGATGTATACATTAGTGTGTGTGTGTGTGTGTATATCTTTTCTTCTGTTACAAAGTAAGTTCCTTGTAAGTAGGTATTGTTTCATTCTTTTAATCTGTATTCCAAGTATCCATAATCCATATCTTAGCACACAGTAGGGAACGTAAAACTTATTGATTAATTTATATTAGATATGCAAACAAAATTTTGGTTTATTTCACCTAAATTTATATGTTACATGAAAGGTATGGTGTTACAGTACAGGTCATTTCCTAATGTTTCACATGTAATAAGGAAAAATTTAATGTAATAAATAAAAATACAATCAAAGATAATGTTAAAATAAGGCTTTCTAAGGCAATATGTGGTCCTGGGGATCTTCATGTACACTTCAGTGGCTCCCATTTTTCTTTGAATTTGACAACATTGGTGTAATGGATAGAGACGGGAATTAGAGTCAGAAAGACTTGGATTAAAGTCGTCTGGATCTGCCACAAGTACCTGATTGCTACCCCCAGGAACATCACCCAATATCTCGGTGCCCTAAGTAAACATGTTAAGATTAAAGTTGCAGAGCTGGTACTGATCTGTTTTGGGGGCTGGGGTAGGGTGAAAGAAGTGAAGGTAAAGAGGGGTTCTTCACTGGACTTCCCCATACCAATGAAATCAAAAGTCTAGTACAAAAAAAATCAATTAAAATTTTATAGTTATGCTTTACTATGAATGACTGTTAACGTATGATGCTATCATTTAAATGTTATCACACATGCCTTAAATATATAACAACTAAATTTTGAAATGAATCAGACAGAATATGTTTGATGGTTTTATCAAGATACTAACCTTAGAAGATTTTCTTCGGCTTCTTCTTGTCCAAACAACTACCAGTTTATCTGGCTGCCTATTAGAAAAAAGAACATACATAAGAAACAGGCTTTAAAATAATTTAAATAACACATCAACAAAGCATAAAAAACTGTCTGAAACACAAGCTATCTTAAAAGAGGAAAAAATATTTTTAACTTTGAAAAAAATCAAAAAGCATGTATTATTAAGTGCTTACTATATAATTACTAAATAATTACTAAAGAGAGAGAGAGAGGGACGGAATGAGAGAGGGAAGAGAGACAGAGAGGGAGGAAGGAAGGAAAGAAGGAAGGAAGGAAGGAAGGAAGGAAGGAAGGAAGGAAGGAAGGAAGGAAGGAAGGAGGAATTTTTAAGTATTTATCATGTTCCAGGTGATGGGGATACAACTACAACCACTCAAGAATCATCTCTGCCTCCAAGAAGATTATGTTCTAATGAGGGGAAACATCATGTAAAGGGGAGTTGGAGGAAAGAGTGCTATGCAAGGTGTGGAAATCATGTTAGGAGCTATCTGGAACACAGACTTGAGTAGAAAAAATATCGAAGAAGGGAGATCATTTAAAAAGAAATTGTATCAGTCTAGGAAAGAACTACTGAGGGTCTGAAACAGGGTGGTATGGTAGCTATGAGAATGAAAAGGAGATGCATATAAGAGAATCTGCATAAAAAGAAATAACAAGATTTGCCAGATATATGGGATGAGCAAGAGCAAAGAATCAAGGATGTAATTCTGAACCTGGGTATCTAGAAGGATGGTGGTATCTTAAAAATGGGGAACTTCAGAAGATGGTTAGTATTAGGTCAAAAGACATTGAGTTCTCTATTTAATAAAAGCTGCTAGGAGAACCAAAAAGCAGTTTGGCAGAAATTAAGCTTAAGAACAAAGCCTTACATCATATTCTGTGACACATTCTAAATGGATAGATGACTATCATATTAATGATCAGAGTACTAAAAAAAATTAAAATGGAAGCAGATTTTATACCTCTCACAATATAGGCAGGATTCTTAAGCAAACAGAGGTTAAAGGCAATTACAAAAGATAAAACTGATAACTTTAATTATAGGAAACTGAAAACCTTCTACACAGACAAAATTAATGCATATAATCAGAAGGGAAGCAATCCAATGGAACAAAAATCTTTGTGTCAGATTTCTCTGAAAAGAGTTTGGTATCCAAGATATGTAATAGTTATATTTAATAGATATATTTGATATAGCTATTAATTATCTACATCTATTAATATATTAATATATTTAATAGATATATTTAAGATTAATAACTTTTCCTTGGTAAATATGCAGTCAAAGAACATGAATAAATTAATTCTCAAAAAACTTGCAGAGTATTAACAGCTACATGAAAGATTGCTACAAATCACTAATAATGAGAAAAATGCAATTCAAAATAACCCCAAGGTTTCATCTCACAGTCTGCAAATTGGCAAAGATGACAAGAAATGGCAAAAGTCAGTGTTTGAAGGGGGTCAGAATATGGACACCCTGGTAAATTGCAAGTAGAGCAGAAAAATCAATACAATTATTTTGGAAAGCAACTTAGAATTATGCAAAGTGAATAAAATGTCCATATCCCTTGACACAAGCTTTCCACTACTAAGTTTATACCCCAAGAAAGCTAGTGATATGAAGAAATTTCTCATTTACAACACAATATTCACAGCACCTCTTTTTTTGTCCACATCCAATTGCAGGTTGCAGTAACAGGGCCAAAAAGCACACTATCACTAACAGCTACAGGGGAGCAGGAGCCCCGGTCAGGGTTCCAGGGCAGAAAGAAGTGCTTGTGAGGGAATTCCAAGACAGAGAGGAGCCCTAGCAACTGCAGCCACAAAAGAGCAGTGGACCTGGTCACAGTCCCAGGGCCAAGGGAGCTACTGCTTGTGCCTACAGGGGAACACGATCCCTTCCTGGATAAAGACCAGAGCACAGACGAAAGGTACGCCGGGCACACCTCAACTTAGATCATACTGCTTCTGAAGCACCAAAAACCCACAAACCCCCAGAGTTAACTCTGAAAACAGCAGCAATAAAAGCCTAAAAGTTGGGACAATGCCCCCTGTACTCCAGGAAGAGAGGTCAAATTTTACATAAAATTTAAAGTCAAGAAACAGACTAGAAAAATGAGCAAACAACAAGAAAAAAATAATCCAGCCATAGCAAGTTGTGATGGAAAAAGGGAAAAACAAGGCACAAACTACTAAGAATAAGACATCAAAGCAGCCACAAGCAAAGCCTTAAAATGAAATGCAAATATAAGGCAACAAGAATTCCTAGAAAAGTTCAAAATTCTTTTAATATCAAATTAGACATGTAGAGAAACGTTGGGGAAAGAAATGAAAGTAAACAAGAAAATTATGAAAAGAGAGTAAACAGCCTCTAAGAGGAACACACACACACAATAAAATATTGAGGAAAATAACACCTTAAAAAAAACTAGGCCAAAAGGTGAAAGAGGCACAAAGATCCACTGAAGAGAAAAATGCCTTAAAAAGCAAAATTTGTCAAATGTAAAATGAGGTACAAAAACTCACTGAAGAAAAGAACTCTATGGAGGGGTGGAGTCAAGATGGCAGCATAAAAGCAAGAGAACTCTGTAGATGCCCCCATAAACACCTCAAATAACTATCAAATATGACTCTAAAGAAATTTTAGAGCTCCAGAACCCACAAAATTATAGAAAAACACATCTACCACTAAAGGGAGCCTGGCAGGTAGACAGAAAGGGCTGATCACAGAGTGCTAGGAGCCGAAATCAGCCGGGCCTGAAACTGCAGCTTAGCCCCAGGGTGCCCAGGACAAGCCATGGCCAGAGCATTTAGGAGAGTGGATCACTGGCAGCTGTGGCAGTTTCCTGAATTATCAACCCATAAGAGCCAAGGACAAAGTGAAAAGTCAGTAGAACTCAGCTATACTTGGGGGAGACAAGAGGGTCCAGTCACCAGCCCCCAGGGCAAAAAAGGAGTGGAAGCAGCCCTTGCAGCCGCCACCATGTGGCTGCTTCAGAGCTTGCAGCTGCAGA
>CM053595.1:234227226-234240902 GCA_028646575.1 Pseudocheirus occidentalis
ATGAGCAGGCAAAGGAAGCAAACCAAGCTCAGCAATCCAACTCTAGATTTTCCAGATGTAAAGAGAATCTCAAAAGCTTGCTGAAGAGAATAATTCCTTCAGAATTAGAGTGGAGCAAATAGAAGCAGATGACTTCATGAGAAATCAAGATACTATTAAACAGATCCAAACAAATGAAAAAATAGAAGGCAATGTGAAATATCTCATTGAAAAAACCACTGATGATGGCTTTGAGGTTACTGGGGGGAACCAGGGCACTGGTGGTCCAGGCCTTGAGGGCCTGTGGCCCTTCTTGGGTGGCCGCTTGGTCCACAGCAACTGGAGGAGGTATCCCTTTGGATGATGAGCTGGCTACTGGCTTGGAGAGACAGATTATGATGGCCACAAGGAATGATTTGGATCAATACAATATGCTAGCCCAAAAGGCAGCTCTAGGGATTAAGGAGGAGCCCAACCTGGTCTATTCCATCACTGACAAGCAAAGAGTGAGCTGTATCTGTGAAGAGGACAGCAGTACAGTCATCTGGTTCTGGCTTCACAAAGGCAAGACACAGCATTGCCCTAACTATAGAACCCATTACAAGCTGGTACCCCACCAATTTAGCCACTGAGCCCCTGAACTGGTTTACTTAAAATGTGTTACATTTTCTTCCCCCCAGTAAAAGACTAGCCATTTCCCTGGCTCTCCCATACTAAAAATAAATAAATAATTTTTAAAAAGAAGAAAGGAAAAAAAAAGAAAAAAACCACTGACCTGGAAAATAGATCTAGGCGAGACAATTTAAAAATTACTGGACTACCTGAAAGCCATGATCAAAAAAAGAACCTAGAAAGCATCCTTCAAGAAATTCTCAAGGAAAATTGTCCTGGTATTTTAGAACCAGAGGACAAAATAGAACTTGAAAGAATTCACCGATCACCACTTGAAAAAGATCTCCAAAAGAAAACTCCTAGGAATGTCATAGCCAGGCTCCAGAGTCCCCAGATCAAGGAAAAAACATTACGAGCTGACAAGAAGAGACAATTTGAATAGGGTGGAAACACAATTAGGATAACCCAGGATCTAGCAGCTTCTACACTGAGGGATCGAAGGGCCTGGAATATGATATTCCAGAGATCAAGGGAGCTAGGATTAAAACTACTATAGAAATGTTTTAAGTACCTACACATGTACAAACTACACTGAATTGCTTATCT
The DNA here is from genome assembly GCA_028646575.1 of Pseudocheirus occidentalis. Taxonomy (NCBI): domain Eukaryota; kingdom Metazoa; phylum Chordata; class Mammalia; order Diprotodontia; family Pseudocheiridae; genus Pseudocheirus; species Pseudocheirus occidentalis. The sequence continues at coordinate 234,228,424 of CM053595.1, forward strand.
TCACAGTGGGGGTGGGTGAGGAGGGAAGAAGGGAAAGAATCTGGAAACCTAAGTTTTAAAAAACAAATGTTAAAAAATTGTTTTTTACATGCAACTGGGAAATAACATTTACAGGCAGTAGGGACAGAAATCCATTTTGCCCTACTAAAAATTTAGATTGGTCTGGGGGAAGATATAAGAGAGAGTAGATTGGGGGAAGGGGTATTCAGTAGGCTGGCTATTTTGAGATGGGGGTAGGGGAAAGATGGGAAGAAAATTTGTAACTTACAATCGTGTAGAAATGAATGTTTAAAATTAAAAATGAATTTTAAAAAATAAATTTAATTTTAAAAAAAGAAGCTGAATTGGCCAAATGCAAAAGGAGATACAAAAGCTCACTGAAGAAAATAATTTCTTAAAAATTAGGTTGGGCAAGTGTAAGCTAATGACTCCATGAGACACCAAGGAGCAATAAAAGAAAATTTACAATAAAGAAATTTTTTAAAATAAAAAGTAGAAGAAAATGTGAAATATCTCGCTGGAAAAACAACTGAACTGTTAAATAGATCTAGGAGAGAAAATTTAAAAAATTATTGGACTACCTGAAAGCTATGATCAAAGAAAGAGCCTAGACATCATATTTCAAGAAATTATTAATGAATACTGTCCTGATATCCTTGAACCAGAGGGCAAAACAGAAACTGAAAGAATTCACTAAGCACCAGCTGAAAGAGATTCAAAAATGAAAACTCTCAGTAAAATTACACCTAAATTCCAAGTCTAGGTCAAAAAGAAAATATTACAAGCAGCCAGAAAGAAACCATTCAAATACTGTGGAGTCACAGTCAGTCTCACATAAGATTTAGCAGCTGACATGTTACAGGTGCAGAGGTGTTATAATATGATATTCTGAAATGCAAAAGAGCTAGGATTACAACCAAGAATGAACTATCCAGAAAAAATTAATATAATCCTTCAGGAGAAAAATGGACAGTTCATGAAACTGAGAACTTACAAGCATTCCCAATGAAAAGGCCTGACATAGAAAATCTGACATTCAAATATATAATTCAAGAAAAATATGAAAAGATAAACATGAAAGAGAAAATATAAGGAAATCAATAAGGTTAAAAGCTTATGTTCCTATATGGGAAGATAATAATTTTAACTCCAAAGAACTATATCATTATTAGATAAGTTAGGAGCATATATATATATTATAGGAGACAGGGGTGTGTAGACTAGGATGAGATGATTTTGATAAAATAAAATTAAAAGGTGAGAAAGAGGGATGCATTGAGAGAAGGGCAAAGAGCAAGGAAGAATAAGGAAAATTATCTCACATAAAAGAGGTGCAAAAGGAAGAACTTTTACAAAGAATGGAAGATAACACTTGAACCTTACTCTCTTCCATATCGGCTCAAAGACAGAATAACATATACACTCCATGAAGCACAGAAATCTATATTATCATACAGTGAAGTCAGAGGGAAAGGTGACAAGAGAAGAGGGGAGATGGTAGAAAGAAAAGCATATTAAAGGCAGTAGTAAAAATAAAAACAAACTTTTTAAGAGAGACAGAGTAAAAAGAGAGAAAAGAAGATAGAGGGGTGGAAATAAAAATGGAAGGAAATAGTTCATTATAACTGTGAATGTGAATGGAATGAACTCACCCATAAAATGGAACCTGATAACGAATGGATTAAAAAACAGAATACAATAATGTTATTTACAAGAAACACACTTGAAACAGAGATACACTCGGAGTAAATTAAGGGGCTGGAGTCAGAGAAGAATGTCTTATCCTTCAACTGAAGCAAAAAAAAAAAAAAAGGAGAGGTAGCAGTCATGATCACAAAGCAAGAACAAAAACAGACCTAACTAAAAGAGATAAGGAGGGAAACTATATTTTGCTAAGTGTTCTATAGACAAGGAAATAATCTCAATACTAAATATACATGTACCATATGGCATAACATCAAAATTCTTAAAGGAAATGTTAAATGAATTAAATGAGGAAATATTAAAACTATACTAGAGAGGAACCTCAACTTTCCCCTCTTAGAACTAGAGAAATTTAACCATAAAATAAACAAGAAAAAGGTTAAGGAGATGAATAGAATTTTAGAAAAGTTATATATGATAGACCTCTGGAGAAAACTGAATGGGAATAGAAAGGAATTTACTTTATTTTTAGCTGTACATGGCACCTTCACAAAAATTGACCATGCATTAGGCCATGAAAAACTCACCACCAAATGCAGAAAAACAAAAATACTAACTGCATTCTTTTCAGATCATAAATAAAACTAGAAGCTGGTTTAATGGGTGGCTGGGGAGGGGACACACACAATAAAATAAACTAATGGCTAATTTCATTGAAAAAAGAAAGAACACCAAATTATCAGTATCAAAGGGAAAAAAGGGTTGATTCACCACCAATGAACATGAAATTAAGGCAATTACTAGGAACTATTTTGCCCAATTATATGTCAATAAATCTGACAAGCTAACTAAAATGGATGAGTAATTACAAAAATATAAACTGTCCAGATGAAAAGAGGAAACATAATACTTAAATAATCCAATCCTAGAAAAAGATGTTGAACAAGCAAAAAAAAATGAGCTCTCTAAAAAAAATATTCCACAGAAACAGATGGATTCACAAGTAAATTCTACCAAACATTTAAAGAACAAGTAATTTCAATGCTACAGGAACTATTGGGGAAAACAGGCAAAGAAGGAGCCCTATGCCAAATTCCTTTTATAAGACAAATATAGTGCTGGTATCTAAACTAGAAACAACAAAAATGGAGAAAGAAAACTATAAACCAATTTTCATAATGAATGTTGATATAAAATACCAGGAAGGAGATTACAGTAATACATCACAAAGATCATATACTATGACCAGGTAGGATTTATACCAGGAATGCACAACTAGTTCAATATTAGGAAAACTATTAGAAAAATTAACCATATCAATAACAAAGTCAACAAAAATTATATGAACTATCTGAGGAGAAGCAGAAAAAGCCTTGGACAAAATACAACACTCATTTCTCTTAAAAACAGTAAAAGGCAGAATAATAAATGAAACTCCTTAAAATGATAAGCAGTATTGATATAAAACTACAAGCATGTATTATCTATAATGGAGATACTAAAATGAGTGCTGAAGCAACTATACCCATTATCACCACTGCTATTTGATCTTGTTCTAAAAATGCTAGCTATAGTAATAATACAGGAAAAATAAAGAAATAAAAGCAGGCAATGAGGAAACAAAACTATCACTCTTTGCAGATGATATAATGGCCTACTTAGAAAATTCTAGAGAATCAATTTAAAAACTTGCTAAAATACTTACTAACTCCAGCAAAGTTGCAGGATATAAAATAAGTCCACAAAAAATCGTCAGCATTTCTACATATTACCAACAACATGCAGAGGCAAAAGTTAAGAGAAATTCCATTAAAAATAACAGTGGATAATATAAAATACTTGGAAGTCGACCTACCAAAACAAACACAATTACAAAACACTTTTCACATAAAGTCAGGTCTAAACAGGAGAAATATGAATTGCTCATGGGTGGGCCAAGTCAAGAAAACAAAAGTGAAAATTCACCTAAATTAATTTGCTTATTCAGTGCCCTACCAATCAAATTACCAAAAAATTATTTTATGGAACTGAAAAAAAAAATTCATCTGGAAAAATAAGAAGTTAAGACTAACAAGGGAATCAATGAAAAAAAAAAAACGTGAAAGAAGGTGGCTCGGCTGTACCAGATCTCAAACAGTATTACAATGTGGTAATCATCAAAACAATCCAGTACTGGTCAAGAAATAGAATAGAGGATCCATGGAATACATTAGGTTTACAACATACAATGTAAATGACTACAGTAATTTAGTGTTTCACAAACCCAAAGATCTAAGATTTTGAGACAAGAAGTCTGGGACAAGAATCTGACAAGAATTGCCACAGAAACTGTAAAGCAGTTTGGCAGAAACTAGGTATAAACCAACATTTCACATCACATATCAAGATAAGGTCAAAATGGGTGCACAACTTAGACATAAAGGGTGATATTATGAGAAAATTAGGGGAGCATGGACCATTTTACCTATAAGTTTTATGGGTAAGTGAAGAATATAGAACCAAACAAGAGAAAGAGAGCATTACAGGAATTAAAAATAAGTGTTGAATACATCAAATTAAAAGGGTTTTGCACAAACAAAACCAATGCAGCCAAGATTAAAAGGAAAGCAGGAAACTGGCAGAGGAGGGGAAGAAGGGGAATTTGCAGAAAGTTTTTCTGATAAAGACCTCATTTCTCAAATATATAGAGGACTGAGTCATTTATAACAATACAAATCATTCCACAACTGATAAATGGTCAAAGGATATAAATAGGCTGCTTTCAGAAGAAGAAATCAAAGCTACCAATAACAACATGAAAAAAATGTTCTAATCACTACTAAAATGCAAATTAAAATAACTCTAAGATACCCCCCTCACACCTATCAGATTGACTAATATGGCAGAAAAAGAAAATGACAAATGTTGGACAGGATGTGGGAAAATTGGGACACAAATGAACCACTAGTAGATTTGTGAACAGAACCAATCATTCTGAAGATTTACATGAACTGAAATTTAAAAAATGAAATAAACAGAACCAGGAGAGCACTGTACATAGCAATAGCAATAGTGTACAATCATCAAATGTGAATGATTTAGCTATTCTCAAGTTTACCATAATCCAAGGAAATTCCAAAGGACTTACGATGAAAAATAATATCCACCTCCTGAGAAAGAATGATGAAGTCTGAGTGAAAACTGAAGTATACTTTTTTTTCCTTTATTATTCTTGTTATTTTGGTCTGTTTTCTTTCATAATATGGCTAATATGGAAATATTTTACATGACTCCATATGTATAATCTAAATCAAATTGTCTGCCTCCTCTAGAAGGGAGGAGGGGAGAGAAAAAAAAGAAATTTGGAATTTAAAATTTTTTTAAATGTTAAAAAATTTTGTTTACATGTAACTGAAAAAATAAAAATTAAATGTAAAAATGATAACTAAGATGCATACAGAGAAGCATGGAAATATCTATGTGAACTGATATGGTATGAAGTAAGCAGAGACTAGAAAAACTATACACAGTGACTACAACAATGTAAATGGAAAGAAAGATTTTCTCTTTTTTATTTTAAAAAAATATTTGTTACAGGGGATGTCTCAGGCATGTTGAATTTGAGAATCTATAGGATAACGAGCTTGAAACGTCTAATAGGAAGGTAATAATACAGTACTTTTGCTCAGAAGAGAGTCTAAGGCTGGATATACATGGATCTGAGAGACATCTATATAGAGATAACTGAACCCATGAGATCACCATTTGAGAGAGTATATAGAAAAACAAGAAAAAGTTCCAAGACAGAACCTGAGAAGAGCCACAGTTACTGGGTGCAAGAATATATAGCACAGGAGACTGAAACAGTAAAAAAGTTAAGTTCTTGAGGGGAAAAAAAGAACAAGAGAATATACCATGAAAGCTCAAAGAAGGAAGAGTACCCAAAAGCAGGTAGTAGTCAATACTGTCAAATACTTTAGTAAATAAAAAAAGATGTCATTAGATTTGAGACTTTTCAATTATCAACTGTAATTGTAAACTGAGAATTATAAATGTCGTTATATTTGAGAATTAAGAGGTCACTGATAAGTATAGAGACAATAGTTTCAGTTGAATAATGAGGTCAGATATCAGACCACAGAAGATTTAGAAAAGTGGGAAAAGTAGGAAAGTAGAGGTTCTGAGGGTAGACATTATTTTTCAAGGAATTTAGCTGCTAAGTGGAGAAAAATAGACGATGATAGCTAGCAATAATGGTAGGATCAAGTGAAGGTTTCTTAAGGATTGGGTACATTTATATATCTGCACAGGCATCTGAAAAGGAAACAGAAAATAGAGACAGCAATGATATAGGGGAATGCAGGAGAAGAGACAATCTACTATTGAAGAAAAAGGATGGAATAGAGAGCAAAAAATAGCCTTGATAAGGAGAAGGGATACCTCTTCTTCTTCATCAGAGACTAGGGTGGAAGACAAAACAATGAGGGATAATATGAGAGAAATATAAGATGAAGAGAAATGGAGAAGAGGGAACTTAAGGTGAATATCCTCAATTTTTTCTGTGAGGTATGAAGCAAGGTCCTCAAACGATGGGGAGGGCTGAGGAGAAAAGACAAGATTTGGAAAAGCTGCTATGGTGAGGAGGATAGAAAATCAATTTAGGGAAGAATAGCAGGATTATTATACTAAAGTGAGGAACCAGTTGAGATTAGATAAAAATTTATAGTGGACACAGTCATTAGGAATTCATGACTTCTTCCAGCTCCATTTAGAAGCCTATGAGTAGGTATGAAGAAGGTAGGTGGTGGAAATAATCCAGAGTTGGATTTGCCAGGGAATAACAGTAAGAGAAGACATCTAGGATGTGGTAGCAGAGGATACGTACCACAGTTAAGAAAGATAGAGGCTACAGCTATGGTAGACGTGATTTGCTAATAAACTACTAAGGGACTGGACAACTAGAGAACATAGAAAAGATGAAAAAAAGATATGGAGCTGCTGTACTCATATCAGACAGGAATAACCAGGAAAGCACTGACGCAAAGGAAGCAAGAGAGGCAAGGTTAAACTCCTGACCTTGGCAACTCCAGGATTGGGTCTATTAAAATTGAGGGAGCAAGTAAGCAAAATGGTTTTTAAATCAGCCCAACCTACACGAAGGAGACATCATTCCTACCATATCCTATCCCTTGGTGGCAAAGTCCCTAACCTTTTTAGGGGACTTCTAACTATTAAAATCTTATAACCCTAGCAAATACAGTACTAAAGAAGCTTAATGCAAAAATAAAAGCATAATATAATATTATTAACATAAAAAAAATTAAAAAGGACTCTTAAAACAATAGGGAAGAGAGGTAATGGAGAGTTCATAAAAAGTTTCTGAGATAAAGCAATCATGATGGCTGAACTAAGAACAAGACAATACCTCCAATGCACCACAAGTTCAGATCGCTGTAATTACTCATAAGCCTCCTGAGTAAAATCTATTCTAGGGACCAAACTGATATCAGGGCTCATCCACCTAGCATATAGATAGATCCAGGAGTCAAATGAATGGAAACAATAACTAAAATTCGTGTGAACTGCTGAGGTAATGAAACAAAATGCTTTTTCAATCATTATTTATCCATATCAAAAAACACTCAACTAATGTTTTTATTAAGTACTATATTAAATGTTCTGGGGCATATGAAATATAAGATATAGTTCCTGTTTATAATCTGGACGGAGAGATAGGACATGTACACAGATAATTACAAAAGTAGCATGAGGAATGTCATTTGATTAGTAAAGACATGATATGAGCACTACAGGAATTCAGAAGAAAAAGAGATTACTTCCTACTGGGTTATCAGGGAAGGCTTTGTGGAAGTTTCATTTGAGCTTTGTCCTTGAAAAATAGAAGGGATTATGATAAAAAAGGTGAGTCGGTGGCCACTATATGTGTTTGGAGACAAAACGTGTTCAGAAGACTAGTAGATAAGTTTGGTGGAAGCAAAGGGTTCAGAGTGGGATAATCATAGATCTGGGGTTAGAAGGGACACAACAGGTCACTGTGACATTTGGTGTTCACAAGGAGTTAATTCTGCTGTATTATTTATTAGGAAATGTCTTTAAATTTCTTTTATTTATCTCTATGCAGACCTCTAAGGCAATAAGTCAAAGAAGTGTGTATTCTATATACTACTTTGTCTACACTCATTCTTTCCTTGAAAGAGTTGTTTGTTTTAAGAATTACAGAGCTAGACTAAGAAAAATTCCTATTACTAAAAATAAGGCTATGTGGCAAGCATCACACAAAGTTTTAAGCCCAGTTGGATCCTCTGTGGTGTAAGTATTCCTTCTCAGATTAACATGACAATTGCAGAACCATTATAAATACCAACTGATTAGACATTATATATATATACACCCCTTCCCCCAAGGATTAAGTGACAAGCTAGAGGAACTAAGGATCCTAATGTAAAGAGGGAAATTTTACCTTATAGGGATCACTGAAATTTGGTATTAATGAAACTTATGACTGGATTATGACTCTGGATATTTCATGCAAAAGAAATAGATTAAAGAATATTTACTTATACTTGCCTGAAAAAATCTAAGAACTAAAGTAGGGGGAGATAGGAATAAAGCATGATGGAGAGCACTTGAGTGAAAGTCAAAAGAGGGAGAAACAGGAGGGATTTGTACAGATGACAAACTTGCCACTGCTGGGGTTCGGTCATTTTGGTCATGTCCAACTCTGTGGCCCCATTTGAAGCTTTCTTAGCAAAGACACTGGAATGCTTGGCCATTTCCTTCTCCAGCTCATTTTAGAGATGAAGAAACTGAGGTGGACAAATTTAAGTGACTTGCCCAAAGTCACACAACTAGTAAATGTATGAGGCTGGATTTGACCTCAAAAAGATGAGGAGGCACTCTGTCCATTGTGCCTCCTACCTGCCCTAAACTTGCCACAAAAGCCTGTTACAGCAGTGACAGGAAACTTCAATCGTGCAGATATCTCACAGAATATTCTATAGACCAAAACCAAAGATGCTTGTAATTCCTTGACTTGTTCCAAGGATAATTTCATCACTCAAAAAGAAGAGGAACCAATAAGGGGAAATTCTACAATAGATATGATTCTCGCAAACAGGTAAGACCTGGGTGCTGGGGTGGAAATGATGGGAACCTTGAAGGTGTATGACTTAATTTATAAGAGAAAGAGAAGAAAGCCCACCATTGCCTGACATGCACCCCTGATTTTGGGAAAATAGATTTCAAAGGGCTCAAAATAAGGACAGGTAGGATCCAAAGGATTAAAATCCTATGGCAGAAGTCAAGAGAAAATGGAAGTTCAAAATGGGGATTACAGTAGAGAGGAGAATGATAAAGGAGAACAAAAAGAAAGCAAAGCTAGTTTATCAATTCTTCTTTTGTTTTTCACTAAAAAAGGAAATGACATAGTAATAAAAGGTAACAAGGAGTTGGCAATCAAGAAGTAAGCAGATAGGAAGAACTGCATCAAAATGAATTCAACTCACCATCCTTCATATTTTAAGAACTGGAAGTTTGGATTGGTGAGACATTATCCACAAAATTTGAGACATAATAGGGAAGAAGAGCTGTCACAACACTGAAAAAGAGCAAATACTGAACTCATTTAAAAAACAGGAAGGGAATTGAGTCTGCAAACAACAGGACAGTAAGCTTGATTTCCAGTTCCTAGGATAATGCCAGATGAACAGATCATGTCAAACAATTTTTATTTCCTTTCATGACACAGTTACTAATTTGGTAGACAGGATATACCTCAGATGTAATATACCTAGATTTTAGGAAAACATTTCATACTATTGTCTGATACTATTCTTGTAGGCATATTCTTGTACTCTTGTATAAAGGCAGCTAGATGGTAGAGAGGATAGAATGCTGGACCTGGATGTAGAGATGTGAGTTGAAATCAGGCCCCAGATACTTTTCGGTGGTACTCATATGTATAATGGGTAGCATATCACTTGCCTTCTTCGGTGAGGGAGACCATGGAGAAGAATTTGGAACTCAAAAGAAAAAAGAAAAAAAGAAAAAAATGTATTTGTAGATACTTATTAGCTGGGTAACACTGGGTAAGTCACTTTACCTCTGTCTATGTCCACTTTCTCTATAAAATGACACTAATAGTAAAGCACCTACCTCTAAGAGTTACTGTGAGGATAAAATGAGACGACTGTAATTAAAGGGGTTCAAAATCAGTGAAGAGTTTGCTGCCCTCTAGTCATCTTATGCTATGCTTCCTTCGTATGTCTCATGTAGCACTCTGCTTTCTAGTTCTCCCCCGGGCCCTCCTCTTCTGACTCATAGAAGCTCTATATAACTGAGTTAACTCAGAGATCCTCATACTATCTGATACTTCTAGGCTATCTTTACACTGTATACATCTGATTCAGCAACCTAGTTCTCCAATTCATAGCCCCTGCTTGTTACTGACAAGTAAAGGTTCTCTATAACAAGACTGATCCAACAATACCACTGATGCCTGTGGCTCTCAGGCATCTTCACACCATGCTTCCTCACCTTCAACCAGACCTAAGGATGAGAGTTCTTTATAGCTAACCCAACCTAGATCCATCATGCTGGTTCTGGGACCCTGCCCTGTGCTCACTGCTGAGAGCCCTTTACAACCAGCCTAAACCAGATCACTCCACTCTATCACCACCACCACCCATGCTGCCTGCTGCTCTCCAGCCATATTTATGCCAGGCCTCTTCTGCTAGAGGGAAGGCATAAAGTTCTCCAGCTCCTGTCCTGGCACTCTGCACTTCAACCTGATGAGTTCTCCATAACTAGCCCCACTCAGACTAAGCACAGCCTACTGCTCTCTATCTTCAATCTGTGCTGTCACCTCTAATTCTTGGAATAATAATCAACATCAACATTCCTGGAGTGGACATGCCAATTCATTGACCTTTCATTCCATTCAACATTTATGGGAACTGTTTTCCTTGACTACCACCTCCCCTATCTGTGTTGTCATTAGTCCCCTATTAGAAATGTAAGCTCTTTAAGGGCAAAGATTGTTGTTCTTTTTGTATTTGTATCCTTAGCACTAAGCACAGTGCCTGGCACGTAATAATAATATAATATATATGTTTTTCATAATATATGTTTTTACATTTATTCATTCTTCATGCTTAGATTCAGTGAATGGTTCAGTGTCAACTTAGTAGGAAGTCTACAATGGAGTGCCCCAGGAAGGAATCTGTGACTGGTCCCATACTGCTTAATATTTCTATCAACGACTTGTATAAAGGTCAAATCTGCAAATGACACAAAGTTAGGAAAGACAGTAAACACAACACTTCTGATAACAAAGTCAAGATTCAAAGACATCTTGACAGATTACTGTTGATGTTCAGTCATTCAGTCGTGTCTGACTCTTCATGACCCCTTCTGTCCTCCACTATGTCCAAGCTCATAATTGTTGCTTTCATGACACCATCCATCTCACCTTCTGGCATTTTTGCCTTCAATCTTTCCCAGGTTCAGTCTTTTCCAATGAGTCCTATCTTCTCCTTAAGTGGCTAAAGTAGTCACAATTCAGCTTCAGTGTTTGTCTTTCCAATAAACAGTCTGAATTCATTTGATCTCTTTGCTGTCCACAAGGAATTCTCAAAAATCTTCTCCAGGATCATAATTTGAAAACGCTGATTCTGCTGTACTCAGCTTCCTTATAGTCCACTTCTTACAGTTATGCATTGCTACTGGCAAAACCATAGCTTTGGCTACATGTACCTTTGTAGGCAAGGTGACATCACTGCTTTTTGACTATGCTGTTCAAATTTGCCATGGTTTTCCTTCCAAGGAGCAAGCATCTTTTAATTCTGCAGGTGCAGCAGCGGTATGCAATGATCTTTGAGTCCAAAAATATAAAATCTAACACTGCTTTCATTTTTTCTCCCTCTGTTTGCCTGGAAGTGATGTGACCAGGTACCATGATTTTAGTCTTTTTAATGTTAAGCTTCAAGCCAACATCTACAGTCTCCTCTTACACTCACATCAAGAGACTTCTTCATTCTTCTTCATCATTACCATCAGAGTGGTAATCTCTGCATATGTGAGATTGTTGTTATTTCTCCGAGGAACCTTAATTCTGGCTTTTTAATCATCTAGCCTGGTATTTTGTATAATGCACTCTGTGTATAAGTTGAATAAATAAGGTGGCAATACATAGCCTTGTCATACTCCTTTTCCAGTCTTAAACCAATCAGTTGTTTCATGTTTGGTTCTAACTATGGCTTTTTGACCTGCATACAGGTTTCTCAGGAGAGAAGTTGATCTGGTACTCTCATCTATTTGAGGGCTTGGCACATTTTGTTGTAACCCACACAGTCAAGGCCTCTGGTATAGTCAATGAAGCAGAAGTAAATGTTCTTCTGGAATTTCCTTCCTTTCTTCATGATCTAGTGGGTGTTGGCATTTTAGTCTCCCATTCCTCTGCTTCTTCAAAAAACCAGCCTGTTACTACCCAGAAAAACTGAGCATATTGTTCCAGGGGAAAATATGGTCATTCAATGAGGTGGAGGACTTTCAAGCATTCTTGCTGAAAAAACCAGAGCTGAACAGAAAATTTGACAAGCAAACACAAGAAGCATGAGAAGTTAAACATGGGAAAGAAATCATAAGGAACTTGTCAAATTTGTATTTACATGCCAATATGGAAAAACGATAATAGTAACTTATGAAACTTTTCTTAGCATGAGGATAGGTGAAGGGAATACAAATGTATATATAGGTATACTTACACATAGGTCCATATAGGAGTCTATATATGCGTATAAATACATATCTGAGCATGTGTGTATATGTGTATATAG
>CM053595.1:234241402-234263501 GCA_028646575.1 Pseudocheirus occidentalis
GGAGGGGAAAGGATAGGAAGGAGAGACAGATGATCACTGTCATAATATGTCCACTATGAAGATGACCTGTATAATCACACATCCAGAGCCTGTATTGAATTGATTGTCCTTCCAGTGGGGGTGGGTGACAAGGGAAGAACCGAAAGAATCTAGAATTTAAAGTTCTGCAATACCTGCAACTAGGAATTAAGATATACAGGGGCTGGGGTAGGGAGACCCTCCCTGCCCTTCCAGAAAGTTAGAGAGCATATCAAGGGAAGGGCTTTACAGTGGGATATCTGTTTTAGGGTTGGGGCAGGGGAAAGACGGGGAGAAAATTTGTAATTCAAAAATCTCGTGAAAATGAATGATGTAAACAAGAAAACAATTTTTAAAAATTATTTAAAAATAAAAAAAATAAAAGTTCTATATGCATACTAATAACCTAACCAAAATTCAAATTAGTTCTAGAACTGTAATGGACATTTACTACAACCCCCTCATTTTTTAGACAAGGAAACCAAAGGCCAACAGCTTTAAATGGCTTGTCCAATGTCACATAAACAATGAAGAACTCAAACTTCAGTCGTTTGACTGCTGTACTCTTTCTGTTTCAACCACCATGCACCTCAATTTGCTCCATTTCAATCACTGATGATTCTTCATATTCTTCCAACTTCTCCAATAGATTTCCCCACAATTATCTCCTCTCTCTCCCTAATTTTTTCATTCCCTATCTACTGACTCTTTCCCTGATATATGTGAACATATTGCCCCTATCCTTAAAACATTCAATTAGACTCTACCAATTCCTGAAGTTATCATCTTTTCTCCTTTTCTTGGCCAAATTCCTTCTAAAAGCTAACAAAAAAAGGTATCAAGAACTTTCCTCTTCTCACCCCTTCCTTCTCTACCCCCCCAAAAAAATCCCAACATCTCTTTAAATTGCAATTAATTGTAGGCACCATAATCCTTCAAGTCACTCAAGTTCACAAGCTCAGGGTCATATCCCCTCTACCTCTTCACTCTCACTCCACACACATATTTAATTGCCAAATCTTATAGATTCCATCTCCACAGTACTCTGAGATTATCTCCACTTCATCCTATCTACATTTTACTTGTACATAGTTTTCTGCATGCTATCTCTCTACCATAAGCTCCTCGAGAGAAGAGACTGTCTTTTGCCTTTCTTTGTATTCCCAGTACATAGCACAGTGGCTGACAAATAACAAAAACTTACTAAGTGTTTACTGACTTGACACTGCCTCTCACAGGGGGCTCCTCTTGACTGGAATATAGCAAAAGCTCTCTAACTGGTCTTCCTCCTTCAGTTCCCTCACCATTCCAATCTATCCTCCACTAGGTTACAAGGCTCTTTTCATAAAGCTGTGGATCTGATCACATCACTCATGCTCTCAATAATTTCCTGTGGCAACCAATTACTTCTACCATAAAATGTAAATTCTTTAGCATTTAAAGTTTTTTACAATCTTAACCCTTTCCAAACTTATTACACATTACTTTTCTCATCTTGCCTTTTCACTCTTTAACACATGACAATTCCTCTCCCATCTCTGTGACTCTGCACTAAAATAGGTATTCCACCCAATCGCTTTTTCTTCAAAGTATACAAAATTTTCCTGTAAGGCCACTTCAAACACCACTTTTCTACAGCAAGCTCTTCCTAATCTTCCTGACTACTAATAACCTTCTCCATCCCAATCACTTTATATATGATTTATACATGCTTATATTTCTATATGCTGTCTCCCCTAAGAGAATGTAATTCATTGAAGGTAGAAACGTTCATTTTTATCTTTGTATCCCCACCATCTAACCCAGAGTTTGTCTATATATAGCAGGTATTTAATAAATACTTGTTTGAGGACTGTTTGACCTTTAGCAAATCATTTAACCTTTCTAGATGAGGTTACTGAACTACCTTATCTGATAAAGCACTAAAATTCCACAAAATTAAACTTTCTAGACTTAAAAATAACATGTTAACATAAAATTTTATAAAGGAGATAAAATTAGAATATTAATAATAATTCACGCACAAACTGGCAAAAACTGGCACAAAGATCTTTAGATGTCTTAGCTGATAAGTCTAATGTTTCAAAGGTATGAAGAAGATCTTCAGAAAATCAGTGTAACTCAATTAGATTCAACAAACATTTCTTAAATGCCGACTTTATCTGGCAAAAATTGGGTACAGACAAACTTTTTAGTAAAATAACTCCAAATGGATATTTGGTCTAAATATAATAAGTTACATCAAGAACAAATTAAAGGAGTAAGGAGGAAATTATCTTTTGGATCTACAGATAGAGGAAGTGTTCATGACTCAACAAATAATAGAGATGATCATATGAGACAAAATGGAAAATTTTAATTATGTAATATTAATTATATAACCTATATATTACAACAATTTATTGTAGTAAAAATTAGAAGGAAAAGAAGAAACATGGAAAAATTTTTGTGATAAGTTTCTCTGATAAAGGTTTCATTTTCAAGACATAAAAGGAAGTGATTCAAATCTATAAAAATAAGAGCCATATCCCAATAGAAACATGATATCTATCTATATCCCAAAAGATATCAACTATCACCTTAAAAAATGCTCTAAAGTTCAAATAACTAGAGAAAAGCAAATTAAAATATCTTGGAGGTGGTAAACCCAAAGACTCCAGCTTCTGGAATAAGAACTCACTATTTAACAAAAACTACAGGGAAAACTGGAAAAACATCATGGCAGAAATCATATGCCAAAATAAAGCCAAAATATGTACATGATTTAGATATAAAGGTAGATACTATACACAATCTAGGAGAGTAAGAAATAGTTTACTTGTAATATTTATGGAGAACAGACAAGGGATAGAGAACATTATGAAATGCAAAATGGATAATTTTGATTACACTGAATTGAAAAGTTTTTGCACAAAGCCAATGAAGCCAAGATTAGAAGGGAAGCAGAAAGCTAGGAAACAATTTTTATAGCCAGTGTCTCTGATAAAGACCTAGTTTCTAAAATATAGATAAATGAGTCAAATTTATAAAAATACAACTCGTTCCCCCACTATAAATGGTCAAAGGAAATAAACAGGCAGTTTTCAGATGAAGAAATTAAAGCCACCCTTAATCATAAGAAAAAATGCTCTAAATCACTTTTGATTAGAGAAATACAAATCAAAACAACTCTGAGGTACAACATCACACCTATTTAACTGACTAATATGACAAAACAGAAAAATTATAAATGTTGGAGAAGATGTAGGAAAATTAGAACACCAATGCATTGTTGGTGGACTTGTGAACTGATCCAACCATTCTGGAAAGCAATTTGGAATGAAGCCCAAAGAACTATAAAAAGTACATACCCTTTGACTCAGCAATATCACTTTTAGAGCTGTATCCAAAAGAGACCATAAAAATGGGGAAAGGTCTCACAAGTACAAAAATATTTATAGCAGTTCTTTTTGTGGTGGCCAAGATCTAGAAATTGAGGGGATGCCCATACTGGGGAATGGTTGAACAAGTTGTAGTTTATGAACATAACAGAATACTTACTATTGTGCTATAAGAAACAATGAGCAGGCAAACTTAAGAAAAAAGCTGGAAACCTGGAAGTGACACTGAGTGAAGTGAGCAGAACCTGGAGAACACCATACACAATAACAGCAACACTGTGCAGTGACCAACTTTGATAGACTCAGCTCTTCTCAGCAATGCAAGGATCTAAGACAACTCCAAAAGACTCATGATAGAAAATGCTATCCACATCCAGAAAAAGTACTACAGAGTCTGAACAGATTGAAGAATTCTATTTGCTCTTTTTTGTTATTATTGTTCCTTCTTCTTTCTCCCATTGGGTGTAATTCTTCTTTACAACATGATGAATGTGAAAATATATTTAATATGAATGTATATGTACAGCCTATATAAGATTACACACAATCCTGGGGGGGGGGTGCAGAGAGGGAGAAAATTTAGAATTCAAAATCTTACAGAAGTAAATGGCAAAAACTAAAAAGTAATTAATTAATTTTAAAAAAATAAAGACCTTAGCTTGAAAAGGCCAAGGTCTTCTACTGCATCCTGGGCCAAAAAAAGTCTTGGAGGTCCTATTTCACACCTATATATGACAAAAGAAGAAAATGATACATGCTGGAGGGGATGGGAAAGAATAAGTATACTAGTGCACTACTGAAAGAGCCGTGAATTGGTCCAGTCATTCTGAAAAGCAATATGGAACTATACTCATAGAGCTACTAAACTGTACGTATCCTGCGATCCTCCTATACCACTACTAAGCCTACTGTTGTTGTTCTTGTTCATTCTGTGACACAGAGGGTGGAGTCTGGCCCAGAGTCCATGTGGATCAGTGCGGGCCTAGGGAGTGGTGATAGAAGCAGCAGCAACTTAGCAACTCTCAAGCCAGAGATGGGAAAGAAATCAGGCAACTGGTCACAAAGAAATTACGGAGGATCTGAATGCTAGCACTGGATGTAGGACTGTAAGGTGTCTGGCAACTCTATTGCCTATACCCACTTCTGGGGCACAGTTCAAGGGAAGACAGAACTTTCAATCAAGAGGGAGCAGGGGCACTGAGGAGTTATATGTGTCACTTTAGGTCACAAGGGAGCAAGGACCTTAAGGAAAGTATTATTTGCAATCCCTGGGATCAGGGGTCCTAAGGAACAATGTTGACTGCAACCTGAAGGAATAGGGACCCATCCTGGGTAATGACCAGAGTGCAGAACAGGAAAGCAGTGACCAGAACACTCCCCAGGTCACATACCTCAGAAGCACTAAAAACATCGAAACACCAGAACTAGCTATGAAAAGAGCACTGTGGAAGAAGTTTGAAGCTTGGGGCAGTGCCCCACCCACTTTCCATTCTGGGAACAGAGCCCATCTTTAACATACAGTCCCAAATCTTTGAAAGAATTGAAAAATGGGCAAACAACAACAAAAGAAAGAAAGTGATGATAAAAAAGGTACTATGGTTACAGGAAAAATCAAAACATAAACTTGGAAGAAGACGACAAAGTCAAAACAAAGTCTCAAAGAAAAGATGTGAATTGGACACAAGTCCAACGAGAATTCCTTGAAGCACTATAAAAACTTTTTTTAATCAAATGACAGTGGTAGAGGAAAATTTAGGTAAAGAAATTAGAGCAAAGAAAGTAAATTATAAGAAGATAATTAACAGCTTGGTAAAAGAGGCACAAAAGAATACTTAAGAAGATAACTTAAAAAACAAAATTGGTTAAATGGAAAAAGAAGTACAAAAATTCACTGATAAAAATATTCCTTAAAAAGCAGAAATGCCCAAATGCAAAAAGAGGTTAAAAAGTTCACTAATGAAAAAAATTCCTAAAATATTGGAATTAGAGAAGTGGAAGTTAATGACTCCATGAGACGTTAAGAAAGTCAAAAGAATGAAAAAAACAGAAGAAAATGTGAAATATTTTATTTTTTAAAAAGAACTAGTAAACAGATTGAGGAAAGATGATTTAAAAATTACTGGATTACCTGAAAGCCATGATCAAAAAGTCTAGACATTTTATCTCAAGAAAAACTGTCCTAGTATCGTAGTACCAGAGGGTAAAATAAACATTGAAAGAACCCATCAATCATCATCACCTAAAAGAGATCCCAAAATAAAAACTCCCAGGAATATTATAACAAAATTCCAAGGTTCCTGGGTCAAAGAGAAAATATTTCAGGCAACAGAAAAGAAACTATTTGAATAGTGAGGAGCTACAGTCAGGTTCACACAAGATTTCACAACCACTACACATTAAAGCAGTGGAGGGCTTAGAATATGATATTCTGGAAGGCAAAAGAGCTAGGACTACAACTAAGAATAACCTTAAAAAAAAAAAAGAATAACCTACCCAGAGTAACGGTAACGTAAATGGGAAGATCTTTCCCATCCATTAATAGGCCCATGTGACCTGCTTGAGTCACATGGAAGCCTGAGTCACATGAGTCTGTGGTGAGAGGAGCTTGCTAGAAAGGTAGAACAGGAAAGGTGGAGTAGAGTTAAGAGGAAATTGGTCCGAGAAGTTAGAGCTGAGGGAGAAAAGGAAGCAGGCAATGAGCTGTGAGTGTTTGTCTGTGGAAAGACCCTAGCAAGGGGAAGGCTTGGGGATGTTGGTACCCTCTTGCATTATTACTGTGTACAGATTTCTTTGTTGCTATGATGGATTTGGTGTTGGAATTCAGCTGTCTGATATTTGAATAAATGTTTTGGTTCTGTCTTCCATGTGAAGAGTCTGTTATACTTTGCAATTCAGAATTACATCAGCATATTCATAACTGCCATAGGTGCTGTGAATATTGTGTTGGCACTACACCCAACAAAACTGAATATAATCCTTCAAGGGGAAAACAATAGGAATTTAATGAAATAAAGGACTTTCAAGTTTTACTAATCAAAAGAACTGAACTGAGAAGAACTGAAAATTTAACATTCAAATACAAGATTCACAAGAAGCATAAGATAAACATGAAAGAGAAATCATAAGAGACTCAATAAGATTAGTGTTTATATTTTTAAGTGAGAAGATGCTACATGTAATTCCTAAGAACTTTAGCTTTAGAGAACTTAAAAGGATTCAACACAGAAAGAGAGCATGTGAGTAAATTGATTATATGGGACAATGTAAAAAAAAAATGGATGGGAAAGAAAGAGGGATGCCCTGGGAGAAGAGAGAAGGGAGCAGAAGAACGTGAAAAAACATCTCACGTAAAAGGAAAGAGCTAGGAAGAGCTCTTACAATGGGGGCAGAAATGGCAAGGATGGGTGGCTGAGTAATAAGTGAACCTTCCTCATACTTAAACTGGTTCATATAGAGCAGGGGAAAGACACACACTCAATTGGTAATAGAAATATATCTTACCCAACAGAGAAGTAGGAAGGGAAGGGAAGGGTATGAGGAAAAAGGGGAGAGGTGGTAGAAAAAGGACAGTGGATAAAGGAAGTGGTCAGAAGCAAAGCAGACTTAAGAGGAGAGACATCATAAAAAGATAGAGAGAAGAACAAACAGAAGAAAATAGGATAGATGGGAAAGGTACAGTTAATACTTGTAATGGTGAATGTGAATGGGCCATAAAACAGAAGTGGAGAGCAGAACAGATTAAGAACCAAAATCTAAAAATATGCTGTTTACAAGAAACACATTTGAAACAGAGAAACACAAGACTAAAATATGGGGCTAGGGAAGAATATTATTATGCTATAGCTAATGTAAAAAAGGAAGAGGTAGGAGGGGCAGAGCCAAGATGGCAGAGTAAAAGCAGGGACTTGCCTGACACCTCCCTCAAACCCCTCGTAATACCTGTAAAAAAGTAACTCTAAACGAATTGTAGAGCAGAAGAACCCACAAAATGATAGAGTGAAACAAATTTCCAGCCCAAGACAACCTCCAAAGCACAGCCCAGCATTCTGTCTGGGGACTGTCAGGGGAAAGAATCACTGGCAGTTGTGGTGGTTTCTGGACTTTTCAACCCACAAATACCAAAGACACCTTAGAGGTCAGTGTAACCTGGGTGAGAGAGGAGCACTTTCCAAGACCAGCCCTAGGGCAGCAACAGCTGCTTCCAGAGCTCTTAGCCAACAGACAGTGGGGGGATCAAGCGTCTGATCAAGGGAGGATTGCAGGAATCTCTTTGCTGGAGCTGAAGAAGGATTCTCTTTCTTTGTCCATGATTTAATCTGGATCTTAATCTTAGGTGGTGGTCCTGGGGTGAGGAGGAGTGCTAACATGGTGAAACTTGTGGAAGGAGTGGAGAGGGAACCCTCTTCACAGTTGCAAGGCAGAAAAGAGTGCTTGTGGTCACTCACAGACCAGAATACAGGCCAGGAGAGGAGTAAACACCTCTCTTTTGATGACAACATCTTAAAAGAACTGAAAACTTACAGGTCCCTAGAAGTACCTCTAAAAACAGTTGCACAAAACCTCTGAAGTTTGGGACAGATTGTCCTCCACCTTGGAAGAAGAGTCCTACCATAACAAAGAGCTAAAAAGCAATTCACTAGGAAAAAAAGGAAACGGTGGTGGAAAAAATCAGACTATAAAATCTTACTCTGGTAACAAGAAAGATCAAAACATACACCCAGAAGAAGACAACAAAGTCAAAACTCCTGCATCAAAAGCCACAAAGAAAAATATGAATTGGTTGCAGGTCACGGAAGAGCTCAAAAAGAATTTTAAAAATCAAGTAAGAAAAGTAGAGGAAAAAATTGGAAGAGAAATACGAGTAATGCAAGAAAATCACAAAACATGAGTCAACAGCTTGCTAAAGGAGATCCAAAAAAATGCTGAAAAATACACCTAAAAAAATAGACAAACTAAAATGGCAAAAGAGGTCCAAAAAGCCAATGAGGAGAAGGCCATAAAAAGCAGAATTGGTCAAATGGAAAAGAAGGCCCAAAAGCTCACTGAAGAAAATAATTCCTTAAAAATTACGCTGGAGCAAATGGAAGCTAGTGACTTTGTGAGAAATCAAGAAATTATAAAACAAAACCATAAGACTAAAAAAGAAGACAATGTGAAGTATCTCACTGGAAAAACAACTTATTTGGAAAATGCAATCTGCCCAGATTATCGTAAGAAGAAATAGAATAATTAATGTAACATTACATACTTAAATGACAACTTAAAGTTAATTTGCTTATTCAGTGCCATACCAGTCAAACTACCAAGAAATTATTTTATAGAAACAGAAAAATAACATAAAATTCATCTGGAAAAACAAAATGTTGAGACTATCAAGGGAATTCATGGGGGCAAAAAATGAAGGAAGCCAGCTTAGCAGTACTAGATTTCAAATTATATTACAAAATGGTAATCATCAAAACAATCTGGTATTGGCTAAAAAGGAGAGTAGAAGCTGAGTAAAATAGATTAGACTGTATAGTAAAAGATACAGTAATAAATGACTATAGTATTCTAGTGTTTAATAAACCTAAAGATCCAAGTTTAGAGGACAAGAACTCATTATTTGCCAAAAATTGCTAGAATAACTGGAAAGCAGTTTGGCAGAAACTAGGTAAAAACCAATATTCACACCACATACCAAGATATGGTAAAAATGGGCACATGATTGAGATATAAAGAGTGACATCATAAGTAAATTAGAGTGACATCAAAAAACATGCTTGTCTGATGTATGGAGGATAAGAAAAGAGTTTGTGACCAAACAAGAAACAGAAAGGATGACAGGAAGTAAAAATGGATAATTTTGATTACATGAAATTCAAAAGCTTTTGTACAAATAAAACTAATGCAGATAAAATTAGGAGGAAAGCAAGAAATGGAGAGAAATGGACAGAAGTTTCTCTGATAAAGGCCTCATTTTTCAAATGTATAGGAAACTGAACCATATTTATAAAAATAATAGCCATTTGACAGTTGATAAATGGTAAAAGGATATGAACTGGTAGTTTTCAGAAAAAGAAATGAAAGCTATCAGTAGTAACACTGGCCACCCAGTCACTCAGTAGTTTCTATAAGAGTGTAACATACACCAGTGTGGAAGAGAAGAGTCATGTCCAAAGAGATCCTCTCCTTACAAAAGTTAATTCATCTATTAAAAAAAAAACCATCTATGTAATTGTACTTTTATCATTTAATATAACATCATTAGTCAGTAAAAAGTAAATATAGCATAACAAGCTATTAATTTCATCAACTTGTAAAGGATTCATTTCATCAACTTGTAAGGTTTACATCTCTCAGAACAATAGCTTATAAAATTCTCCTATCATTTCTCACTATATTTATGTGAAAGCATTTTCATTTATGCTTTTTAAAAATTAAAATACAAAAATAAACTCAATTTGGAACTAGAATTAAGACTGTGTTTCACTGGTGTTGAATCAAATACTGCAAACTTTTGTTTGAATAAGGAAGTCCAACATCAAAATTAAGTATATGTGACTGTGATACAGTTAGGGAACCACGATGGTGGAGTAAGCAGTAAGTCACTCTCACTTTCCCTTAATGATCTTGAAAAACCCAGAAAATACTACCCCAGGAAATACACAAAAATAGAGGAGCTAGCAGAAAGCTGGGGTGCAGGTTTTTTAGCTCATGAGGCTAATGGTTAAAGGTCTCTCTTGCTGTGGCTGAAGAGGACCAGTACATGAAGGAAAGTATCCTGGCAAGCCCCACCTCAGAAAACCAATGGGAGTTGCTGAGCCCCAGGGTAGTGGAAGGGGCAAGTGCCAATACCAGGACTCACACATGCCTTTACACAGCCCGAGGAACCAACAGACACCAGTGCAGATAACTATCACATACACAGTGGATGGGTATCTACCACCCATACTCTAGGCTCTAGCCACTAGCAAGGAGGAGACTTTCAGCAGCCAAACCACTCCAACCCCCACACCTCACCCCACAAACTTCAGTATAATCCCAGGGAAATGCAATAAAACCCCACGTGGCATCAGCACACACCACCTACCACCACTAGCTCCAACTTAGCACCAAGTAAGCTACAGGCTGTACAGGCTCCAGCTGCCAGAATCTGAGGACCCCACACACAAAGCCAGTAACCAGGTCCCTACCCCCCAGCACAAGAAGAATGGAACACTGCCCCTGTGCCTCAGAAGCAGAGATTAACTTTAAAAGCCAGGAAAAAGGCAAGCATCATGACCAAAAAACAATACAGAAAAACAAAGGCTACAGATTTTTATTACAGGGACAAAGATCAAAACACAAATTCAGACAAGGACGGTATTGTCCCTATACCCACACCAGAAACCTCAAAGAGGAATACGAACAGGTCTCAATCCCAAAAAGTCTTCTTGGAAGAGTTGAAGAAGGATTTTAAAAGTCAAATTAGAGAAGCAGAAGAAAAATTGAATAATTCTTTTAAAAGTACATTAACAAAATGGAAAAAATTTCCAGAAAGAAAGAATTCAGATATCGCAGAACCACAGTGAGGATCACACAGAATATGGCAGCCTCAACACTGAAAGATCAGAGAAACTGGAATATGATTTTTTCATAAGACAAAAGAGCTTGGGCTACAACCAAGGATCACCTATCCAGTGAGACTGAGCATAATCTACCAGGCAAGGAGATAGACATTCAGTGACAACAGAATTCCAGACCTTCCTGATGAAAAAGCCAGAGCCCAATGGAAAATTCAACCTCCAATTATAAGGAGAGACAGAGAAAGGTAAATAAAGAAACACACACACACACACACACGCACACACAACTAGTTATTTAACAAGAGCAAACTGTTTACGTCCCTTTATGGGAAGCTGATACCTGTTAATATCACAAATTCTATACCTATGGCAACATCTAAAAGGGATATAGACAAATAGAGCGTGTGGGTATAAACTATGCAAAATGATGATGAAAATCAAGGAAAGAATGAAGCAGAAAATGGTAAATTATGCTACACAAAGAGGCATAAAAACAATATGGTAGAGGGAAAGAAGGGAGGGAGGCGACCATTATATGAGCTTTTCCCTCACTGGTTCTGGCGCAAGGAGGGAATAACACAACTACTTAAATATAAGACTCTATCGAGAAGAGACATAAAAGTTAGCATAATAGAGAGAAAGAGGGGAGGGAGAGGAGCACTGCATGACATCTATGCTTGTCAATCTTGGTTTGAGGAAGAAATAACATACAACACTGAGTATAAAAATCGATCATATCCTACAGGCAGTAGGAGGCGGGAAGGACCAAGAAGGGGAGGGGGTTTAGAAGAGAGGGAAGAAGTAGTAAGGGAGAAGGGTAGGAAAAGGGATGGGGGTGGATAAGAAAGGAATATTGAGGGAGGCAGCGGTCAAAAGGAAAACTCTCAAGAAGGGGAAGGGAGAAGGGTAAAAACAAAAGCATAAACAGAGGAGAGAGTAGGATGGAAGGAAAGACACAGATAGTAATCATAACTGTGAATGTGAATGGGATGAACTCTCCCATAAAACGGAGGCAGATAGCAGAATGGATTAAAAACCATAACCCTACAATATGCTGTTTACAAGAAACACATCTGAAACAGAAGGATACACACAGGATAAAGGTAAAAAGTTGAAGTAAAATATATCACACCTCAGCTAAAGTAAAAAAAGCAGGGGTAACAATTCTAATCTCAGACAAAGCAAAAGCTAAAATAGATCTAATTAAAAGTGATAAGGAAGGAAACTATATCCTGCTAAAAGACAGTACAGTAATACTGAATTACATTCATGTACCACAACTTCTAGCCACTCCCCCAATCAACAGGCATCTACTTTGCTTCCAGATCTTTGCTACTACAAAAAGTATTAGTATAAATTTTTTTATAGAGAGAGAGAGAGAGAGAGAGTATTTCATTTTGTCAGTGATTTTCTTGGGTGTAGGGACAGCATCAAGATGGTGAAGCAGTGGCCTACCTCACCACTCAAAGCAGTTCTTTGACAAAGATCTAGAAAATGGACCAGACCAAATTTTGATTAAAAAAAAAAAAAAGAGGGGTGGCTAGGTGGAGCAGTGAATAGAGGACCAGCCCTGGAGTCAGGAGGACCTGAGTTCAAATCCAGCCTCAGACACTTGACACAAAAACTAGCCATGTTACCCTGGACAAGTCACTTAACCTCAATTGTCCTACCTTCCTTCCTCCAAAAAGCGCAAAAAAAAAAAAAAGAATGCAGAGTCATCTTCAAGATCTTGGGTAACTTAACCCCAATTGCCCTGCCTTCCCCCCTCCAAAAATTAAAAAAAAAAAAGAAAAAGAAAAAAAGCATAGTGAGTTATCTTTCTAGCCCAGAGTGTCTTAAGAAGACTGAGAAAGAAATCTTTGAGGTACTAGAGACAGGGTATGGCTAAGAATAGTTGGTAGCAGCAGCAGGGAACATTTCAGTGCCTAGAAACTGAAAAAAGATTGAGACAGGGCAACAGGGTAGGAAGTACCTAGGTCAAAAGAGATTTCAGGAGAGCCCTGAACAAGTACTGGGTGCAAGAATAGGTTCCAACTAGCAGCTCTCACCTATCACACAATTTTAGGTTACAGATACAGTATGGAGAGAAACAATCAAAAGCAAGGACTGTAGGTGTCTACCAAGCAAAGAACAAACTTCAGAAGCAAATGATAGTTATAAGGATCTGATCACAGGAGCAGAGTAGCAGTTCTGTTCTGCCCGTTAGCCCAGTGTGGAAACTTTCAATGGAATAACCAGAGCAGGAGTCTCAGACCAAAAGGAAGCCAGCAGTTTAGCTGTTTCGAACCTGGAAAGTCTCCTAGGAGGCCAATAGTGACTGAGTCTATTTTAAACTTCCAAACAAGGACAAAGTGAAAGTTCCAAAGCTGGGTCAAGAACTTACAGAATTCAGAGCAGGAGGACAAAGAACACTTTCCTGTCCAGATCACTCTACTTTGGGAGCACTAAATGTCTGCACCTCCCCTCACCCCAAGCTGAGAAAGCAGAAAGTTGTAAGTGCAGTTCAGGCCAGACATCCTCCTCCTTAAGTGTTAAGAGCCCACCGCTGACATCAAGCCCAAAGTCAAAAATTGGTCTTGAAGAATACACCTCCACAAACAACAATAACAAAAACAACAACAACAAAACCACAGAATCTAACCAAAGAAAGCTTCTACAGCAATAGGGGAGCTCAAGACACAAAGAAAAAAGAATGACTCAAGAACAGGCAAGACCTCAAAGAAAAATGCTTAGATACAAATCTAAGAAGAATTTCTAAAAGAGCTATAGCAAGAATGTTTTAAAATGAGTATAAAATTATCTTAAAGACCAAATGAGAACAGTAGAAGAAAAAAATGGGAAAAGAAGTGAAAGCCAGGGAAGACATAAAGAAAATTAACAGTTGCCTGCTATACTTTCTGATTGTTCGAAAATCGCAAAAAAAAAAAAAATTGATACAATTTTGCCTTTTTCTTTTTATTTCACCTGCATGTTTTATAATCTTCTCTACTGTAGATGCAGGCATCTTGACATCTTGTCCTATTTTATGAGCACATCCATGCCATTCAATTACATCAAAGTTTTGTTCTGTATAATTACAAGCCACTTAATTTTTTGTGTTGTTTCTACTATTTAAAAATTTTTTTATCCATTTTGTTAAGAGTTTTAAAAAAAATCAACACAACTGCTGGTAATACGGCAGTAGGGTAGTAGATCACACTCAACAATAGGCAATTCCAGATTGATGATGCAGATGTAATAAAATTCTTGACTAGTTTGGACTCCTTACATTAACTGAATTTTGGTTCTCATTAAATGAGACCTGGTATCATTTCTAACTAGTAATAAGTCGAATTTCACATTAATATAATTCATACTAATCATAACTTACCTATGTTTTTGTTTTTGTGATTGTCTCTATCTTTTATTTAGTTAAGAATTTACTGCCTACAGGTAGCTGTGAAAGATATTGATCTTCATTCCTGTTCTATTCTTTGACATGATCTTTAATATTTGGGTCAAATGTGCATTTTAAATTTATTATAGAACATAATATAAGATTTTGTTCTACACTTAATTTCTGCCAGACTGCTTTCCAGTTTTCTGAAGTGTTTCTTCTTAATAATTTTGGGTTTTCAGAGTTATAACTCAGTTACTGACTTCAATTATTTCTGATTCCTCCTTGTCTAATGTGTTCAACTAAGCTACTTTTCTATTTGTTGGCCAGAAACATGTTTATGATTAAGGCTTTACGATAAAGTTTAATGTCAGAGGTGCTACTTCCCTCTTTATTCCTATTTTTTTATTCATTCATTGTTTTTGTACCTTTTTTTCATTATTCCCTCTGACAGTCTAGATTTTTTGTTCCTCCAAATTAATTTTATTATTTTGTCTAGTTTTGTATATACCTTTAGTAGTCTAAATGGTAAATCCACAAATTTTTATTATGTAGCACACAAAGAAGCACTGAATATTCCTCCAGATATTTAATTTTTAAACATTTCTTGGGGCGGCTAAGTGGCACAGTGAATAGAGCACTGGCCCTGGAGTCAGGAGGATCTGAGTTCAAATCCAACCTCAGCCACTTAACACCTGCTATCCATGTGACCTTGGGCAAGTCACTTAACCCCAAATGCCCTGGCTTCCCCCTACCAAAAGTAAAAAAAAAATAAAAATCTTTAAATAGCATTTAGTGATTATAACAATACAGGTATTGAGTACAGTCTGGTATATTGATTACTCAATATTCTGTGCATTTTGTAGTTATTTTTAATTAACTTTCCCTTTCTATTATCATTTAATGGATTTTGTTAATATACAGAAATACTGATTTTTATGGATTTTGCAGACTACAATTACTGAAGCTATCAGTTATCAAAATATGTTTCTTTACAAATTCCTTAAGATTTTCTAAGTAAACCATTTTATAATCAGCAAAAGGGACAGTTTCCTCTCTTCTTTGCCTTGAATTTCTTCCTCTTGTCTTAATGCTAATCTTTTGAGAACCTGTATCTCCCCAGTGCATTAATTTGTAATAAACACTAAAAAGGACCTGGAGTCAGGAACTCTTGAGTTTGAACTCTTCCTCATATACATAATGGCTAGGCATGGTACTTAAGATCTCTCAACCTCAGTTTCCTTATTGGTAAATTGAAAATAATAACAGTATTTACTGTACAAGGAAAAGTGATAGGGAAAGAACATTAACAAGACTGGAAACCAGGAACAGGAAGCAGGCTGAAGAGAGACAATGAAGAAGTTCAGGAAGAGAGCTACACCTTGAAGGAAGAAGAGGATTTTGAGAGTTCAAGAAAAGAGAGTATACATAGGGAACAACTTTTGTGAAAGCAAAAAGACAGGTGACATGACATGAGATCTAGAGAACAGTTAATAGGCTAGTTTGGCTAGAGTATAGAATACATTAAGTGGAGAAAAATGAACTATAGCCCATCTGGGAGTCAAACTGTAAAGGGCTTTAAAGTCAGGGGAGGTTTTATTTTCTCCTAGAGGCAATGAAGAAGCCGTGAAGGTTTCAGAGGAAGAGAATGGCAAGGTCAGACACTTCAGAAAGATTGTGACAGCCCCAAGAATGATGGATTAGAACGGCAGAAAGACCATTGAAGAGGCTATTACAGTAGTGCAGAGTAGAGGTGGTTAAGGTCTTAAGTAGAGTAGCAGTTTTGTAATTAGAAAGAAAAGGATATTAAAAAAAAAACTGAGGTAGAAGCAGAATCTGCTTAGCAACTGACTGGATATAGGCAAAAAGGAAAATGGAAGAGTCAAAGATAATTGACAAGTTATAAATGTGGGTGGTCTGGGATGACAGTGGTAGCCTTAAAAAAAAAAAAACAGTGAGATCTGGTACAGAGGTAGGTTAAGGGGTGAACAAGACTTCCATTTTTGACAAGATGAGTCCTAGATTTCTATGGGACAGCCAGGACGAGACATATTGCAAGCTGACAATGCATGATGGAACTTAGAAAGAAATTCAGATTTGCTATAAATACACAGTCATCTACATATAGATGGCACTTAAATACATGGGAACTGAAAAAATCACTAATAAACACTCAAAGAGGAGATGGACAACCACCCTGAACAAGAGACTAAAGAGGGCAAGGCAATTAGGAGAACTGGGAAAGGGGCTAGATATCAAAGGTAAAATCCAAATTCCTCAGGGTGGTATTCAAGCCTCTCTACAATCTGCCCCTTTACTATTTCAGCCCTATTTGACATTAATTCCCAATAGGTTCTCTATACTATAGTCTTACTAGATTAATCACCATCCCTTATCTATTTTCCTTGCTTTTCTACCCATTTATCTCTCTTACATATTCCTTAAACCTAGGGTACTCTACTTCCCTTCTCTTAATAGCCCCCAAACTATCTCCACCTGCTAAAAAGTAATATTCATCCTGTAAGACCCACCTCAAACCTCATCTCTTATATGAAGTCTTACAAGATGCCCCTGTTTAAAATGAGCCTTCCTTCTTCAAATTTGAATAGTATTTTCTCTGTACAACTCACGAATTTATCATGTTCTATTTTTTATAATATTTATATACTGTATCCCTCTCCCTTTTAGACTATAAGTTCCATAAGGATAAGGACTATAACATTTATATTTATACTCCCTTTACCACCTAGCAGTGCTCTGGCTTATTGCTTTTCAAATTCAACTGATAAGTGACAAAAACATTTGAAACATCAAATAACAATCCATTTTAACACCTGAAACAATTAAATTCTAGTTCATCAGAAGAATTCAAACAATTTCTTTTAACTATCTGTACTTGACAAAGAAACTAATATCTTTGTATAATGGGAGTCCATTGATGTAGGAGGGGAAAATCCAATAATAAAGTACATGATCCATCCACTGTTAGCCAATATCCCTTGAGCAAGGGCTTATATTATGCATTTTTTTTTTCAGGAAAAACTATAGTATAAAGAATATCTAATGATTTTTGTGGTTTTATGTCCTGTTCCCTTATTGAATTTATTTTATTTTAATTTTGTGTCTTTGTGCTTATTCTTATTGAGGAAATATCATGTTTATTGTAACTCTAAATATTTCTAGAACTATGTAAAATCATAGTGGAGAGCCTTCTTGCTTTGCCTCATTAAGTATTCTTTATGTTACAAATAAAACCCAATTCCCAATTGGAAGAGACAGAAAAAGACATTCAATTCAAAATAACTACAGATTGTTTAAAATGTCTGGGGATCACCTACTAAGACACATATACATCATAGGAAAACAATTATAAAGCACTCTGCACAAATAAAACAAATAAATGGAGATATTTTAGTTGTCCATGGTTAGGTTGTACTAATATGACAAAAAATGAAAACATTTCTTAATTTATAGATTCAGTGACAAAGTTGCTCAAGTGCTACTTCATAAAACCAGGGGAAAAAACAATAAAGTCATCTGGAGGAGGAGAAGGTCAAGAATTTCAAGGGAAAGAATGAACAATAGTGGGAAGGTAGGGACCTTGTAGTATCAGATCTCCAACTATTACTACAAAGCAAAAATTATCACAACAATTTAGTAATAATTTTTAAAAAATAGGAGTGGTGATTATTGGGGCAAATAAACAAAACCCAGAAACAAACAAAGTACCACAACAATATTCAATAAACTTAAGGACTACTGGTACAAATATTCTCTATTCAACAAACTGCTGGAAAATTCTAAAACAGGCTAGCAGACATTAAGTTTAAATTAACACTTCCCACCATATGCCACAGTAAACTCTAAGTGGATGTACGATCTAAATATAAAAAGTCATTTCACAAATAAACATGGAAAACATGTGAGCTCTTGAACAAACAATTCTCTAAGATACCTCCCCTTCCTAGGGCTTGCTCTCTTGACTGATGAGCCAGCCAGGATCACAATTTCATGTATGATGCCAATTTTGAACTTAAATCTTCCTGAATTGATGAGCCAGCCAGGATCACAATTTCATGTATGAGGCCAGTTTCGAACTTAAATCTTCCTGAATTCAGGCAAAGCACTCTACCCACTGTACCACTTAGCTACTGCATCTCATTGAGGCATATTTGAATTTTAGACCTAACAACTTTAATAAACAGAATTTTTAAGTATTTCTTTTGGCTTAGGGGAACCATGAAAAAAATGCTAAGACAGTAAAGGATACTATAAAGGAAAAAGTTTGATAACTTCTTCCTTCTAGTGTAATGGAAGACCACCAGGACTTCTCACTTGCTTGGCCACTGACTCCTACTCCTGGACTTAATGTCTGCCCTGCCTTTATTCTGTGAAAACTTATAGCACTATTAAGTTAACCTCAAGACTTCTGGGCCCTGCCATCTTTCTGCTATATTTAATTTAGGATTTCCATCCTCCCTGTTGCTAAATGTTTTTAATCCACTTAATTCCTCTTTGCAAGCAGAGACTGTATGAATTTTTCTATCTATATTCTCTGTATGTAGCATAGATTTTGGCATATAATGAGCACTTTAAATGCTTTTTCATTCATTCGCTCTTGCATATTTATCTATGTCTAATTTTATTATAAAAATTGATTAAAAAAATCACAGTTTTACATACACCACAACATTCACACTTTTTATAGTAACAATATGACTGCACTATACGGAAAAATCAGAGAAGGCTAAGGGAACAGAATAATATCCTAACATTCTACCATCTCCATGTAAGTTAGGCTAGTTTTTCTTGAAAACTATTTTGATTTTTATCATAGTTATATTCTCAAGGCTTAATTGGGTCAAGGGACCAATGCCTAGGCTAGTGATACCACTTCCTGTACAAAACAGCCATGAGGCACTATAGGTGCTCTCCACCATGGATGGTAGACCATCAAAGGCAAATTCAGAGTCAGCAGGGAAGTTTCACTCAGCTAAATATTCTCACAATATTCTCAATACATATGCTTTGCTGACTCTCCTTCCTTTTCTATTACTATGCAGACCTCCTATGGTTAAATGCTTAACGAAATACAAGTATCTCATTTTGTTCAACTATGGAAAATAAACTAGCAAGAGACTGACCAAAGTCAGGTCCAACCCAAAACAACTAATATGAACTAAAACAAAATAAGCTGAATCAGGAAAACAACAGGTACAATGACTATATCAATGTAAATGGAAAGAACAATAACTGAAACTAAAGAGTTTATAATTATAATGAATGAGCTTGGCCCAAGATAATTAGAAAATACATTCTTCCATGCAAAGATTGGGTAGAAGGAGATTTCAATATTGAACCATGCTACACACTCCCATACAATATAAGCTCCTTGAGGGCAAGGACTGTTTCCCTTTTGTATTGTCACCTCAGAATTTAGTACAGTGCCTACATCATAGGAGGCATTTAATAAATGCTTATTGATCAACTGATATATTGTCAGTCTTGATGTGCTGGCTAGCTTTGCGCAACTCTTTCTTCTCTTTACCACAAGAAATGGCTCTCTGAGGGGGCAAGAAGGATGTATTTGCAAATGAAGGTGATATAAAACATATATATATATATATATAAAAATTCAAGTTGTTTTTTAAGTTAATCAACCAATAAATATGGTCAAATCTACACCTTGGGAAAACCATTTTTGTAGCTATATGGAAGATAAGATTTGAGTGAAGGAAAACGTGAAGCAGGGAAATAAAAGAGGAAGCTATTGCAGGAATCTAGGAAAGAACAAACTACATAAGGGCCTTAGGGATCATCTAATCACATGCTGTCAAACTCAAATAGAAACAGATCCCTGCTGGCTGCATAGTGACTTGGAAAACTACAAATAACATTACTCATGCTACAATGTATTCTTATTTTGTTAAATATTTCCCAATTATGTTTCTATATTTCTCTATAGAGAAATAGTCTCTATAGAAAATCTATATTTCGTTAGTCTTAAAAAACCCATACTTTGAGATGGCGGTGTAGAAGCAGCAAAGTTTCACAGCTCCACACAGCCACCATAAATACCCATAAAATACGACTATAAACAAATCTTAGGGCTCCCAAACTCACAAAAATACAGAAATCATATCTCCCACTTAAGGCAGCTTGGCAGGAGGGGCTAATCACGGCAGGCAGGGAGCCAAGACCAGCCCAGCCCAAAACCAAAAACCACGGCCAGGTTCCAGGGCAGTTGGGAGGAGCCAAGCCGCAGCTTGAGTCTACCCAAGAGCAGATCTGCAGCACCTGGAGCAATCTCCACATTTATCAAGCCAGGACAAATAAGGCTTAGAGAAAGGTCAGTGGAATTCAAGCATTCAAGCTAAATTTGGAGGAGGAAAAGCAGTCCGACCTAATTGCTCCCAGGGCAAGGAAGCAGCTGTAACCAGCAACTGCCTCCACTAGGCTGCTTCAGAGCTACTGGCCTGCCAATTGCAGGGGGGCTGAGACGATTGACCAGGGCCAAGGGCTCTTGTGTTGAGTGGTCTGGATCCGGATCGTGATCTTGGGTGGTGGTCCTGGGGTGCACTTTCAGCAAGCCAAAGCTGGCGGGGGCTGCAGCACCCCCCTAATAGCTCCAGCAGTTGGGAAAACCCCAGCGATTTGGGACAGAGCTTTCCCCCCTGGAAGCAGAGTTCCACAGAGCAAAAAAAATCAAGCAATTAATTGACTGGCCAACATGAGGAAATGGAAGCAAAATAAGAACAGAAATAAAACTCTAGAATCCTTTTTTGGGGACAAAAAGGATCAAAGCATGGAATGGAAGGAAGACAACACAGTCAGAACTCCAACAACAAATGCTTCCAAGAAACATGAAGATGGCCTACAAGCTATAGATCAATTTAAAAAGTACTTTGAAAAACAAATAAGAGAAGTGGAGGAAAAACCAGGAAGAGAAATTAGAATGATGCGAGAAAATCATGAAAAGAGAGTCAACAACCTGACTGAAGAAAACGACACTTTAAAAAATAGATTAACTCAAATGGCAAAAGAGGCCCAGAAAGCCAATGAGGAGAAGAATGCCTTAAAAAGTCGAATTTGCCAGCTGGAAAAATAATCTCAAAAGCACTCTGAAGAGAACAATTCCTTCAGAATTAGAGTGGAGCAGATGGAAGCTAATGACTTTATGAGAAACCAAGACACTATTAAACAGTTACAAACAAATGAAAAAATAGAAAGCAATGTGAAATATCTCCTTGATAAAACCACTGACCTGGAAAATAGATCCAGGAGAGACAATTTGAAAATTACTGGCCTACCAGAAAGCCATGATCAAAAAAAGAACTTGCAAAAGCGTCCTTCAAGAAATTCTCAAGGAAAATTACCCTTGTATTTTAGAGCCAGAGGGCAAAATAGAACTTGAAAGAATTCACCAATCACCTCTTGAAAAAGATCCCCAAAAGAAAACTCCTAGAAATGTTATTGCCAGGTTCCAGAAGCCCCAGTTAAAGGAGAAAATATTATAGGCTGCCAAGAGAAAACAATTTGAATAGTGTGGAAACACAATTAGGATAACCCAGGATCTGGCAGCATCTACACTGAGGGATTTGAAGGGCCTGGAATATGATATTCTGGAGAGCAAGAGAGCTGGGATTAAAACCAATAATCACCTACCCAGCAAAATTGAGTATAATGTTGCAGGGGAAAATATGTTCATTCAACGAAGTGGAGGACTTTCAAGCATTCTTGCTAAAAAAACCAGAACTGAACAGAAAATTTGACAATCA
>CM053595.1:234264001-234283496 GCA_028646575.1 Pseudocheirus occidentalis
ATCAGGGGAGGGGCTTTACAGTGGGATCACTGTTTTGGGGTTGGGGGTAGGGGAAAGACAGGGAGAAAATCTGTAACTCAAAAATCTCATGGAAATGAATGATGTAAACAAGAAAACAAATAAAAAATTTATATTAAAAAAAACCCATACTTTGAAGTTCACTAAATGAAGGAATCACATGGAAATACAGCACAATATTATACTCATTTAACAAATACTCATGTTAGACTATGAAAGGGCATTAAATCTTTTTTTTAAGTTAAATAAGTGATTCAGTCCACAAATTATAATTTAAATAGACATTAGCTAAGTATTAATAAAAGATCTGCCTAACAATTCTAAATAAGAACTAGATAGGGGTTCTTTAAATCTGTGCTTCTATAGCTTCTCTTACCTTTTTTTTTACATTCCAAAAAAAGGTTAGGAATATTTAGCTATACCTATAGAATCACTGTTCTAATCACCAATGCCAAAAACTGTGCTAAGTGAATTTGTTCAATGACTTAAGTAGGATCATAGCATTTAAAGCTCAAAAAACCCTCTAAGAATATCTAGTCCAAATCCCTCATTTTACACATAAGAAAACTGAAGTTCAGAAAAGCAAAATGACTTGCCCTGAATCACACAGAATAAAGTAAGCAGAGCAGAAAAGCAAACATAAGGTCAATTCTACTTGGATGTCCCACCAGCATCTTGTACTTAACCAGTCCAAAACCAAGCTCATTACCTTTATCCCGAAATCATTCTTCCTTATGCCTTCCTCTACTTAACTCTGGCACCACAACTCATTTAATCTTCTCTGTTCTTAAAACAGAGATTATCCTTAATTCTTTACCCTCTCTCATAACTAATTACCTATCAGGTCCTACTGATTGCACAACCTGCACATTTCCCCAAATCTGTGCTCTCTTCTCTATTCTACCCTAGGACAGCCACTTAATAATTTAATTTTTTAAAAATTATAATCCTGCAATAGTCAGCACTCAAACTAACTCCATGCTATGATAATTATTTTCATTATTCTGGTCACACCTCTCTTATGTTCAAAAACAGTAGATATCTCCCCACCCCACCACCACCACTACCACCCACCCTTGCCTACTAATAAATTATCAAATACTCTGCCACAACCTGGAACCACCATAGCTTTCTTCTCAGTATCCTATGTGGAACTTCCTCCAGGTCACATCACAACAAAGAACATCCCCCAAGAATCTATTCTGGAGTCACCTCCCAAATTCATGCCTTTGCAATGGCTGTCCCTAATGCCTGCAATGATCTAGAGTCTCCTTAACTCCAATTCCTTATTTCCCTCACTTCCTTGAAAATTTAACTCGAATCTCATCTTCTAAAAGAAACCTTTTGTAGTATCTAACCACTGCAAGCCCCTTCTCTCTGAGATTACCTCCATTTTTACACTACATATATTTTGCAAATGCATAAAAATTTTCATGTTATCTCCCCATTAGAATGTGAGCTCCTGGGGAAAAGGGCCCAAATTCTTGCCTTTCTGAAACATAATGCTTGCTGACTGACTTAAAACCTTATCTCACATAAATCATGCCTCTCATACTCCCAACTCTACACTCCTGCCAAACAAGGCAATTCCCTATACTTCCTGAATGGTTTCAATTTGTTAATTCTAATACCGCAAGCATGTACTGGGGACTCAAAAAGATACACACATATACATACATGTAGCTCAGTTAACATAGCTGGGGCATCTTATGGTATTAATTGGCAATAGTAACATACCTATTTTCACATACAGTTTACTTTTACTTTTAGACACTAGAGACAAATTCATCCATATAACAAGTACAACCTACACACATGTGCATAAAAGTTCAGAAGGCAATAAAAGAGAGAGACAAAAATGTCAAAGAGCTGGAATTCAAAAGCAGTGACAGCTGGTTTGAAAGCCTCACAAGGCTCAAGTGTCCTTAGAACCTGAGATTAAAAAGCAAAGATTCTTCAGCGGACACTGAGGCCAATGCCACCACCTAGACCAGTGGTTCTCAAACCTTCCTAATGCCATGACCTTTTAATACTCATATGTGGGTGCACCTGCATGTGGGCAGACCTGCCTGGAGATGGATAGATGAGCTGTGTCTCAGTTCCTACCATTGGAAATATGTGTTTTCTTAGG
The DNA here is from genome assembly GCA_028646575.1 of Pseudocheirus occidentalis. Classification (NCBI taxonomy): domain Eukaryota; kingdom Metazoa; phylum Chordata; class Mammalia; order Diprotodontia; family Pseudocheiridae; genus Pseudocheirus; species Pseudocheirus occidentalis. The sequence continues at coordinate 234,266,151 of CM053595.1, forward strand.
AAATATGTCTTAGGCGATCCCTGTGACCCCTGTGAAAGGGTCATTCAATCCCCAAAGGGGTCGCGAACCACAGGTTGAGAATTGCTCACCTAGACACTTGCATATCCTCTTCCAAAACCAATGAAAATGTCTCCAAAATCAGATGAAGACACTGACAAGGTTCAGAAGATAAGCAGCCACCTCCAAAGCCTTCCATGCTATCCTCACATCCTGAGCAGCAAACTGACTGACTCTCTTGACCTCAATGCCCACACACAACAGAGTCACAGACATAGACAAAGTTGGAAGTGAGGTCACCTAATCTAACCATATAATTTTGCAGATAAGGAAAGTGAGGGGCAGAGAGGTTAAGTGACTTGCCCAAAGTCAAACAAGTGGTTAAGCAGCAGAACCTGAGTCACTATTTTTCTACTTAGAGTAAATGCTATTTCCTAAAAGAGCTAGGTGACACAGTGGAGTACTTGTTAGAATATAGCAAAGGATAAGTGTTTTTGTTTCACCATATTATTAGATGGCTATCAATACTACATTAATAAGCTTACAGTAAAACAAGAGGAGGGTCAATGAGGTTTTAGAAGGATATACTCATGTGGCACTGAAAGGAGCCACGTCATAACCAGGAAGAAGCCTGGGGGTTTGAGTTCCATAAGACAGAACCATAGATCTAAAGCTAGAAGTTTCCCCCAAAGGTCAATTTATCCCACCCTCTCATTTCACAAATAGAAAAACTGAAGCCCAGGGATGTTAATTAACTTGCTCTACTGGAGACTACTCATTGTTGAAGCTTTGCTATTTACTACTTGAGGCAATTAGATGTAGTGGATAGACTGTAATAGCTAACATTTGTATAACATTTTAACTTTGTAAAAGCACTTTATATTATTTCATTTGTTTCTTACAACAAGCCTGCGAAATAGGTGCCATTATTATCCCTAATTTAAGGAAAACTGAGCCTGAGAGAATAAGTGACTTGCCTTGAGTTATGCAGCTAACAAGTACTTCGGGCAGGATTTAAACTCAAGTTCCTAACTCCAAGACTAGCATTTTCTCTACTACCCTACCTGTCTGCCTAAATGGACTTGAAGTGAGAAAGAAAAGTTCGAATCCTGCCTCTAATACTTACCAGCTGTGTGACACTGGGCCAATCAGTCAACCTTTAGCCTCAGTCCCAGTTTTTTCATCTGTAAAATGAGAACACTGGTCTATATGGCCCCTAAGATCCCTTTTAGCTCTCAATCTATAATCCTGTGTCTTGGGGACTGAGATTTATCTTTTCCAAACCTTCTATCTCCCTCAACACCTAGCAGTATTCTTCATAAAACAGCTGATTAATAAATGCTTACTATATTTGTATGTGACGGTCAAATGATGCTATATTAAGTATAGCAAAAGATAAGTGACTTGCCCAAGGCATCACGTAGCAAAATCAGGCATTAAGAGTCAGGTTTCCTGACACAGTTCTTGTGTCAACCACATCTCCAAAAAAGATTCAAACCTGAAAGTTTACTTACAGAAGTTAATGATAATAACAAAATACCAATAATCACAGTGAAAATCTAGTATTAGAGAAGCAAAGGATAGGGACAATTATCCCTAGGTATATGTCAAGAGGGAAAAATGTTTTCAAAACAAACAAAAGAGAATTCCTTCGCTACTGGTATTACTGCCAAAAAAAAAAAACCACTTCCTTTCAAAAGAATCAAAGAATGTAGGAATGATATGGCATCACAGTATAACCCCCTCATTTCACAGAGGAGGAAAGTGTAAAAGGAGAGGGTCAGACTAGACAGCCCTTAAGGTTCCTTTTACTCTCTAAATCCATAAACTATATGAATTATAAACTTACAAAAGATCATATAACTGGTTAATGGCAACTGAAACTAAAACTCAGGTCTCTTCACTCAATCCAGTGTTTTCCTTTACATGATACTGTTTCCTTAACACATTGATTCTCAACCTGTGGGTCACGACCCCTTTAGGGTCACAAGGGTTGCCTAAGACCATCAGAAAACACATATTTCCGATGGTCTTAGGAACCAAGACACTGCTCCTCTATCCGTCTCCAGGCAAGTCCGCCCACATGCAGATGTGCTCACATATAAGTATTAAAGTGCTGTGGCAACAGGAAAGTTGACAACCAAAGTAACAGATTTACTTCAAGGAGCATTCTAAGATTGCAAAAGTAATTCAAAGTTCCCAATTAATTGTAAAAATGTTTCAAACACATTTATTAAAAATGATGGGCAACTTGAATGAAACATCACTTAAAAGGGAGTGAAGGGGTATGAAAGGTATAAAGAGCCAAACTTGAAATCCCTCAAAAATGGATGAAAGTCCTGCATCTGACTCTTTAAGTTTTATAACTATCACAAGTCACTAACACAACAGTGCCAATCTATATCAGTGGAGGGAGTTTCCACCACAGGAGGTCCCCACACCAATAAAATCACAGGTCCAGATGAAAACTATTATGAATTTATTATTTATTATATTATTATTTATTAACTTTGGCAAGTAAATATGCAATAATGTTAATACATGTATAAAATTTAACAGGAGCATTTTGGTATAGAAAATACAAAAATATCAGGAACCTGAACAAATGTTCAAAATGTCAAAGGGAATTAATTCACATAAAAGACTGCAAATTGGGGTTTTATAGGGCATTTGTGAACAATGTAAATAGATTCTCAGGATACCAAAGCAGCACTTATTTGATAGAGATTTTCCCAACAAAATACAACTACTTGGGTCACTTGCAATTCAATTTCCCTAAATAAAAATATCAGAAGATCTCTAGTATTTAACAAAATACATTCCATGGTGTAGTGGAAAAAACCACTGAATTTGAAGTCAACAGATGATACTCAGTCCTGACCTCACTAGGGAGATCCAGACCAACATCTCCAACTGCCTAGAGCAATCTGATTTTGTTATTACTTGATATCACCAATGTTCCTTCAGTCTCCTTCAAATGCTGGTGTTTGCGTCATTTTCTTGTCCTTCGCCTTTCATATGCAAATGAATTACCAAGTTCTCTCAATTTAACACCACAGAATCTCTATCAATCCTTCCTTTTCTCTACAGGCTGACTTCAATACTCACCCAACAAGGACTTTTCTCATTCACTTTAATTTCTCCTAAACTAGCATTACAAAATGACACATTACATAAATGCTACAGATTTAATGTACGTAGATTTTAACATCTTGCCCAGATTTTAGTCTGGGCAAAGTCTCTCAATCAACAAGTGTTAGGAACTATTGTGCTAGGCACCAGAGACACAAAGACAGTAACAGAATAGTTCCTGCTCTCAAGGAGCTTTTAGTCCTCACAGTCTAGTGAAAAAGACTCAGATAATTTCAAAATTGGTTGATGACCAAACCCAAAGAGTGGTCATTAATGGGTAAACATCAACAAGGAAGAACTCTATTCTCAGGTGAAGCACGTAGGGATCTGTGTTTGGATCTGTACTATTTAACATTTTATCAATAATCTGATCAAAAGGATAAAAGGTTATTTCATCCTATCAAATTTACAAGTAAAACAAAGCTAGATGACAGGGTTAAAAACCAAAAAGCTACTGATAACTAGATCATTGACCTCAATCAAATAAAATAAGATTTAAGGGTGATAAATGTAAAGTCTTAAACTTGGGTTCAAAAAATCAGTTCACAAGTATAAAATGAGAGATGCATGGTTAAGTAAGAAAAAAGGGCTAAGAGTTTGAGTGGACTGCAAGTTCAACATGAGTCAACAGTGTGATACAGCAACCAAAAAAACTGATGTAATCTTAGACTATATTAGGTGATATCCAAGAGTATAGCTCCAACTTCACTCTGGCTCTGGTCAGACTACATCTACAATACTAGGCTCAGCTCACATTTGAAGAAGTATATTAGCTAAAAAAAGTTAGAGGTAGGGAGAAGAAGAAGCAGGGCAGATAATCATGTCATATTAAGATCAGCTGAAGGAACTGACAATGTGTTTCAAAAAAGCATAGTGCCTGGAACATAGTAGGCACTTGATAAATGCTTGCTGAACTTAAATTAAATTGGGGAAGTATGATAGCTGTTTTCAAGTATTTGGAGGACTGCCAGAGGAAGTATTAGATTTATTTTGCTTGGCCCCAGAGCCCAATACAAGCCATGGGTAGAAGGTGCAAAGGAGAAAATTTCCTAAAAATTAAGCTTTTCAAAAGTAGAATGGGGCTACTTTCAAAAACGGTGCCACTGGACATTTTCAACTGGATGTTCCATATGCATCTCAAATTCAATGGAACTCAAAACCCTCCTTTTTTCCAAACTTCCCTATCTTTCTAGCCAAACAAGTTGGCAATCTCGACATCATTCTCAGTTCTTCAGTTTGCCTCACCTTCTATATCTAATCAGTTAATAAACTGAATCTACCTTCAGTGCCTCTCTTACCTTTCCCTTCTCTCTGGTCACAAGCCCACCACCCTAATTCAGGCCTTCATCACCTCTTGCTTACTACTACAAGAAAGTCTTTCTTAATTGGTCTCCCTATTTTGCACCTCTCTCCACTCTATCTTTCATACAGCTTCCACATTAATATTCTGAAAGCACATGCCAAACCATGTCAGATTTCAGTAGCTCCCCATTGCCTCTAGAACAGTAGTTCTCAATCTGTGGGTTGCAACCCCTTTCACAGGGGTCACAGGAGTCACCTAAGACCATCGGAAAACACATATTTCTGATGTCTTAGGAACCAAGACACCACTCCTCTATCCATCTCCAGGTGCGTCCGCCCACATGCAGATATGCCCATATGAGTGTTAATGGATTGCAGCATTAGGAAGATCGAAAACCACTGTCCCAGAATGAAAAGAATATTCAGGTGAAAAGTGTGAGTGACATAGTTAAGGGCTGCAAAGTTCGGAAGGAAAAAGAAAAGGACATTTAGATTTAGCAATTAAACTCCTCTATCCATCTCCAGGTGGGTCCACCCACATGCAGGCATGCCCACATAAGAGTATTAAAGGGTTGAGGCATTATAAAGGTTGAGAACCATTGCTCTAGAATAAAAAATGCAATCACCTTTTTTTGAAGCATTTTAATAGGCTTCACATCTAGCTCTAGTCTACCTCTCTTAAGTTTATTGCATATTGCTCTTCTTCACACACTACATAGTCTAACAAAACCAGAAGATTTGCTGTAAACACAGTATAAACAACATTCAATCTCCTACATCTGTGCTTTTCCCCAAACCTTCTCTCATGCCTAGAAAGCACTCTTCATAGAATCATAAGATTCTTTCAAGGCTTAGTTCAAGTGCTACTTGCTAAAAACAAAACAAAACAAAACAAAACTAATTGCAATTTAATTCCTGCCCTTGCCCCAGTTGCTAGTGTCCTTTACCCAGAAATTACTCTGTATTCACTATATTATTTTGTATTTATGCATGTGTATATGTTCTTGCTCCCCCAAAAGAATATAAGTTCCTTGAAAGCAAAAACTGTTTTGTTTTTATTTTGAATAGTCAGTACCTACCACAAGGCCTGGTACACAACAGGTGCATGTTTACTGAAAATAAATGAATGAATGAATGAATAAGTAGATTCTCCCTCACTGGAAGTCTTCGAACAAAGGCTGAATGACCATTTGTTCCCTATGTTATAGAGATTCTCTTGGGAATATGGGTTGTAGAGTTTATATCTCGATCCTAGTTCTGCTCCAAACTCATCATATAACCTTCTGCAAGCCACTTCCTTTCCTAGGTCTAAATTTTTTCATCTGCAAAATGAGTGTGAAGCACCAGGATCTTTAAAATCTTTTCCAGCTCTAAACATATATAATTCCTTTATTCCACATTTTTTTAAATCCTCAAAAATTCATTCCTAAATTTGCAAAAATAAGACACTTTGGAAGAATATATTCTTGAAACATCACAATGGTTTCCTAACAATTCAGTAACCTTTTTTTTTTTAGCTCTCATTCTCCATGCTCTACATGTGACATTCAACCATCTACTTATTCTTGAAAATCCTCCCTTGTTTTCCTTGATATTTTCATTATTCTGGCTTTCCTCCTCTTTGTTTTTTTGCTTTGTTTTGTTTTGCTTTTTGGAGGGGGGAATGCAGAGCAACTGGGGTTAAGCGACTTGCCCAAGGTCACACAACTAATAAGTGTTAGGTGTCTGAGGCAGGATCTGAACTCAGTCCTCTTGACTCCACAGCCAGTGCTCTGTATTCTCTGCACCACCTCACTGCTTCCTTTCCTCCTCTTAATCATTCCTTATTTCATCTTCTTCTGCCTTTTGCTACATCATATCCCCAAAACCCTAATGCTCCTGAATGTTCATTCTTTGAAACTTTCTTCTCTCTTAACCTCTAGGAAATTTTAACTCCTGCCAGTTTTTACTATTACCACTATGTAGACCATTCTAATCGATTGCCAAATTAGAGCTAGAAAGGACCCAAGAGATAATCTAACCCAGTAAATTCATTTTCCAAGTGTAAGACTTGTCCAAGGTGACAAAGATCACGTGTAAACGGGCTAAGACTCAAACACAGGTTCTCTAATTACAAATCCAGAGCTCTTTGCCCTACACAGGCTGCTTCCTAACATTCTAGCCCTGAACTCTCTCTCTCAAATTTCCAAGTGCCTTTTGGATATTTTCAATTAAATGTTTTAGCCACCTCCTCAAACTCAACATATCTAAAAACAAGCTCACTTTTTCCCACCACAACAACCACCAGCTCCTCTTCTGGTTTTTCTACTTCTGTTAAGGGCACTATAATTTTCTGAGTCACCCAAGCTTGCAACCTTAAAGTCTTTGAGTCCTCTTTCTCCATCTCCCCTTTCCCCATCTCCCTTATTTTTTCACCAATTCCTATCAATTTTTCCTTCATGATTCTCATGTCCACTCCCCCCCTTCCTTTCCATCTCCACTACCACTACCCTAAATCTGGTTCCCATTACTTCCTGACTGTACTATTACAATAACAACTTTTTGGCCTCTCTGACTTACAAATGTCCCATCCTCCAAACCACTGCCTGGGGTTCAAATCCCAGCTGTGACACTTACTATGCGACCTTGGGCAAATCATTTTACCTCAAGCCTCAGATTCCTCTTCTGTATGGGGTGGGTCCACTGGGATGGATCATATGACCTCTAAGATCCCTTTTATGTTTAAATTTATAGTACTCTGATTCTGAAATCACCACTAGGAGTGTGTCACATCCCTGATGGCTCCCTATTGCCTATAGCTCAAGTCCCCAAAGAGTTGGTAATGATGGATCAATGTTTTCACATGATGACTCTTAGTACTGGCTGCCATTTCAATATATAGCTGACAGGACACATCTGAAAGCTTCCAAAAATCTCCCTTCTTATAAGTTTACAAGTAGTTACCCTCTCTCATGATTCTATAGTTACCTACTGTCTTCTACCCTGTGAACTCAAGGTTTGGGAGAAAGAAAAAGTAATTCTTCCCCCATATCTCCAATCACTGCAAAAAAAAAAAAAATTAGGGTTCCAGACCTAACAAATTAAGTCCATGAATCTTAACCAAAGGAACTTCTCAATTTAATTTTCCAGCCTTATTTTTTATTGTTCTCCACACGAACCTTGTGTATCACCCTTAACTGTCAGGTAAGGATTGTTCCACTTTTGTATTTCGTCCTCAGTGTAGGCCTAGCACAAGGAGTAGAACACAGTAGGAACTTAATAAATATTTGTTAATTGGTCAGTTCCCACCTCCATGATTTTTCTTCCTATCTCCAACACTGCATTCACTTAAAATGCCCACTCATTCCTGAGCCTTTCCAAATTTCACTCCTTCAACAAGGCTTTCCCTGACTACTTCAGTGTTGTTGACCACTCCTTCCTCCCAAATTCCTAGAGTACTCATGGTGGACCCAGAGCTAGTCTTGGGTTCAAGTCCAGCTTATAATAAATATTGGCTGTGTAACACTAGATAAAGAACTTCACTTTTCAGTAACTGGGTAACTCAGGTAACTAAAGCTATACATTGCAGAGAAGGCACTGACCTACACTGTTAGATAAAGTTTCTTTATCCAGAAGTTCCCCATATCAATGAACTCAGAGATATTGTCCCTCTCTTACATGCTGGTAAATTAATCATGTATGGCTTTGGGGAAATTCTTGCATTGTCATGAACTATTATTTATTTTTTAGTGACATCTTCAGTTATTTAACTTTTTATGGGTTTCTGCCTATCCAACTACACATAAGCTTTTAAAGGTCAGGAACTATGACCTAAATTTCTCTGCATAACCCTTGACACAGTGTTTTGCACAGCCTGAGTACTCAAGAAAGATTTCTTGATTGTTACACAGAAAAAAATTCCTTTCTAAAGTTATAAATAGACTTTTTTTTGGTATGGAGAAGAAAGCTAAATTATAGAGAATTTCTAAATAACAAAAGAATTTTAGGAATAAAATGATTATATGTCTTTCTAGGAAAAGCTCACAGTACAGTTCTCTGAAATTTTCTTTCAGTCTCAACATCATTATAAAATAAGGAAGAGAAGTACTGCTTTCTCTATATAAGGTGAACAAGCACTGAAAAGTAACTTTAAGTCATTCAGAAACTTAAAATAATCCTATGAAAACTTCACTTAAAACTGCATTTGCTTTCTATTCAGATTACTAATATTCTAACTATATCTGACCTAGAGTCACAAGATATCTAAACACTTATATATTTCTGGAGAGGTTGGTTAGTACAGAATAAGGTTCTCAGAAACCAGAAACATACAACTACAGATGAAAATAAGAAGTAATACATGTAGGAAAGGAGCAGATTTTACTGGAGAAATTGATGTACAATTTCTATTACACCCTACCATCTTCAAGAAATCAGGGCTTAATTCTACAACACGCCTAACAATTAAATAAGGAAGAGATTTACCTGGTGACAGTGGCGAAAGCAAAACTGGCATTGACTACAAATCTCTGTAGTCTCCAAATCTGGTCTAGTTCTTTTGGTCATAGTCATTTGAAGAGTAACAAGTGTAAGAGACAAGCAATAGCTGTTTAAAAAAATCTAGTAAAAATAGGTGGGCAATGAAACCTTACTTTCATTCTTTTGGGTTAACTAGAAGTCTCACACTTTCAGAAGACAAACATCTTGAGGCACCATATCTAGAATTGTCCAGGGCTAACACCTGTTGCAAATGTGAACCTTGAATTCAAAAGGAAAAAATACTTCAAGAAGTCTGCCCTTACCAAAAGGTAGCCAGAGTTGAGGAAGGAGTATTGAAAGAGAATCAGAGGAAGAAAACACAAGAGCTGAGATTAGGGTTTACAAACTGGAAAAGGAAAGACTCCATCCTTCAGAGAATACAGCAATTTATAAAAGCATAAACCCACTCTCTCTATATCTTTTGATGACACTAACATAGTAAAGGTACAAGTCTTGGTTTCACTAATATCCTAGATCCAAGAAAAGCTGTTTTTCCTAAAGCAGTGCTATCATCCTGTTCTGTCAGTCACATCCTAGCTTGGCTCAAATTCTGTTGCCCTGAGAAAAGAATGTGTTAGTGACAGCTTCCTACCCTTTGATATGCTCCTTCCCCTGGGAAAAGAAACACAGTGACCTCCTACTACCTTCCCGCAGGTCAAGGCTAAAACACCTAAACCTTTCCTGAACCCCATATTACATGTCTGCATCGCTTTGATTTCAGAATACAGGCAGCAGGCTTGCTCCTCCTGAAGTCTGAGTTTAAGACTATACATATACAGCATTACCCCTAACAGCATCTCACTCCCAAAACAATGCAGAGCACACTCCCAAAGAGAATGTGGCCTGGTCTTTTTCAGTTTCCTTAGCTGTGAAATGAAGATAATAACAGTATCTCTCCATCAGGGTTGTTGTGAGGATTAAAAAAGATAATTTTTGTAAAGCGCTCAGTTCCCACAGTACCTGGCACAGAGGAGGCACCTGATGAATGCTTATGTCCTTCCTTCTTTCCTTTTTAATAGGCTGCCTCTCTCTTTTCATCAAATTCTGACAATACACTTACTTGTGTGACTACAGGTAAATCATTTCATCTCCCTTGGTCTTTAGCTTCCTCCTCTGTAAAAATAGGGGGAGGGATAGAGTGCTAGGCCTAGAGTCAGGAAGACCAGAGTTCAAATTCAGCCTCAGACACTAGCTGGGTGACTCTGGACAAGTCTGTTTAAACTCTGGTTGCCTCAGTTTCCTCATCTGTAAAATGAGGTTAATTTTACACCTCCCAGGGTTATTGTGACGATCAAATGAAATAATAATTATAAAGCACTTAGCACAGTGCCTGACACACAGGAAACACAATATAAATGTTAGCTGCTATTATTATTGTTATTACAACAAGGGAGAAGATTTCATGTTCTCTGAGGTCTCTTCCAGCTCTAGATTCATAATCCTCTATCTCTGTCTTTTCATTACAGAAAACAAAAATTTGAAATGGATTCCAGGTGACATATTAGTCTAAGGAAACTACAGTTTGGATCCTGAAATCTACTTTTATTTCCTATAATGCCTATTTTTTCCCCTACAGCTACAGCTCCTGAAGACCTGGAAAAATTCTAATCACAAAAATCCTTTGCACTGCCAAATGGTTCAACAATGGAAATGGATATGGTTTTATCAGTGGAAGAAGCATTAAAGATGTATTGGCATCTGCTTCACTGCTACACCCTAAGAACCATAGATTTCATGCAGCTGAAACCTTCTATGTGTCCCCCCATTAGAATACAAGCTCCTTGAAAGCAAGGGTTGTCTTTTTTTTGTTAGTATTGCCAGTGCTTTGCATAAAATAAGCATTAAAAAAATTTTTTTGATTCTCTGATTCATTCTTCATTCTTATCACCCATTGTGCTATATTAGCATCTATTTAAAATTTTCTTTAAAAGTCATGGTTCTTCTAGATTCATTTTGTTTTCTCCTGTAAGTTCCCTTGAGAAGAAGAAACAATGTCTTTGGGATAGAGAATAGAAAAGAAGCATATAGTACAGAAAGTGAGAAAGGAAATCAGGACCTAATTTGACTTAGGTTACCCTAAAACCACATGTGACAGCTAGAATGTTGACTGAATACCATTACAACAAAAAGTTCTATATAATGAAAAGGCATCTATGTCCTAGCTAATAACAACCCATTTTCCCATTTTTGCTACAATACAACTCTAGGATAGGCAAATTTTTCTATGGTCCCTATAAGAGGCAATATAAAAGGATTTTTATCAAAGCAGTTTTCTGATTCTTGATTAACATTCTACTTAAAATAAACACATTACATAAAACATATGTATATAATCAAAACAATCTGAAGGCAAAGTTTCTCTTGTGTGACTGGGCAATTACTTGATCTTTCTGGACCTCAGTTTCCTTATATGCAAAATAAGAAAGCTAAACTAGATGATCTCTAAAATTCCTTTCCATGATCCTATGAAAATTTGATCAAGATTCTGCTATACTAAATCTTCCAAAGATTATTCTGAATAGAACAAATGAGATTCAAAATGCCTTCAAAGGACTTTACTGTTCATCTCCTAGTATCACTTCATACCTTGCAAAATCTATTACACATACTGAAGATGTAATACCAAGGATTTCTCACATGCATAACTATTACCTTTCCCCTTATTCTACAACTAAGATTTCACTTGTAAATATCAACTCACAAGAAATTAATTTTTTTAATAAAGAAAAGTATTTGGATTAATAGTTCTGTCTACTCTCTAACCAAAAAGAAAAAGAAAACTAAATATAAACACCTTCTATTTTTAAAATGGGTTTAAAACTATCTTTGTATTTGTTCTAATTCAACACTAATTCCAGAAGTACAGAAAACATATTTTTACAAGACACATTTATGATTCTTATGATCACATACCACAACTCTGATGCTTTAGTCCTAAATGTGATAGGCTGAACTCAAAAGATATGGGTCATGTGGCCTAATTATACCTTAAGAGATCTAATTTACTTGACTGAAAAAAGTAAAGATACTTCCAAAAGCATTCCTTTTACTGGACTGAAGCAAAATTCTCAAGCATGATGGCTCTGGTCTTGGCAACTACCTCATGAGTTTACATACCATTCAAGAAAATTGTCCCAAGGCTATTTACAAACTGGCAACCAAAAAAAAAAAAGATTCAGTGACTCAAGAATAATCACTTTATATTTTTGTTGGAATTCCACTTCTGAAATGTAAATATTTTAAAGATACCAGCTCTTATAATGTTTCCAAGTGCTGCAGTGAATTATAGACACATTTGGTAGCTGAATATTTACTGTATTAAATTGTTATAACATTAACCCATTACCTAAAAAATGTTATCTTCTTATATTCTTTATGCAATACATTGCATAATATTGTCTAAGATATTAAACACAAAATCTTTAAAAAGACAATAGCATAGTAATGGGTTAAGGACAGTTTTAAGTAACTTTTGTAATGCAAGAAATAATTTATAAGTGTCAAATATATAAGAATTGTAAATACTAAATATCATAAGTGCAAAAGTTACTTTCTTTGTTTCATAATGTGCTATAAAAAAGAATACTACACAAAACTCAGAGTCCTAGTGAACTATAAATTCTTTTAAAGTAAAGCTGCTCCCTCATAGTAACAAATGAAAAACCATAGGGACCTGTGTTTTAAACTTAAGTTTTTCTCTCATATAATAATAGGTATTTAGTTAGAAGTAAGCCCTTAAGTTTACTTTGCTGAAGTGAAAAGATGCAAATCAGGGACTAGCACAGCTCATTGCTTCCTCTAGTCTGGCCAAGAAATGTGTCCCATTGGGCAATTAAAACATGATACAGTTGCCTAAGCAAATAACAAATTCATTTCTAAGGTTATAAATTCCAATATTCCCCTATTTACACAAGGAAGAACACCTCATCTTTTAGGAAGATTATTTACCCTGAACAAAAAATATTATCACCATCCCACAGAAATTCTACATTTCCTTGCACAGTCATTAATTTTTCATTAGAAATCCTGTCTTCCTTTGAATATATAAAAATGGAGTAATCCCAGTCCTGCTAAAAACCTTAAGGTCCAAATCTGCTAAACTTATGATGCCACAGTAATAACCTTATCAGCATAAAGGAACACTATAATTAAAACCCACAAGGACACCACCAGTGCACACTCCTGAACTTACTGGCACCCCACCCAGCTGCTTAGACACAGAAAGGTAAAAGTGCTATCTATCCCAACAGGGAGTCGTTTGCTGTAGCATCCAGCCATCAGGCACTACATACCACTTCTTAGTGCACTCAACCATAAGTTCCTGGTAGGAAGCCACAAACTGGAACTTTGAGGCATGTTTTCCAACACGCTGCAGTCTCTTCCAAACTGAAGCCATGATGATAGTCTGCGTACAGTAGCACCTCTAAGAGAGCAATGCAGCAGCTTTTACAGAGCACAATATCCAAAGCTAGGAAGCTCCGTTTTCTAAGTCTGTATTTTGAAAAATGAATTATAACTTGAAACGATGTTTAGGGTCCATGCTTCTTCTCCCTGTTTCACAGGGTAAATCCCACCTTAGATGAATGGCACAGCCAGCAACATGATACACATGACTGTATGAGTGAGAGCAGGTTCCCTCATGGAGACAACATCATTCCTCCTATTGGGCTCTATGATGTGTAGTCTGTAGGACTGGAAAGGAAAACAAAGACAAACAAAAAATGAAAGAAAATAGGGGAAAGTAGAGGTGAGAACAGGTATTCGATATTAGATGATTTTGCAACTGACATCGTCCTAGTCCTTCTTGTTTTGCTTTGTTGTTTTTTTTTTTAAATATGCCCTAGCTGAAAGCCAAAGATATCAATGATGGAAGACAGGAATACAGTCGTATCTGAGAGGGTTACTGAGCAACCCCTACACATCAGCACCACAGAGCCAACCCCAGGCCGAGAGAGGCAAGTCGCAGCCAAAGCAGCCTCGGGGCAAGCCCGAGTCGGGGAGCCCAGGAGAGGCCGCTCCGCGTTTGGGCCTCGGTGGCTGCCCCCCATCCAAGGGGGGAGGAGGAGGGATGTTAAATAGAACTCTTTGTGTCCTTCTGCCAAAAATTAATCGTGTCACCGGCTCAATCCCGGAATAAGGGTTTAGACGAAATTAAGGAAGGGAGGGGCGAGGCAGAGAGGAGACAGAGGGAGGGCAGGGGCAAGGTCCCAGGCCCGGCTCCCACCGCGGGCTCTCGCCCCCAGCCTCGGCGTGACGGCGTAACAGAGGGGAGCGGATACTCCCTTCGCCTCCAGCGACAGAGAGGGGCCGGGGGCGGCGGCAGTAAGGGGGCCGGGCCGGACAGCTCCTGGCACTTCGGCCGCCTCGGGCCCCAGGCCCGCCCGCCGTCCCTGTCACCCCTAGGGGCACGTCCCGCCCCTCCTCACACCTCTGGTCCCGCCGCGCCTGCGCTACCGGCTCCGGCTCCAGCTTCGGCTCGGGCCCCGCTCCCTCCTCAGCGCCGCTCCTCGCTCGCCGCCGCTGCTGCTGCTGCTGATACTGCTGCTGTCGCTGTCGCCGCTGCCGCTGCCGCCGTTGCCGCCGCCACCGCGTCCTCCATCCCCGCCGCCCGAGCCACATGGAACAGGCGAAGCCAAGCCAGCGCTAACGGGCCGCCCCCGGTTCTCGCAGCCCCACGCCGCCCCGGTCGGGCGGGAGGACGCCCTTCAGCCCCCAACCCTCTCCCCAGAGGGACTCGCCCAATGGTCGGGCCCCCCACCCCCGCCCCAAGCCCCCCTCCGCAGTAGCTGCTGCTGCGGCGGCTGCTGCTGCTTCTCAGTCACCAGCACCCCCTCCCCCCCCATCCTCCTCCGCCACCATCATCATTACCTCCCCCGGCCGCACCTCTCACACTAACCCTACCCACCGCAGCCCAACCTCCGCCCGCTCCGCCGCCATTGGCCGAGATCGGTGCCAGCCCCGCCCGCTCCCGAGACAGGTCTGCGGAGCGTCCGGGCCAGCTCATTGGCAGCTTGTGCCTGTCGATCACGGGCGCTCCGCCTACAGAACTGGAGGTGTTTTTCACTCGCCCGAGAAAAAGGTTCTTTTCTCTTTCTATCTCTCTCTGTCTCTCTATGTGTCTCTGGCGTGTTTCCCTCTTCTCTGTGTCAGTTTCTCTCCCCCTCCCCTTCTTTTTTTAAACTGACGCATATGGTGGGGGCCTTCCCCGCCCATTCTTTTGATTGGCTTGGGGGGGGCGGGGGGAGCTCTAGACCGGAGAGAGTAAGGAGTGTTTATAGTGAGTCTGGAGGTGGCTGGTGAGAAGAGCTGCCTATCAAATAGGCTACAGTTTCAGGATTGGATAGGGGACGGGACTCCCAGGTGTAGTCTACAAGGAGCATTCCGGCTTTGCAATAGATTTTGTGGCTCACTTGCGGCCCTTTCAGTCTCCTACCTCTGCCAGCTGCCACCGCCTTTTCTTGTTTTCATTTCCATTTCACCTCTCCTTCCTAAGCCCTGGGGGTGGGCATTCTTTCCCTGCCTTTGGTGCCCAGCCCTGCCCCACCCATGTCCTGCCTCTCTTCTGCTCCCAACCTTCTAGGCCTTGTCCTGAAAAGCCCTAGGGCTGCCAGGTTAGCTCAGCTGGGCCCACGCTTTAATATTTCTTGTTACTTCAGATTTCCCAGAATTTGAATGAATGAATGAAGCATTTATCAAGCGCTTAAAAGCACAGTGCTAAGCCCTGGGGATGAAAAGAAAGTAAAACTGTCCCTGCTTTCAAGGGATATCACATTCTAATGAGAGAGAAGACACACATGGAAAGTTTCATTTGCGAGTCAAATGGAAAAATCCTATGGTCCCTAGATGCAAATGCAAAGCTGATGTTAATACCTCCTCTTGAATGGTGCAGAATGTATTGTGCTTCAACTGAGGTTTAAAAAAGCAAAAAGCAGGGGTAGCAATCAGAATCTCAGATAAAAAAGCAAAAAGCAGGGGTAGCAATCAGAATCTCAGACAAAGCAAAGCAAAAATAGACCTAATTAAAAGAGATAAGAAAGGCAACTACCTTTTGTTAAATGATACCATAGATAGTGAAGTAATATCAATACTAAACATGTATGTACCAAATGACATAGCATTCAAATTCTTAAAGAACTTAAGTAAGTTACAGGAGGAAATAGAAAAACTATACTAGTGAGAGATTTCAACTTTCTCTTCTCAGAACTAGATAAATCTTACTAGAAAATAAACAAGAAAGAACTTAAAGGAGATGAGTAGAATCTTAGAAAAAGTTGTATATGATAGACCTCTAGAGAAAATTGAATGGGAACAGAAAGGAATATACCTTTTTCTCAGCTGTACATGGCACCTATACAAAAAGTATGTATTTGGGCATAAAAACCTCACAAACAAATGCAGAAAAGCAGAACTATTAAATACATCCTTTTCAGATTATAATGCAATAAAAATTACATTCAGTAAAAGGCTGTGGAAACATAGATTAAAAATTTATTGGAAACTAAATCTAATCCTAAAGAGTAAGTGAGTCAAAGAACAGATCACAAAAACAATTAACAATTTCATTAAAGAAAATGACAGGGGCGGCTAGGTGGCACAGTCAATAGAGCACCAGCCTTGGAATCAGAAGGACCTGAGTTCAAATCTGGCCTCAGACACTACCCAAAAAAAACTAGCCATGTGACCTTGGGCAAGTCACTTAACCCCAATTGCCCTCCAAAAAATATAAATAAATAAATAAATATAATTTAAAAAAAGAAAAAAGAATGACAACAATGAGACGACATATCAAAATTTACGGCACGCAGCCAAATTAGTTCTTAGGGGAAACTATATTTCCAAATGTTTGCTTCAATAAAATAGAGAAAGAGCAAATGAACTGGAAATGCAATTTTTAAAAAACACTATAAAAGGAGAAAAATTAAGTCCCCAGTTAAACACCCAATTGGAAATCCTGAAAGTCAAAGGAGGAATTAATGAAAATGAAAGTAAGAAAACAATTGAACTAATAAAAAAAAAAGCTGTTTTCATGCAGGGAAAACAATAAAATAAACCATTGGTTAGTTTGATTTTTAATAAGAAAACTAAATAGGGTATATAAAAATTGAAAAGGGTAAAATTGCCACCAATGAAGATGAGACTAAAGTAATTATTAGGAGCTACTTTGCCTAATTAGGTACCAATAGATATGACAACCCAACTAAAATGGACAAATATTTACAAAAATATAAATTGTCCAGATAAACATAGGAAGAAATAGAATATTGAAATAGCCCCATTTTAGAAAAAGAAATTGAACAAACCATCAATGAGCTCCCTATGAAAAAGTCCCCAAGACCAGATGAATTTACAAGTAAATTCTACCAAACATTTGTTATTGTTTGCCCTTAATTTTTTTTT